>CM059268.1:16979710-16984710 GCA_030347295.1 Setipinna tenuifilis | reverse complement strand
CACACACACAAGCACGCACTCGTAAGCACGCACACACACACACACACACACACACACACACACACACACACACACACACACACAAGCACGCACTCATAAGCACACACACACACACACACACACACACACACAGACAGACATATTACTAACCGAGCAGCGGCAGCTAAGACAGGGATCTCTTCTGGATGGAATGCTCTGGCCATCAGCATATACCTGTGACTCATACTCACACTGCTCACAACTACACACACACACACACACCCACACACACACACACACACACACACACACACACACACACACACACACACACACACAGGTTCGTGCTTATCCATGTGCTCATTGTGTCATATGTTTTGACTGCCTGCATGAGAAAGTCAATAGTTTTTGGAGGTCTCTTATGATAATAATCTGTTAAATCCATTACCGTGGGCAACACTCTCCGGGCCGCTTGACTGGACGAGGGCAGGGTGTGGCAGGGCAGGGTAGGGGCTTGCAGTGTAGGTCACCACTCTAGAGGGGAAAAAGGCCTAATGAGCTATGAAGGTTCCTTGGAAAGGAGTACAATGTGTGTGTGTGTGTGTGTGTGTGTGTGTGTGTGTGTGTGTGTGTGTGTGCGTGTGTCTGAATTTTGACTCACCACGCAAACACACTCCTCACAGCGATCTCCACTTGGCACACGGTCACCATTTAAAAAGTCCAGTCCATTTACACCACAACCTGTACAAATAGACACACAAACAAAGACACACACACACACACACACACACACACACACACACACACACACACACACACACACACACATGCATACAACCAGTATAAATCCAGACTATTCACACTACAACCTAAAGACACACAAAGAAATGAAAGGATATTTAACCATATAACCAAGACTGTATTATAACCATATAACTAACCCTCAGTCATGTGTAACAATTCCCAAGCATGTCTGTGTCACTGATTGGTGCAGTCTTTGATTGACAAGTGGGCTCACCATTGCAGATAGGGCAGCATGTCCCAGGGCGGGGGCTGGAAGGGTAGGGGCAGGGCGGGCTACAGTCTTGGCTTTCACAGTGAGCCTGCCCTTCCTGAGGGGAAGAGTAGGATACACAGATGAGAGAAAGAAAGAAAGAAAGAAAGAAAAGAAAGAAAGAAAGAAAGACAAAGAAAGAAAAAGGGCAGAGAGACAGGGTGAGAAAAGAGTGAATGAGAGAGACAGAGAGAGAGAGAGAGAGAAACAGAGACAGGGAGAAAGAGAGAAATTGAAAGGGGGCAAGACTGAACGAGAATAAGTAACAAAGACTAAAAAGTATGTGTGTTTTTTGTTTAATGCACAAACATCTATTGAACAGATTTTAAATAATAAAATGTGCACTGTTCTGTGAGACCCTTAGAGTGCATCTCTCTCTCTCTGACTTTCCTCTCTCTCTTTATTCCTCTCTTTATTCTTTCCTTTCTCTTATATCCCCCTCTCTATCACACACACACTCTTTCCTCTTTCTGTCTTTTAGTCTCTTTCGTTCCCTCTCTCTTTCTTATGTGTGTGTGTGTGTGTGTTTGTATGTGTGTGTGTGTGTGTGTGTGTGTGTGTGTGTGTGTGTGTGTGTGTGTTGTGATAGCAGAGGGATACTTACCAGACAAGTACACACACTGCAAGGGTTGTCTGAATGGCTCCACTGTGAACCGTGTTCATGCCAGATGCCATCCAAAACACAGCCTAGACACACACACATACACACACACACACACACACATACACACACAAACGCACACAGACACACACACAGTTATGAAGAAATATGACATAAAAATAAATAATAATACACAAATAAGAATACAGCCTCTATTTACCACTCTGTCTCTCTCTCACACACACACACTCACACACACAGACAGATACAAACCAACAAACACACACACACTCACACACATTTGCATGGATCATATATCTCTCTAATGCAATCTGAACTCACTTCTGCAGCGAGGGCAGCAAACTCCTCCAACCGTTTCAACCAGAGAGCAGTCCAGAGTAGGACAGGACACCCCTTTACACACCACATGGCCCTCCTATTGCACAGAAACACACACACACACACACACACACACACACACACACAATGGGGCCAGAACGGAAAGAGCAATGGCACACACAAACAGGGCAGCTGTACAGTGTTAATAGGCAGACATGCCCATATTTGTTCATTTCTTTCAAACAGAGACGTCTGTAGTCTTTTTAGAATAGGACGAGGATTCTATGGATTTAATGGATCTGGAAGTATTTTTGAGCACAACACAATGACTCAGACACAGGATACTTTTCCACAATGGAACAAACAAGTGGTTTAGACCACAAGCAAAGAGTGTGTGTGTGCGTGCGTGTGTGTGTGTGTGTGTGTTTGTGTGTGTGTGTGTGTGTGTGAGCTGGCGTCTTACAGTGCAGATGCAGTGCCTGCAGCTATCTCGTGGGTCTGGGAAAGCCACTCCGTCCAGAAGGACCAGGCCAGGCTGGTGCTGACAGCACAGGCCATCGGCAACGCACCGCTTTGTGCAGCGCTGAATTGCGTCACAGGACACTGCCCCGTTCTGATGAGAAAAACAACACACCATGTCATCACAATCTTGATGAGAACATCAACACTAATCTGCAGCAATAACATGCACACCCTTACATCATCAAGACAGGACTGTCTTAATGTGTCACTAGATACAGCACAGAACTACATAGTTCAGCATACACACAGCCTTGATAATTTTATCATTTTAACTACACAGGCACGTGCAGCACACATACACACACACACACACACACACACACACACATGCATGTGAATATATACATGTGCCCATACACACATATACATATATACATATACAAGGACAGACATGCATGCACAGACACTCACAGAAACACACACACATGCACATACAGACACACATATGCCCATTTATATACATGCACTGATGCACAAACAGACTTACAAACATAAAAAACACACACACACTGACACATTCTCTCTCTCACACACACACAGACACACATACCTGGCAAGTGCAGGTCTGGCATCCATCAAGTGTGCTGATTATGGGAGTGTTGTTATAGGGTCGGCCATCCAGGTCGCAGGCTAAGGAGAGGTGAAAGGTCAAGAGAGGTCACATGACATCATTAGAGTGTACGAGGGCAGCTCTTTCCCATCTGTAGGGTATGCATGTCCTCACCTCCCTTTGACCGCTGGATCACAAACACATACTTCCACACACACACACATACACACACACACACACACACACACACACACACACGTATGACACTCGCCTCCCCTTTGACCTCTGACCTGATTTGAAACAGGTACACACACACACACACGCACGCACACACACACACACACACTGCTGGATTGCACACATACACACACACTGGGTTCATTACCTTTAGTATGGTTGACAGGTAAGCACAACAGAGACAGATGAGAATGACAGCTAGTATCTACAGTTGCACAATACACACACACACACATCCAGGCATATACACACACACACACACACACACACACACACACACACACACACAGGAACAAAGAGAGAACTCTGCAGCAGTGACTTTTTTAGATGTCTGAACATCTTTGCAGAAACCAAGTGGGAGGCTGCAGTTAGACCTCGGCCAAGGTTACACCCCAGTAAATACACACACACACACACACGCACACACACACACACGCACACACACACAAACACACACACACACACACAAGCACACACAAACTGTTGCGGCTTCAGCTTGGCCAAGGTCGGTGAACCTGAAAATTCAGTTTGGGAGACTCATAAAACACAACCTGCCCCCCAACCCCATCCCACCCTGACTAGGCAGCCTTATACCCCCCCTCCTGGAGAGACCACCCCATAGCCCCCCTCCCTAACCATGGATCAACAGGCAGGGCTCAGTTTCAGGGTGTAGAACAATAAAGGAGTAAGGGAGAAGCAAATACGTTTTCTTAGAAATCCATGAAGGTAAACAAGGAAATCAAAGGGCACTAAATGGCCTTCAGAGATTAAAAACAGATACTGAGATACTGTAGCCATTGAAGATTTCTGCATTCACGCAATCATACACAAAAGTACTCATACACTGGCAAAAGTGTACACTTTCACTCACGTTCACACACACACACACAATTCACAGTTGATTACTTTGAGACAGTCATCAGGGTCAATCAGTAGAGCAAAAAGAATACTAAAGAGTAATCCCTGACCATTTTTATGTGTGTGGAGATATCTATATATATATATGTGTGTGTGTGTGTGTGTGTGTGTGTACCTGTGCAGGTTGGGCAGCACTCTCCTGGGGGTTGGAAAGGGTTTGAACAGCGAGGCGGTTGACATTGGATGGGAACACAATTTACCTGGTTGTTCTGTAAATACACACACACACACACACACACACACACACACACACACACACACACACACACACACACACACTGTTGAGTGCATGTCCAGACACACACATGATAAGACCTCTGTTGAATGGTGATGTGCAGTGCATGCGTGTGACTCACAGAGCAGGAGCAGTTCAGACAGGGATTGGCCTCAGACACAAAGACGTTTCCATTCTCGTACCAGTGCTCCTCATATTTACAGCCTAGTCTCACACACACATACACACACACACACACACACACACACACACACACACACACACACACACACACACACACACACACACACACACACACATAAATTCATGCACACATTTATATATTCATACACAAAAAATGAAAACAGACACTGATGTGTTTGTGTGTGTGTGTGTGTGTGTGTGTGTGTGTGTGTATGTATGTGTGTGTGTGTGTGTGTGTGTGTGTGTGTGTGTGTGTGTGTGTATCTGCGTGTATGTGTAAGGATGTGTGTGTATGTGTGTGTGTCAATACACACATCTGTGATTAGCTAAGATTTTCTCTGGTTGGCTACCTGAAATAGTATTTTGGGTAACAATTCCTATG
>CM059268.1:16972210-16977210 GCA_030347295.1 Setipinna tenuifilis | reverse complement strand
CAAAGTGTGTGGAGTAGAGGGATCCCCTCTTGGGTAGAACTACAGACTCCACATGCAGAACCCATTATAGACAGGGGGAGTGGGGGGCGGGGTTGAGGGGGGGTCGCAAGGGAGAGAAAAAAAGACAAAAGGGCTTACCACATCTCCCATGATATATTTGGAGAACGTAATCGTACATGATCATTCGCACCACGCATAACCACACACAAAGTGGTGCACGCACACACACGCATACACACACACACACACACATACACACACATACACACAAACATTAGCGGTGAGCAGTGAGTGATGACATGTACATGTGGCAAAGTCATTATTTTACACACTAATAAAGTCATCAAAGTATCTAGGCACTCAAACAAACCTGTGCAATAATGTTCCACTTATGACCACTAAGAACACACAAACACACACACATCACAGCTATCTTCACACACATTATCAATACAGCCCAGTGCCAATCACAAATGACCTACTGCTGACATACACACAAGCCACACCTTTTCACATCTTTCTCCTAAAAGTTTTTTTTGTTGATATCTTTTTATATTATTCTTTCTATTTCTGTTATTGTTACTATTATATTGTGTCTCTGAGTGAACCTTGAACCTTGAACCTTGATTTTGTGTCTGAGAATGTTCACCCGTCCTGGCACTCGATTGGTTGGCCACTGTTAGGTTCCACCCATTGAGTGTGGCATGCACCACATGTGATCATGCGACACACGGCTCTCGGTTGCCCCCGGCAACGAGCTGACTGACAGAGGTCAGGGCAGGTCATGAGGGCGGAGCCAAGAGGACAGCCAGAGTACCAGTGCCATGCAAAACACAATCTGAGAGATGCGGAGAGGAGGAGAAAAAGAGGAGGAGAAAGACATAAAGATGAATATGAAAGAAAATGAGAGAGAAATTCAGAAATGTTTGTGTCATGTCTGACCAGTGTGCCTAACGTTCTCTCTGTTCTGTGTTTTAGGTTCTGGCTGTCCTCTAAGTTTGAAGTTTTGTTTGTTAGCAGAGTTTCTTGTTCATTCATCCAACTGCCACTGTTCTCTAACATCATGGCTACACTCTGTGCGGAACTGAAGCGGAAACAGTCACAGAATTTCTGTTTATAAGAAGTCTATTTTTATTTTCTAAATATGTACAGCACTTTCATGTCTGCTGTGACCAGTTCCAGTGTTTGTAAGTGGAAGCTAATTATTGCAGGATACACTCCATGAATGGAATGCCTCAGTTCTACAGCCAGTGCAGCCGGCGGGTAAGAGGTCGCTGTGATTGGTGTTCTAGATTTCTCTGTTTCCTGTGTTCTGTTTGCCATCTGCCTTCTCAGTTCTGCTTGTTGTTAGTGTTCCTGATTCTCTCCCTCCCCCTTGTGTTCTAAGTTCTGTCTGTCCCCTGCATTCTTTTGTCATCTGTGTTCTAAGTTTGTTCTCTGTGTTTTTAAACTGTTACCTCAGATCTGGAGTGACTGGCAGCCAGAGGCCATTCTTCTTCACAGGCGATACATTAGGGTTGTAGTCCTGCCGGAACGGCCTCTGATTGGCCCATTCCTCAGCCAGCCCACCAATCAGGGCACTCCAGCTCTCCTGTGAGTCCACGCCCACCCAGTTCTGATTGGCCCAGTAGGTGGGCAGGGGGCTGATTGGCGGGCATATGCGGGGTGTGTGTGCTAGGGTTCGGGGAGGGAGCAGGCTCATGTTCATTAGGGCGTGGAAGTAGAAACGCAGGTAGTGCGGCCCACCAAAGAAGAAGTTGCAGCCGTCCTGGTCCACACCCTCCCTGCTGAAGCCAAACGCATCAAACCCATGCCGGTCCAGTCCCAACGCACTGTAACCGTAGCGATTGAAGCCGTCTGGAAACAGCTGGTCCAGGATCCGGTTGCCAGGAAACAGCAGAAGGAGCTTGCCGTTGCGGCGCATGCCAAAGGCCGTCAGGTTGGCCCGCGTGAAGCCGTAACGGTCGAAGCCAAAGCTGTCATAACCGTGACGATCTATGTGGTCCCGGTTGTAGTTGTCCCTGCCATAGCCATGTCGATCCCAGCCCATGAGGTCATAACCACTGCGGTCGTAGCCTTCAGCGTCAAAACCTCGCCTGTCAAACACTCTTTCCTCCTCTCCCTCTCCTCCCATAACCGTATCGGACGTGTGTGTGTGTGAGCTGTGAACATTTGCTGCATGTGTGTGAGTGTGAGTGTGGTTGCATGGTGAGCCTAGAGTGATGGGGATGTAGACGGTGCAGAGCCTCTGGCTGGAGACGTCCTCCAGGGTGACTCCGAAGGGCTCCAGCCCAGCAAAGCGCAGCTCCTCTGGGTACCAGTCAGGGCCAGCAGCCCCCGAGGAGGTGGAGGTGGAGGTGAAGGTGGCGGCAGCCATGTTGCCCCCTGAGATGCCCGCCACTGCCCGCCTCTCCTGCCACACCTCCCACAGTCGGTCCACGAACGCCGCGTGGGACAAGAAGGCGGGGTCGTACGCACAGAGGGGCGTGGCCATGTGGCCTCCCACCCAGAGCAGGAAGAGGCTGGAGGCCGCCTGCAGACGGGCGGAGAACTTCAGGAAGTCCGTCTCCATGGTGATGAGCTGCATGGTGACGGCGTCGGGCAGGGACACGCTGGTGTTGAAGCGGCGGCGTAAGCACGGCGACCAGTGCTGCTGCTCGGTCGACTGGAAGGGGTGGAGCCAGACACACTCGCCGGTGTGGGGGTCACCGTCGCCGCCCAGCACGTTGGCCTGCCAGGCCGCGGAAGATTCCAGAGCACCGACGTCCACCGTCCACTCCAGGTAGGGTATGGATATGCCACACCAGGAGGCGTTCCTCAGGGCACGCTCCACGCTCCACAGGAAGTAGCGGTGCCACGGCAGGAAGGAGCCGCGCCCGTTGGCCTGAGGCACAAACTCCGCCCTCAACCTCGTAAACTCTACCCACCCGTCTGGGGGGAAAGAAGGACAACACTTCACACACACACACACACACACACACGCACACATACTGTACATACATACATGCGTACACAAACGTACACATACACACACTCACACTCTCTGACACAGTAATCACTGCCAGTAGAATTTTAGCATTCAATACACACACACACACACATACACATTCCACACATACAAATACACTAACTCTCCCCCAAACACACATACACAGTACTCTGTCTCTCGCTTTTTGTCTACTACAATACTTACAGTATGTGATTGACCACATTGGAACACATTCTATACTACATCACACACACACACACACACACACACACACACACACACACACACACACACAAACACAGGATGTTTATAGGCTTGTCTATAGCCTACTGCTCCCTGAGCCTTCTCAAAGGCTCCTACCTCATCTCTACATTTCTACCCATCTGCACCCATGTCTACCAGGAACACTAGATGCTAATTACTATGGCAACCAGTACCTGGTTGGTGGTAGAGTGCTTGTACGGCATGCTGGTATTCTCTCAGCTCTGATTGGCTGAGGTCTCGGAGCTCCTTGCGTGGCTGCGGAGACCTGCAGGTGCACTCCACCACCCCTTGGTAGGTGCACACGCACGACTCACACCCCACATCGAAGGCCTGCCCCGGCTTGAACGAGTGCCCGTTGAACACACACATACACTCCTTGCGTGGCCTCACACACTCTACAGCGGGGCAGAGGCGTCCGGGAGAGAAGCTGACGGCTGTGCCTTTACGCTGACACTGTGTCACAGACATATGCTCGCAGGTGATTGGTCCGCTGGCACACAGCCACGCCTCCAGTGACACATTCAGGCCAAGCTCCACCCACTCAGGAAACCGAGATGTAGGATCTGGGATAGAGGAGGAGGACTTATGATCTTCATGACGACTGTGATCAGCGCCAACTGGGCGATAGCAACAGGCCCCCATCATGCACTGCTCCTTGCATGCCTGCCAGGTGAGGAAGTTGTTGTCGTTGCCATGGCAGCCACTAAAAAGGAAGTGCTCGCAGGAGGAGGAGGCGGGGTTGTAGAACCAACGCTGAACAGGCTCCGCCCTTTCCTCACACTTGCCCTTTAGGATGGGCATGAAACAGGCCTACAACACACACAAGCCATAACACACACACACAAGCCATAGTACACGCACACACACAAACACACACGCCAAAATACACAGACACACAAAAGCCTAAAACACACTAGGTTGGAACACACAAACAACACACATCATAGGCTTAAAACACACCCACACACACACACACACACACACACACACACACACACACACACACACACACACTAAAATACACACACAGGTCTAAAACACACCAATGCCATGCTCCACACACACACACACACACAATTTCAAAAGGAACACACACAGGTCTAAAACACACATACTATCACATACAGACACTCAAATCATAATAAAGACACACAGATGTAGACCCACAACACATATTCTCTCATGCTTAAAATATCACTAATGGACAAAAACATAGATGCTTAAACGGACCACTGACCATTAGTTTGGTAAGTTTGCTATTGCAGTTAATGCACTCTAAACTAAGTTATTATTTAAAAGGGATATACAATGCTTTCTTAAGCCTGGCTACTTCCAAAACTAAACAGGCGATGTCCTTTGAATCTCTTACTGTTTATGTATTACTGAAACAGTACTGATCACAACATTTTAGCTCCTTGCTGCATTTTAATAGAGCTAAAATATGCATTATGTGAATGTTTCTTGCCTGCATGCACAGTAATGGCGTAAGGCTTTATAAACCCCTTATAAGCCTCTGTTGAATGGTTGTAAGCACATTATGACTCATTGTCCCATAAAATGTGTTATGCTGGTCTACTAAACCAGTCTGAGGTACATCTTTTGCGGTTGACTAGTGATTAGTGCTAATCTAAAGTACAGCTAGCGTGATAGTTTGAGGTAAAGATAGGCAGTTATGCTGGTCAGCTAAGCTAATATAAAGCATGACTAGTGTGCTACAGGCTGGTCTGCGAGGCTAGTCTGAAGAAGA
>CM059268.1:16957210-16967210 GCA_030347295.1 Setipinna tenuifilis | reverse complement strand
CCTATGGGTGCACATCGGACCTCTGATTTCATTACACCATGTCATTCATAACTGCTCTACCCTGCTGGCTCTCACCACACTTGTTCTGATGTTATCACGTCATTGCTGATTACACTTCCTTACTTTAATAAAATACTTCATTTTGAACTTCATGCACAGGTAGCCTTCCATTCATGTTCATCTATGCATCCACCAAATGTGACAGGCAGGTAGAAGACTTGACAACAAAGAACTCATTTAGTACAGGAAGACGAGAAGCCATTTCTGAAGGAGAACCTATCTGGTCTTGCCAGAGATAAAATGATGAACACACCAACACACACACACACAAAACACACACACACACAAAACACACACACTCACACACACACACACACACACACAGATGAAGCCATCTCTGAAGGAGAACTCATCTACTCTTGCCAGAGATGATGATCATGATGAACAGAACCAAGCAGAGCATAGAGTGGGAATACAAGATAAGAACAGGGGACTGCCCCCCCCCCCAACACATGCACAGTCACACACACACACACACACACACACACACACACACACACACACACACACACACACACACACACACCCTGAACCTTGTGTTAGATATGTGTGTTTATAGAGGTCAGCTGTTCCTCTCTTCCGTGTGCTGTCAGCAATCATGTGTGATTATGGAAGGAGGGGGGGCTCTCGTAGTGTGTAATAATCCGGACTCCTTCTGACACACATGGAGAACTTAATTCCCACAGGGCATTGCAGTTAAGTGAAGAGATAAGAGTGCTGAAACAGTCTCTCTCTCTCTAACACACACACACACACACACACACACACACACACACACACACACACACACACACACACACACACACACACACACACACACACACACAGACACACACAATTTAACACACAAACGGTTTGAAGTGAATTAGCTCTCCAGAGACAGTGAGTCAGCAGAGTTCACACTAATGATTTCCTGTCCTCGTTACACCCTCTACATGCATACATGAGAGGAACAAACACAAACAGAGAGAGAACAACACACACACACACACACACACACACACACACACACACACACACACACACAGTTGATGAACCTGAGAATTTTCGTTTCCCTCTTAGCAATACTACTCTGCTTGGACCCTTCCAGATTAGCACTGCACTCTTGCACCAGGTGAGTGGTGGATCAGTCTGGGGACTAAACATTTTGGGCTCTATGAGGGAATGTAATATTGCCCCAAATTAAGAAATTTTGTTTGTATGGACAGAGCATTTTTTATGGTGGGTAGGGTTTGTACCTAGGGGGGCACTGCCCAGCCTAGCCCATCCCTGGTCACCCCCTGCTTTAGCATCATCCTAACACTCCACCACCTTCTCTTCCTGAGCCTCTGTGAGCATTGCTTTGTCTGCTTGAAGGTAAACAGCAGCTCCTAAAGACTGACTGTCTGAGTCATCCTCCTCACAGAACTGCTAGTGGAACAAAAGGAGATGAATTCTGCCCTACAAAGGGAACATGCAGTGGGCTAACTACATGAACACAAAAACTGACAAAAATGCCTTTAAAGGTGTTATTCTGTGACCAACCGTGTATAGTACTTGCTTCTATCCCCCCCCTTGCCTCAATCAGTCAATGAAAGAAAATACATTGAATAAAGAGTGGATAAGAAAAGTACATACGAAATGATGTCATTTTGCAAATTAGAAAAAGCCATCCAGTTGAGATTACTGGGGAGTCTCGTTGCAGCACACATTCACCTAGCAAAATATAGGAAAATAGGTGTGTCTGTTTAGAATGTTTAGATCTTCTATTTGGTGTGTTATGAGCAAATGGGCTTTGAATGATGGCACCCTGTGACCAGCACAGCTAAAATCCTGTCGTTCTCCCCATCCCACCTCCTTCACCAAACTAGAACAGCCTGAAATAGGAGGACTAAAGCTTTTTTTCACCAAAGCTGTCTCATTCAGTAATACTAGAGACCACCACAAAAATAATGAAATGATACAATGACACCTTTAACGTTGTCATACCGCCCAGTCAAACATTGTTGTACGTATAATAGTGGTGATGCTTTCATGTGCTTTCTTAATAGCAAAAAAGAAGAGATTTAGTCGCAAGGCAAAGGAGCTGTTATAAGGTCAATTTCCAGTCTAAACTCAATTTGACAAAATATGCAGTTACTGCCTTTTGGCTTTGTAGGGAAGAACTTAACAGGTTTATCTGTAATGGAGCGAAGCACTTTGAGGACTACACATGGTTATGCTCAAATATCTCATCCACAACACAGCCTCCCTTTATATGTATTTACAGAGTTGCGGTAACTGGATACTGGTATCATATATACCTATGATAAAGTCAGGAATGGTAGTTGTCTGGGTCTTCGGTCAAGAAATATACATAGCTAAATTTTTGGGTTCAAAGCAGGCATATACGATCCTAAAACATGTGATTGCTATTAATGTGGGAAAAGCATAAATGCTTCGGGCTTTGAGGTAATTACAGCAGACGTCCTCGTGAGTGCATCAGTGACGTACTCGCGCACAAGTGATGACAGGTAAGGCGCAGGAGGGGGCCCAAGGGGCACCCCGTAAAAGTGTCACTTATGCTCAACAGATGTAGTTTGAAAAAAGAAAGGTTTTTACACAAGAGCCTTGACCTAATCTGGGATGAAGGCAATGATACATCAGAGGTTCCGCGGTTTATTCGAAAAAAGTTCATCCTAATCCTTTAACTTCAGGTTTTCTTCCAGACATAACAGGGGATAATGAGCCTTTGTAGTTTTTCGTTTCTTGTGTGCGGGCGAAAACTTACCATTCTCACTGTTGTAGTCCTCGCGCTGGCTCTGTCGCGAGGGGCTCGCATTCCAGAGTGCAAACAAACTCATCCTGACAAAGAGCAGCGGCAGGAACAGGGCCAACTCCATTCTTAACCGCCTGTCTCAATGGGCGCCACTAACGAACATTCACCAAACGTCCTCTGCCACTACTTTCTTTATCCTACGTCTCTCCTTTTCCTCTCGGGTGGTGTCAGGCGTCAGCTAAATGAGTTCCATGACAGTCGGTTATGGTCGAGCGGGTAGCTGTGTGGGAGTAAAGTCAGACATGTCACAGAGCGCGTTCTCCCTTTTAAAAGACCAATGAATTCCCCCGCGAGACGCGAAACATCTGGAGGAGCGCGCAGAAGGGAGAGCGCCGCAAACGGTAGACGCTATCAGCGAAAGACACAGTTCCTACTTGTTTTTTAAACAAGTCCTGTCTGTCATACTATTACCAGCAGAATCCAAAAGACCTCTGTAACACTGAAGGGAAAAGTTTCAGTCCGCAGGGAGAGAGGCTGCCCATCAGACTTGCACCCCACGCTGCCGGCTGACCTGGATTCCCCTAGGTTTCTCTCTTTCCCTCTTGCTGTCTCTACCTCTTTATCGTTCTCTTTCTCTCTCTCTCCCTCACTCTCTCACTCACTCACACACTCACCCACTTACACCCACTTTCATTTATTTATTTATTTTACCTCCTCTCTGTTTTCGCCTTGTGAGGGGCTGTGGGGGACTCTCCTCCTCGCTATCTGTGGGAAAACCCGGTGCGGCGTCTGGACTGGATATGCGCCAGCTGCCTTTAATTTGTTCTGTCAGTGGCACTAGCACACACACACACACACACACACACACACTCACAGAGAGAGAGAGAGAGAGAGAGAGAGAGAGAGAGAGAGAGAGAGAGAGAGAAAGAGAGATAGAGAGAGAGATGTGCTGGATACATGCAGTGAGAACAGCAGTGATCAGCCCTGTTCTTCACACAGTCATGAATTGTTCTCTGTTCTTGCGCATTCCCGCACTTTGATGAAGCATTTGTGACACTAATTACTTTCCTTGTTATAAGCTTTTTACTGTTGCTCTGTGAGTACAGTGTGCACGATTGTGTGTGTTTGTGTGTGTGTGTGTATGCGTGTGTGCATGCGTATTTGCACACGCGTGTGTGTAAGTTCATATAATGTGTGTATGTTTGTGTATGTGTGTGTGTGTGTGTGTGTTCTGCATTTTGTTGCCTGCATTCTTCTCTATCTCTGCTCCTTCTCTCTTTCATCCATCATACAATGCCGGTGCCTCTGTCTCCCTCTCCACCTTGTCTTCCTTTTTGGCCCTCCTTTTATCTCATAATCATCATGTCCAAACCCCCTCCCCCCTTCTGTCTTTCATCAGATGTACTCAGCATGACATCTGTGTATGCCCTCATCCTCCTGTACACCATCTTTGGGTCAGTATCTGATAAAACACTCTTTATCTTGCAAGTTAGCCTGCGCACACACATACACACATACACACACACACACACACACACACACACACACACACACACACAAACACACACACATCCAGAGGAGAGGGAATCGTTCCAGCTGAGTAAGAACTGCACATACACATAAACATACACACACACATGCACACACACGCACGCGCGCACGCACACACACACACACACACACACACACACACACACACACACACACACACACACACACACACACACACCTCCAGAGAAGAGGGAGTAGTTCCAGCTGAGTAAGAACTGCACACATGCAGAGACATACACACACACATACACACATGCACGCACACACACGTGCGTGCACACACACACACACACACACACACACCCCTTCGGAGGAGAGGGAATAGTTCCAGCTGAGTAAGAACTGCACACACACATAAACATACTGTACACACCCACATACACACATGCATGCACACACATGCACATGTGTGCACACACACACACACACACACACACACCCCACCAGAGGAGAGGGAACAGTTCCAGCTGAGTAAGAACTGTCACATCTGTGGGCGCCACTGAGGGCATTCAAAGGAGGTAAAAAAATGGCATTCTTTAATAGGGCCTCAAATGTATAGCGGTACCCCCTGGTCACATCGGACCCTTCTTCTGAGTCACTCCTCTAGTTGGCCCAGAGCCTGTAGGGGAAGAGGAGATCGATAGGGGCTTACAGACAAGAGGAATGGGGGGAGGTGTAGGAGAGAAAGAGGGTGGGGGTACAGACAATGAGAAAATAAAAGAAAGACATAGTGGTGAAAAAGAAAGAGCGAGAGAGTGAGAGTCAGAGAGAGAGAGAGAGAGAGAGAGAAAAAAAATGTCACACTCTTTGAGTTGGAGTTAGAGGAGCTGAGAACCGCTCTTGTAATGCAAACCAACACAAATGCAAACAGCACCCTCTGGTGTTGGAATGACAGGCTCGCCTAAGAAAGTGGGGAGACCAATAAAGTTGTGTAAAAATGATCACCCCCTGTCACCTGTGCAACCTACACAGGATATTCAGCTCCAATGTGTCAGCTGCTGCACACATGCCTGTCATATTCAGGGCTTTGTCAGATTGTTTTTTTGGTTTGAACTGTTCTAGTCCAGTGCTGCATTTGAGAGTGAGAGTTCATGGGAGATTGAGGCTTCTGTGTCTAGGTCCGTGTCTGTGTCTGTGTCTGCTTTTGTGTCTGTCTTTTTTAGCATGTGTAAGCTAATAGCCATGAGCGCTATCGTCTGTGTCTCTCCCAGGGGGTCAGGATTTAGCTGGTTAGCGTTAGCTGATTAGCAGGGCACTTCCTTGTCACCATTTTCAAGAAATTGCATAAGCTGGAGCCATTTTTGAACATCCAATGCCATTCCTTGATATAGCTTTCTGCTCTACCTCACGTCAATTACTAACGTGGCACATAATTGGCCAAGTAAAATGGTGGCAGAAATGAGCCCTTTGAAACTCCATTTTTAACCTTGAAAAATTTGCTCAATGAATTTGGCTGAATTCACTAGCCTAGCATTTCCCGCTAAAATGGGTGGGGGTGGGACTTCCTCACTTTCTCCAGTTTTTTATAATACCTCCATGGCCTGTCCCTAGCATGTGTGAGCTAATAGCAATTAGCGTTAGCGTCAATGTCTGCCCCTAGCGTCTGTGAGCTGGTGAGATTAGCACACTGAGCAGCTCTACATTCATGGGCCCATGTGAGGGGCTAATGCCCAGTGGGGGAGCTACCACCGGGGGGGCAACAAGGAGATTTGGTGGGGTGGGGGGGTAGGAGGAGACAGGAGTAATATGGATGGAGTTTGAGGTTAATAAGGGGCTTAAAGAGTGTGGGGGTCGGTGGGTGGGGGCTGTGAGGGAATGCTTTGTGTGGGTCCCTTCATGACTGAGGGAAAGGTGACACTTTACCTTTTGACCCCTGCCTGACCTCTTATATTGATTTAACCCCTCTCTGAAACCCACCTAGAATTTAGAGTCTAGAATTTCACTTTAGACTATTAGACTATTGGTTAAAAAATACTATGCTTTCAATACTGCCACCTTCATCTAATGCACATGAGACAGTAGAGCACTAACTTCATCTGTGTGTGTTTATGAGTGTGTGTGTGTGTGTGTGTGTGTGTGTGTGTGTGTGTGTGTGTGTGTGTGTGTGTGTGTGTGTGCAAGAGGACTAATCTAAGATGAGGATTCCTAATCCCTGTCTGTGTTAATTATAGCAGAATGTGTGTCTGTGTTAGGGTGCATGTGTCTCTATGCATTCTGTCTGTCTATGTGGTCATCTCTATGTGCATGTTCGTACGTGTGTGTGTGTGTGTGTGTGTGTGTGTGTGTGTGTCTGTCTGTCTGTCTGTGTCTGTGTCTGTGTGTGTCTGAGTGGGGGGGTGTGTGCATATAAAACCCTATAAGAAGTAGGACCTAAGAGATACTATGTCCTGTGGATACTTACCTATGCGTAGTTACAGTACCTGTGCGTAATTACCTGTGCATATTTACCTGTGCGTACTCCCACAGAGGGTGATGATGATGTATGTATCTGTTATCACTCATACTCACCTTACTCGCGGGTGCATCCAGGCTGATCAGCTCTTATTGCTGATTGGCTGAGCTACCAGACAAGGCTTCTCTCATTGGTGCACTGGCATGTGTGATTGGCTCACATCCAGACAGGTTTAAGGCTCAGAGCTCAGAGAGTAAGTCAACCCCCCAACATGCACACACACAGCCACACACGCACACACACAGTCACAGTCCCATACACACACATACACACAAACACACACACACACACACATACACAGTCAGTCTTTAGTAGAGTGGAGGAATGAGGATGGATTAGAGTGGAGAATGTGCCTGGTAACTTAACACTTTCTGAGGCAGCACGAGCAACAGGTAGGGGCAACAACACACTCCTTCTGTTTTCCTTTCTCTATCCCTCTGTTTCTCTCCCTCTCTCAAAACTTTTACTCTCTGTGTGTATGTCAGTCAGTCTCTACCTGTGTGTCAGTGTGTGTTGTACATTTCAGAGTCTGGAGTCTGTGGCGCCCTCATCTATCACACTGACAGACCTGCACATACACATAGACGCCTGCATTAACACACAGGGGTGTGCATTAACACACACACACACACACACACACACACACACACACACACACACACACACACACACACACACACACACTTCTTTTGACTCTTCAGTTTTCTGTCAACCTGACCTGCCTTACCACTTTTTCTTTCTCAGCGTCCTCTCTCTCATTTTCTCCCAATTCTCTCTTTCTCTTTCTCCCTCTCTTGCTGTCTCTCCTCTCGTGAGAGTGAATGAAAGTGGATGGAGATGTATGTGCATTACTAACTAACTGTAAGTAGACACTTGTGGATGTGTATGATGGTGATGATCTCTGTGTGGATCTACATGAAAATAGCAATGTGTGCTTGTATGAGGTGAGCTATGTTGCTCTAGTAGTCATTGACAGCATTTGTATTGTGTGTTGTGCTGTTTATTAGCCTATAAATCTTTGTACTGCTTGCCTTAGCAGAATGTATTAGTATTGCTGTGTGTGTGTGTGTGTGTGTGTGTGTATCTGTGTGTGAGTATATGCCGCTTATGTCTGTGTATCTGTGCTGTAGATGTATCTGTGTATCTTTGTAAGTACCATATTGTGTGTATGTGTTTGTGTGTGTGTGTTTGTGTGTGTGTGTGTGTGTGTGTGTTTGCGTGTGTGTGTGTGTGTGTGTGTGTGTGTGTGTGTGTGTGTGTGTGTGTGTGTGTGTGTCCACCGTATAGGAGACAGACGGGAAATCCCAGTGAGATATGAGTCACAAACCTACATTCTGTGGTTATAAAAATCTTAATCCTTCACAGCGTCATAAGGACTTCATTAACACATACAGATGCTGTCTCTCTCTCTCTCTCTGACACATACATACACACACACACACACACACACACACACACACACACACACACACACACACACACACACACACACACATTGCACTCATATGTGTCATGTGATACCATGATGCCAGCCAGGGTTTAAGTCAAGTTTTGAAAGCTTAATGCAGTGACTGTGTAGGTTTATGTGAGTTGGTGTGTATGTGTGTGTGTGTGTGTGTGTGCCTGCGCTTTTCTACAACTGGCATCCAAAGCCAAGTGAGTGTGAGGCACTGAAGGTCTTTCTGATGGTCCAGGTAAACTTGCATAACTTCTACCCAGAAAGTGTATGTTTGTATATGTGTGTGTGTTTGTTGGCACTGCATGTCTTTGTGGGGGTCAGAGTAAGCCTACATGATGTCTACACAAGATTATACACTACCATGTTCACTGTAGGTGATGTGTGTGTGTGTGTTTGTGTGTGCATGTAAGTGTGTGTTTATGTGTGTGTGAATATGTTTGTGCGTGTGTGTGTGTGTGTGAATATGTTTCTATGTGAGTGTGTGTCTGTGTGTGTTCACCATAAGTGATTCTGCTGATTACACATCAGATCGAAATGAGGCAAGATGTGTTAGTCAAATTTAGCCTACGTGCCATGCCTGGGCGTGCGTCTGTATATGCTGTGTGTGTGTGTGTGTCTAATGCAGTGTCTAAGACTGTGTGGTCTTGGCTGGGATCTACCCCCTGCAGTGTCTACTTTATTCTAGGCATGTGCATTAGAGAGACAGCATCCCATCCAGGCTATTTTTAGGCGGCCCGGACAGTTGTTAGAGAGGCACGAACCCTGGAGCGCTGCCTTATAGTAGCATTCAAGTTAATGATTGTGTGTGTGTGTGTGTGTGTGTGTATGTATAAATGGGTGTGGGTGTGTGCATGTATGCTTGCATTTTTGGTGTGTGTGTGTGTGTGTGTTTCCAGCTTGATGCAGAGCACTTCAGGACCGACCTGCCCAAATTAAATTTGTGTTCTTGTGTAATTTAAAAGTAAAATGTTTGTGTGTGTGTGTGTGTGCGTATGTGAGACAAGGTACAGTTGAGCTATAACAGTGGTGGTCCGGAAGCGTGGCATTATATTTGTATTCATGTTTGTGTGTGTGTGTGCATGTGCATGTGTGCATATGTGTGTTGGATAGATTATGAAATGGGTCTGTGTTTTCTTAAAAACTGTGTGTGTATGTGTGTGTGTGTGTGTGTGTGTGTATGTGTATGTGTGTGTGTGTGTGTGTGTGTGTGTGTGTGTGTGTCTTACCATAGTGTGAATGTAAGCTGTACCAGAGTGATTATGTCTCTGTTTCTTCATAACAAATGTGGAGTACTACACGTGCCCGCTGGGTTAGTGGGGAACAGAGAACACGTGACAGTGTGTGTGTGTGTGTGTGTGTGTATGTGTGTGTATGTGTGTGTTTGTTTGAGTAGGGACTGATTTTGTGAGTTGGTTTAAGTACATGAATGTGCACATTCATAGTGGGGCAATTGTGTGTAAAACAGGGTTCAGGGTTGGCAGTTACGTGCAGATCCAACCTATTTAGAGTCGGACATTTCGGATTTGTACTAAGTGCCTGCACACTGCAGAACCGCTCAGAATGCTTAACGGACTACAAACTCTCACTAACACATGAGTGTGCATGAGGATTAAGCAATGTGTGTCTCACTGTATGTATGTTTTTGTGTGTGTGCATGTGTGCATGTATGTTTGTGTGTGTGTGTGTGTGTTTAGTCCCAAGTGATCTGGAGGCAACATGAGTGTACTTGGTGTACTTGCAT
>CM059268.1:16914710-16949710 GCA_030347295.1 Setipinna tenuifilis | reverse complement strand
ACACTTCACAATGTTCTGCACATTGATAAGCATCTACCAGTGATTAGTGGCAATTAATTTGGCAACAGATTATAAATGATCAGTTAAGATTACATTCCTACATCTATATTAAGAGTACTTTAGAGTTCAAAGTGCATCTATATTCATGTACCATGTTTACATATGATATGTTAGAACGGCATTAAGAGGATATGGCATAGATGAGAGATTATGAAGATCAGGGGTGTGTGTTTGGGCAGCAAACATTCACTAGTGCTCTCAGTACATTATCCACTGGACATCATCCACTGGGCATTACCCACCGGGCATTTAAGGGAAGGAGTAGCCACAGCCCAAAGGCATCTTCAACTATGTGTGTGACGTGTGCAGTTGTGTTTGTGTGGTAAAATAAGTCCCAGGCCCAAAGACATCTTGTACTTGTGTGTGACGTGTGTAGTTGTGTTTATGTGGTATGAATAAGTTAACAAATAAATGAATGAATGAATAAATGAGTCAATGAATGAATGAATGAATGAATGAATGAAGGAAGGAATTGTCCTAAAGCTCCCACTGCATCGTGTGTTGTAATACGCTAACCTCGCGATGGAGGCAGGCATAGTGTAGCATGCAAGAGAACGGTTTACTGATAAGATACGAGATAAAGGATGGACATAGTGTGTGAGCTCAACTATATTGCCCTTCATTTGTGCACTGGGGAGACAGTATGTGAGTTTAACTAAGTCATGCTGTCGTGCTGTAGAGATGTGGGTCATGTTTGTAATTTGTGTGCTGTGTGAGAGACAATGTGTGAGTGTAAGTGTGAGTGTAACTGTACCATGTTTGTAATCTGTGCTTGGTAGATAGTGTGTTCGCATATGTGTGAGTGTGAATGTGATTTTAAGTGAGTGTGAATGTAAGTGTAAGGGGAAACAAGTTTGTGATCTGTGTGCTGGGTGTGTCCGTCTCTGGGGCAGGTGAATCACAGCTGTCCCATGGTGCTGCTGGATGAGGTGTCGCTACACAGCGAGGTGCTATGCAGCGTGGACACCACCCAGTCTCCGTTAGATGGCAAGCCTGGCATCTACACCGTCACTGAGAAGCTCTCCAGCTCCTCCCCCTCACCAGCCACCACAGCGCCTGCCTCCTCTGCCATACGGGCCAATGGGAATCCCTCAGACAAGGCCCTGGCCAAATCGGTGTCTTTCCGCGATGAAGTCACCATCAGGACGAGGGAGACAGAGGATGAAGAAGAGGAACAGGAAGAAAAGGAAGGAGTGGACACATACCCAGACAAGTTTGTGGTGGACATGAACCCACTTTTAGCACCCGTGGAGAGCACAACAGAAGAGAAACACGAGGTGGAGCATCCTGACCTACCTTTATCCGAACTATCAAAATCAGACCCAACTGTCTCCAGTGAGTCAAGTTTGGTGAGTCAAGAACAACCAACCAAGTCTGAATATAAAACAAACAGTGATGACATGAAACCTGAGGCAGATGCTAGACATAACCAATCAATCACAGAAAAATGTCCTCCTGAACAGTCTCAACATGACACCCCTACATCACACGAGACGCAACAGGATGACCAAACATTAGAGAAGTCCAAATCTGACAGGCCAAAGGATGATGGGTCCAGTTTAGCCAAAGGTGAAGAAGAGCCTAACACAGCCCCAACAACACACCAAGATGCCTCACCACACATGAGCCCAGAGCGAGTTTCATCAAAGCAGGAAAACGCAGACACACAGACTGAAACACACTCACCTCAAACACACACTGACAGGAAGGAGGAGTCCAAAGCAGACCAGCAGACCACTAATGACCCACAGCAAAGTCAATCACACACAGACAATACACTGGGACAAACTCCACACACTGAAAACGCCAAGGGTAATGTAAATGATCAAGAAATACAACTTGAAGATCTGGAGAAGGTGTGTACTGAAATCCCTGAAAGCTCATCAAATGCTGTAATGCTAGATGGTCAAAGCACTCAAAGCCCAGAGGTCCATCAAACACACACCTCCACACACAGTCATGAAAATACACCCACACAGCCACCCGCACCCAGCACTCCCACGCCACAGCCACATGAAACACAGTCTTCCACACCAACACGGGGCAAAACATTTATAAAGCCCAGCCAACCTACCGAAGGACCCAGCTCAGAGCCAAAAGCCACTGATACTGGCAGTCATAATAATGCTAGCACACTTGCACCCACACAAACCAGCTCAGAGCAGACAGATACTGATGTTAGCAAAGGTAGCGCTGAAGCAGCTACAGCCACTCCCACTAGCTCACAGCAGAAAGCTACTGATGCTAGCAGTGAAGATGGTGCTAACACAGCTGCAGCCACACACACAAGTCAAGCAGATGCTGGACAGGATGCAGCAGCACACAAAGGCCCCCAGGGTAGTAATAGTACAGAGGCTACAGGTGCAGGAGCTGAGGAGGCAGACAACACAGATACAAACACGCCAGTGCTAGCTACAAATGCTAGTGAAGATAGGAACGTCCCAGCTTTGCCAATGCCCAACATCATAATCACAGGCTCTGGTGACATGGAGAAAAAAGAAGAGGAGGAAGAGGTAGAGAAGGACAACATAGAGGAGAAATTAACCAAGGTTACCAACCTGGATGATGATGTCACAGATACCCCCAGCAAGGATGGTCCGTGCACAGATTGATAAGGAGCTGTTAGCCTACTAAGAGGCACGCACACACACACACACATATACAAATCTAAAAGACTAAAAATGATGACCAACCCAACACAACACAATGGATTCAAACAGTGGTTTCGCAAGGCACCCAAAGCATTTTAAGGTGAAGTGGGACCTCACAAATCACCACAAATGTGTAGCACCCACTGGAGTGATGCACAACACACACACACACACACACACACACACCAGCCTTCCAGTGATGAGAAGAGACTGCTTAATGCAGCTGGTGAACCAGCTGGAGTCCAGCTTTCTTGTGGCCAAATAACAGAACCAAAGTAGAAAGGAGCATGTTACCTTAGCAGAATAAAAAAAGAAACAATTAACTTCAACAATACTAATATTGTCTCACTGGTTATTTTGTGTATAGTGGGTTTATTGGTGGTTTTTCGTATGCGTGTGAGCTATGACACATCCTACTTGATAGGATTAGATTGTATTTTTTGGCATGGATGTGTTTGAATGTTTTATAGAAGAACAAGTTCAAGACTTTACTATTGGTATTACTTGATAAAGAACATAGCTCTGTGTGTTTTAATATGAAATATTTATATTACAAAATTTCTTAGCCCAGATCAAAAAATGTAAAAACTGCATACATCATTTACCCTTTTTCATCACTCATACATGGTGTTGTGTAAGATTTGCTTACACAACACCTCAGCATTGCCACATGTAGATTGCCTCTATGCAGCGCCACAATGATGCAGTAATTCTTGCAAAAGGAGGCCCAACCAAGTATTTAGTGCATATGCATGACCACACTTTTCAGAAGTGTGGTCTTGCTTTTTACTAGTTAAATTAAAAGTACAATTATTAAACTCATTTTTAATGTTGATTTAATGGAGCAGTTTACAGCTAGTGAAAACCTCAAACTAAGCATTGAAAATATTCCTTTTTTAAAACATTGGTGTTAATATACACTATTGCTAACAAGAATGACTCTGAAATTATTTTAAAAGCTTTTGTTACAGTGTTAACAATTCATACCACTATGGAGGCTATTAATGCCACAATGCTTAGATTTAAAACAAGTTTCAGTGTTTTTTCATTACAGTTAGAACACGTTTCAGAATCACATGTTTGATTGTGTATTATGACTGGTGTGTATGCATGTGTGAGTGGCATCTGTGTGCCACTGGTTTGTGTGTGCACATAGAAAACACTGTAGGATATACATACAGTATGCAACGCACATAGAGGAAAACAAGTAGGGGGCAGACGGGATTATGGGTTGCTGCTGTAAAATGTCATGAGAATCATGTGTTTACTTTGTGACAGAAACTACACTTGCAGTGCTGGCTAAGTAGTTTGACCAGCCCATGACCCTGTAGCTACAGGTCAGCTACATATTTCATAGGTTTATTGAACCTACAGTAAGCAGCCATGCATGTTTGTTTGTTTGTATGTGTATACTAAAGAGAGATATTGTTGCCAGGCAGTAACAGAGGATTTGTAGTCCAACCACTTAATTAACTAACTGAATTAACAAACGATTATGGAAATCCTTCTTGGCATTTCGCTGATCAGAGAGACAAAGACAGAAAAAAAAACCAGTTATGTCCCAACTCCCCCTGTGGCCCTACTGAGAGAACAATGGCAAAAACTGCTGGAGGAAATGGTGAAAATGGAAAAAGAAGAGAGATAAATGTAAACCCCTTAGGCTTGATCTCCTCTTCTCAGCCCCAGAGTGCTAGGCGTCAGTGGCGCCGCCATGCCTGGCCAGAAGCGTACTGAGCGGCGGCATTCAGGGCTTAGACGGCTCACGCGTGTCCCGCTTATTAACCAGGCCCGCTCTAGTCTGTGTCACTGTTACCGCCTATCCGCTACAGTGATGATGACCGGGCAAACTCTGGTGCACATACACACACACACACACACACACGATTTTAACACTAAGCCTGGGGGGCGGTGCCCTTACAGTCAGGGCAACCCACAAGGTCAAGAGTTCAACAGAGAAAAAAGCAATAAGACTTCCTTCTGAAAACACACACACACACATCTAAACAATGGAATCGATTTTTGTTTATGTATGGCATGAAACTGATTTTTCTATGTTTTATTCTGTTTTATTCAGTAACAGTGTCTCATATCTCATGTTGCAAATGGCTGACTTTACAAAACAAAATAAAGTGTCCTGCACAAACTTTATCAACATTGGTGGCAGGGATTGGTAGTGTACCATAAACCAATCATATATAGCGATAATGTTCTAGATATTTTACCAAAACAACTGAGACTGAGTGTTTAAGAGCACAAATACACAGAGAATTTTATAACTCATTTATTGTGCGAGTAGAGGACAGATCTTTTCAGGTCTCTAAACCCCTTCCAATCTATCCCCCATTATAGAAGGTGGGTCCCTATCCTTGTCTCCTTCTTGCAGACACATCCAACCTATGCTTCCCAATGCCTACATAGACCATGGACGTGTTTCAGATCTATGGCTTAGTGATAGCCCCGAATATGTTCATTCAGGTTAAGTAGTACACCTCCTTGGGGAAGATCTAGGTGATCCTATTCTCCTGACTAAACAAAGCTAAAAGGCGTGTCCTTAAACCACATACCTGACATACAGGCTCCAGGTCAGTTGGACCAAAAGGGTGAGTGCATGTTGTGTAGAGTGATGTTCATGCCCTCAAACACCCTCAGATACACACACACACTTCATTGAAAATGAAACAAAAAATATAAACCAAAATTACAACTTCATCAAACTGAAAGATGCACAAAAGTCTTCTCCCATTATGCAACATTGGAATCACACTCGGGCAAAAACAAATACAGACACACACACACACGTAAAGGGCTTGTTTCATACGACAAGTCACAAGGCAAACGTTCAGCAAAGTTTATCAGAAACAGTCTCAGATTATTAAGAACTATGCTGATCACTAGTGCTTTCATATTAAACCTGGCCGGTGTAGTAAACACAGTAAATAATGGTCTGAGGAAAAATGGCTTGCTGGCATGATTGCGGCATTACGTTAAATAATAGCACAGCGCCCTATTATATAAGACATTATACAGTATCAACACAGGGATAGCTGTAGTGGCATACACACATTCAGAAACCAAAAAAAAGAATAGTACAAAAGACAAAAAAATAGAGACAATGAGAACCTAAAACAGAGGCACCCGAAGACAGGATGCCCTTGCTGAAGAAGAATCAGTGTCCATGGTGACAGGGATCAAACAGTGCTGCCATGACGACAAGTCCACACAATCATTCCATAGGTAAAGGCGAACAGTGCATACAACATTTCAAAGAGCTTCACCTGAACCACACAGAGGCACCCCTTCCCACACAGCTACCACACTAGAGTGTTGTTCTTCATTGTGGCCATTCATTTTGCAATTAGCATATTGAAATAAGCGTATCACTACAAGCATGTTACAATTTACACATTGCAATAAACAAAGTCTATATACCATTACATTTAGGATATTGCATATTGGTTGGTAAAATAAAGACTACTTTGGTAAACCCAGCGCTGTAGTGATTTGGGTGACATACAGACAGCTCAAAATATCCGGTCACATCTGAGCTCCAGCCAGCTGACTCACACCTTTGATGCTTATATAAATAACCTGGCAGGAGCATGCGATAGACCTACTTTAGTTAGCTTGGAAAACAGTCACAGAAGAGCCACATGGAAGTGTTCTTCTATCAAAACAAAGCTATAGGACTCTTCTATTAGTAGGTTTAACCCTGACTCTTGGTTAGCATACCAAGGTTTATCACTAAACCATATGCTTAAAACAGGGCCAGGAGCATCTGGCTATCCCAGCCAGACTACGCACACCACACACACACGCACACACACAAGCCTTGGTTACAGGCCCAGTATGGCTGCTGGATGGTGCTGGTGTTACCAACTGCATTATGCAACTGGGGCCCTGTGATAAAGGGTTAATGCTGCGCTATGTCACATTTTTTACAGGCCCGTATGGATGTGGTAATAACGGCCTTATGAAGCACCATGTCATATTCATGAAGGGCCTGTGGTAATAAAGGCCTTATGCTGCGTTATGTCATGAAGGGCCATTGCCGCTCCCGTGTGACGTTTCTAACTGCTGGGGGCAGGTACACTGGGGTGCAACCAGTGTGTTAGTGAATTCTTAGCAATATCCATGAGGTCCTCCCTGCAGGTTTACATGCATTCACTGGCAAAAAACACACACACATACACACGCACACACAAGCACACACACACACATACACACACACACACACACGTACACACACACACTCAACAAAAGGTGACTTGTTCACTTATTACACACACACAAAAAAGTAATACAGTCAAACTTGATATAGATTAAAAAAAATCTCACAGGTGCTCTGTAAATCACACATGCAAACGCACACACACACAGAAGCGCACGCACACACACACACACACACACACACACACACGCACACACAATCATCCATTTCACTCAGTGTTTTTTGGACAGGCATGTGTATGCTTAGAACTCGTCATGTCTGACCAAAGCCTCCCCAAAGTCTGTGGCCTGGCTCCCCACAAACAGGTCATACTTCTGGATGATCTCCTCCTTTGTCAGACGCCCATCCTGGACACAAACACACAAGCCAACAAACAGGTAAATCAACAAACACTGATCTAGAATCAGTAATTGCAACTTTTAAAAAGCATAGATGCACTGGCATACACACACACACACATTCACACATACACACCTGATCTGCATCGGACTCGTACACAAGATGTTTGGCCTCAGCTTCGGCGTGGTCGTAGTCGGACGGCAGGATCCAGTCGCGTGTCTCATCGCGGTCCATGCGGCCATCTTTGTTTTTGTCCCTGAAGTCGGTGAACTGCTGCCGCTCGGTGCGAACCCACTCCGGCTCGTTAGCCTCTCCTTCCGTGTTGTACATGTCACCTGTGCATGTCACACACACACACAAAAACACACAGACAAACCCAGATAAAGAGAAATGTCTTAAATGCACTGCCAATATTTAGATATAAGAAGCAAAAAGAACCACAGATATTCACACCAACAGAATTCACCGCACGGAGCCCATGTGTAGATGCACAATAGCACAAACTCACCGATGTACTCATTCAGATCGATGAAGCCGTCTCCATTCTTGTCAATATCTTCCATTGTCTCCTACACAAAACACATGGCAGTCAATTCATAGGATTCTTAAAAAACAAAGTATTGGTTGTGTGTGTCTGTGATCCTCATTGTGGTTGCAGGTGTCTGTCTCCTCGGCAGTAACTTTATGTAGTCTTTCTACCCTGGGGGAGGAGAAGCCTTTCAACTCCCTGCAAACTGAACCCTGCAAACTGTGTGTGTGTGTGTGTGTGTGTGTGTGTGTAATAGAGACGGAAATAGTGGAAGAAGCCTGTGAACTGTGTGTGTGTGTGTGTGTGTGTGCGTGTGTGTGTGTGTGTGATGGAGCTCAAAAGAGTTGACTCACAATGACAACGATGTCCTTCATGTAGTCGTACTCCTCTGGGTGAAGGAAAGCGGTGAACTCCTCCTTATCAGCCTTCATGTCATTATTTTTGTCGGCCATCTTAAAGCGACGCTCGTCACGGTCCATCATCTGTCTGTAGCTCAAACCATCCTCTGGGTCTTGCTCATCTACACACACACACACACACACACACACACACACACACACACACACACACACACACACACACACACACACACACAGATAGTATCAACCAGTGGCTTGGGTTACTCTAATAGTTTTGCAACACACTTGCAAAACACTTTTACACACAATTACAACAATCATAAACACACATACAGAGAATACATTAGGAGGTGGACTCTCACACATATGCACATCAATGACATAAATATAGGAGGAGGCTCTCTCATTCTCTAACACACATACAGCCAGGATGTATGACAAGGTAAACTCGTACACGCACAATCACACAGTGTGTCTACTGGAGGATGCACACCCACACACACAGAAACTAATGCACATACACAGATATATATACACACATCATGCATACCCAGGATGTAACCATAGGTGGCGTTCCTGTACTCCTCCCAGGTCACATGACCATCTCCATTGATGTCGTGACCCTGCCACTGGCGGTCCACGTCCTGGTAGATCCAGCGCTTCTGAGCGTGCTTGATCCACTTCTTCATCTCCTCCACTGACACAAAGCCATCGCCATCCTCATCCATGCGCTCCACTATCATACTGCAGAGAGAGAGAGAGAGAGAGAGAGAGAGAGAGAGAGCGGAACAGAGAGATAAAGGAAGACAAGAAAGAGAGAGGAAGAGAGAGATAAAGGAAGAGAGAAATACAGGAAGAGAGAAATACAAAGGAGACAGAGAAAGGAGAAATAGAAAGACAAAGACAGAGAGAGAGACAGGGCAGAAAGGCAAACAGGAAAAAGGCAAGAAGAGGCAGAGGAAGGAAATAAAGCTTTAATAGTGGCATTACTGCTGACGTTCTCAGCAAGTTTGCACTATGTGTGTGTGTGTGTGTGTGTGTGTGTGTGTGTGTACGCAGTTAAGTGCCTGAGCCGTCTTCCTGCCAGCTTCGAATGCATGTATGACCACTACTTTATGTATTATGCTACTTTATGCATGGGCCTAGTGTATGCATATGGACAATATCTATGTTTTTCTTCTGGTATGACTACATAAACATTTCTATGTTTGTGTGCGTGCATCAGCTAGTGTAGAACATATGTTGTGTGGACACAACTTTAGGTATGACCACATACATGTGTGTGTGTGTGTGTTTGTACCCCAGTCTCTCTTTGCTCTCCTCAGGCGTAAGCTGGTCAAAGGTCTTGGCTTCTTCCTGTCCAAGGAAGGCTTCATGATCATAATCGAAGTTCTCTCCGTCCTCATGCTCTAGGTTGCTGAGTGGGGTGTCATGATGTACACGGTCCTTCTTTTCCATGGGCTTTCCACTGGCCAGTGCCACACACACCCCAACCAACAGCAACAGCGCACACCGCTCCATGTCTTCAAACACACTCAGAGCCCTGAGAGGGAAATGCACAGTCATCATGCAAGAATATCAGAGAACTCTGAAGGCTCCAGAGCTGAACTGACGTTCAGTAGGGGCACTGCAGTTATGGCCTATGCCAATAGTCCTACAGACGACCATATTTACTAGTCAACCCTGCCTCCAAGTGGCAACGCACACAATTGCATCAGCAAACCATCCCGTTTCAGAGTAATGACTAGAGGCACATAACTTGGCATTTTCCATAAAAAAGCATGCGGTCTCAGCATGTATGACAGGGGTCCATCATTACAGCACTGGATCTTTTAAATTGGCAATGGGTTCACGACCGGTTCAAAAGTTTTTCACAGTAGTTGAACACGAATGTAAGTGAAATTTAATACCACTGGCGCACTTGCATAGCACAGAATACCGAGTTACAGTATTTCACACACTGGCCACTAAAACTAGGTAAGGCATTGTATAACTGAACGAAATGTTTTGCGTAAAGTTGGCACAGAGTGGTTCAACCGTTGGTCACAACTTTTGGGACAAGCTGGCAAGACTGTGGTTGGGGTATTTTCGCAACTATTTAACCGGCAAGAGAATGGGTAACCTACTTTAGGAGAGTCAAGTTCAACTATATAACACGGCTTCAGAGTCTTTTGAATAAACTTGCCTAGAGTTTCAATATATATTGAAAATACTGTTAAAGACAAAATTCCCAAATCTTTAACACCTAATTCTTTCCAAACTTTACTTAGCGATAACCTCTTCATCAGTTAGTAAGAAATGACATTATTTACTTGTTTTGGTGGAAAATAGACGCCAAAACACTTAACTTGCACAATTACAAAGTGTTCTACCATCCCCCTAATAACACTGAAAAACAAGTAACAATAAAAACTTGGCAACATTTTGCTAGTTAAAAACATCCAGCTTACTTACCGGTTTCCTTGCAGAATACTTCACTTTTGCAGCTATCCCCGGTCACCCGCCCTAACCATGTCATCGATTTCCTGTGCTGTAATAACATATTGACCAATAGAAACGTAGGGACTTCACTAACTCCCACCTTCGTAGCTGTGAAATGTCACGGTTCTATTGGTCCACTTCACTGCGAATGGAGTGACCGAATTGGTTGGGATCCGCCACGTCCTCAAGCTACAGGTGTGGAAACAGTCCAACGCTCATTCACAAATCGTTACGCAGCCTGTTAGATTTACAAATCCTCCTTACCAGATTAATAAAACGTTTTTGGCTATTCTCATGAACTTGCTTTGAATGTGTTGTTATTGTTATATACATATGATAACTGATCAGAAACACCAAAACCGTTTTTTTCTTCATGGGCATGCGGTGTTTTTCTTCCATCATAAACTGTTGTGTTTATCCATCACTGTTGTCTTAAACACGTGTGCATGCAGCGTAGAGAAGCGTAAGATGAGGCGGTAGGTAAACTGACCCACTACATTTGAGTCGTGGCAGGTCATGTGATCCTAAATTTAGTTACTATACTGTCCTTTAACAATTAACAAATGCCTGACATGAGGCCTGTTGAGCCATGTTTTATCATACTAAACTTTTACTACCAATAGACTATGTGAGGCACACTACAGAGTTCCTAATTTCTGACATCCTGATTTTTAAATAAAGGGTAGTTACTCTTGGTTACCAGTCTTCTTGCGTAAAAAGCGTTCCAGTGTCTCCCTCCCAAACCACACACCGCAGCGACAACACACTGAGGAACACTGTGGTTCCCAAATTTGCTATTGAGCAAACAACATGGTGTGTGTGTGGACTGTGTTACAATAACTGAACAACCACCACGGTGTGTGTTGAGACAGTATGCCACAATGACTAACAACCACCATGGCACAATGGCAGTCCATGGCACTGTTGGGAAGACAGATCGGAGGCCTGTATAACGAACTTAAAAATGCTCTCTGTTCCATAGTAAAGCAGAATTAGGTTATATCGGTGTTTTTGGGGCCACCCTGAAAGTTAGTTAGGGTGTACGGCAGGGGGGGGTTAATACAAAAGGTTTAATTATCAGAGGTAGTTGTAAGCTGAAATCTGTTCATAGAAGAGCCCAGAGCTCCATACTCCAAACTAAACAAATGCCAATGGGCTCTTCTACCAACATTTACTAAACCAGACTTGTCTCTTAGCGATCTTTGTAGTATACCACCCAGATTTGGCTGTGTTCTGTTTGAATATCAAAACTGAAATAATAAAAGAACATTGCGTTAGCCCTATGATCATCCCTGTCGATCACTACATAGCAAAGGTGAAAACACAGTATGACATGATGAAAATAACAGACAAGATGAAATGATAGACCATGATACTTTTGGAAAACCGTTGAATAGCAGTCTGCTCATTTAAAAAAAAAAAGGAGCCATCACCGCTCTTAAACCTGGTGTAGGCGAAGATCCCAGAATGCAACTTTAACAGGAAAAGACTTAAGGCACAGGAGCTGACAAACATTGGATTTATTTTTAGAAAAAACAACCATGTGAACAGGCACACAAAAATATATGCATGTACACACTTACATTCACACAAGCATACAATCGCACGTACACACAGCCAGCCATAACAAGTAATTGTGATCGTCTGGCAACACTCAAGCACCACTCTAGTCTTATCCATCCTCTTCCTGCTCAGCCAGACTAAGCTGGAGCTGTTGACATGGCGATCAAACACTTCCTGCCTCTCTTACAGTCCACAGAAGGGTCACATGACCATAGCAGAGAGGATCATGGTCCATCACACCGGCTGTACCTGAGGCTCCCCCCTCGGCGAGGGCGTGGGCATGAGGGAGGCGGGGCTGACTGAGGTCGTGACCCCTGAGCGAGGGGCGGAGGAAGCGAAGAGTGTGTCGAGCATGCCCAGCACCTGCATCAGGTCCCTCTGGTAGTCCACCTCACGCGACGCACAGTCCAGGAGCTCCTGGAACAAGCGCTCCACCACCACCGACTCATACACCACCGACTCATAGATGTCTGAGGGACACGGACAGACGGATGGACAGACAGACGTTTGCCAGTTACACACTTATCAAGGCTGTTACAGTTGTAACACATACTAGAAGAGGAGCACCACAAATAAAATCCATTAAAGATGGGAGTTGCCCCACGTCCATAGATGCACACACATGCACACACACAGAGGATCTGTACGTACACGCACATGCACACACACACACACACACTTACCTATGAGCATGTCAGCCACTTTGTGCAGAATGGGAGAGAACTGTGGGTTGGTGATGAACCTGTGATGGAGCAGAGAGGAAAGAAAGGGGGGTTTTAACAGTCTGTGTCAGCGCATCAGGGCTGGGTGGATAGAGCTTAAGTGTGTGTGAGTGTGTGTGTGTGTGCTCATGCGTGTTTGTTTTTTTCACGTACTTAAGCAGGAACTTCTGCAGTGAAATGAGGCTCTTCTCGTCTCGGCCAGCCAAAGCATTCTTCAGGGTCCCTCTCCTCTCCAGCTCTAGCAACACACCTACAAACACCTCTGGCTTGTGTTTGCTCAACGATGTCTGTCACACACACGCGCACCCACACACAGTTTAAGAATGATTGCACAACATATACCCACAAGACATAAAAATAAGCAATGATAAGGATCACACACACAATAAAAAGAAAAAAACACACAATCTGACCTCCAGTGCAGCGTCGAGAGCTTTGGACACAGAAAAGCTCTTGAGGTGTTTGTCGTGTTTGCCGAGGTGCTGCAGGGCAGCAGACTTCTTGACCAGGAAGTCATCCTGAGGAGGAAGAAGAGGCTCACAGGTCAAAGGTCAAATGAGGTTCTAGCATATTCTCAACTCTTAACATAAGATGAGGTAGGCATGTACGGTGCACGCACGCACACACACACACAAGCCATATTCACAGTTTATGAGTTTAATATAGTGAGAAATGCATTTTTTATAATATCAAAAACATGTTCAACATGCATGATTTACATGCAAATTATTTTCTTGTCTTTGTCATCTATGTTTTCTCATCTCATTTCAGTTGAAATTCACACTAATTGCCCTTTTGTAACGGCAACATAAAGCATGTTACCATGGCAGCAGTACCTGTTTGGGGATGTAGTTTCGGCCCTTTACAAACACACGGTAGGCTGGGCCCCGCCTCTTCCTTTCCACTTCCTGTTTCTCCACTTCTGGCTTTCTGTGGCGCACACTCAGCACCCCGTTGGTCATGCCCACAGCCAGAACGCCATCATCTGGCTAACACAGAGAACACATACACATGAATACACGCACATGAATGCAATCGGCTTTCTAGCAAACACTCAACTGCTCTTCTTCCCTAAGGTATAGATATCACATCAGTGTGTGTGTGTGCCTGTGTTCATAGTCAGAGAATCTCTGTAGGCATGTACTTACTGCAATAGCCAAACTGAGAATAGAAGCTGCATATTCAAAGCTGTGAACCACTTTAAACGAGGAGTTATACACCTTCACGTGCCTATGGAAGACAGAACAAAACAGACAGTCAAAATAACCAATGGAATTGCCACACTGCTAATTCACACACACACACACACACACACACACACACACACACAACAGCCTCTATTATATGATGGAGAGCACAGGAATAATTAAAAAAAAAACAAGCATTCTTTATGATCTGAATGTGCACATATAATAATAACAACAACAACAACAATAATAAAATAATAAAAATTCACCAGTGACTCAATAGCAAATTATTACACACACACACACACACACACACACTCTCTCTTACCTGTCGAGGGATCCTGTGAGCAGGCGGTTAGACTGTGCACTCATACACATACACGTGACAGTTTTATGATGGTTCTTCAGAGACACCAGCTGCTGTCCTCCTTTTAGCATGTCCCAAACCTTCACATAACGCCCACCTGTGCGCGCACACACACACACACTTTTTTCAACTAAAGCCCACATTCATATACACCATAAGTATAACAGACCAAAAGGCTAGCAGACAAATTCACATGTATACACATGCAGATAAAAAAAAAAAACACAAATGTGGGTATAGGCACCCCACCTAACAGGCAGACTGACAAATACTTCCCTCACACACATGCAACAACAAAGCGGGCAAACATTAACTAGAGTGCCGAACAACTAATCGGATGAACACACACACAGGCACAAACATGAAAATACACCTGTTAACATAAGCATCCCATCTGAGGGGTAGATACACACAGAGACCCAGACACAGGCACAAACATGAAAATACACCTGTTAACATAAGCATCCCATCTGAGGGGTAGATACACACACAGACACAGACGCACAACCACAGACACAGACACCAACCTGTGGACACGAGGAGCCCATCTGAGGGGTAGACCAACACACTCTCCACTGGCTGCCCCTGATCCATGCTCATCACACACTTCTCCTGACGGGCATCATACACACGCACCGTGTGGTCATACGAGCCTGGATAACACACACACACACACACAGACACAGACACACACACACACACAATCCATGGGAACAGAGATCAGACATTACTAAACCAGCTTCACAAAACTACAGTTTTATCAAAACAAGAAAAAAGGCCAATGACAGCTCCCAAACAGAATTGACATTACATGACAGTTTTTTTCAAGACTTGGAACTGACAAACATGAAAAATAAAAAAGTGGGTATGCATGGCTTATAAAGACGAAGATGTGTCAGTGGCTGACATAAATACAAACCCTGAACCTAATGCTCTTGCACTTCTGGATAATAAAGTTAGACTAACTGCATTTCATGGCTTGTTTGTTTACTTGTAATGTGTCTGGCAACAATAAAGTTAAAAATATGTCCCCTAATCTAGGAAAAAGAAACTGACTGATATAAAGACTACAATACTGACAAACACTCTAACTGCTATTACTATAATGATGACAAATTACAAGTACTGATAATGACGATGATGATGGTGGTGGCGGTGGTGGTGGTGCACACCCAAGAGGTCAGGATTGTACCGCTTTGTATATTGTACTATATGTATACTACTTTATATGTTGGATGTACAGAGAGCGAACATATACCGGAGTCAAATTCCTTCACAAGTGCTATTCTACACAAGTGCACTTGGCCAATAAAACTAATTCTGATTGCCTCCTTTAAAACTACAATAACGACAAAGACTGGAACTGCCATCACTATAACAATGACAAATCATAAACTATTAGACTGATCATGATGATAATGGTGATGGTGAATACCTGTGATAAAGAGGTTGGGATTGCGTGTGCTGGGGGCGAGGGCGCGGATATAGTCTGTGTGGTCACTGAAGCGGAGTAGCTCCTGTGCTGTCGACACGTCCCACACGCGGCACGTCAGGTCATCAGAGCCCGACACGATATGGAAGCCGTCCGACAGAAATGATGTCACCCTCACCGCCCTGAAGGCAAGGGGAGATGAAACAACCCATGTTAGACAACAATCATATCTTGAGTTAGGTGCACACATACACACGCACGCACACACACACACACACACACACACACACACACACACACACACACACACACACACACACACACACACACACACACACACACACACACACACACACACACACACACACACACACACACACACACACACGTGACTGGAGTACTTATATAGGCAATTGCATCAATAACACATACACAGGCCGCACAAAACACACACAGGCCGCGCACACACACCCACACCGCACACACACACATACTTGTTATGTCCGGAGTACTGGCGGAGGGCCACGCGTCCATTGACATCAAACAGGCGGATGAGCCCCTCCTCACTTCCTGTCACCAGTAGCTGACCGTCACCACGGAAACTGCCACCGTACGCCGTGCTCTTGAAGCGTGTGAAACTACGCTGGGGTTCCTGAGAGTGTGGCCCATATATCTGAACCTGAGACACAGACACACACAGTCACAGACAGACAGACAGTCACACACACAGCTAGTTTTTATTTTGCTATTTTGGTCCCAAATTCACACAATGATTTCAAGAAAACCCCAGGAACACGACAATTGTACAAACAGAACCATCCGTTGGAACCGCAAATATTGTCCTCACACAGACCCCCGACAATGCTGCGCTCATAATCTCTAAACCTGATGTAGCTGTGCAGCCACTAGTTAAATGCATTGACATATGAATAACATATATATATATATATATATATATAACATATAATGACAACATGTGCATTAACAAGTAATAACATGCATTCATCATTGTTTTTAATCGCAAAACCCATGACTACCTACCAAAAGTACCATAGACATGTGTCTGTGTCAAACAGAGAGAGACAGAGACAGAGAGAAGGAGAGAGAGACACACACAGAGAGAGGTAAAGAGAGAGGATAGGTCCTAATTATAATGAGAGGGACACATCTAAGGAACAGGAGAAGGAGACAAGCTTAAGAGGCTGGTATAAAGAGTGAAGGGGCTTACTCTGGTTGAGGCAGTGACAGCATAGTTGTGGGGGGGCAGGGGAGAGAAGTCAATCTTTGAGATGGCACCGAACTCCTTCACCTGCACTGTGGTCTGAGGGGGGCAACAGAGGAGAGATGTCACACACAAACACACTAGCAGACACAAGTAGAGAGGTAAATAAATAGGTTCAGCAAATGTGTATCTTACTTTGAAACTCTTCCAGTAGCGAGTGTCCTCTGTCACTTTCTCCCCAAGCTGCTGGACCACTGGGATTTTCGTGGGTTTAAAAGACGCCATCGCCTGGTTCTACCGAACACACAGACAGACAGGCAGGCAGGCAGACAGGCAGAGGAAGAGGGACAAGAATGTTACGCCTATGTAATGCACACATAAAAACACTAATGCTTCCAAGCTTCGAAGGATTTGGTAACCTATATATCCCCACACTATGGCATGAACACATATGCACTTAATGGTTGTAAGCACAACTTTTTTTTCAAAAACTACTGCTTGATGCGTTGTCTTACCTTGTGCAAATTGGTCTGTGACTAACACAAGAAGGTTGTCTAAAACTTCAGCGTGCTTCGGAACCACACAGTATTATAGCTTTACGTGCCTTCCAAAACACAAGTCGGTGGGACTCTTCTTGAGGGGCACTTATCCGATTTACATTTCATAAATAACCATCTACTTTACCAAGCTATTTCTGTTTAAATGTGCAATTCACAGAATCACGTTGCTACAACGCGCTAGACGGCGCTGCCATATTTGCCGACGACTTCCGCTTTACACTTCTTCGGGCTGTGCTGTTTCCCATTGAATTTATGTTTACTGCCCTCATGTGGCCATTCAACACAATTTACTCATAGAACGCCTATACTGCCCCCGTGTGGTCATTTTGTTTAATTGCGGTTGCATCGGAGTTGTTGAACTGTTGGGCTTTTCATTCATAGAATAGACCTATGTTTAAGTCTAGACGTATTGTAAATTCGAATAAAATAGCCCCCAAAAAGGCTGTACAAATGGCATGAGCCCGCTAAAGGCCAATCAAGTCACATTTATTACCTCTGCCAAGGAGGTTGTTTTCTCTCCCATTTGTCTGTCTGTCATTTTGTCTTTCTGTCTGTTAGTAAGATAACTCAACAAGTCATGAACAGGAAATGCAGGAAATGCTGACTATGGTACAAAAAACAGACGATTAAATCTTGGTAAATGTAGGATGAGCATATTACGAGAAAATCAACATAGCCTGTTGATGGGGCATGGGTTAGCCTATGTGTCATGGATGGATTTGAATAAAACTTTCAAGAAATGTTGATAATGGCACAAGAAACATATGATTCATTTTTTCAAATGCAGTGCGAGCATATTACAAGAAAATAGCCCGCTGATGGGTGATGGGTTAGCCTATGTGTCTTGGACAGATTTTAATGAAACTTTCAGGAAATAATAATAATGGCACAAACAGCCTGTAGTTTAATGGCAAATGATAGAAACAATTACATAACACCCAGCTTTCGGTGCAGGTGAATTATACAACTTGTAAAAGTTGTTGTTGTGAGATGTGCATGTGAAGGTGAACGGGCGGCAACATCTTAGTTTTCAAAAAGCAGTTTGTTTGTTAGCAAAAACTCAAGTCATGAACATATTGTTCTGAAATTTTGACAGTATGTCGGTATTGTCACTGCCTCGAGCCGATTCTTTTTTGGTGAAAGTTGTTTCATTGGTTACCTTTGCTGGTTCCCGCAGAGTCATGGAGCATGAGCACTACATAGTTAGTGACTTTTCATTTAGTTTAATAAAACTGCAGTTTACCTCTGATCACCTAATGTTTTCAACCTGTGAGGCGCAGTTTGAAGTTGATTATACGTAATACTACTAGTAATAAAATACAGTCAGTTTGTATAAGTTCATTTCAATCCACCTAAGGTCAGTTCACAAATAGGGACATACAAATAGACATCATCATAAACGAACATTTTATACATTTCAAAATTAAATAAACGTTACAACATAAAACCCTGCGTTTGACTAATATATCTGCATATATTTATTTTGAATTGTTTTGCTTTGACAGCTGCTTTAATCAGTGCCTGCAAACGTCAATGCAACCACGTCCTCGGCCGTTAGTGTAGTAGGCCCATATTCCGCCTTCTCGTGGAACGCTCATGTCACTCATCAGTTTTCTGCCCAACAACAATGACATAACAACAGAATTCTATGACACCTTATCGAACGGCCAAACTAGAACGTTCAAAGTTTCAAAGTAGAGTTTTCGGAAACTTTGATTCAGTGTATTAACACTACTGTTACGGGCGGTCAACGATACAAGCAAGCGCACGAACTAACATAGTGAATGGCTATATATTAGCATTATTTCTCCTATGTAGTTCATTAATTTGATTCCATTTATATTGATTATTTTCTGCTGTCTGTGTCAGCATGGCACTGCTGCAGGAGACTTGGCGGTTTCTCTTAGATACCCATGTTTCCCAAGAGCGTGCCAGGCTGGAGGCAAGAATGGAGGAGGTGAGGATAACACCACTATTCATTTTGTTCATTTTGTGTTGTGTATCTTGCAGTTCATAATGTTACAGACTTCTTTTATAAAAATATCGAGTTCAGGCTCCTGCATCTTTCAAGCACCTACCCCCTGTCACACATCTGTAAAATGTGGTATCAGGATTTCTTTCTGACAAAAATAATCTAATAATCATCTCATTTGTCCTGCTACAGATGCGCTCCCTCATATTAGCTGAGGTGGAGTGGAAGCTGAGTTCCTTCAAGAAAAGGCTCATTGACTATGACACAAAAACAGCGCGTGAGCTCAGTGATCCAGGCTACATGAGCTGGGCCATGACTCCTGAGGGTAAGAACACCTCAAGCACAGTCAGATAGGCAGACAGATTAAGACTGATCTCAGTAACCACAAACATTATCTCATCAAATGGAGTTTTTGATACTAATCATGTGATGTGATGATTGGCTACATTAAATCAGATGTTGACAATGCTGGTGAATGACACTTATCTTGCTTATCTTACATGTAGATCGAGCCAGGCTTCAGCGCTGGCAAAGAGAGGAGGAGGAAGTGAGAGAGAGAAGGATGCAGCTGAGGTCGGAAGGAATACAGGCCTGGAGCTCACAGACGGTGCAAATGAAGCCATATGACACTGAGGCTCGTCTGAGAGAGGCACTAGCCGAGGAGTTGAAAACAATCAAACAAGAGAGAAGGAAGATTGAGGAGGTCAGGATAGAGATGGAAAAGAAAGCTCTTGAGGAAGAGCGGAAAAACATTGAGAGAGAAAAACAAAAGATAGAAGAGAGGAAAGAGATGGAGAGACAGGCAAAGATTCAAGAAAACCAACTGAAGGAGAAGAAAAAGCATGAGTTTAAGGCCAATCAGCAAGAGGATGCAGTCAGAAAGAAGGCACTTGAGGAAGAACGTGAGCATGAAAAGATTGACTTAGAGTGGAAGAAAGTTGAAGCAGAGAAAAACCTGCTTGAGACTAAAAAGGAGCAACTGCTTGAAAGGAGGAGAAAGGTGAAAGAGAAGGCAGATACAGAGAAGAAGGCCGTGATGGCAGATAAGAATCGGCTTAAGGAGGAGTGGGAAAAGATCGAGAAAGAGAAAAAGAGAATGGAAAAGGAGAGGAGGGAGTATGAGGCTCTGATGAAAGAGATGAAGAAAGAGAAACAGAGCATTGAGAGGGGGAGGAAACAGATGATGGAGGAGAAAATACTGAGAGAAAACAAGGAGAGGGAGAAAAAGAGTGATGAGGTTAAACAAAAAATGAAGATCACAGAGACGGTCATTAAGGAGCCTAAGGCTACTAAGGTTGCTCAAGGTAACAGTAGGAAGGCCGAATCCAGTGATGAATTCAGTTCTTGGGATTCTGATGAAAGTGACCTTGATTCATGGAAACCAGAGGCCAAAAGCAACAGTACAAAGCAGGAGTTATCAGAGGCTACTGTCAGTGCTGAGGATGAAGGCGAGGACTCTCCTTGGGACAGTGATGAGGAACAGGCCATTCCTAGTGGCACCAAGACTGCTGTGACCCCAAATACTCAAAGGGCAAATTCACCACAGAAGCCAGCAGATGTGCGCAGGGTGCCAGTTCAGAACAGTGCTGCCAGTAAAAAAACTGAGGCCTTGGATGATGACGACCTGTTTGAGGAAGAACTCAGACAGCTTGAGAAAGAGCAAGAAGCCATCACTAGCAAGAGCAAGCCTGTGGTAGCCCCACACATCCAGAAGGCAACTGTACCAGTGCCACACAGCAGTGTGAGCAGTGTGCCAATAGAAGGAAATAGGGGTGCCAAGAAACCAAGCAAGGCCTTGACTGATGCTGAGCTGTTTGATAAAGAACTGGAGGAGCTTGAGAAAGAGCAGGAAGCCATCCTCAGCAACAAAAAGCCTTTAGTGTCCTCCAGCATTCAGAAGGCAACTGTAGCTGTTAAACTAGCTACAGGTCAACTCCAGCAACAAAAGCCTTTCGTGGCCTCAAACATTCCAAAGGCAACGGTACCTGTTCAGCGCACAAATGTGTGCAGTGTGCCCATCAAAGGAAACACGAGTGTCAAGAAACCAAGCAAGGCCTTAACTGATGATGATCTGTTTGATTTAGAACTCAAACAGCTTGAAAAAGAGCTCGAAGGCAACTCCAGCAAGACAAAGCCTCTATCTGCCCCCAACAATCAGAAGGTAACCTCCCTCCCAACCAACAGAATGAGTATGGGAGCTACTCAGAAGGCCACCACACCGCTGAAGCAAGCCAATGTGAGCAAAGTGCCGGATAAGAAAAATACATGTCTCAAGACACAAAGCAACACCTTGGCTGATCCCTGGTCTGATGAAGAACTTGAAAAGTGTAATTACAGGTCAAATCAAACACAGAAAAAGAATACCATGCCGGCAAAGAAGGATGAGGAAGACACAGATGCCATCATAAGAGAGTTAGAGAGACTCAATGAGGAGTTAAAGGAACCAAAAGCTGCCACTGCTCCAAAGAAGTGGGATCGTCCCCTCACTAGCACTTATACCAGCACTGCGTCATCATCTTACAGTCAAGATGACATAAAAGCTTTTGAGTTGAGAGCCAGAGAACGCCAAAATAACCTTAGTCCAAGGAGAATCCAAAATGACCTAAGTCCAAGGAGTGTGACAGGCAGTAGCCTGACAAGTCTGAAGGCAGGCGGCAGTAACCTGGCTGGTCTGAAGGGAACTGGAACCCAGGGACAAAAATCTAGCGGCATAGAGGGCCTCAAGCCGCCTGTCTATCTTAAATACCTTAACAGGTGATGCAGAGGACACATCAAGTCTGTGACCACAAATGACCACTGTGCAGGTCTATGTGCTAATCTGCATGCTAACTTTGTGCTAAATGCTACTACATTTAACTAAATAGTACACATTTCTGTGGAATTATGTATTCTTTTGAATAAATTCTTTTAAAAATTCAGCCAATTGTGTTTCTTGTAATATGTTTAAATAAATGAATATGTAAATAAATATACAATTGCATACAGACACCTTGGGAGAAGCCACAGCACACCTGGTGAATATATATATGATGTTACATATGTTCTTAATCACTGTCTGTAAAACAGACACTTAATTGTTGTAGCTGTATGGTGCTTATATGCAAATGTGCTTCACCCTGCAAGTGGAAATTACAGATTGCCCTGAATGTGTATTGACAAAAGATTATGTGCTGCACTCCATACCTGGCACCGCTCACACTACGTATGGAAAAAAATCTATAACACTGTAGCTAAACAACTAGTGTTACTGATCCTCTTTTCCTGCATAACACTATTGTACTAAATGCCAATGTACTGTTCTACTTCAACCGTGTTTGGTATGTTGGCATAGTGGCAGTATACCAACTACATAAGGACTTACTAGAGCTACAAAATAAATAAATAAATAAAAATGCTGCACTGTGTTATTTCTCTATGCCTTACCAAAAAAAAGTTAAATATGTACTGGTCAGGACTGGTTTTGGCACTGTGTAATATTGAGCAGCTGCAGTTTGTGAGTATGACCTTATGTCATTGCTATGGTAGCCCATTTGTGGTCTAAATTTCACTGATTGCTCCATTTCTATACGTTTAACCTAAGGAGCCTAAAAATCATGTCAGGTCTCATTTGTATAATCAGTCACAATATTTATGCATGTCCACAAGTAGGGTATGTATGGGTGTCCTTATTTAGGGAATATGAAGAATCCATACAGACATTAGTACATTTATGCATGTTTGTGATGGTGCTGGAGTGACTCAACATGAACATGATTGGAAGCATTTATTCATTCAAAATAACTTTTAATTAGCTATTTTCTCGATAAAATCACGTTTTTTTTCACCATAATACTGTGAGACTAAAATGGATTTTTAGAAAAGCAGAATTCCTTTAGACACTCACCAAACAACATTATTATGACCGCCGCTGGTCATTAGGCCTATAGTGTTGCAGAGACTTTTTTATTTTTTTTTATTTAATTTATTTATTTATTTATTTTTCACCGATTTTTCGTCAACGATTGCCAAGACACTGGAACTCTGGGGGAGATGAATCTTTGTAGGCATGTAGCCTTAGAAGTTTTTGAGCGAATAGGAGCTTTTGGCCCCCAAGGGCCACCCCCCACCCGCTGTGCCAGTGTCCATCAAAGAGGGGGAGACGGCGAAAAGTTTTTGCTACATAACTCAGTGAATGTTTCACCAAACAACATGAATTTTTTGTGATATGTCGGTGTTACAGGGGCGTATCGACCCAGCCCATAAACACTCACTTAAAGTGTAGCGCCACCTAGTGATATGGGTAAATGCGAAAAATGGGATTTTATATTGGCAATATCTTGGACCGAGAAGGTGGAAACTGCACAAAATATGTCATGTACGATAAGCACAAAGACCTCTAAAAACACAGCACATGCCATAAAATTTTGCCTATAGGGGGCGCTGTAATTGTACAGAATGTCATTTTGCCTATTATCTAGAGAACGGTAATGTTTACAAGCAGTTCTTTTTTGTCGTGAGATCTACTGACCCTCCCGCATTGAAAACACTGGTCGACGCCCACTTCCAACAAAAAGAATTTCCGTGAAATTTTAACATTGCGAAAACAAAACCAAACTAACTCGTCATAGGCCATTCATGTCTCACCAAATTTGGTACATGTCATCTACACAGGCCAACTCTAACCAGCTTTCTTATCATGCTCATCACATTTTTTGACATTTTGTGGGGGACGATGTTTTTTGTCGAAGCTAGGTGTCCAAAAACATTTTTTTAAAGGGGTCCTTTCATCATTATTTTTATTCATAATTCTGTGTCGCCACTATGGTTGAATGCATTGTGCGTCATTTCTGTGAAAAATTATGTCCTAGTTCTCTTGCTTGACGCTGTTTTCTGTAAGCTAGAACAGGTCTAGTGGTTGAACGACTGGCTTTTCCGGTGTCCCTCGTGAATATCCATGACGTGTCAATAAGGCACCTCTGATTGGGCAAATTCGCTGTCTTTCGCTCACCTAGCTTCTGTCCACCAATCCTTTGGGATGTGGGCTTGCCATACATGGCTCTGGGCGGGGCTTACGACCTAGTGACGTAGATAAGTTTAGCATGCTCTGATCCGCTCGACCCTTCAATGACCAGTAAAACCATGAGGGTCAAATTTCACGTCTTGGAATGCTGCGTGCATATACTGCTTGTTGTGACCCACCACATTGTAAATATAGCTACTCAAAGTGTTTTTTAGCGGAAGGACCCCTTTAAAAACTCATCAACAATTTTTCCCAAGACAACGATTTTGGGGGTGGGAGATGGGTGTAAAATATTGGAGAAACCTGGGAAAACACTTGGCACCTATGAAGATACCTACACGGACAACTTGAGTCTGCAGTGGCGAGATTTGCTTTGTTCCTCTTGATGTCCTTCCTTTCATTTGGGGGTATACTACAAGGGTGGTTAAGTGATGAACCAGGTTTAGTAAACCCAGAGGTAGTACTAAACTTGTTGGTGGAGGAGCCCAGAGCTTCATTCATTCATGTATTGTTTCGATTTTTTTCATTGTAATCTAATGCCAACAAGCTCTTTGTCTATCAGATATACAGCTTCCTCTGGGTGTAATAAACCATGTTAGTCACTGAACCACCTTTGTAGTATACCCTCCTGATTTGGTAGCATTGGGTCTGGAATTCACGAGACTGTCCTCTTGAGCAGGAAGAAGTCATGGAGCATGAACAACGTGCCTCCCCAGTATCCCCAAAACAGGAAGTAGAAAACCCAACACAGGAAGCACTTCCAGAGCATTCCAATGAGGAGGAGGGAGCAAATGACCCATCGGAGCAAAACACCATGGAAACAGACACTCACACTGTAGATGAATGATTTTTTAATGCAGATCTTCAAATTTTATGTAGATCTTGCGAGTACAGCAAATACAAGACACCTAATAAGCTACATAGATAGATAGATAGCAAGAGCCCGCTTGCTTCTACACTCGAGTAGAAGACGACTGATCTGAGCACGGTTTGTGTCAAATTAAATGTATGTCCTCATGTAACGATTGTGGATGTCCAGCTGGTGTGGCTAACAGAAGTTAGCTTTCCCTGAATAATGTTTTCTTGCTTGCTACACATATAATAGAATATATATATACACTACCGTTGTAAAGTTTGGGGTCATCCAGACAATTTTGTGTTTTCCATGAAAAGTCACCATGTGTTGTAAAATGAATAGAAAATATAGTATAAGACATTGACAAGGTTAGAAATAATGATTTGTATTTGAAATAATAATTTTTCCCTTCAAACTTTGCTTTCGTCAAAGAATCCTCCATTTTCAGAAATTACATTGCAGACCTTTGGCATTCTAGCTGTTAATTTGTTGAGGTAATCTGGAGAAATTTCACCCAATGCTTCTAGAAGCCCCTCCCACAAGTTGAATTGGCTGGATATGCACTTCTTGCGTACCATACGGTCAAGCTGCTCCCATAATAGCTCAGTGGGGTTTAGATCTGGTGACTGCCTGGCCACTCCATTACAGATAGAAAACCAGCTGCCTGCTTCTTCTCTAAATAGTTCTTGCACAATTTTGAAGTGTGCTTTGGGTCATTGTCCTGCTGTAATTAAGTGCTGTCCACAGGGTATGGCATGGTGTAAAATGGAGAATCAAAATCCTTTTTACCCTGAACAAATCTCACACCTTATAGCACCAAAGCAACCCCAGACCATCATGTTACCCCCACCATGCTTGACAGATGGCATCAGGCACTCTTCCAGCATCCTTTCAGTTGTTCTGCATTTCGCAAATGTTCTTCTGTGACCCAAACACTTCAAACTTCGATTCGTCCATCCATAACACTTTTTTCCAATCTTCCTCTGTCCAATGTCTGCGTTGTTTTGCCTATATTAATCTTTGTCTTTTATTGGCCAGTTTCAAACATGGCTTTTTCTTTGCCACTCTGCCCTGAAGGCCAGCACCCCGGAGTCGCCTCTTCACTGTAGATGGTGTTTTGCGGGTACTATTTAATGAAGCTGCCAGTTGAGGACCTGTGAGGCGTTTATTTCTCAAACTAGAGACTCTATTGTACTTATCTTCTTGCTGAAGTGATAGTTGCTGGAAATGGGCCCCTATACACCTATGTGGATATTGCACCAAAAATCATACATTTGCAGGTAGAATAGTCATTTACCACATTAGCAATGCATAGAGTGTCTTTGTGATTAGTGTAGTTATCTTCACTGAAAAAAACTGTGATTTTCTTTAAAAAATAAAGAAATTTCTAAGTGACCCCAAACTTATATATATAGACTACCGGTCAAAAGTTTTAGAACACCCTAATTTTTCCAGTTATTTATTGCAATTCAAGTAGTGAAAGTTTAAGGAATACCCTGAAATGGTACAAAGGTAAGTACTGAACAGGAGAAATGATTCTTGCCTGTTACTTCTAACCCATTTTATCCATTTTGTCAAAACTGCCCACATGTGCTGCAGTCCTAAAATCCAAACGCAATACAGTCACCCCTACCTTCAGAAAAAATAAGAACACGATGCCATATAAATCAAACAATTGAAAGTTTAATGCTGAATATAAAAATATTTCTTGAATATGATCTGTGTGTAATATTTGTTAATGTAGTATGTAGTATAACATAGTGTTTTTGAGCCTGGTCCATCCCTATTGCTTGCTGGAGGTGCCCTAGACACTAGCCCCCTCACTGCCCCAGGAGGTTTCTCTCTTGCTGGCTGCTGCAGATCCCATGAGGGCGGAAAGGGTTCCACCATCCTTCTTGAAACAGGCCTCCCTCCTCTCCAAACCGTCCATCAGGACTGTCCTTCTCTCATGTACCTCATGTGCCACAAGACAGGAAGGAAGGAGATGAGACTTAAAGTGTGCTGAGGACAGAGTGCTGATGATAGGATACTTACTTGCTCTCTTTACTGCAGCCTGTCTCCTATCAAACCACTTCAGCAGCATGTCCCTCCTCTCCTCCTCCAGTTTGTGCCTCACTTCGATGGCCAGTCGTTGTCTCTTGTCTGCCTGGACAACAAGCTGCACCTTTACAGAACCTTTTGTCTGATACTTGTGCCAGTCAAGTGGGAGGCAAAACACTAGCCCTTGTTTAAAATGGCCCTCTTTTTGCTGAGGGGCTCAATGATAGAATTGGGACAGGATGTAAGAGCTTGACATGTCCTTGGAAAACAGCACGTTTGGACCCCTACTTTATAATGATTACTAATAAGCATTTATTTTGCATTTGTTAACTCTTACTTAACACTTTAGTCATCATTTGGTAACCATTGCCTTTACACTATTTCTCATCCGTAAATCATTTATAAACATATCTACAGATGTTCGAGCAGATAGAGAAGATGATAAATAGACAGACAGACAGACAGATAGATAGACAGAAAGGCAGCAGGCTGAGAGATAGACAGCATAGAGACAAACCGTCAGATACAGAGACAGATAGCCAACCGACATCCAGATGTGTCATCTTTATAAATGATTTACTGATGAGTAATAGTGTAAAAAAGTGTACTGCAATTACTAAATGATGAAGAAAGTCTTAAGCAAAAGTTAACAAAATGCAAAATAAATGCTTGTTGGGAAGTTTTTTTTTTCTGCAGCTTGACTCACTCAAAGGCCTGCTAACCACGCAGTCAGCGTGGCTAGAATAGTGGATAGGCTAAATATAGGATTGTTTTGTAGGAACATACATAATACTTGCCACACACAGACATCAGAGAACAGTGGCGATGTTGTAATAGCAATATGTGTTTTGTTTGGCACAGATAGTCCTAATCTCTTTCCTTTCATTAGATTGTTTGTTTCATAAGTTAATAGGTTGGTTAATAGGTAGGTTAATAGGCTGGCCCCACCTCGGGTTCCCTGGTAAATTTGGTCTGGAACCGCCACTGAATGACACAGGATATGTAAGACTGGCAATCACAGAAAGTGAGTCAATGTGGACACCATGGGAAAGTATTTTTGTTTGTGTCTTTCAAAATCTGATTATTTCTGTATCTAATGGAAAATGAGTAACTCATTATTTTAAGGTTTTACATTTTGTACTGATTCCCTTGTTGCTGGCACACTGTTTCATAGTGCACACAAGCCAAATAAGACATAACAGTTGGAGATTTTAATTTGATGTCAAAATAAAACACTGCCATGAAAACCTAACAGTTATTTTTTCCAAAATGTCCCTTTTCAAAATAAAATCATACACATACACAACTGTCCTATCCAAGCAACAGCTGTCTTTTCTCAATCTCTACCTCTTAATGCATTTATATACGTTTACAAAATAGAAATGCTTCACAAGCTGGATTACACATTTTTAAAAAAAGTAATTAATTAATTAATAAAATATCCAAAACAAAACAGAACATTTAAATAGCAATAAAAGGCATGGAACCTTTATAGACCCATGTTGGAATTCAATCACATAACTTAATCATTGAGTCCTGTATGTGTTCTTGTTTTAACTTATTTTAAAAAATCTATAAGTACCTTTTACCTTTTTAAAAAATGTTTCACCTGTTTTTAAAATGATTACCTTGTATAGGCCTACTCAGGACATTACTGTAAAAGAGCTGGATGCTCAGTCAAATTTTCCCTGAATAAACAATCGATGATGACGATGATGAAGAATCAACATTACAGACAACAGCCTTATGGGCCAAGCTTCGGGGAAAGTCTTGTCTTGCGTGCCATGACTATCCTTGAACAGACCCCACCTCAGTGCACCAGTGAAGGGCCTGCTTCACCACCAGCAGTACAGCACTACCAGCATGCGGTCAGATGTCAGACACAGTCCAGCACCAAGCTGAGAAGAACTCCTCAGTTGAGTAGAGAAATGGTAAGTCATGTATACAAAACAGTGCCATTGCTAATATTTTCACTGTAGTGCCAGGTTTGGTCTGACAAGACTTTCTGGAATAGGAAATGGATATTACAACTGCTCTGTGAATAGGAGTGATCCTCAAACCAAGCATGGGGATAGGGGTTAAGTTTGGTCTGACATATTTACCTTGGACAAAACTAGACCAAACTAGGCCAAAGCTATCCGTAAGGCAGGTGTGTTTTTACCTTTCAGTGTTGGTGAGAAATGGTGAGAAGCATAGTTCCTACAAGGCTCGTTACCATACTAAGTTGAATCTGTAAACAGAGGCGATGTGTCTGTTGGGGACCCAGGCAAAATAGAAATGCTTCACAACCTGGGTTACAGTATTTTCCATTGTACACCTTAAGAAAAAAGAAACAAACAAACAAAACAAAACAAAAAATAGCAAAGAAGCGATGGAATCTTTATTCTATTGGACCCATTCACTTCTGATCACATAACTTAATGAGTTCATTAAGTTCACATTACAGGCAATATCCTTACGGGACAAACATCAGGGAATGTCTACAGTCTGTTGGGGACCAAAGCAAAATGGGGGGAAGGGGGGGGGGGGGTAGTATAGAGCCTGGGGGCCCAAAGTGGGTGCTTTTGTTGCCTTTTGAAAAGTTACACCTCAGTCTGTAAGTACAGTCAGTAGATTTTCCTACAACAAAGTGAGTAATTAATGATGTGTAAAAAAATCAGAGGTTTATTGCTCCAATAATCTTATTCATAAATCATTGATGGGGCTTGGGGTTAATGCTGGGTTTTGCAGGAAATCATAATGAAAGTTTGAGGAAATGTTTCTGTATTTGGCGGGAAAGTTACATTTTAATGAGCTGTGGTACATAGTAATAAAAGTATGTGTAAGCTATGATGTGAGCATTTTCGATTTTTAGTCAACAGCGGAAAAGAATTTAGCTCTTGTCGAAACTCACTGTGTGTGTGTGTGTGTGTGTGTGTGTGTGTGTGTGTGTGTGTGTGTGTGTGTAGGTGTCTTTAGAAGCAATGCCAAACATGAGTTCAGATTTCTTTGGAAGGAGAGTCAGTTCCCAGAGGAGCTGGAAAGCACTGTGGCTTAATGATTTAGATCCAGCCTGCCACACTGCAGCTTCAGGGCACAGCTCTCCATAAGCTATTCATCTTCCTTCATCCACTGCCTGGTGGTCATTTGTAATTACTGTACCTCCAATCTGTGTTCTCTACCATAGTGCCTGTCTGTTTGTATGACTAAGTATAGCATGAAGATCATGCTCTGCTGCTCAACAACCATTTCCTGTCATGCAGAACAGTTTTAGCTCCATTTCGAAGAAAAAAGGAAATCTATTTATCTCTATCCGCACATGTGTGTGTGTGAATCAGTGTGTTGACCATGTAGTCAACACAACACAGGTCACATTCAGACAATAAAGCAACATGTTTATACCCAACACATCTAGAATTGATTGTAATTCACGAAACTAGCTAATGTCAAGAATCACACACCATCATGATCACAGTACATTAGTACGTACATTACAGCAAAAAGGACGCCTTCTTACACCATTTGTCACACTGTATTTCATGTTGTAGATGCACTATAATGACCTCTGACATACCCACATGAAGAGCAATATTTGTTTTTTCTAATGAAAGGCAGCATTAGGGATGACGGATGACGGAGGAGTGGTGCATACTGTGACTCACACTGTTCTGTGGGGAAAAATGATTTTAAAGTGAAATGATGGTAAATGCCACCATATGCGTGACGTCCAGGATGAGTGTGTTTGCTGTGTTTGTTGATAAGTGTGTTTGCTGTGGCCTCTCGCGTGGGTGTGTGTCCCTGCGCGCTGTTGACAGAGGAAGTTTGGCCCCGTCATTTGCATGTGCGACGATACTGGTGTGTCATCACCGTCAGGTGTGTGACATGCTGCGCTGATGAAAGGGACGCTTATGTACAGCAGGAACTAAGACAGATGGCGGAAATACTATTCCTTAATAGAGAGAGAGAGAGAGTGTGTGTGTGTGTGTGTGTGTGTGTGTGTGTGTGCATGTGAGTGCATTCGGTCTTTATGTTTGACTTTTTAAAAATCTCCCTGAAGTCATCATCTTCATGTTTTTTATGTGTTTGTGAGTTGGTGTGTGTGTGTGTGTGTGTACATGTGCGTGTGTGTGTATGTTTTGCGTGTTTGTAAGTTACTGGTTGTGTCTGTACACACGTGCCAATGTGTGACATAACTAGTAAATTTCCTAGATGAGGTCAATTTCTCATTGAAAACTTGCCAAAACATTAGATCACTGTTGATAGAAATGAGCTGTATTTGGATATTTAAATGAACGCGCATAGTTGAAAAATTAATCTGATTTCAAGCACAAAATGGCCACATTTGGGCTGAAATCCATGTACATGTATGTAAGTAACAGCAAATCGTTTGAAGATATTCTCACAGGAAATGTGTCCTCCCTTACTGCTATATTGTGCTTTGTTAGACTGGGACTGCTGGGGAGCGAAAAGTACCCAAGAATGGGACTATATGCAATTTACAGTAAAGGCCAATAGTCAGCAAACACTTTTTTACAGTACAGTTGCACTTAATCTGTCAGGAATTGAATCTAGTCTACATGCAAATCCAACCACAACACCATCAATCAAGCGTCCCAAGAAATCTACAAAATCCTAACAGGCAAATGAGCAGTTGGTTTGTTGTGATATGGTATCTGCTTGGCTTCAATTGTTGACTAAATATCGGGGAGGTGGGGGTATGGGTGGGGAGGTGGTGGTTACAGGTGGGTACCCGTAGCCGAATGAGGAAAAGACTATTTTCATTCATGTTGAATTTTAAGGCCCCATAAATCAGCATTACAGCAGGCCTACAGTAGATATTAACATAGATTAGTGTAAGAGCAAGACCTCAAGACCTCAAGACCTCAAGACTTTTATTGAACAGTTGAACCATTGAACAGTTGCCTGCACAACAAAATTAGATGTCAAGGCCATAAAGGTGCAAGGTAAAAAGTGTCAAGTGTCAAAGGGTTAGGTGAGGAAGCATTGTAGAAACCAAGAAAAGAAGAGAGTATATACAGGGGCTTAATAAATGATAAATAGTAAAAAGTACAGAGGGCTATGGACACAGGCTGTAAATAATAATATTGCACTATGAGCTAGGTATTGTACAGTGAGAGGTAGCAATGCAAACCTGTTTTTTGACATAATCAACAGCAGCAGTGGGGTTGATAAAACCAAATTTGACATTAGCCAACATAAGTCAGCTGCAGCAGCAAAGTGGCAGGCAAATGAGCAGGGCTGTAGTAGCCTTAACCACAGATCAGTATTTATTAGAGGAGAGCTATAGACTTCAGCCTAGATCATTGCAGAAGAGCTAAAGCAGACTTTAGCATAGGTCAGTGTTACGTAAAGGCTAGAGGAAACTTCCTCATAACTTCCTGTGGTGTTTCACATACTGTGCCTGAAATAGGTGGGGACTGCATCAATTCTGTTGCATTTACAGTAAATTTACAGAAACTATCATGAAATATGACGTGGAGTTTATATTTACAGTATACATTTGACATTGCTTTGGGCTCTACATGACATATCGTGACTTCATAGACATCATGTTAATAACCTCCCCTATGATTAATCGAGAAAGAGAGAGTGAGAACTAGAGAGAGAGAAAGACAGAAAGGGGGAAACAGTATCTGACAAATCAAAATTATATTATATTATATTGTTAGGTATTTAGGAACCTTAAAGGAAAAAATCGGTGTAAGATGAACTTTGATAATGAGTTGGTATGTTGGCTGAGGAGCACAACTGCACTAGCCTGCTGCATATCGAACCTTGTTTTTTTTTTGATCGTTTTTATCAAAAAGTTTCACCATGCTAGTGATCAGGGCATGGAGAAAGCTTTAAGACATTGGTATTTTTAAACTATAAAAAAAACTCAAAGTATAGCTCCACACCTCGCTGGTAGTATAACAAGGGCCCAACAGGGAACAAGAACATCCAATCAAACGTGTGTGTGTGTGTGTGTGTGTGAGGGGCTGAGTCTCTGACTGATGGCTCTGTGCTCTGTGTGTGTGCCTCTCTACAGCTTTGGCTTTTATGACCCGGATTAAATGCTGATGCTCCATATTTGCCTTTCCTCATTCTGTTTTTCTTGATTGTGTGTGTGTGTGTGTCTGAATGTGTGTGTTTGTGTGTGGGTTTGAGTGAGTGTGTATTTAAGTGTGTGTGTGTGTGTGTTTGTTTTATTCATTTATTGCGTGTGTGTGTAAGTGTTTTGTGTGTTTACGTGTTTATGTGTGTGTGTGTGTGTGTCCATGTATGAGTGTGTCTGTGTGAGTGGTTGTGTCTGTGGGGTGAAAGGGGTGAAATTCCTCCATTAGAAATAACACGACAACACCCTTATCGTTACTCAAGAAAGAATGTGTGTGTGTGTGTGTGTGTGTGTGTGTGTGTGTGTGTGTGTGTGTGTGTGTGTGTGTGTGTGTGTGTGTCTGTGTGTCTGTGTGTCTGTGTGTGTGTCCACGTGTGCAATAAGAATAGACCCAGGGGGAGGCTGGGGGATCTCCTTACTTGTAGGGCTTTCCAGATCCCTTTATACACACACACACACACACACACACACACACACACACACACACACACACACACACACACACACACACACACAGACACACACACACACACAGACACACACATTCTTTCTTGATTAATGATAAGGCTGTTACTATTGTGATGTCGTGTAAATTGCTAATGGAGGAATTTCACCCCTCTTATTAAAGTACATGTATACGCATAGCCACATGTACACAGAAACAACCACTCTCACACACACACACTCATACATGGACACACACACACACATAAACACATAAACACACAAAACACTTACACACACGCAATAAATGAATAAAACAAACACACACACACACACACACACACACACACACACACACACACACACACACACACTCAAACACACTCACACACACACACACACACACACACACACACACACACACACACACACACACATCATGCTGGTCAGACATCAGCTGTAACACAAACATTCCTCTGAGTTGCTGATTTGCAAAGGCAAATGACAAGGAAGAAAATACAGTTCACAGCCATGTAAACACACACCATATTGTGGCTGCGTATGCCCCACTGTTGGCCTCTCTGTGGGAATATATTTGTGTGTGTGTGTGTGTGTGTGTATGTGTGTGTGTGTGTGTGTTATCTTGTCACCCTCTGCTGTCACCCTTCCCTCCATTATGCATGTGTGACGAGGCAGAGAAGCTGTCAGGGGAAGGCAAGGGGCCAGGGTGGTGTGTGTGTGTGTGTGTGTGGAGGGGTATCATGTTCTTGGTAATCAGTGGAGGGTGAGAGTTGAGCAAGTTTCTCTACAAATGCTAATGTGGTGAAGGAGGTGATGTAATGCTTTAACTATGAAGCACTAAGAGAATTTGTGCTCGGGCAGAGAACATAAGAAA
>CM059268.1:16902210-16912210 GCA_030347295.1 Setipinna tenuifilis | reverse complement strand
TTGTGCCCCAAATGTAGATCACATCCGCGCCCCGACAGATCTACGAATTTAGACTGGCTTCATTAACTCTGGGTTGGGTTTAAGTTGCGTATTGATAAGAACCGTTTGGAAAAAAAAAAACATTGTCCATAATTTTCGATAAATACTATAAAGAAAATAAGTTGTAAATCATATTATCTTGTGAATATGGTCAAAAACATTGACTTTTGGATAATTATTTATTAGCTATTTTCCCTAACATCTTTTCCCTTCATTTCTGTGTTAATTAATAGCATCATACAATATTGCGTTTGGACGTTTACAAAAACATAAATCTAAAGAAAAAAATCGGTATGACACATTTTTTAAATAATATTATAGCATAATTTTGACATTGTTTATATAAGATCCTTCAATGAGTGGCCTTACATCCGACTCAGATTTTTTGTTATGCATTCATAAATATATTTCTATCATTTTAATGCATTTCATAGTAATCAAGTAACGTGTGTGAATGCGGCACATGTCCATCTAGGTTGTCCTTAAAAAAGTAGGTTATTCAGATCAAATGGTAAATATAATTGTGTGAAGAAATTAACTTCTAAAGGAAAGGAAAAGTAAAATCTCTACTAAGATAATAACAAAATATTTCTTGATATTTTAATATTTATGATTTAGTCATTCTCCATAATGAGCAGTAGTTTCAAACGTCAATGCCCCATTTTCATCCAAAAAACAAACAAACAAAAAAAACAATGGTGTATTTTTGTGTGTGTGTGTGTATGTTTGCATGTGTATGGATGTCTGTCTGATTATTTCCATGTGTATACTTTCTACAGTACAGGTGGAAAAGGCGGGCCATGTGACTATCACATGTCGCACTGACTTTAAGGGCAACATAACCTGGAAGAAGGATAACGAGCTGCAGGAGGGCCATGAAGGGCCGAAGATGGAGCTTCATGATTTCCAGGACTGGTCAGCTGGCGAGTACTCGTGCTGGGACGCAGGTCGTCTCCTGGACAAAGCCCGTGTCCTCCTAGAGGACACTCCAGACAGTACCAGTAAGTTTACAGACATACAAGCATCTACATATGCTAGAGTAGAGTAAAGATACTTTACTTATCTCGAAGCAAATTAAAGAGATACACTATTATTACATATTGTTATAACATTATCTCCTCCCACCTCACTCTTTCCTTATCTGTCTCTGTCTGTCTGCTCTCTCTCTCTCTCTCTCTCTCTCTCTCTCTCTCTCTTGCTCTCTTGCTAACTAACCTTTCTATCTGTCACCATCCCCCAAACCCTCCCCCTATCTTTTTTTTCACTCTTTCTATCCTTTTGGCCCTCACTTCTCTCTCTTTGTCGCTTTGTCTCTTGCTCCCTCTTTGTCTTTCTCTATTACGTTTTCTCTCTTTATTTCTCTCTGTATTTTTTTCTATTGCTTTTTCTCTCTCTCTTTTACCCTCTCTCTCTGTCTCCATCCCTGTCTGTGTCTCTGTCTTCCTATCCTTCTCTCCCTATCCCTCACTCCTCACTCCCTGTCTCTCTGCAGCCCCTGAGCTGAAGTGCTGGGCTGAGAACTATAACTGTACCTTCCAGTGCGTTTGGCCAGACCCCCACTACAACCCTGTACGCTTGAGGAATGAACGGTAGTAACCATAAGACACACCTTAAGACAGACACAGACACCCCCACACACACATACACACACACACACACACATACACATACACGCACACACACCTCCACATACAGACAAATATGCACATAGAGAACTACAGACACAGACACAGACACACACACACACACACACACACACACACACACACACACACACACACACACACACACACATCCACAAAAAGACATATGTTGGTGTGTGTGTGTGTTTGTAGAGACAATGGCACATGGGTGTACTCGTCCCCTGAGGGTGTGTTTACAGTGCCCCACTTAACCGACGCCCACTCCGAGGAGACCACGCCCTTTAAGGTCACTCTGCAGGCCATTCACATGGACGGGGACAAGATGCTGCAAATCAACAAGACCTTCTACCTACGGGACATCAGTGAGTGTGTGTGTGTGAGTGTGTGTGTATGTATGTTTGTGTGTGTGTGTATGTGTGTGAGTGAGTGACAGAGAGAGAGAGTAAGAGAGAGACAGTGACTTTGAGAGATTGCTTATGTTTTATGTGGTGTTTCCTAATGTGGGTTATTAAGACGTGTTTGTGTTCGTGTTTTTGTCTTTGTGCATGTGCGTGCGTGTGTGTGTGCGTGTGTGTGTGTGTGTGTGTGTGTGTGTGTGTGTGTGTGTGTGCATTTGTATGTGTGTGTGTGGGTGCATTTGTGTGTGTGTGTGTGTGTGTGTGTAGTCCAGCCCCCCCCTCCTCAGATCAAGGTGTGCAAGGAAGGTAACCTTCTGGAGGTGGACATTAAGCCTGCAGACAGCTGGGTCACTCCCTCCAGCTACTACCCTCTGGAGTACCAGATAGAGTACCACAAGAAAAACGACGGCAAGGTAACACATGCACACACACACACACAGGCACACACACACACACAAAAACACATACACAAACACAGGTGCACACACACAAATACACATACACACACACACAGGTGCACACACGCAAACACGCATACACACACACACAAACATGTACACACTGACACACACAGACGCACATACATACACACACATGCTAACACACACACACACAAACACACACATGCTAACACACATGCTAACACACACACACAAACAAACAAACACAAACAGCCCACCACTTTAAAGTGAAGTCCCTCTCTCTCTTTTCCCCCTCAGGTGGTGCGACAGCTCTGCTGCAAGGAAGAGGGGCAGGTCAGTGTCATTACAATGTTATCTCCTTAACTCAAATTCTAGCATGGTAGAGATGTTAGTATAGTGGGATGGTCAAGTGGGATGGTAAGGGTGTTAGTATTATGGGATGGTAAGGGTGTTAGTATTATGGGATGGTAAATGTGTTAGTATTATGGGATGGTAAAAGTGTTAGTATTATGGGATGGTAAGGGTGTTAGTATTATGGGATGGTAAAAGTGTTAGTATTATGGGATGGTAAGGGTGTTATTAGTATTATGGCATGGTAAGGGTGTTATTAGTTTTATGGGATGGTGAAAGAGTTAATATTATGGGATGGTAAGGGTGTTAGTATTATGGGATGGTAAATGTGTTAGTATTATGGGATGGCAAGGGTGTTAGTATTATGGGATGGTAAAAGTGTTAGTATTATGGGATGGCAAGGGTGTTAGTATTATGGGATGGTGAAAGTGTTAGTATTATAGGATGGTAAGGGTGTTATTAGTATTATGGGATGGTAAGGGTGTTATTAGTTTTATATGATGGCAAGAGTGTTGGTATTATAAAATGGTAAAAGTGTAATTATTATAGTGTGGTAAAGGTGTTATTATTCATAAAGGAGAAAGAAACACACTCTTTTTGCCAGTGACTTTGAGTGACATTGATGGAGACAATATTTCAGCCTGTAGCCTTTGTCAAGTCTTGGAGACAAAAAAAGTTACTGGCATAGAGCAAAAGAGTGTGCGGTTTCTTCTCCTTTAAGAATCTTTACTCCTGCTACCATCACCTCCAACGCTTATTATTATCATTATGGAACGGTAAAGTTTGACTACTATGCGATGGTTAAGGTATAGTAAAGATGTTACTGTGAGTATGGGATGGTAATTATAGATTATAGGCAATTATAGAAGTATTATAAATATGGGAAGGTAAGGGTGTTGTTGTCTTGATGTAATGGTAAAGATATTATTATGGGATAGTAAGCGTGTTATTGTTATGAACTGCTATCATTGCTCTCCACTCACTCTCATCCTCTCATCTCTTTCTCTCCTTCTCTTCAGGATTGCTGGACTACGGTGAAGTGCCAGGTCCATGTTCGGGTTGCCAGGTTTCGCGTCCGTTCCCGAGACCCTCTGGTGAAGTCTGACTGGGGCCAGTGGACAGAGTGGACAAATGTAATACAGGCATAGATTACATTACTCTTCCTCCTTTAATCACCTGTCTGTCTCTCTGTCTGTCCTCCTGTCTTCTTTCTGTGGTTTCACGTTTGGAATTCGTTCATTTGTTCATCTGTTGATTTATGTGTTTATTTATATATTTATATCTGTGTGGTAACATTATCCACATTGTCCTGTTTTCTATCAAAATTCTATTAAAATTCAGATCACAGCTCTGCTCCACTATTGTCTGTCTGTTTATATATGTGTGTATTTATATGTTATTTGTGTATTTTTGTTTGTGTGTGTGTGTCTGTCCATGTGATTATGAGCCTGTTTACATGTGCATGTCTGTGTGCGATATATAGAAATCTTTGTGTGTGTGAAGCTACAATGTGTGAACTGAGATAGCACAGGGACTCTCTCAGAGAGGGGAAGTGAGAACATGTCTACTTATAAGCACACGATACAAATTACTCACCCAATTTCCACCAAAACAGAAGAGTGCCTCGATTACAAACGGGGCCTGGACACCACTCAGTCATGACATGGTGTCCTTGTTGAGGCAGCATTCTGATGACTGAGAGTCTGGGGTGACAGGGACTAGTGCGCTGGACAGGATGGCTGTGGTTATCACTGTCAGATGACCACCTTCCCCTCTAGTTTCAGTTCCAGATTTCACTCGTCCTACTGCATGTCTGCTTGTCCCGCCAGAGTAGTTATGAGCGTAGTGTCATTGTGTAGGTACTATTGTAGGGGAAAGCAGTAAGCATCACGTTCACCACTGTCACTGTCCATCACTATTGGCAATTTCATTTTTAGGGGACTCAAATTATTTCCAATAGCCTCAAACTGTCTTAAGGTGTACTCACACTATGACATCTGAAACGTGTCTGAGTTCACCTGACCCCTGACGTTCGGTTCATTTGACCAGTGCGATTAGTCCATTCTTTCCTGGGGAAAGGAACGCTAGTACACTTGGAAAAGGTGGATTCAGGAATGGTTCAGTTGGACTCGGTAATGGGAATGTAGTGTAGTGTAGTGTGATCACAAACGTGCCTGAGCACAGTTGTGTGTTATGGCGTAATAAACACTATTCTACTATTTAAGATATACAGATCTTAAAGAATTTCGTTGCTGTAGTCAAAAAAGATGCTTGTGCTTGTGCAAAGATCCTAGAGCACAGCAACTCAACCCTGCCCAGGGTTAGTCCGATATGTTTGTAGTGTGAGTGCACACCGGGGACCAGAGACAACCACACTGTAGTACAGTATAAGTACACTGTACTGTACACTAACACTGTAACAGTTTTAGTCTGTTGGCCTGATCTGTGGCAGTTCAGTCATGCAAGGGTATGAAGTCCAACCTAAATCAAAGGCATTACTGAGTACTGCCCCTACAAAGCCAAAAGGCAGTAACTACATATTTTGTCAAATTGAGTTCAGACTGGAAATTGACTTAATAACACGCCTTTTGTGTTGTGGCTAAATCGTAATTCTTCTTGCTATTAAGAAAGTACATAGTATCACTACTATTATACGTACAGCATGTTTGACTAGGCAGTATGACAATGTTAAAGCTGTTTTTCTCAGTTTCTATATTCACGTAGTTATTGCACTTTGCCTTGTAGTGCTCTGGCTTATTATCAGACTTCATCTTTAGACTCCCCCTAAAAACAAAGGCCCCTTTTGGATTGTCTGTCCTACCTCACTGTCCACTTTACCTTAGACTCATTGAAAACAGTGTCAACAGTATTGACTTGCGTGTAAGTATGTACGGGAAAGCCAGTATTATGGATCTGTGTAAAATTGATTGGTTGTGGTTTCATTGCACAAACAACTGTGGGGCATCTCTTACCTCCTTCCAGCTAAAAGGGCCCACCAGTGCACCCTACAGTAAAGGATCTTTGAAAAGAAGCACTGAAGCACCTTTCCTCAGCATTTAGAGAATGCTAACATCCTACCCCACTTCTGGGTCATTTTATTACTATACTATAGGAACTTTCTGATGCAAAAAAAAAACAAAACAAAACAAAACAAAACAACAAAAAAAAACAAATTCAAGAGCAGCCAAAGACTCAGAGTGGCAGAGGTCATTTGGTCAGAAGTTCTAGGTCAAAAGTCAAGTCATGTTCTGTGAAGAACCAAAGCACTGATGTGTCTATCTACAGGTGTGGAACACTCGGGTGTTAGAGTGTAGTTCTACTCCAGATCTGTTCCATCCACTTACTGAACCAGTTGATTCCATCAAGCACAACTCCTCAGGCTGGTGGATGAGATACTGAGAAAAAAAAAAAACTTTTGACCTTTATTCAGTTTTTCGGAAATTGAGTGAGGGTAGCTCTCAAATTACCTGTTTAAAGTGCACACATGAAACTAGTACTTGAGAGTTCCTTTCACATTCTGTGGCGGCTTCCATCTGTGCTTATCTGTCCGTTTGCAATCTTATCTTCCTTGCCGTGGAACAGATGTGGGTCTGAGCAATTGAATTTAGGTTATCTGAGTGGAATCGGTAACGAATAACGTTCCCAGAGGAGAATCTCTTGCCTCCAAAATGTCTTTTTTTGTATCTGTAAAGAAATACACACTCACTGAGATGCCAACTGTTTCTCCTAAAAGCCCCATATGAGGGAGAATCGCCCTGTCCAACAGTCAGTCAGCCCTTTTTAGTGTTTTTTTCAGAAGTAACGGAAGTAACGAGTTTCATATAACAGAAAAAAGAAACTTTTATAAATAGCTGAATTTACCAGATAACTTTATTATTCAGTGGCACTGGGTATTTCCCAGAACAGGCATGCCCATGTTTTGTGTGTCTTTTATTTACACATACACATTATCACTGTCCCTTTCTGTTTGTCCTCAGGTTGGAAAGAGAACAAATAAGGAGAAGAAAGGAGAGAAAAGGGTGAAGAGTAATGAGGAGAAGACCAAGAAGAAAGGGAAGGGGAAGAAGAAGCGGCAGGGGAAGGGGAAGGGGAAAAAGAGCAGGCACACCTGTAATCCACCCCTCCTCTAGTGACGTTATCACTATAGACATGTGTAGGCCTTAACGTTTTAATGATGTATATATTACACATATAGCTGGGTGTTATTCTGTAATAATGCATTTTAATCACATGTTTATAGTCATTGTTTGCTGTGATGTTATAACTTCTTTGATGTGTTTAAATAGTCCATTTTTTATTCTATGTAAGGGAAAACAGATAACACATTACCAGTAGCAGTGAGAGGGTGGTAATAGTTCCGTATTGCATCAGCAACACCTCTGAATCGTACAAGTGTAATTTTAGACTTCAGATGAATGAGGAAGTGTTGTCATTGGTGTGGACGAAGCTGTCATGAGTGTGCAGGACAGGAATACACCTCTGCGTGTTAACCTCAACATAATAGTGTAATTTATGCCATTAACCTCAACATCTAGCTGTGTATTATGGGACCTTACACTGTGTGGCTAGCAGACAGGGGCGGTGCTAACTGGTGGAAATTTGGTAAATTCCCAGCTGCCCTACACTGACAATGGTTCCCTCACAAAACATGTCTTCTACTTTGGGGGGGAGGGGGATTATTTTATCCTTTGGTAAGCCCAAAAATGTTTAGCTGCAATCAGCTATGAACAGTTCACCTTTGACTATGTGGATTCATGACCCATGGTATTTTTTTCCAAGAGAAACTGGTGAAGAAGTGCATTACTGGTGTAGATTAAGATGAACAGAAACATTTTAATTCTCAAAGACCTGAGGAGAAAAAGAAGTAAACAAAGGAATGCCTCTAAAATGCACTTTACATTTTTAGCTGTTACACAGCTGCCAGGACCTATGGCTGATTTCATGACCGAAAGACTTTAGTCCTGTTGTGTGGCTATTGTGATGGAGTGCCACCAAAATCTATCTACATAAGCTGTACCATGTGTTCATTGTAATGACCGAGCAAATGGTAATTGGGGGAATGTGGAGGTTTTACACCCATTGGAACTAAGGCACCACCCAAAAGGATCGAAGAAGCAGCCTTCTCATACTATGCCCCAAAGAGATGAAATGCCCTACCCCAACACATCAGAGGCAGAATCCAGAATCCAACTGAAGACTGACCTGGTCAACCTTGCCTACACTTAACTGCCTTGTTAAAAACTTTCAGGCACCCAGAGACCTTAGCCCTACCAACCCCAATTGAGCGACTCCCCTTCTTGAACGCTCAGACTTTCCCTCTACCAGACTGACAGTTGAGCTCCCCTGGGAACATTAGTGGAGCTCTTCACATCACCCTGGTGTGGAGCTACATCATTTATATGAAATGTGCTACACAAATAAATATTATTACTATTATAATGAATCATCTTAGGACTGTGATGTGTTGCGTAAACATAAATGAGTTGTTTACTAATGGTCATGACACACACACACACACACACACACACACACGTCAAACCAGAGGCTGCAGATCGACAGGTTTTATCCTTTATTAACCATCAGTGACACATGGAACTTCTGTGACATCAGAACAGGAATCTGGAAGGCGGGTCTACCCAGGGGACACACACCCACACCCACATTTCTTCTCGTACACCGCTAACCGCTAACATTGCTAGTCAAGGCTATATTGTTCGCCTCCTCCTGTGGTGAGCTTGCGCTTTTGAACAGAGAGAGACACACATTTGGTAAGTGGAAGGATAAAATTAATTTCCAACTTTCTGGAGTGGTCCAGTTTTTTTTTTTGATAGTTTGTTTTTGTCATTAGATAAACATGTACAGTTTCGTGATTAAGATAACATCCGACACTGAAGGTAAAAAAAGAAAAGAAAAAACAATTCATGTCAAACCAATCAGAATTCATAACACATCTATACAAAGCAGAGGAGGACAAATGAGAAAAATAAAATACACCAATGAAGACGGCAGTCATGGGACCCTCCAGAGCAAACGCTGGCGCACAGATCAAATTTTCAGAAGCGCCATTTCTCTTTCTCTCTACACACACACACACATACACCTACCCCTCCTCTGCCACATAGTGCCTTACATCTGAGAAATAGGACAACAGCACAGTGTGTGTGTGTGTGTGTGTGTGTGTGCAGATCTATGTGTGTATGCAGTTGTGATGGGGTGTGTTGTTGATCAAATGGCTTCAGCAAAGAAACGGGTGATCTTTCATCTGAGCAAGAGCACGTGCAGCCGTACAAGTGTGTGTTTAGTGCATCATGGGAAATTTTTAGGTGGGAAGGGGGGGAGGCAAAGTCGCAGCATTCCCTACTGCTGTCAGTCAGGTGATGGTTAACCAATCACATGTCAGGGCAGAGTGGTGGGCAGTGCAGTAGGAGGGGCGTCTTTGGGACTATCACCTTTCCATTCTTCAAAGCCTTTAAGCAAACACAAACCAGCTAGCTGCCTTTCAACACACACGCACACACACACACACACACACACACACACACAGCCAGACCAGTACTGTCAATTGCTGCAATCAAATGCTCAAAGCAGATACAAATGAAAACAAAATAAACAAAAAACAAAACAAAAATAAACAAAAGGACAGTACTGATCTCTACACACACACACACACACTCAGTCACACACACACTCAGACGTTGACACACACACGCATGCACACAGAGCATCAGACACACACTCATGCTGCAGTTTGCTCCTGTGTTCCATTCTCTTCCACGTCCATGGCGTCTCCTTCGCCGTTCTCCTTCTCCTTCACCTGGGTGGCTTCCCTCTACTCGCACACAGACACACACACACAGAGCAGCACTAAAATCACCACTGTAAGACATTCACAACATAACTAAATACAACCCAGTATTCAGTTCAATCCAATATTCAGGATGCTTGCCAAGAGGCCCATTACTAATCGAAAAAAAATGAGATTTGAGGCTGTAGTGTATAGAAACACAAAGCCTTAAATAAGGTGTTTCACTTGTACACAGGAGTGTATCAGTTCTTGTTTTTGTCCCCAACCGCTATAATCGTGTTCTTCTCTTCCCCCTGTCTGCATCACAACTTGCACTGCTGCGACCCTGCTGTCTCACCTTGG
>CM059268.1:16887210-16897210 GCA_030347295.1 Setipinna tenuifilis | reverse complement strand
TTCACCTTAAAGTACTGTGTGCCTTTGTCCTTTACAATGCTGCTTTGTTCAATCTTCTCGTCAGTGCTCATCTCCCATGACTCCTTGGCCTGCAGAATGAGCAAAGACAAGGAAAGAGAGCGAGCAAGAAAGAAAGAAAGAAAGAAAGAAAATCGAAACCAGACAACTTTACACCAACGTCGACCCTGCACCCACTGACAGATGGGTAGTGACAGCACGCACATCCAACCTATTGTTACAGCAGGTGCAGTACAAAGACACATGTCGAAGTAGAAAGAATGAATAACTGCACACTGGACTAGCTCCCAACATTACCTGACTACAAGCGGAGATGATGCTTTGACCTCACAGAGTCCAGCTTGAAATAGACTCTGTTTAGGCAAAACATTTCTTCCGCTTTTAGTCAATAAAAAAGGAGGAAGCGATTCTCCAGTGTGTGGACAATTATTTTTACATTACTCTTTTAAATTTTTTTTTTTACATTTTAAATCGCGCTTGAATGTTTGCATTTGTGCACGTGTGTGTGTATATTGTACCTTTTCAAAATTAATTAGCTTGATTTTGTACTGCAGTGTTGCTCCACCTGGAATGTTGAACTTTGCATTTCCGGTGGCTCCATAGCCGTACCTGAACACAGACACAATCCGCACATTACATCACCTAAACACACATTACTCATTTAATACCTTCCCTCAAAACACAAGGCACACATCACATTACCTGAACACGTGTAGGCGAGTGTGTGTGTATGTGGTGTGCGCACTTTAGTTTAATAGAAAATAGTGTGTGTTGAGCGCAGACTTTGGTTTGTGTATGTAGTGTGTGTACTTTGGTTTGATGGTTAAGTTTGTGTGTGTGTAGGCATACTTTGGTTTGATGGTAAAGTTTGTGTGCGTGTGTGTGTGTGTGGGCGTACTTTGGTTTGACGGTGAAGAGCGCATCCTCGCCCTTCTCCATGCTCTGCAGGGCCTTCTCCACGGCGGGCGGCAGGCCCAAGCTGTCACCGTCCCCCAGCTCAAACTTCAGCTCCCGCTCATCAAACACACGGCCCTCATAACTCCCCTCAATAGTCACTGAGCAGAGACACACAGTGACAGAGAGAGAGAGAGAAAGGAGGAGCGGAGTGGGGGAAACGAGAAGAAAAATTAGGAGATGGAGGAAAAAAAGGGATAGAGAGACACAGCAGAAGGGAGGGAATGAGGGAGATGAACAGATAGACAAAGAGCAGGCGAGGGGGAAGGGTGAGGGAGGGAGAAAGGGGTGGGGGAGAGAAAGGAGAGGGAGGTGGGGGAGGGAAGATGGCATAGAGATGGTTACTTTCAGCTTCTGCATGGTTGAGCAAGAACAATGCCTGGAGAGACCCTTTTGGTGGGGTAGCTGTGGCTATGGCGTCTGTACGAGAGTCCAGATGCTGTGAAACTACTATGGCTCCCCACTAGGCCTTCATGGAACCTCATTAAGAAATGTCAAAATAAGGTGTGTATGTGTTTGTGAATACGTTTAGTTTGGCATGTGTGTATTTGTGTATGTTTAAGTGTCAGTGTGTTTGTTTATGAGTTAGTGAGTGTATGTGGCAAGTGCATTTTTGCAATTCAGCGTACCTTCTACAGCAGCTCCCTCATTGGGCTTGCTGTAACCCTCTCCTTTTGTCAAGATTCGCCGGATGATTCCTCCATCCTCCGCCTCGGTGATGTCCTCTCCATGGAACTCAAAGAGCTCCACCTATACATACGCACATTAAAAATACAGAAATGTCTATTTAAGAGCACCATACACATAATTCTTCCAAAGCTTATCTAAGGTTAATGCTGATTGGTTGTGTGAGGCTGTCAATCACGTTGTGAGCATCCAGAATGGTTCTTCTTACCTCAAATACGAGCGTGGCATTGGGTGGGATTTTGGGCGGGCTACCTGCGGCCCCGTACGCGTACTCAGGTTTGCAGATGAGCTGGCTCACCTCCCCCACACGCATGGTCGCCACGCCGATGTCCCAAGCCTTGATCACCTGACCTGCACATCAATGCCCACTATGTTAGTACTATCACACTAGTAATTCAGACTATGTGGGATTAATACTCATCGGATATGTTTCAGCTATATGCACCAACTGGGTCTCTAAGATCACAGCAGAAAACTAAACCTGGTTCAGGACAAAATGTGGCGAAGCAACTTTCAGCTGCTATGCAGTTCAGCTTTGGAACCAACTTCCAGAAGACATCAAAATGCTCCTACTGTTGACAGTTTCATATCTAGACTTAAGACCAAAAATGTTGTCAGATGCTTTCTGCTAATGATTTGCCTTTAATTACTATGTTTTTTTAAATTAAATGTCTTATTTACCTTATAGATATTTTCTTATCTTATATGCCTTTGCATATTGTTCTTTGTTTCTTTTATTTTTGTAAAGCACATTGAACTGCCTTTGTGTATTAAATGCTATACAAATAAACTTGCCTATGTCAGTACTATCACACCGCAATCCCCACTATGTCAGTGCTATTACAGCAATCCACAATGTCTTCAGTATCATCACAACAATCAGCAGTCTAACACAAAGCAATCCCCACAGTGGTAAGTACTAACCATCACAGCACTGTGGTCAATGTATCACAAAGCAGAACAGGAACTCTAACCATGTGCCACACAGGGGATGACTCCACTGCGCACACACACAAATATACGCCATGGTTGTCATCAGCTACTGTAGCTAGGGATAATAGTGCCCAGTTTAAGTCATTCACAACAGGCTTAGTTACTCAGCTCTACATGTTGACAAGTTATGTGCACAAGGCAGGCTTGCTTCATGATCATCACAAGGTGTCCAGTGGGCTAGCTGGGTGTTCACACTTGTGAAGTCCACAAAACAACACTGCTTGCTGCAGGACGAGGAGACCGAACGTACCTTTGCCAATCTCAAAGCTGAACTTCTCATTGCGGTCGCGGCTTGAGTCGAACTTGCTGCCATCCAGCAGGGTGCCCACATAATGTACGAACACCTTGTCACCGGTCATGGGGTACTCATTACCTGTACCCTCCTTCTTCACCAGCTGCAAGCACATAGAGAGGGGCCGTTAGCAATGACAGAAGCATGCTCAATGATATCAGCATACAAAGGAAACACAAATACCCTTATATTGTTTTATTTCTAATAACCTCCTCAGTCAAGTAGGTAATGAAATTGTAATTTTGTCATTTTCAAGTTAATGATAAAATTATTCAAAACTCAGTGATTTTGTTTCCATTTCACAGTATAATTTCACTAATGCGCGGCCACCTGCGACTTGTCAATCAAGCCCAACATCGCTCTTGCTACTAGTGAGATGTCTAGAGGATTCCGCTGCCTGAGTAAAAGGGTGTACCTTCTTCATGCTGGCGGTAATTTTTAATAAATAAAAACTTAATCAACCGTGGAGAAGCCCTAATAAAGAACTGAAGATTGTTCTCGTTCCTAATCATCTTTGTCTTAGAGAAAAGACAGTAGGCCTAATCTGCAGATACGTTCACTTGCTAGTACATTCTAGAAACGTTGACTTAGGTTCGTTTCGAACCGGCCACTTTGACATTCCCATACAAAGTTATTGTTGATATTCATATGAATCGATTTTAGTGAACTTGCAGTTTAGCTCCATGAGATTTCAACAGGGACTTGGCGGGTGAACTAGCGTTGTAGCCTGCCCGAAATGTTGCAGTTTTGCTATGCCAAAGAGGGCTAGCTTAATACCAAATGAATGAACGAACAACTGACAATTCACTAGCTAAACAGCAAATCTCAGGCCTTACACTTAGTACTTCATAACTACTTTGTGCTTGGCTCACAAACAGATAGCCGCATAACGTGAGGACAAAACTGACACATTATGACATTAGCATGTGCAACGTTCTGCATGCCTCAGCACATCTGTTTATCTACTTGAATCCCAATTTATCACAACGGAATTTCAGAATATATGATTTATGTTACAGATTATTCTGACAGGAATGTCGTTAACGTTATACTGCCAGCCGCTGGTAACCAATTTATATGTAATATGTGCAAAGTTGGAGGTTTACTGCGGTAATGTTAGCTGTCTAGCTAGTAAGTGGTTGGCCTCCATATCTTCTTAACGCAACATTGTTCCAGTCAATCCATTAAGCTGGAGTTCCTCGTGTAAACCAAATAACAGCTAGCCATCTGTCTGTCCGCCGTGGATTGAATGAAGAGTTTGACTAAACTAGCTATAGGCCCACATGCACATCGTTGTACAGCACTGCAAAATAAGATGAACTTGCTTAGCTGTCGGCTAAATTATCTATTCCTACTTAGCTGGTTTGCTGCAACTGCTACAGCAAAATATTGCATTACCTTCAAGACTCCTCCATCCTTCTTGATAGTTATATCTTCTCCCTCAATTGGGATAGTCTGTCCTTCGTTTGACACTTCCTCGGCAGTCATATTTGGTGTATTGTGAGCAGCACGACAAAAGAACACTGATCAATACTAGCTAAGGCTAGCGAAAGAGCTAAACGTCTTGCCCTAAAGACGAGTCTGACTGCCCCAAATGTTAGCTTCTTTCCTCTGCTTATGCTATCTTGTGTTATTGGAGGAGCAGCAGGGAAATGTGCTAATAATATATCCTGCTCGCTAGTAACTGTTATCCTTGTAGCACACGAACGCAGTACACTTGTGTTGTTTCTACAAGCTAGCGGTGGCGCACGTTGTCAAGTGCTCTGCTTGACAGTAGGAGGGTAGCTAACTGACGAGCACGCCAGAGATGCAGCAGTGTTTAGCAGATGGGAAGGAAGGGCACCGAACTTTCCAGAGAGAAGCCCGGGAGGAGGGCGCCTGTCTAGAAATTCTCCAGTACCACCTCAGATACAGGATTTTCTGGGAACCCTCGAGCACGTTGCAGTTACAAAGAATAGCGACAAAACATATTTAGAACCTATTCTGCGTTTGGTACCTTATTAATTTATTATGTCTACACACATTTGTCCAAAACTACGCAACAGAAAAGTGTGTTCAAGGCTGATGTTTATTTTTTTATCCGGACAACGACCGCCAGTTTACACTTTTTTGTAGACTAAACATTTACACAAGGCCCCCTAATGGTCTTCCAACCTTCTTTGCTATGATTGGTTAAGTTCGTGGTTTGGCGCGTACGTCGAAGGAAGTGAGTTTCCCTTCTAATTTGCGAATTGTTGAAGGTGCAGAAGTGAACTATCTGTACTTCCAAATATCTGGCCGTATTTTCCAGTGGTGGCGGTTTAGCCACATCACGAACAGGTATATAGTTGTGTGTCGATTTTACTAAAGCTGTTTGTATGTCACTTTCTGGTCGTAACTACACGAGAATGACACAAACGATAATCAGCTGGATCAGATCTATGGATATAATGCATACAAGTTAACCTACTTTGTTGTCTCATTTTGCAGAAGAGATGGACAGCGACGCAGGACGCTTTCCCTTCCCCTTCCAACCCTACTCAATTCAGGAGAAGTTCATGGAGGCTTTATACGATACACTTGATCAGGGCAAGGTCGGCATATTCGAGAGTCCTACGGGCACAGTAAGTTAGGCACCACGGTGGCATCATATGTGTTGCATTCAAAAACTTTGAATACACGTACACGTTGTCATTGTCATGTCAGGGTTAAGTACAGAGAAGGACACACGCACCCACAAACACACACATTCACTCACACTCACACTCTCTCTGTTTAACCCTTTAGGGCAAGTCTCTAAGCCTGATCTGTGGTGCCCTCACCTGGCTGAGGGACCATGAGGCAAAGAAGAAGGAGGAGATAGCCAGACTTCTGCAGGAAGAGGAGGATGAGAAGGCGAAGGCTGCAGTGGCACAGGCCGGCTCAGGGTCCACCGAACCAGACTGGATAACTGCCTTTGTGCAAAAGAAAGCTGAGAGGGATCAAGTAAACAAGCTGAAGGTAAGAGGTGTGTGATCACAAACTCTACCTGGAAACAGGGATAATTAATGGGGATGATGATCAGTCTCCCTCGTTCTCTTAGGATGAAGAAATAAGACGGAAGAAAAGGGAGGAGAAGCTAGAGATGATTCGGCACAACTCACAGCTGAAGTACGCTATGAAGAGGAAGGTGTGTCTGTGTGTGTGTTCTTTGATCTTGGCATGTTGCCAGATGTGGAGTCTAGTCTAGGCAGCAGTTGTCATTTTTAATAAACAACATGATTGAAATCCTGTTGATGACCATTGTGGTGCTCTCAGTCGGTCTGTGTGTGTATATATGTGTGTGTGTAATGTATATGTCTGTGTGGCTGTAGACTGAAGAAGAGGATGAGCTTTCCAAGATGCTGCAGGAGACTTCGCGAGAGGCTGGCCCAGACACTCAGGAGTCCACTCAGGATGCGGAAGACGAGGGCCTCATATTGGCAGAGTATGAGAGCGATGAGGAATCTGCACCTAAAAAAGGGTGAGGAAAGTGTTTGTGTGTGTGTCAAATAATTCCTTTGTGTGTCTTAAGCATGGCCTTAAAATGAAGGCCTTGCTGTGGTAAATTGTGACAAAGCTTCACTCAGAAAAGTAAGGTGTGTGTGTGTATAGCTCAAAGGCAAGGACTGTGTTTATCAGATGGTTTTATCCAAAGTGACTTAGAAATTAATAGCCTGAGGTTGTTTTTTCTGCTGCTGTGTGTTGGTGTATATTGTGGTGTGTGTGTTAGTGTACCGAATATTGGTGGTGCGTGTTCATGTACTGTTTGTTACTGGTAATGGCTGAGCAAAGCTGGACTCTCTTATCTAACAGGTTGTGTGATGATGATGATGATGACCTGGAGGAGGAGCATGTTGCTAAGGTGTGTTTTATTTTTTCCTGAACACACACACACACACACACACACACACACACACACACACACACACACTCATACACACAGCTGTCAAATTGCTTAATTGCATTGTAAGGGTCATTGTGAAGTTACAACATAGCAGTTTATTTTAGTTGAATTCATACAAAGTTCTAAAACCTTTGTGTGTGTGTGTCTGTGTGTTAGATTTATTACTGTAGCAGAACTCATTCTCAGCTGGCGCAGTTTGTGCATGAGGTCCAGAAGAGCCCCTTTGGGTCCAGTGTGAGCCTCGTCAGCCTTGGGTCGAGACAGGTGAGACAACTGAGACCGGTGAAGTCATCCATCCATCCATCCATCCACCCACCCATCTGTCCATCAACCTATCAGTCTTTCAGTCCCCCAGCCAAAGGGAGTATCTGTGTTTAGACCCCCCCCTTAAAATGTATTCATTGTTATTTTTGGGTCTGTGTAGAACTACTTTTCATTTTTCATACTGTAGAATTGCTGAAGAAATACCCCATACTTATTATAATGTTATACTTGTAATACTGCTTTTTCATGTTGTAAAATCTTTCTGAGTCTGCTTTTAATTTTTCATGCTGTAGAATCTGTTTACAAATACATGACTTTTCTCCATGCTGTAGAACCTGTGTATAAACCCTGAGGTTGTGCGGTTGGGCAGCACTCACCTGATCAATGACCGCTGCATGGAGCTGCAGAAGAACAAACATGGTGAGACACTCCATCCACAAGGCCTTGGTAGATAATTTATAGCGATTAGTAATCGTGATAATATTGAGGTGAATCACGGTGATCAGCCTTGGCCATATTTTAATCATTTTCACTAAAGAAATGTGCACAAAAACTGCTAGTCATCAGTCTACCTTTCCCTGTGCTAATGTCATCTGTGCCATTTTCGTGCACTGTAATATGTAATAATAAAGTATGCCCGCTGACAGCAAAAGTGATGTTGAAGTTTTCCCCTGAAGCTGGTGTCATTTTTGTAGACGTACATTGTATTGACCTAAACACAGCCTCTAGATTTGCATTATATTGACCCAAGCACAGTCTATAGATTAGCATTTTATTTACCTAAGCAAAGCTTCTAGATGTGCATTGTATTGGATGTTTATTGCACAGCCAAGGCCGAGAAGGCTGAGGGGGAAGCGAAGCGTCGGCGTGGCGTTGTCAAGGCGACGTGTCCGTTCTCGGGGTTCGAGAAGCTGATGACGATGAGGGACGAGGTGCTGGTCGAGGTGCGAGACATCGAGCAGCTGGTGAACCTGGGCCGCAAAACACACACCTGTCCCTACTACGGCACCCGCAAGGCCATACCTGCTGCACAGGTACACACACACACACACACACACACACACACACACACACACACACACACACACACACACACACATACATACATACATATATACATATATACACAAAGGCACACACTTGTATACACACACACACACACACACCCTATTTCAGCACTCGCAAGTCTGCACCTGCCATACCTGTATATATAACACACTCAGATACATACCTGCACTCACCATAACATTTGCAGGCCATGTTGACTGTTGAGTGTTGACTGTTTACAGATTTGGTATAGGCTATATATAAGTTGGTGAGTTTGACTATAATCAATAAATCATTGTGGAGAGTGTGTGGCCTGTCACTCTAAGATGTCTTTGAAATATCTAAACACTACACTTGGCACTAGACATTCTTACAGGAGCTGCATGTGATTGGATGAGGGTATAGGACATACTTGTAATATCGCATGTGATTGGATTAGGGCCAAGGATATGCAAATTCACTGCCCCTGATCAGCCCTTCTCCTCTCTTCCCAGCTGGTGGTGCTACCCTACCAGACACTGTTGCATGCTGGGACACGGCAGGCCTCCGGCATCCAGCTAAAGGATCAGGTGGTCATCATTGACGAGGCACACAACCTCGCGGACACACTCACCTGCATCCACAGCGCAGAGGTGACCGGGGCTCAGGTACACACACACACACACACACACACACATACACATACCTTTGCTGGTATGTAAATGCTGGTATCATTTTCATGTGCTCAGGTTAGGCACAGGTTCAAACACACACATACAAATACACAGTGCACACACATTTTTTTGTCTGACAGGTGGCCTTGTATGAATGCATCTGATGTTGAATTTGTCCTTTTTGCAGCTTTGCAGAGCTCATTCTCAACTCACGCAGTACTGCGACCGCTACAGGTACAGACACACACCGATACACACATACACATATATACACACACACACACACTCATGCACACCTTGCATAGTGCCATGATCCCTACAGGTGCCCACACTTACACAAAGCACAATTACAATGTGTTTTCTGCTGTGAGTGCGAACACGGGTGCGAAACCTCTAGCAGGGTGTCAAACCTCCAGCAGTTCACCAGTTAGTTGAATGTGAATGTGGTGGTAAATCATGTGGTGTGTGAATGTGGTTCAGGGCTGGGGACTGACAAAGACATAAAAAACACCTTAGCTTGTAGATGAAACGTTTTCAGAAAGACAACCAGGTTAGTAAAACCTGTGATGAGAGACAAAAACATGGAGGACTGGAGCCGACAAGCTAATATCAAACAGGGAAAGGATAGGAAGGCTTCCGCGTAAACAAGATACACACTATCTGCAAGATGGCGAGATAAAATCAGTCCGCCCTCCTTTAAAGATTTTGAACATTTTAACGTGTAATATGTAATTTTACCTGCTTTGGTCATAAAATAGCCATAGTTGCTCAAAATGGCAGTAAACTACATTAACAAACAAACATAAAATCAGCCTGAGACCGACACAGACCTTCAGTAAGAGACTGGGAGACATGACAGACAATATCTATGTTTACATGGACAGTTTTTTTTTCTGATCTGAATAGCTCTAACCCAATCGTCTGATCCAAATGTAGCGTTTACATGACCGTAACAAAAATGATACAATACGTTTGAATAGTCACTGTCTCGCACAGGTCGCAGGTTAAGAGATGATGTTTTATCACTAGTTGGACCTAAACACATCATAGAACCCTGCCAGAAACAATGTGAATAAGTGTCTACATGACATCTGGTCATGACAGACTACACCACCCCTTCCAATCCGATTAAAATTTTAATCAGATCAGATTTTTCTTATGGAGGTGTTTTTATGTGCGTTTTTTTTT
>CM059268.1:16872210-16879710 GCA_030347295.1 Setipinna tenuifilis | reverse complement strand
TGCACTGTTCCTACTAAATAAAGACAATAAACAAACTTTCTGGCGGCATACGAACATGGTGTTCCAGGAGTTTGACGCATTCGCGTACGTGTTGTGCATTCTGCTGTGTTAGAAAGTCTGTATGAAGGAACAAACTGCGTTTTTTATTTCGTTGATACATGCGCAATACATGAAAACCAATCCGATCCCGTTCACATGGCAGTCGAAGTGGTTTCGAAACAGCCCCGGCCTGGAGTCGCAGGGGGATAAGGAAAACCAATTCCAATCCAAACCAATCTCCGTTCACATGAAGCTGGTACGATCCCAAACCACTTCCAAGTGGTTTCGACTTGTCCATGTGAACGCACTCAATATCTGCTTAAGAAAAAACAAGAAAGAATGGAAGACATCAAATCAAATGAGAAAGGAAACTTATAATCATCACTGATGCTAAGCTGGATAGTTAGCTAAAAGAAAGAACAAAAGGGTATATTTAAATAATATAAGTAATTATGTTCATTAATCCAGGTTTAATCCAGGTTTCTATTAATTCATGTCTTCAATCTAAATCCAATCTGTTTCTATCTCTCCCTTTCTCTGCCAGACACACACACACATACACACACCGTCCTGTCATGTGCACTGAAACAGTGTTAATATATAGTAACAGCTTGGTATCACATGGATATACATGCACATCTAGACATACACACACTATCACACATGCACGCAGTTGTCTTGAGGGCAGGTTGTGTACATTTGTTGTGTGTGTGTGTGTGTGTGTGTGTGTGTGTGTGCGTGTGGTTTTGTCTCGTCTGTGTGGTAATGTGGAGATGTGATGTCTTCCGTCTCTCCCCCAGATCTTCCAGGAGCCAAAGAAGGCCAATCAGGTGGAGCAGGTGCTGTCGGAGTACTCCAGGTGCATCCAGGTGAGTCTCCCAGTCCCCAGTCGGGACACATTGGTGACCGTGTGGGCTGTAGAAGTGTGTGCATACACTTTGTTGATTATGCATGTGTGTGTGTGTATGTGTGTGTCCGCATGTGCGGGTGTTTTTGTGGGTTTCTTTTTTTTTGATTTTGCATTTGTGCATTTGTGCATTTGTGATGTGTTTGCCAGCGTTGCAACACTTCTCCGTGTGGCCTGTCGGGGGCGCTGCTCTTCTCTGTGGTTGGAGGCAAGATGAGTGAGGGCATCAACTTCTCAGATGACCTGGGCAGGTGTGTGTGTGTCTGTCTATGCTGTGCTGCATTTTTATCTCTCCTTTTAACTCAGAGAGGCAGGCAGGCAGACAATCATCCATTAACTTTGTAAAATAATGTAATGTAAAACCCCTGGTTCTCATAATAATGTATGTTTATGTATGTTTGTGCATCCTGTTTGTGTTTGTGTGGTGTTGCTGTTGCCAGGTGTATAGTGATGGTGGGGATGCCGTACCCCAACATAAAGTCTCCGGAGCTGCTGGAGAAAATGGCTTACCTGGACAAGAACATGGTGGGTGGTCCTGAGTGGGAGCTCTTGGTTGACCAGTGGGGGACTATGGATTATGATCTGTGTGGGGGGACCACCTCTGTGCAGCACTATTGTGTGTGTGTGTGTGTGTGTGTGTGTGTGTGACCCAGTGTGTGTGGTGCTATTGTGTGTCACCCAGTGTGTGTGGTGCTATTGTGTGTGTGTGTGTGTGTGTGTGTGTGTGTGTGTGTGTGTGTAACCCAGTGTGTGTAGTGCCACTTTGTACAAGTGACCTCGTGTCCCCCTACTGTCTCCGTTCACACACACTTTGCTGTTTGCAAAATAAAGTCTAAACACATTTGTGTGACTGAGGGAATTTCATAAAGCAGGACCCCATCCCTGCTGTTCCTTTCTTGAACACCTCTCCATGTCTTTCTCTCTCTCACTCGCTCATCTCTGTCTTTCTCTGTCTCATTTCTCTCTCTCTCTCTTTCTCTCTCTCTGTCTGTCTCATGTTAACAGCCACACATCGGTGGGCGGAGCCCCGGCAGGGCCCTGGTGGAAAACCTCTGCATGAAAGCTGTCAATCAGTCCATAGGTGGGTGGGGCCTACAAATCTCTCAGCTTTTCTTAGATTAGCATAGGGCTTGTTTGAAAATGACTTGCTGGCTGAGTGCCTGGCTTAAAACAATGCATTCTGAATTTAATGTTTTTGGACAATCTCATCTAAATGTCTGCGTACCACACTGTACCTACCTATACGGTTCGGTGATGTTTGGATGAGATTGTCCAAAAACGTCACTGTTTCATGTCCTAAATGCATTGCTGTAAACCAATCAGTAATTTCAAACAAGCCCATTATCACAAACCACAAGACATCACACTCCAATGTTGATATTAATGTAATGAAAAACCCCCACATGACATGGGTCTGTGATATTGTTCGGTGTAATCAGTTGCAACTGATGTTCTGGTAAGCAGTGGTGCATTGTGGGTGAACTATATGCACAGCTGTAAAAAAAACCAAAAAAAAAAAAAACCTATGCATATCCTTACGAATAGAGGTTATAAAAGTGTAAGAAAACACTGTTTTGTACATTTTAAAGGTGAACTAACTGCACTTTCGCGTGTTAATCTTCCTCTACACCACTATCAGAAACAGCACGACATTAGGGTGCTGTGTTATACGGCATGTATTGTACTGTAATGCTGTGCAATTAGGAGGGGGCAATTTTCAGAGTGTTTTAGTGTACAGTATGTAGTGTATAAAGCGTGTAGTATTTTTGTAGTATAGTGTGTATTTTACAGCAAGCCTTAATGTCTGTTGACGCCTCCTTGTGTTCTGACAGGCAGGGCCATTCGTCACCGTGGCGACTACGCTTGTGTGGTTCTGCTGGACCGCCGTTTCTCGCGTCCCGCCACGCTGCAGAAGATTCCGGAATGGATCCGCAACAGCACACAGACACACACCAGCTTCGGACCAGCCTTCGCCAGTATTAGGAAGGTGTGTGTGTGTGTCCAAGTAACTAGTTAGTCAAAAACTGATTGGCAAACTATAATCAGCTTTTCATATGCTTGCTTTGGAATTTCCCTACCTGCCTGCTATGACCATTTTTAATGTGTGTGAGCTTTCAGTTGTGGTGCGTGTGTCTGTGTGTCTGTGTGTGTGTGTGTGTGTGTGTGTGTGTGTGTGTGTGTGTGTTTTTCTCTGCCCCCACCCCCCAGTAACTACAGTTAGTCAAAAACTGATAGGCAATCTGTGATCTCTGATAATCAGCTTTTTCATATGCTTGCTTCAGAATTACCTGTTATGGCCGTTTTTAATGTTTGTGAGCTTTTAGTCATGGTGTGTGTGTAATGTGTGTGTGTCTTTGCCCCCCTCAAGCAACTACAGTTACTCAAAAACTGATAGGAAAATTCCGAAGCAAGCATATGAACGGCTGATTATAGTTTGCCTACCTGTTATGACTGTTTTTAATGTGTGTGAGCTTTCAGTTGTGAAGTGTGAGAGATACTAAGAGGACAGAATTGATATGTGGTATGGTGTGTGCTAAGGCTCAACAATTGTACGGAAAAACTGAATTATATAAATATGGCAATAAGACTTTTTTTGTCTGTTCAATTTTGCAGTTCTTTTTGGAGAAGAAGCAGAAAGCGCTGAACTGAGGAGGAAGCAAGATGGCATTTTTGTTTTTTATTTTTGTTCTTGTTGTTAATAAATTTGAAGTGTCTCTTCTATTTGTTGGCATGTTGTATTGTTCTCTGCTGTTGGGTGAACTGTTGGTGTTGAAAGATGCGGATTGCTGGAAAAAGGCTGGGCTCCAGTCCCATAATAATAAACCGGATAAATGAATTCATATCCCCGCGTTTCATGTGTCTAATCACTTGGGCCCAGCTCTCTAATTATCTAGAGAACCATCTGCTTCCCGAGAAAAACTCAGAGAGTGTGCGTGTGTGTGTGTTTGTGTGTGCGTGAGAGAGAGGTTGTGTGTGTGTATGCGAGACAGAAAGACGGAATAAGGCTGTATGTGGCAGAGCTGCTATTTTCCCGTAATTGCACACATACACACTCAAGACTGAAATGACGAGGAATTTATTAGACATTCTTGGCACTGCTCAGCTGATGAAATTAGTACTGTTATACACATGATTACAAAAAGCCTCTCGTTATCTCTCTCTCTCTCTCAACACACAAACACACTCACTCTCTTACACACACACACACACACACACACACACACACACTCTTACTCAAAGTCATACTTCAGTACACTTAGTCCTTAGTGTCCCCTAAGGGGCCTCCATCACTCTCTGACGCTATCTTCAGACATCTTGGCAGTTGCCACGGTTACGCCTCCCAGTCGTCGTCCTCTTCCCCGCCTGCCTGCTGGGGGGCAGGAAGGGGCGGGATCACGTCCGACATCCTAGCGAATGCGCTGCCGGTTCCGGAGGGTGCGTCGCCCGGGTCTCCGCCCGCTGGACCTTTACCTGAGATACCTGAGGGGGACGCAAGTCACATGGCAACGGTTACCATGGAAACAGCATGTGTAACCGAGGTCTTCCTGCGCAGCTGTGCTAGCTGGCATCAGTTACACTCACCCCCCCCCCCAACCCCTCTCCCAAAAGGGTTCACGGCCCCACTTACAGCAACAGTGGTATGGGAAACAGATGCGCTACCAGATGAGCTAAAAGCTATTGGGCTATTAGCTCAGTCAGTAGCGTATCCGTTTCATTCTACGCCGAACTGTGCTAACGTATTCGTTACACCTGCTAATGTTCATTAGCATTGGGGCGGGGGGTGGTGGTGGTGGTGGTGGTGGTCTCACCTTTTCTGCGCATGGCCAGCTTGTTGAATAGGTCTGACATGAAGTCTCCTCCGCTTGCTGCTGCCGCCGCCACTGAAATGGACACAACACAACAAGGTGAGCGACCAGAAATAACGACTTTCTTCCAAATGATGCTGAGTGAGTCAGGCACTATGGAGACAAGGTTAGAGCCCCTCTTTCACATTCAGATCACTGCACTTTGTAGAACAGTCTACCTAGTGTGAAACAGAATGTCACCGCAAGTGTTAACGCAGAAGAGTATGGATATTTTTGTATGCAACGATTCCATTGCTGCATCCTTCTTGAAAATTCTCAAAAAAAAGAGGGCTTGAATTTAGTTTGATTATTTTTGAGTATTCTTGACATTGGAATAGTGCTTGGCAGTGTTGGATGACGTGGCTCCCTTGAGAAGGTGGCCATTGAGTAGGCTTCCTTGACCTTGAAAAACAGCAATAGATAATTTAGAGCAAGAGAAACCACACAAGTGTGTGAGTCAGGCAAAGCAGATATATGAAAAGATGACAAACATAGAACATGAACAAAACAAAGAACTGAAGATGTGGTGCCCTTGAAAAGGCAGCCAGCCATTCAGTATGCCTCCTTGACTGTCGCCGCTATGGTTGAATGCATTGTGCGTCATTTCTGTGAAAAATTATGTCCTAGATCTCTTGCTTGACGCTGTTTTCTGTAAGCTAGAGCAGGTCTAGTGGTTGAACGACTGGCTTTTCCGGTGTCCCTCGTGAATATCCATGACGTGTCAATAAGGCACCTCTGATGAGGCAAATTCGCTGTCTTTCGCTCACCTAGCTTCTGTCCACTGTTCTTCCTCTGGGATGTGAGCGTACCATACATGGCTCTGGGCGGGGCTTACGACCTAGTGACGTAGATAGGTTTAGCCTGCTCTGATCCGCTCGTTTTGGTTAGCTCGACCCTTCAATGACCAGTAAAACCATGAGAGTCGAATTTCACGTCTTGGAGTGCTGCGTGCATATACTGCTTGTTGTGACCCACCACATTGTAAATAGAGCTACTCAAAGTGTTTTTTAGCGGAAGGACCCCTTTAAGGTTAATTACAGGTTAATTAACATATAAATATATACAATAAATACATTAATGTGTGCATATGAATTAATAAAATAGCTGGGTTTGTGTGTGAAGTGATTGTGTGTGTGTGTGTGTGTGTGTGTGTGTGTGTGTGTGTGTATGTTCTCCACAGACTGTATATAAGAGTATATAACTGGACAAACCCTCTGCAATGTTACGCATAGACTTTCCAACAGACCAGATAGATCCTAAATTGAACGTTTCGAGTGCCACCATCTTTGCCAATTCAATCTATGAATGTCAATGTAAATTATCTGGGGATTAAACTAGTCAATTAAAAAAAAAATCAGTTATCATGGACCCAAAAACTACCAAAACATACAAAACACGTTTTTTTTTTTTTAACCAGGCTGTATATACGTTTATTTTTGCCGTGAAAATTTATTTTTTAACATGGGGGTCTACAGGAAGTTGCTCGCTTCTGCAGCCAGGCCCCAAATGGATGTGTGAGGTATTGCAACTTTTTAGAACATTCCGTTTTGGCTTCAATATAACGTTTAGCCTGAAACATTTCCGCTTTGTTTTGGTGTTCTCACCTTGCTCCTGCTCCTTCTGCTTCTTCTTCTCCAGCTTCCTCTCTTTGACGTTGCGGAGCTTGGCCTTGCCGATGCCGCCGGCGTTGCGGATGGACTCCAGCAGGCTGGCACGCCCGTCTGACGGCTGCACCACCTCCGAGGGCGCCCCCCGCACCGCGCCTGGGCAGAGGGGTGCGACACACAAAGGTCACGCTGGCATTTACACACACACACACACACACACACACACACACACACACACACACACACACACACACACACACAAGCATGTGCACACACCCCGACCACCTCATACACTGCTCAAATAGCATTAATGCACACGATCACACGATTTTCTCTACAGGTCACTGAACATTAATAGTGTGTGCATGTGTATATATGTGTGTGTGTGTGTGTGTGTGTGTGTCAGTGAGTGAGTAGGAGTGAATCTAATGATGTAAGTGTGTTGACTGTGAATCAGTGCTGTTAAGATTACTATTTACATTTCTGCAATAAATCTCACAGTTAAAAATATATTTTTTCTATAACATTAGCCACGAGTGGTGATAGTACGTGTTTAAAAGTGTGAATGAAAAATCCTGTTTGTCTGAGGGGAAAAACTAACATATAGGAATATATAATGATGTGTGTGACCTTGTGTGTGAGAGATAACGGTTTTGTAACTGTATGAATGGGTGTGTGAGAGAGAAAGAACTACCAGGTGCATATGTGTATGTTTTCCTGTATGAGAGTTCATTCATTGAAAGAGCGTGAGAGATCGAGAGAGAGAAAAAGACCTACTAGATGTGTGTGTGTGTGTATGTGTGTGTGTGTGTGTTTAAGACAGAGACCCCTGCTGTTTGTGTGGGCGTGAAAGAGAGAAAGAGAAAGAGAGAGAGAGAGAGAGAGAGAGAGATTAACCTGGTGTGTGTGGGTGGGTGTTTGACAGAAAAAGAAATTTACCATGTGCTTCTGTGTGTGTGTGTGTGTGTGTGTGTGTGTATGTGTGTGTGTGTGTGTGTGTCTGTGTGAGAAAGAGAGTGAAAGAAATTTGATTATTTGTCTTGTTTATGTTTTTCCTAAGACAGATATTGTATCTGTTTGAAGTGTCATATGTCAGCGTTGG
>CM059268.1:16857210-16867210 GCA_030347295.1 Setipinna tenuifilis | reverse complement strand
CATAACAGCTCAAGATGCGAAACACATGGCTGCAGTGGCAGAGCGTGATGAGTTGGAGGAGGAGAGAAGGACAGTCCTGATGGACGGTTTTAAGAAGAGGGAGGCCTGTTTCAAGAAGGATGGTGGAACCCTTTCCGCCCTCATGGAATCTGCAGCAGCCAGCAAGAGCGAGGCCTCCTGGGGCAGTGAGGGGGCTAGTGTCTAAGACACCTCCACCAAGTAATAGGGATGGACCAGGCTCAAAAACATTACATTATACTACACACTACATTAACACGTATTACACACAGATCATATTCAAGAAATATTTTTATATTCAGCATTAAACTTTAAATTGTTTGATTTATATGGCATCATGTTCTTATTTTTTCTGAAGGTAGGGGTGACTGTATTGCGTTTGGATTTTAGGACTGCAGCACATGTGGGCAGTTTTGACAAAATGGGTTAGAAGTCACAGGCTTTTATTAAGACACAGGCCTACAGAAAAGACTTTCATTTTGTGTTATTTTGATTCTATTTTCATTAAAAAAAAACCTTTCAAGAATCATTTCTCCAAAGTCTAATAGGCAATATATGTAGCCTTTTTGTGTACCTCTAAAATGTACACTATTTTTCGGTTTTGGGTAACCAAATCTTTTTCTTTTTAACCTCCGGCTGTTCAGTACTAACCTTTGTACCATTTTAGGAGATTCATTGAACTATCATTACTTGAATTGCAATAAATAACTGGAAAAATTAGGGTGTTCTAAAACTTTTGACCGGTAGTATATGTACAAGTACATTTCATCAGACAAGCTTTATGTTAAAACAGTCAAACTTTATTCTTTTGTTACAGTTGTGACTCATTTTGCATCACAGTTAGCTGGTTGTATAGCTACAGTTGCTATACTGCAGTGAGGACAACACACACACACACACACACACACACACACACACAAAGACAAAAATAAAGACACACACATGCACATTCACAGACAAACACATAAAACGACCACTAATCTAACGTGTGTTATAGGTGTGTGTGTGTGTGTCTGTGTGTGTGTATACTTATTTCTTTCTGAGTTTGGATGATCTTGCTGGCAGTATGATTCTCTCAATTCAGGTCATGCTGAATAACGTGTCCCAGACTGTTTCAATAGCAGCATTAAGCAAAACATCAAGCCCCAGTGGAGAAGCTTCTCTGTCTCTGTCTCTCTCTGTCTGCCAGTCTGTGTTTCTCTGTGTGCCTGTGTGTCTCTCTTTCTGTTTCTCTTTCTCTCTTCCTGTCTGTCTGTCTGTCTCTCTCTTTCTCTGTCTCTGTGTCTGTCTCTCGCCCATGTGGATATAAGGTGATGCGCGTGTTTTGGATGCCTTGAGATGAGCAGGTAGGGAGCAAGGAAGGGAGCTGTGTGTGTGTGTGTGTGTGTGTGTGTGTGTGTGTGTATGTGAGAGAGAGAGAGAGAGGGTGAGTGAGTGAGTGAGTGAGTGAGTGAGTGAGTGAGTGAGTGAGTGAGTGAGTGAGTGAGTGAGTGAGTGAGTGAGTGAGTGAGAGAGAGAGAGAGAAAGAGAAAAAGAGAGAGAGAGTCAGTGCTGTAGCCCACTGAAGCCTAACAAGCTGGGGTGGGTTAATCCACTGGGCGTCAGGCATGATCAGGCTGAGCCAGACTGAGGGGCATGTACGTGGCATGGCTGTCTGATGGCATGCTGATGTCACTGGAGTGCCTGTTGAAGCTCTTCTCATTTGAGTGTGTACGTACTGAGAATCTGATTTTTAAGGATCCTGTTCGTCTACAACAGTTCGTCTTCCATCTGCCTAATCTAAAATCGTCCGTTCAGAGTGTTCCATTTGTCTGATTTGAGAGTGTTCTTTTTTATTCTGGTTTAAGTGGATTCGGTGACTGTCTACCTGATTTGAGTGTTGTTTTTTATACTTTGAGACTGTTTGTCTGATTTGTGAGTTCTGTTTTTCTGATTCGAGTGTTGCGTTTGTCATAATGATCTGTTTTTAGGTACTAATGTGGGAGAAATGAGTGGAGTCAGAATGGTATGCGTTATATGTTCTGCCTGTCTAATCTAAACAGGTGCTAGTTCTTTAAGTTGACTGTTCTGTTGTGTTTATCAGAGTGTTTTAGATGTGTGTGTGGAGGGGTGGTCCGTGGGTGGGGTGGTATGTGTGGGGTAGGATGGTGGTAGTAGTTAAGTCTATGGCTGTCCTTTTCAAAGACAGGGTAAAGATAATTAAGTGGATGTAAGTTAAGTTAAGTTAAGTTAAGTTAAGTTAAGTTAAGTTAAGTGTGTGTGTGTGTGTGTGTGTGTGTGTGTGTGTGTGTGTGTGTGTGTGTGTCTCACCTTGGTGGCTTTCTTGCTGCCCTTGATCTTCTGTACTCGTGCCTGAGCCAGTCTAATGCGGTCTGTGACTGTCTGCAGCTGGGCACGATTCTTCTCAACACTCTGAGACACCCTACACCCACACACACACACACACACACACACACACACACAGACTCAATTAAAGTTTGCTTATATAGCGCCACAACAATGTGGACCCAATGTGGACTGGACCTTGACAGCCCTGGAATCATGCAAAACTCCAAAACTTGCTCTCGCTCCTTTTCTATCCTTCTCAATCTTTTTGTCATTAAACAAGAAGAAACCTTGGACAGAGCCACGACTCAGGTAGCTAGCATTGGGATGCGGACAGGAACATTCAGTACAGCAAGCCTCTCTACATAATATATACAAATCAACCATCCGAAGGACAAACTCAATGACATAAGGATGTATGAAAAAATAAATGGGAACACACACACACACACACCCACACACACACGTATACATAATAAACATTTACGTAATAAAGGCCTGCCTACACAGACACACGGAGTCATAAATTAAAGCAAGAAAGAAGAAAAGGTCATATATTAAGCAAATGACATATACTTGAATACACACCCACACACGAATGCAAACACAAACACACAGGCCTGCATGCACGTGCACACACAAACACACACACATACACACATACACACACACAAACAAGCCTGCATGCACATGTACACACACACAGTAGGCAGAGCACATGTACTTCAACTAGTGTGTGACTCAGTGAGAGCTGAGTCACAGCAGAGGTGAGGCAGGGTGACGGGCGAGGAGTGTGTGTGTGTGTGTGTGTGTGTGTGTGGGCCCCTAATGGAATTAGTCCTGCTTCAGAGGGACTCGGGTCATATATAATTACACATAAATCTCACAACGGGACTAAACACACACACACACACACACACACACACACACACACACACAGCAAGGATGATCGCTTGTCATACACTTCACAACCCTACAATAATAAAATCAAACATACTCAGTGTGCAGTACACACACACATGCGCACGCACATACACACACAGCACTGTAATCACCTGTCATAGGTGTACCATGGGCAGCTAACACACACACTTAGTGTAAAGCCAGGCAATGCATAAGGCTGCACCAACCTACGGGGCCCATGAGTAACTTAGCTATGAATATGCTAGCTGCCAGGCCTATGTAGGGCAAGCTAACACCTACGTTTCACTCATACCATACCAGAGTACAGCTGTCTCTGCTTCCTGGTCTGTTCTCACACTGCAGACAATCATTTCAAACTGTACCCAGGCACGGTTGAGTTGCTGTGTGCTAGAATCTTTCTACAAGCGCTTGTTTTATTGACCATAACAACAGAATTCTTTACAATCCATTTCATTGATAAATGGAACTCATAACTTTGCTCAGGCACGTCTGCCATCACACTACATGTGTATCGTACCCGAGTCAACGTCTTCCAAGCGTACTACTATACCCCGCCCCGCTATTGAACGGAGCAATCACACTGGTCAAACGAACCGGACCTTGGGGGTCAAGTGTACTCAGGTATGACAGGTAAGACACCCGACTACCCCCTGTTCACCCGACTACCCCCTGCTTTAGGCAGTTTGATGAGAATTTATATTGTTTTGCATAATTATTGCTGCATAAACAAAATGTCAACAAATATTCTGTGGTGGTAACTATCGAAGAGTCTGTTGGATTGTAATGGGGGTAGATGGATTGTAGTCTGTTGGATTGTAATGGGGGTAGATTAAATCCTTTCCATTAATGTCTGTACCTGAATGATAACCTCATGCTGCGGAGTGCAAAGAACCCCTTCACAGATTTATTTTGTACCCCCTTGAATCAATCCAGGTACCACCAGGGGTACTTGTACCCCAGTTTGACAACCACTACTACTAAAATAAGAGTGTGCTGTCTGCTGGGACTAATGCTGACGCTGTTTATGGCTGCTGTGATGGGTGGTAAATAAGGGCTTGTTCATGTCAGGAAAGGGCACCGACCTAGCATGGGAGCACCACAGAATTGCACAGATGTGTGTGTATGTGTGTGATGGCAGACACCCAGCATGGGGGCAGCCCACACACACATATACACACACACAGACACACACTTTTTGGAAGGAACAGTGTCCGTGCATGACCTTCACAAAAGCGCGACTGCAGATTCTGCGTGACTGGTTTGCCATTAGTGGTTTTCAGAACTCAGAGATACAGGCCTACTGACAACACAGCCGCTCCAACTCAACACGCGCCATCACAACACACACACACACACACATGCACACAGATGCACGCACGCACACACGCACAGAGATGCCCACACACACATACACACGCCTCCACACACGCGCAAGGAAGCCTTGGGTGCTTTCAAATGTCTAAAAGCCTTTCCATTAGAGAGAGAGGTACAGAGACACAGCGAGAGAGAGAGAGAGAGAGGGAGAGGAAGAGAGGGGGGGGGGGGAGTAAAGGAGCGAGAAGGAAAGCTGCAAGAGAGAGAGAGAGAGAGAGAGAGAGAGGAAAGGTAAAAAAGAGAGAGAGACAACGGTGCACAGATGTAAGACTGCTTCTGCCTAATGGGCCTGACCCAGAATAATGCAACACACACACACACACATATACACTCTCTCACACACACACACACACACAGACTTCTTGCGCATTTTTTCCTGCCATGTTGTCATGGAAACCTTGCAGATAATATTTGAGCAGGGATTAACTTCTGTGACACTCAGAAGGCTAATACAGACGTACATTCATACACAAACACACACATTTTATTTATTTTGTGAGCTTGTGTGTGTGTGTGTGTGTGTGTGTGTGTATGCATGGTTTCCTCCCTTATAAAATGCCAACAGATGAGAGGTCACTTGTGCAAAAGGTAAAGCATTTTTCCTGAGGTTCAGATCAGAGAGATACACAGCCCTTCAACAAATAACTGTGTGTGTGTGTGTTCATATCACAGAATGCCTCATGGTAAAGGTGAAGCATTTTTCCACTGAAGTGCACACAAGAGATATACAATTGTGTGTGTATGTGTTTGTGTGTGTGCGTAAAAGTGTGTGTGTGTAATTGTGCGTGAGTGCGTGCATGCATGTGTGTGTGTGTGTGTGTGTGTGTGTGTGTGTGTGGGTGTGTAACTGTGTGTGTGTGTAACTGTGTGTGTGAGTGTGTGTAACTGTGTGTGTGTGTGTGTGTGTGTGTGTGTGTGTGTGTGTGTGTGTGTGATGAATAATGCATGTTGTGACCATGTTGGGAGGGGTGTGGTCTAGGCTATGCTGCAGTAGTCTTGCTTTCACTCTTATCTTAAAAAGACAGACTCTGGCTGGCAGGCCATCAGCTCTGTGCTATGTGCAGTCAAAAACTTTTAATCAACTCAGAACGCTTTGCTTTCTGGTTTTGTGTGTGTGTGTGTGTGTGTGTGTAGGTAAAGGAGAAAGTGAGAAAAAGAAAAGCAAGCTTGAAACGTATTGCATGCACAAACAGACACGCGCGCACACACGCGCACACACACACACACACACACACACACACACACACACACACACAAATATACAACAAAACAAACCTGCAGCAAAGTTTCATATTAAGATTTCTGTTTTTTTATAAGATATATCATGGCACATCTTTGCAATAACACATCTGTCCTAATTAATAAGAAACTTAATAGAAAGTAAGTATTCTCTGTCCTGTACATGTTTTAGTTCACTGCTGAAGCAAAAACAACACCAACCAGGCTGACATTTAACAGAGAGTAACTGCAGAATAGGTAACAACTACTGGTGAATCCACACTGGGTGTCCTGTCTTTGTTGCACAGAGATAATGGAAAATGTGACTGTGTGTGTGAGAGAGAGAAAGAAAGAGAGAGAGAGTGACTGTGTGTGTGTGTGTTTGAGCTCATACCTGTTAAATATGTCTGTGGAGATCTTCTCCAGGTACATAAGAGCATCTGTGATCTGTTGGATAGCTTCTTCTCTTCTCAGATCGGGCTGGATCAAGGGCACAGAGTACACCTGGCCCTCCAGGTAATGCTTCTGCGTCATTCTATACACACACACACACACACACACACACACACACACACACACACACACACACACACACACACGGTTTGTATAACGTATGCAATTTTGTTTTTTTCATCTGATTTGCAAACACAGGGTACAGGCCTTGCTCCAGGGCTTTTACCAACATTCTGCACACACAAAAACAGAGGTTGAGAACTTTATATGTACAGGCTATGTTGGTTTCCCTAAGCGGACGTGTGGTGGGTCCCGTAGGCAGTGACATTTGACCCGGATTTTGTAACCTCGTTGCAAAATGCAAGCGCAAGCTCAGTGCCACAATCACATGATGCCCATTTGGCCAGACGGGAGCTCTCCTAAGGGTGTAACAGCTGCAACTTATCAAGACTTTTTTATTTCAAAATAAAATACTGTATCAAATATGCTATACAGGAAAAAAAACATTGCAGTCTCTTGTCCATCCATCCAGACAATGACAACACAACGTCACAGGTGGTTTCGATCATAATGTAGGCTACAGAACCACAAAGAAGGCTATCACATCAAAATAACAAAGCACAAGTGATGTCTGCATTTTGTCTCGGTAGTGGTGTTTAGAATAAGTAATGTACACTTGCGACGATGACAACTTCATCTCCATATAAGTTATAACTACATTTGTTCATTATCAAAAGGCAGACGACGTGACGTTCAGATGAGCTGTTGTTTTCGAAATAGAACGAGACACATCCTCGTAGCCTATGCATATGTCAGATATGCCTTCGCTATCCGGCTTTGAATTCTCTTCTTCGGTGGTCGATCTTAAAGGTTATACAACAAATGTCACGATTCTGGCATTGCTGTCGTTAGTGCATTTTAAAGTAGCCTTCCCTTGCCATTACCATGGCCCAGATTCGTGAAAGCCAAAGCGATTCAGCTCAACATGTAGCAAAAAGTATTTAAAACGATCAGCCACAGCAGGTCAACACCCACCGCTTCTATTGATTATTTGCTGAAACAATGTCTTACCTGACCATATAACGTATCGAGATGAGGAAGAACTGCAGCAACTGTAGATTAATCAATTTTCACTGACCGCCGCACACAGCGACTTGTGTACTTCCGTATTGCATATCACGTGACTGCCAGGGCACGTAGTTCAACGTAATCTTCCTATTTGAAAATAAAGCAGTTTGCAATACTAAGATGTTTTCGCTGTTGCTTTTTTTCAGTAAAGCTATGCGTTTTTAAACTGAAAGATTTGTCAATTTTATTCAAAATGTTTTAATTCAAGATTAATTGGGTCAGTTCTCTATTCTATTGTTTTATTACATTTCATGATGATGCGCTTTGTCACCATTTGGGGCTCTGCATCAAAGTAAATCGCTCATCGCTTGCTTTGATGCGTGGTTACGTCACTACATCCCTGTGCTAAGCCCACCGACGCCACGTCCTCTCCGGGTTGGGTTGGATGCTTTCTCTAGCATCAGCACCAGTTCGCTTGTCCCTGAGTGCGCGCGAGGGGCAGTAGGAGGAGAGGAGAGTCCCTTATTCGCGCGGAGCATCTCCGCTTTTGAAACCCTGTTGGCTCACCTTAGAAAAGAGAGAAAAACAGGGAAACAAGGAAAAAAACAAGGAAAAAAAGAGGGAAGGAGGTAAAGAGAGCGCTGCCATAGGGTAACGTCTCGCACTCTTATAATTCGTCAGACTATCCAGCTGACTGAAGCCGAAGGCCGGAGAGGTGTTAGGAATCATGGCGAGTTTGCTGGAGAACCCTGTCCAGGCGGTGCTGTATTTAAAGGAACTGACGGCTATCGTTCAGAATCAGCAGAGCCTTATCCAGACACAGCGGCACCGCATCGACCTGCTCGAACGCAAGCTGGATGAGCTGGTGGTTGAGAACAAGGAATTGCGGGAGACAGGTCAGCTTCAGCACCATCATCCCCCACACCATCACCAAGCACAGCCAGGCCAGCTTCCCCCGTCCGAGCCACCCTCTGCTCCAAAGGAAGAGATGCAGCTTGTGCCGGCTTCGACTCTCTCACCCAGCTCGGAGGACTCTCCAGAGGACACGGATCGCCGACCCAGCTGCAAGGCACTGGTCCCTCAGACGCCCTCGACGCTCACCCGGACAGGGGCACGGGCGCACAAGTCAGAGTAAGGGAAACCCCCTTTTCATCAATCAGATCTCTCTCTCTCTCTCTCTCTCTCTCTCTCTCGCACACACACGCACCCACATTTGCAATTACACATTGACACATCAACACCTGTCCATGTAATGTTTTTCTATTATTTATTTTAGGTATTATGAACAGGAATAGACGTCCATATCCCTTGTCTTCTCTTATGAATAACGGAGAAAGACATCAAAACATGTCTATTACGTAACAGCCCACGGAATGCGTGTGGTGGCGCGCTACTGTAAATGCACAGCGCGCTCGCTCGCGTGAATTATTCAGTTGATTTGCCTCCTACTCCATCCGCAAAGAATTCCTTAAGTCCCGTTTCATGATGCAGATGCAGTGAAAATCAGTGGAGTAGAACAGATCTGTGTGGAGTTCCGTTCAAAATACAATAGGAAAACCTTCTGTGTGTTATTACTTTTGGACCTATATGTGACGGGTCGTTTTGAACTGTCTGTTTTGAATTATGATTCTGTTGTTTCTGGTTTTTCCACATTTACTCTTAATTTGTGTGTTTGGACATATCTGTCTAAGTCTCTGTCTGTTTGTACAAGTGTGTGTGTTCTCTCTGTGTGCTTGTATGTCCCCCCCCTCTCTCTCTCTCTCTCTGTCTTTTTCTGTGTGTGTGTGTGTGTGTGTATGTATGTAAGGTGTTTCTCTTCCAGCAGCTCTTTCTGCACGTGTCTTCCCTGCCCCACTTGTTCTTTGAACCAACAACTAATAAGAGAGAAAGAGAGTGGGCAGAGAGATTGTGCATTGGAGAGAAAGAGGGAGAAAGAGAAAGAGAGAGAGAAAGAGAAAGTGGGAGAGAGAAATGGGGTATAAGGATGAGCGGACGGCGTGGCGGAGAGAGGGTGAGGCAGAAGAAGAGTAGGCGAGCAGAGGTCAGAGAGTGAGAGAGAGAGATGAGAGCAGGAGGAGGGGAGAAGGGAGGAAAGGAAAGCTGGCCTATGAATATGAGTGGGATACAGATGAGAAGGCACGTGCACACACACACACACACACACATACACACACACACACACACACACACTCACACACACACACTCACACTCACACACACACACACACACACACACACACACACACACACACTCACACACACACACACACACATACACACACACACACACACACACACACACACACACACACACACACACACACACACACACACACAGTCTCTTAGTCCTTGTGGGCTTTCGATGTCATAACCCTTAATCCAGAATGATGCTATAAAAGCTTCCATGCAGGATTTACTTTTTTAAAATGTGTCTCGGTGTGAGTATTTGTGTGTGTGTAAGAGAGTATTTGTTTGTGTGTGTGTGTGTGTGTGTGTGTGTGTGTGTGTGTGTGTGTGTGTGTGTGTATTTGTGTGTGTGTGCATGCGTTTATGGATGTATGTGTTTTTGTGTGTATGTGTGTGCATGAATGGGGCCATTTATGTATTTGTGTGTGTGTGT
>CM059268.1:16844710-16852210 GCA_030347295.1 Setipinna tenuifilis | reverse complement strand
CTTACTCACTCTTTCTTTTTTGTTCCATCTCTCTCTCTTTCCCTCTGTCAGTGAGCCACACATGCAGGCTTCTATGGCTTCTTTGCCCCCCCTCATCAGCAGTGCCCTCTCGTCAGGGTTGATACAGCAATTTAATCAGCAGTTTCATTTCTTCTAATGCCACCACTTTAGGAGGCAACAGCCGCGGTGCTTCAGTGTGCTCCGAAAAAAGCCAACTCATTCAGCACCAAAAACAGAGTCTTCAATAACACAGCACCCTAACTCATTCGGCACCATAACAGAATCTCCCATAACACCGAGGGTGTAGCTTGCCAACAGGGAAGACAGGCAGCGGCTTAGGGCCCTCAGGCCCTTGGAGTGCTGACAACCTTTATACTACATTGGTGGCAATTCAGTTTCCAAACAGCAATTGTGTTTCTGTTTTGCCTTGGGGCCCAACAAACTCTGAATACTGAAACTCATGGCACCAAAACATAACAGAGTAAAATCATAAAACACAAACGCAGTATTTCAGATAGCACAGCTTTGAGACTGTTTCCGCCATCTTTGTTTCAGTAGCCTCCTCTTCACAAACAATTATTAGTGAAGTAGTTCATTAGTAAACTCTCTTTCCCATGACCTTCAGTAGATTAGGACTTCATTCGTGAACTCTGTTCATCACAACCTTCAGAAGATTAGTAGTTTATCAGTAAACTCTCCACATTGCAACCTTCATTATTTAGTAGTTTGTTTTTTAGTGAACGATCACGATCACGATCTTGATCTTGATTAGATTAGTAGTTCATTAGTAAACCCTCCGTTTCATCACAACCTCCATTAGATGGATAGTTTATTAGTAAACTCTGGGGCTGACAGCCTTCATTAGATTAGATTAGGAGTGTGTTAAAAACCGCTCCCCATCACGGCCCTTTCACTGCTGTAGTAGTTGATTAGTGAAGGCAGTGAGAATAATGGCCATGTTCACTCTGTCTTATTAGAGCTAGACAGTCCAGTGCTCCTCCCGCGAGTGTGCGGCTAATGATGCTGATAATTTCATGGGGAAGCACCAGTCATTGATTCTTCACAGCTCTTCACTTCATTGAGTGTGCAGCCACCGGATCCTGCAGTCCTGCAGCACACACTGCAGGAAATCATAAACTAATGCCAATAAAATAGTTTGTGTGTGTGTGTATGTATGTGTGTCTGCCTGTCTGTTTTTTAATAGCAGACTTTGGATCGTGCAGTTCTGCATACCTTAAGCTGTCATAAAATAAACCCAAGTGATTGCTCGAAATGTGTGGGTGTGTGTCTGTATGTGTGTGTGTGTTTGTGTTTGTGTGTGTGTGTATAAGTATTTCTGTGTGTGTGAGTGTTTCTGTGTGTGTGTGTCCAGTCTTTTCTAGCAGATGGGCAGCTGTCTGCTATCAATGAGGCGTGACAGGCGAGCATGCTGCTGATGTGTCCAGATGATTGTGATGAACAAGCAGCACTGGGGCACTTTGGCCACATGAATGATGCATACAGACAGAGAGAGAGACAGAGACAGAGACTAGTCTAATGCACTGCTTTATCTGTGCTGTGTGGTATTCAAACTCCCGCAGTAATATCCACTGCTGCAAACTAGGGGTTGTCATTAATGGTGCTGTGTAATTAAGCTTGTTGATGATACTCATTAAAATGGGTGCTCATTAGCGATGCTAACAACGTAGCGATGCTAACGATGTTTACTCTGTGGTCCCGCAGCCCCGCACTACTGCCCTCTGTAGGAAAGGAGGAAGAGGCGGGAGAGAAGGAGAAGGACAGCCAACCAGAGGAGCCCGTCTGTGCCCACCCTCCCCAGTATAAACTCACAGCTGACCTGGAGGAGACACAGGTCTGGTCAAACACAAACACACACTTACATACACACACACGTGCACACACACACACACACACACACAAGCACAGAACAGGCAACAGACATAGAAAAAACAATAGATTTTGGCTGTGTAATATGTGTAGACATTCATAATCACACACACACACACACACACAAGCACAATTCCCCCTACACACACACACACGCAGGAGTGCCTAAGTGCACTCCTTACTGACATCACAGCACAGAGATGACAGGTTGTCATGGTAACAGCAGCTGTGCCCCATGGGTTGGCTGGTTAATAACAGAATCACACACACACACACTCATACACACACACACACACACACACATTGAGTGTATGTCTGTATCTGTTTGCCCCAGTGTTTAATAGGAGACTTTGGACCGTGTAGTACTGCATACCTCCAGTCGTCAAAAAATAAGCCCAAGCGATTACTCTAGAAAATGTGTGTGTGTGTTTGTTGGAATGTGTGTGTGTGTGTGTCTGTATTAACATGATGGGTGTGTTTATGCAAAAGTGTGAGGCCGAGGGTATGTGTGTATGTCTGTGTGTGTGGTTATGAGAGAGAGAAAAAGAGAGGGAAAGAGAGACAGAAAGAGAGAGAGAGAGAGAGAGAGAGAGAGAGAGAGGGAGCTTGTGCGGGATGCACCAGAGTGACACTTGAGGCTTGGTAAACACAGAGCACTCAATCAGGACAATCTGCAGTGCAGCACCATCATCAGAGTGCCATGAAGACTGAACGCCTCACCCGCCTAATCAACTACAGCCTCTAATGAGCTCCCAGCCTGCCTGTAATTGGATTGGACAGGAGGGGAAGAGAGCATAAGATGGGAAAACTTAATAGAATATGAGCGTAGCATAGCGTAGCATCGGATAGGATAGGATAGGATAGGATAGGATAGAGAAGATATAGGAAGTAGGATATGATAGGATGATATGATATCATATGATATATGATGTGATATATAATATAAAATATATGATATGATATGATATGATATGATATGGTATGATATGATAGAATAGGATAGAAAAAAGGATATAGCATATAGGATATAGAGTATAGGATATATGATAGGCTAGGAGAGGAGAGAACAGGAGAGGAGAGGATAGGATACAGGTTATGATGGGATTGGATATGAAAGGATAAAAATGGGTTATGAGAGGATAGGGTGAGAAAGAATGGCGAGACAGGCTAGGTTAGGATAGAATAGGATAGAACAAAATAAGATCTGATGGAATATCAATACAGGTTATGAGAGGATTGAATGAGAAAGTCGTGCCGGATGGTGGGGCAGGTTAGGGCGCGTTAGGATGGGGCAGAATGGGAGCAGACAGACAGACAGAGGCTAGTGTGGTGGGGGCATAATTGGATCAGGGCAGAACAGGGGAGTTTATCTACAGTAGAGTGCAGAATAAAATAGAGTTGGAAAGGAGAGTGTTAGAGCGATTAGGACTGGAGAGTGGAGCAGGATAGGATTGGGTAGGATTTCATTGCATTGGGTAGGATTTCATTGCTTACACAGAGGCAGAGGGCACAGGTCTGAAATCTAAGATCGCATAATGGTTGAAAATAGGATTGGCATAGGATTGGCGGGGTAGATAGCATATAATGGTTAAATAAAGGATTTATGTGGGAGGTATTATATAGTAGTTCAATATAGGATTGAATGGGTAGATAGCCTATCATTGTTAAATATAGGTTGATTGACGGGGTGGATAGCATATAGGGGTTGAATATAGGTTGATTGACAGGTTAGGTACCGTATACTGCCTGACTATAGGAGTGACAGGTTAGGTAGCATATGGTGGCTGAATAGATAGATGGACTGGCCGAGTAACTAGGATAAAGTGGTTGAATATAGAGGCAAAATGCTGAAACTCAGTTTTATACAGAAAAAGCAGGTTGATATTCACTGCACCATTGGGAGGAAAGCCCCACATAGTTACTGTAGTCCTCATTTATTTCAAACTCACACACACACACACACACACACACACACACACACACACACACACACACACACACACTCTCTCTCTCTCTGTCTCTGTCTCTTTTGTGTCTCTTGCTTTCTCTCTCACCCCCCCCCCCCCCTCTCTCTCTCACACACACACACACACACACACACATACACACACACACACACACACACACACACACACACACACACACAGATTCATTCTCTCTGTCTCTTTCTGTGTCTCTTTCTCTCTCTCTCTCTCTCTCTCTCTCTTACACACACAGACACACACACACACAGACACACACACAAACTGATGAGAAAGCTTTTGTGTCCTCATTTCTGTACCTGGCGGAGAGTGCTGAAGGCTTTGATTGATGACGCAGTCTGCTATTGTTAGCGGGCCCCGTGCGGGCGTCCATCATTAACATGGGTAGACACACACACTGTTCCCAATTTAGCAGACCAGGCCTTTGATGATGAAGTCACTAAGGGCTGACTCAGACGCCCAGTACATTATGTGACATTAGGTGATGTCCAACGCAAACAGTGCCGCAGTGTAATTCATGAAAAGGGGCTTTGAAAGTCATTAATGAATTATTATCGTCACGAGTGGTAGTTGAAGGAAAAACAGAGGGGCCGCTTTGATTTATTCCCTAGTACCATAGAGTAAACCCTGAAAGGCAGCAAGGCACTATGGGATTGAGGAGTGTTTTGATCTGTGTCGATGCTCGTGGGGATTAAAGGCGGTGTTTGTATCTATAAATATTCTTTTGATGACATCAATTATAGAACAGTGAAAGCTTTGTGTAAATATATAATATACTCAAGAGTGTTACTGTCTGGAATCATGTTACTTAAAAAGAGTGTAATTCACTTTAAATAGTCATTGAGGCACATGATTTGATTTTATTGCACTTTCCCCCAGACTTAAGCTGTTTATAAAAGGATTATACTTTTGATTAGATGCTAAATCTCCTCTTACCCCCATTCTATGCCTTTCTCTTACGCTCCCTGTCGATCCAATGTCCTAATCTTTTCCATTGTTTCTCCTTTCTACTCTTCTTTTGATCTCCCTATCTCTCTTTCGCACTTGTCCTTCTCCCTCCCTCTTTCCTTCTCTTTCCCTTTTGTTCTCTCTCTCTCTCCATCTGTCCATCTGTAGATAGAGGAGTTGGAGCGTAAGTACGGCGGTCCGCTGATCGCTCGGCGGGCGGCCCGAAAGATCCAGACGGCGTTCCGGCAGTACCAGCTGAGCCGGAACTACGAGAAGATCCGGAACTCCATGTCGGAGCGCCGGGAGCCGCGGCGGATGTCCGTGCGGCGTGTGAGGCTACCCAGGGACGGCTTCTCGGCCGAGCAGGCCCTCATGGAGGGGTGCAAGCTCATGGGCATCCCCCTCACACACTCCGCCTCTGCCCCCTCCTGCACCGGTGGCACACTCACCAACCTGGAGGACACCTTCACCGAGCAGGTGACACACACACACACACACTCACACACACACACACACACGCCCTCACAAATACACACACACTCACCAACCTGGAGGACACCTTCACCGAGCAGGTGACACACACACACAGTCACTCACACACACACCCTCACAAATACACACACACTCACCAACCTGGAGGACACCTTCACCGAGCAGGTGACACACACACACAAACACACACACACCCTCACCAACCTGGAGGATACTTTCACTGAGAAAGTGACGCACACACACACACACAAACACATTCACACACACACACACGCTCACCAACCTGGAGGACACCTTCACCGAGCAGGTGACACACACACACACTCACACACACACACACACACACACACACACACACACACACACACACACACACACACACAAACATCCTTATCAACCTGGAGGACACCTTCACCGAGCAGGTGACACACACACAGACACACAGACACACACACATATTTACACACACACACACCCTCACCAACCTGGAGGACACTTTCACCGAGCAGGTGACACACACACACACACTTACGTACAAGCACACACACACACACACACACACACTCGCACACCTCTCACCTGTATCTAAAACAGAATGACTTAGTGTTTCAGCTGTATTTATAATACCATGATGTAGTGGTTCACCTGTATCTAAAACACAATGACTTAGTGTTTCACCTCTAAACTCTAAAATCTATAATACTGAAATGTCCTTCGGGGTCAATAAAGTGTCTCTGTGTGTTTCTGTCTCTACTGCAGGTGCAGTCGCTGGCGCGGTCCATCGACGAGGCCCTGAGCACCTGGTCGACCGTGCGTCCCGAGGGGGGTCAGCCCGGAGAGGGGGGCGGAGAAGGGGGCGACGGCGAGGGAGAGGGAGCGGGCTCGGGCGAGGGTGCCCCCCCAACCACCACCACCACCACCACCACCACCGGCGCTGCTGGCAGGGGGGGGGACAGGGGCCTGCTAGTGGACCCCGACACCATCCGGGCAGCGTGCGGCGAGAACCTCCCCCGCAGCGCCAGCAAGCTGATGCTGGCCTTCCGCGACGTCACCGTGCAGATCGACAACCGCAACTACCGCCTCTCCTCCTCCGCCGTGCTCGAGTCCGTCGCCCTCGGCAACGGCAAACCCGATGTACCCGGCGTACCCCCCCAGGGTCCGCCCCCCCTACCAGATGCGGTGGCGGGGGCGGCCGGCATCACCGTCAGCACCACCACCATCGTCCAATCAGAGAGCGAGCCCGAGTTCCCCGCGCCCCCGTCCCGGGAGGAGATGGAGGAGGGCGTGGGGGTGGACGAGGAGGCCCTGCCGGGGGGCGGTGAGGGGGACACAGGGGGGAGGGCGGGGGCAGGCGCGGGCAGCAGGAGGACCAGTCAGACGCGGGCGGAGGGCGTGCTGGAGAACAGCTCGGAGGCGGTCAGCGGTAGCAGCACGTCCACGTCTGGGCAGTCGGCGTGTGAGACCATGGTGCTCTCTCTGCCCCGCCCACACTGCCAGGACGCCTCCACCTGCGGGACGCTCTCCACGGACACCGCCCGCAAACGCCTCTACCGCATCGGCCTCAACCTCTTCAACCTGTGAGTACACACACACGCACGCTCACACATACACTTGCACATACTGTTATTACAAACTGCAAGCCCACACACACACACCTTTACTCTCTCCTGTGAGTACACACACCTCTGCTACCTCCCACACACACACACACACACACACACACACACACACACACACACACCTTTACTACCAACTGTGAGCCCACGCACACACCTTTAATCCCCCTGCTGTGAGTACACTCACACACCCACACACACACTTATATTTCCTGTAAGTACACACATTTCTACTACCTCCTGGGGATCTTTGGTTGGGTGAAAGATGCTGTGAGTCATTTAAGTACAGATGTGAGAGCAGAAATGAGCACTAAGAGTCAGGAGCTCAGGTGCTGCACACACACGAACACACACACACATAAACACACACACACACACACACACACACACACAAACACATATATACATACACACACACACACGCACACACACACACACACACACACACACACAGAAATGCACACGAAGACTAGGGAGTTTAGATGCTTACTGTGAGTCTTAAAGGTACAGATACACAGCTATGAGTCAGCCAATGTTTGTAGTATTTGCTTTTCAGCTTCAGCAGCTGAGGTCTG
>CM059268.1:16827210-16837210 GCA_030347295.1 Setipinna tenuifilis | reverse complement strand
AAGTTTTAAATTTGTTTTACATTTTTTTTTTTTTACAAAACACTGCTGTGTTTGCTGAATGCACCATTAAGAGTCTGGAGCACCACTTAATATGCTCTGTAGTAAAACCACTGATGTATTTACATTCAGATCATTTGGGTTCAGCATCCAGTCTGCCTGAAGCATAAGTAGTGCGGAGCGTAAAAGTGGATGGTGATCTTTTTTTTTTTATCACCGTGGGCGGGTGTGGACTGAATCTGAATGGACACCACAATCAGTCTGGCCCCCAAAGGGGATTCTGGAACGCTCAGCGCAGGATTCCATTCTATTGTCTCAGAAAGAGACCTTCTTAGCTGGAGGATTGTGGGTAATTAGCTTTGTGGAAGTGTTGGGAATGGATGATAGTGGGCAAGGGGAGGCTGATAAGGTGGCGGGTGCGGCTTCTTCCCACGCCCGTCCTCTGCCTCTCTGGTTGCCCCCTAACAAAGAGGAATGATGCTCATCTCTCTTTCAAGGGCAATCAGAGGCATTCAGCGGCACCCAGAGCAGAGCTGGAAATGGACATTATCAAGGGATTACGGCCCGCTGTGCAAATGTTTATTCTTGTGTGCTCACTTGGTGCTCGCTCACATACAAATACACTAGCACAAATATAGACACACATGCGTGCGCACACACACACACACACACACACACACACACACACACACGTACATGCACACACACGCACATGCACTATGGCGTCAAAATAGTCTCATAAAGCACTCGCACGATAAAACATGCTTCGAGCGTATTGTATTATTTCACACGCGTAGATATTAACTGTGAGCGAGCAAATTATCTCTGCGCGCGAGGAGAAATCTGTCACCGGCGCGCAAAACAACCACTGGGGGGCAGACGCTCCCTCGAAAAGTCACTGAGCTCTCTCGAAGTTGCCGTTCGCTCGCGCGAAATTAATTTCTGCTCCCTCGAAGCAGTTATCTGTTCGCTCGCGCGAGAAGCAGATTTCTGCTCTCGCGAATTTGTTTTCTGTTCACTCGACTCAGTTAAACTTACCTTCGTGCCTGCGGCGAATCACACACGTGAGGGTATTCCACAACAACCTCACGTTCACGAGTGTTAAATTGCTTTTATACAATAGTTCCTTTGGTAACAAAAATAATTACACAAACTGATTAAAAAATATTTTTCTTTATTTGGGTTGATTATTTGATTGTGGCGGCAATATAGGCTACAATGGACGAATTTAACATCAATTTTAATTTAAAATATGAATCTGATGAGGAAGAGAGGGCAAGCGTGGAGCTTGGGCATACAACAAGCATAAGGACAATCAAATTAAGCCCGGATGATTTGGACTCCATCGAAAACAGCCGACACGAAGGCAATACAGTGAAACAACAAACATCGTGGGCAGTGAAATGCTTCGAAAGTTGGCTGCGAGGGCGAAATTGCCAAACTGATTTATCTGTACTAGGTAAGGTCGAGTTGGGTGTTTTTCTATTAGGTCAGAGAGCTCTCGAGGTACTGGCGCCCCACTCTGGAAAGCAGAAAGCGGTGGAGTCATGTTTTAGGAGACCATCAAATAGTAGAACCAACAAAGATAGCCAGACTGGATCAGCACGTAAGACCATCTAGTTCTTCGGACTGTGAACATCCAGGCCCTTTTCTCAGCGGCTGCACAATCAACGGAATGTGCAGTTCAATGTCTACAAGTAGAGCAGTGGTGCGCAGTGCACTGCGCGTTGCTCAGCAACCAAGACGCCAACTGGGACTATTTTCTGGAGCGGAGGAACAATCAAATAATCAACCCAAATAAAGATTTTTTTTTAAAAATCAGTTTGTGTAATTATTTTTGTTACCAAAGGAACTATTGTATAAAGGCAATATAACACTCGTGATCGTAATCACACCGTGATGGTATTCCACAACAACCTCACTCCCACTCGTGTTATATTGCTTAATTCTAGGTCTTGCTGTCTTGTCCGCTGGTGTATTGTTAAAAATAAACCTTGTCAGTCTTTCCTCTTTCCTCGGTCTTCCCAGACAACGTTTAATGGCCTCTGCCCAAGTAGAAGTGCTTAAGTACTCTTTGCGCGCGAGTCGAGTGAACAGAAAACAAATTCGCGAGAGCAGAAATCTGGTTCTCGCGCGAGCGAACAGATAACTGCTTCGAGGGAGCAGAAATTAATTTCGCGCGAGCGAACGGCAACTTCGAGAGAGCTCAGTGACTTTTCGAGGGAGCGTCTGCCCCCCAGTGGTTGTTTTGCGCGCTGGTGACAGATTTCTCCTCGCGCGCAGAGATAATTTGCTCGCTCACAGTTAATATCTACGCGTGTGAAATAACACAATACGCTCGAAGCATGTTTTATCGTGCGAGTGCTTTATGAGACTATTTTGACGCCATACATGCACACACTGGCACATGCACACACACGCACATGCACACACACACACACACACACACACGCACGCACGCACGCACACACACACACACACACACACACACACACACACACCCAGATGGGATGTAAGGAGTCCATTTTGTCCAGACAGATGGGCATGGGACACTTCTGCATGCACACGAACACACTCTCATGCACACAACAAATGCAAGCAAGCTCATATTCCCGCATATGCTTATAAACACATTTACATGCATGCATATGTTACACACCTCAAATAACTCCCTCGCGTGCACACATCACATGCAAGGTAGGTGCACTCATCCATGCACACACACACACACACACACACACACACACACACACACACACACACACACACACACACACACACAAACACACAAGACAGACAAACATTTCTGTACTCATATGAACACTCTCACATCCACCCAACACACATAAGGGGTACTGACACATCCACACACATACTAAAGCACTCACGTATACATGTATAAAGTGTGTAAAGAGGCTTCTCACAGTGCCTGTTCTGCAAAGTTCTAACATGTGTTTCCTTTCCTCTGCCTCCCTACAGAAACCCAGATAAAGGCATTGAGTTCCTGATCTCCCGAGGCTTCATCCCAGACACGCCCATAGGAGTGGCCCACTTCCTGCTGCAGAGAAAGGGCCTAAGCCGACAGATGATTGGAGAGTTTCTGGGAAACGCCAAGAAGCAGTTCAACAGAGATGTGCTAGAGTAAGCACTGTGTGTGTGTTTGTATGTGTGTGTGTGTGTGTGTGTGTTTTGGGAACTTGTGTCTTTTTGTGGGCCTGTATAAGTAATCTAAGTAGGTCAGTGTTATGTTTGTCCTAAAGCACTATGCACCTTTTTGGGGTAATTAATCATTTTCATAAGTTGGCAGATGCTTAAAGAGGTCATTACCAGGTGAATGAAGACTCTCTCAATTGCCCCCACTGTCTGTGGACAGAATTTTACACTTGCAATATCTGGGTGTCCATCATGGCATCCTCAGACTCACAAAGTCCCGAATAATGTGAGAAGCAAGATTATGTTAAATTCTGAAGAAATTCAGACTTTACTTACCTTGGTGGACATGACTACTTTCGTATTCGATCAGTTGAGTTGAAAACATATCCACAGGGTAAGGGGAAGAGAAAACAGTCTATTTTTATGAGCGTGTCCATTTACTTGGAGACACTAGTGGGAGCTCTGTTGAGAAAAAGCACTCAAAGTTGCAGTCAAAGTATCTCTTTAATACAGTTTTTGAATCTGTGTGTGTCTGAAAAACATCAATGTGCAAACAGTACAGAGATTGAACAAATGCCCAAAAGGATCATGTTTAAGAGGAGGACGTGAAGTCATCACAGAAAAAAAGTGTGTGTGAGGCCAGGGCAATAAGGAACAACAGTGTGTGTGTGTGTGTGTGTGTGTGTGTGTGTGTGTGTATGTGTATGTGTGTGTGTGTGTGTGTGTGTGTGTGTGTGTGTGTGTGTATGTATGTGTATGTGTATGTGTGTGTGTGTGTGTGTGTGTGTGTGTGTGTGTGTGTGTGTGTGTGTGTGTGTGTGTAGGTGTGTGTGTGTGTGTGTGTGTGTGTTGAACATAAACATGTGTGGACAGATGTGCAGTGTGTGACGTCAGCAGTGGCCTCTCCTGTGCGGCGGACTTTTCTGGAAGAGCGGAATAAGCCAGAGACCCACGAGCTGTCGCGTCAGGTTAGGATGCAAACTAGGTCATGTGAGAGAGAAAGACAGAGAGAGGCAGGGAGAAAGAAAAAAGAAAAAGAAAATCAGAAGAGAGAAAAAAGGAGGAAGAGAGAGGGGAAGAGAAAGAGATGGAAGAAGAGAGAGAGTGGGAGTGAGGGAGGGAGAGAGGGAGGGAGGGAGACAGGGAGTGAGAGGAGGGGGAAGAAAGAGAGAAAGAGAGAGGGAGTAAGAGAGAGAAAGAAAAAGAGAAAGAGAGAGAGAGGACCAAAGAGGATTTGTTCATCATTGTCACAGGCTCTACCACTAATGCTTTCTAGGGCTGGGCAAACCCTGGACCACATCGCCATAGTAACCCATCAAAGGGCCGGCACATGAAGCTCCAAGCATATGGAATCCGTACCCTAATCTATAGGCAGACTTAGAGTCACTCTTGAGGAACAGACAGTCCTCTTAGCATGGCTCGGGCACTGGGAACACAGGGTGTCCATTGTGCCGGATGGGAAGGGGATGAGAGGATGCTCCTTAGTTTCCAGTGGCTAATGGGAGCTCCAAGTGCCAGGGGGGGCGACTGTGATGTGCTGAACCAGCATGGCTTCTCCCTGGCTTACAGCTCTGTCAGTGCCTGTGGGCGCTGTGTGTGTGTGTGTGTGTGTATAGCCATCTTTGTGTAGGCAGGAGTAACTCATTTGGCACAGGAAGTGACTGGAGAGATGGCCCTGTTTTTCCTGCAGCTTAATCAGCTGGTTATGGCTGGGCTTTGTGTGTGCGAACGCGTTCAGTAGCAGTGGGGGCAGTGAAAGAAAAGCTGACGCAGTGTCCAGTGGGAGAGAGAAAGAGAGAGGGAGAGAGAGAGCAAGAGAGAGAGAGCGAGACGGGCTTGCCCGCCCTGTAGGGATCTCCTGCAAAAAGTGGCAGCTACACAGCGTGACGGCTAAGCCACAGTTAGCGTGCCACTGGTGGAGCTCAGTGCACACACTTGCTCTCGTCACTATGGGGGATTTTAATATGGTGTGTTTTCTCGCTGAAAGCATTTGTAAGGAGATTTGCTGTAAATGGAGTGTGAGCTAACTACCCTAAATCGCACGCAAGACCCTCATGAAGAACACCGCTAGCAACACTGATGACAGTCACACAGATAAAAACATCCGAGAACTATAGCAATAAACGATAAGTGTAACTATAACAGTGTGAGCGTTCACACTAATGAACACTTTTCTCATCATGAGTGTAAACAGCTAAGAGAATGTGACGTCTATGAATTTGAATTATTGCCGCTTGGCTGTGTGTTTTTATAGTTTATCAAATCGCTTAGAAAATGTGATTCCAGTGATGTTGTTGTTTAACCCTGTCGTTGTCATCATAGTTGAGGCTTGAGCTCTGTCATTCATTAAAAATACAACCAAATTTAGTAAAACATTGTTGTTAAATACTGTTAAACTTGTTGTTACTGGTGTTATCGACTCTTAATGTTCCGAAAGCCTTATGTGTCCATGTTCCCCAGATTTATATGGTAGATCATGAGACAGGGATCCATGTTCCAGGGTGCTATATTACCCAGTTGTTGGGTTCTATGTTCCCCATGTTCCATGTTTCTTATTAGTAGGGTGTGAAAACATTCCATACTTTTTTTTATTATTGTGGTGATCCATTCCACACTACTGAATGCAGGAGCCTATAACCTGGAGGTCAAAGATCAAACAACAGCTGTGCCTGTTTGGTGTTTTCAGGACCTGATGAAATCAAAATGAATTGAAAGATGGTGCCAAAACTATATTTATATTTTGCTAATATAAAAGCTCCCCAAAACAGTGACTATTTCATATGTTAAGTCTTTTGGTCTATCCTTTCTCTCCCTCTCCCTCCATCCCTCCATCCCTCTATCCCTCTATCGCTGCATGGCAGCTGTGTGGTGGATGAGATGGACTTCTCTGGGCTGGAGTTGGATGAAGCTCTGAGGAAGTTTCAGGCTCATATCCGTGTCCAGGGAGAGGCCCAGAAGGTGGAGAGACTCATCGAGGCATTCAGGTTAGACACACACACACACAGACACACACACACATACACACAGACAGACAGACACACACACACACACACACACACACACACACACACACACATACTCAATCCCACATTGGAACAAACACCCCGACCCCTTATACACACACACACGTACACACACACACACAAACACACGCTTTCACAGACATGCATCTTCACATTGACACGCTTAACACATTTAAGCTTTTCTGCTTTTATGCTTTCACAACCTCATGTACACACACAGACATTTATCTCTCATACACATAGAAAACACCCCCCACCCAACACACACACACACACACACACACACACACACATACACACACCAAAATAAAATATGCCCTTCAACAGGAGCAGCAAGTGCGTGTGTGTGTGTGTGTGTGTGTGTGTGTATCTATGTGTATCTGTGTGTGTGTGCATGTGTGTGTGCACCCAAATAAAATATGTCCTTCAATAGGAGTGGCGTGTGTGTGTGTGTGTGTGTGTGTGTGTGTGTGTGTAGGGCTGTGGATGTAAACCTGTGAGCTGAATGTCATTGTATGCGGGTGTAAATGTCCTCTGTGTGTATTATAGATGCGGGTGGTGACAGGGGCACTGAGGCAGCTCAGGAAGTGTCTTGTTTACGCTCTACAGGATGCCACACGTACACACACACACGCACACACACACACACACACACAGACACACACACACACAGAAGTATAACATGATTATGTGACAGTCATGAATATGTAATACCAACTTAAGTTTAAAATATCTCCCACACACAATCAAAGGCCTTCATCCTAACCTTCATCCTCCTCTCCTCTCCTCTCATCACATCTCTTCTCATCACCTCTCCTCTCTTCTCTCCACCCCTCATTTCTCCTGTCACCTCTCCTCTCCTCTCCTCCTCTCTTCTCCCCTCTCCTCTTTTATCCTTTCCCCTTTTCTGCTCTCCTCTCCTCTTCTCTCTTCTCCTCTCCTCTATTTGCCCTCCTCATTTCTGTTCCTCTCCTCTCCTCTTTTCCCCTCTCCTCTCCTTTCCTCTCCTCTCCTTTTTCTCTCCTCTCCTCCTCTCTCCTCGCCTCTCCTTTTCTCTCCTCTCCCCTTTTCTGCTCTCCCCTCCCCCTCTCTCTTCTCCTCTCCTCTATTTCACCTCCTAATCCATGTTCCTCTCCTCTTCTCTTTTTCCCTCTACTCTCCTTTCCTCTCCTCTCCTATCCTCTTCTTTCCTCTCTTTTTCTCTCCTTCCCTGTTTTCCTCTCCTCATCTCCTCTACTCCCATATCCCATCCCTTCCTCTCTTCTCCTCTCCTCCCTTCTGCCCTGCTCTTTCTCCTCTCCTCTTCCCATCTCCTCTTCCCCCCCTTTCTCTCCTCTCTGCTCCTCTTTTCTATTCTCCTTTTCTCTCTCACCTCCACTCATCTATTCTCCTCTCCCCTTCTGTCTTCTCATTTTTTCCTCTCCCCTCATCTGCTCTCAGCTCTCTTGATTTAATCTCCTCCTCTTCACTCTCATCTTCCTCCTCCTCTTCCTCCTCCTCTTCATCTTCCTCCTCATTATCTTCCTCCTCATCATCTTCCTCCTCCTCCTCCTCCTCCTCCTCATCTTCCTCCTCTTCTTCCTTCTCCTTCTGCTCCTCTTCCTTCTTCTCCACACGTCTTTCCTTCACCATAAAATTGTCACTTTGTTGTTGCTGTGATAAAGCGTCTGTCTGCTCAGTCTATCATTCTTTTCTCTCTCTCTCTCTCTTTCTCTATATCTCTCTCCCTCTATCACACACACACACACTCTCTTGTAATCTATTTCTCTCTCGTACACACTATATTTTCCCCTTACTCCTCTCTCAATCCTTCATTTTCTGCCTCTCTCTCTCTCATTCCCTCTCTCTCTCTCAGTGTGTGTATGTGTGTGTGTGTGTGTGTGTGTGTGTGCATCCATGGCTCTCAGTATTGTGTGGATGGAGTGTGTGTGGGTGGAGAGCTGTGGGGAAGAGGAAACAGAGAATAAATGGTTTCCCACGGCAACAAAGTGCCACAGTCTCAATCTCATGGCAGAATTCATAAAAACAAGCCTTCAGGCACGAGACTCGTTCTCTCCCTCTCTCTTTCTTCTCTCTCTTTCTTCTTTTTCTCTCTGTCTCTCTCTCTTTCTCTGTGTCTTTCGCTCTCTCCCCCTTGTCCTGTCTCTCTGACCTGGGAGTCCATTCATCTGTGTAGAGTAATCTTATGGTTATCTGGTATGAAGCTAAGTCATGCAGAAGTGTTTCCCTTGTGGTTTCTGCTCCAATCACATTCTCCTTCCTTCCTTCCTTCTCTCTCTCTCTCTCTCTCTCTCTCTCTGTACCTTCTCCTCTCGCCCCCTCCTTCTCCCCCATTTCTCCCATTTCTCTTGCTCCTGCTACTGTGCTTCTTTTTTCTTCCTGTCACCCACTGTATTTCTGTGCTGTTCTGGAAACCCCCCCCCCCTAATTTCTCCAAACTCTCAAACCCATGAACCCCACGACACTATTTTTGACATTTTTTCCCTCTTCTGCTCTGCTCCCTCTCTTCCCCCCCCCTCTCTCTGTCCCCTCAGTCAGAGGTACTGTATGTGCAACCCTGATGTGGTGCAGCAGTTCCACAACCCCGACACCATCTTCATCCTGGCCTTTGCCGTGGTGCTGCTCAACACGGACATGTACAGCCCCAACATCAAGCCCGAGCGCAAGATGCTGCTGGAGGACTTCATCCGCAACCTCCGGGGTAGGACAGCCAATCACCTCAGCTCTCATTGGCCACACTGGCCAATCACGTCTGCACTCATGATATGCTAGCCAATCACCTCAGCAGTTTCCCTTTTAAAGAAGACAAACACGTGTCTTATCTCCCTTAACAATGGGATGTTCTTTTCTGAATTGGCTGATGAGGTGGGGCATTAGCTTTCTATAGCTGGCTACCTTTGAAGTTTTAATCACCGTGTGAATGGTCACCATAACAACTCTAGCAGCCAAATCGATGGTTAAATAATTGTTTATTCCTTGCTCTATATCTAACAAATGCTGTAAAGTAGCAAATCGATTGTTTTTTTCGGTAGTTCATTTATAGTTTATCTTAAATATGGAGGTAATTGTGGATTAAAATATTTCCTAGATACAAATGGGAGATAAGGGAGATAACGGCCTTCGAGATCGGTTTTGTTGAAATAATGACTTGGCGGGGGAACTCGGAGGGAGTTCTTTGCCTCCACCTCACCATTATTTCCACAGAACTGGTCACCTCGGTGGCCAGTATCCCTTACATATTTACAGCTAAGTAGCCAATTACGTCAGCACTTTCACCACAGTAGCCAATCATGTCAGTGCTTATGCTACAGTAGCCAAGCACGTGTCATGTCATACAGCTAAGTAGCCAATCATGTGTCCTCTTTTGCATCTTAATAACCAATTATGTGTCATCATTGCACCTCAGTAGCCAATCATGTCAAATTTCACACCTCAGTGACCAACTGTCATCTTTCACAAGTTAGTAGCCAATTTCATGTCATTTGTTTACACCTCAGTAGCCAATCATGTCATTATTTGCACATCAGTAGCCAATAACATGTAATATCTTACGCTTCAATGGCAACTCATGTCTCATATCTTGTACACCTTGACAACCACTTACCAATATGATAATACTACACACAACACCAACAGAACACTGATCATGGTCTCTAGTCAGAATCTTTGCTCCACAGTATCTGTATCAGTTGATAATCACTCTGCTGAAGATACAACGTAACTGTTAAATTGAGTGCATTCATAAACTCTGGCAGACTTTAACAAGACACCCAAGACTGCAGAGCAGCAGCTGGCTCACGGGTGTGGTTCGGCCGCAGACACAAAGC
>CM059268.1:16807210-16822210 GCA_030347295.1 Setipinna tenuifilis | reverse complement strand
ATTCAGCAGTGGAGGAATGTTAGCAGCAAACTCCTAAATACAAACTAATAAACAGTCATCAGAAAAATAACATCAGATGGTACACGTCAGACATGAGCCTTGAGGTCAAGGTCTGTGTGTGTGTGTGTGTGTTTGTAAAAGGGTGCTGTAATGGTGGATGGCTGTTTTCAGGGGCTGCTAGATACACAGGACACACCCTCAGTCTGATTTATTCAAAGCTTTCACACAGCAGGAGCACACCGACACGCATGCATGCACACAAACACACACACACACACACACACACACACACACACACACACACACACACACAGTCACACACTGGAACAGACAGCTAAACACTCCCTCCCGCTGTGTCCTCTCTTTAATAACTTTCATTTACTCAAATATCTCTCTCCTCCTTTCTCTCCTCTTCTACCCTCTCTCTCCCCCTCTCTCTCCCCACTGCTGTCTTTTTGCTGTCCTTTTAACCCCTGCCTGTCTGTCTGCCTGCCTGCCTGTCTGTCTGTCTACTTCTGACTATTTGTCTGTCTGTCTGTCTGTCTGTCTGCTTGTCTTGCTGCTGTAACCATCCTTCTTGTCCCCTGTTTTGATTTATAATTTATATAATATCACTCTGGTTCTCTGTCTCTCCCACCCCCTCACCCCCATGTTATGTCCCCTGCTCATCCTTGTGTGTCCTCCCGATATGCCCCCCCCTTGGTATTTTCCTTGTTCTTTTCCCTTGTTGTGTTCCCATCATTGTGTGACCCCCCCCCCAAAAACATAGATCCTGGCGGTCCCCCACAGGAGGCTGGTTTGCTGCAGTCGGCTCTATGAGGTCACCGATGTCAACAAGGCCCAGAAACAAGCCTCACACCAAAGGGAGGTCTTCCTCTTCAACGACCTCCTCGTGGTGAGTGTGTGTGAGCCTGTGTGAGTGTGTGTGTGTGTGTGTGTGTGTGTGTGTGTGTGTGTGTGTGTGTTTGTGTGTTTGTGTGTGTCTGTGTATATGTGCATGTGTGTGCACCATTGTCTTGGTTAAGGGAAGAGGGAGATTTTATGTGTATATGCATGTATGTGTGTGTGTGTGTTTTTTTTTACATGTATCTGTGTGTTAGAATGCACCGTGGATGTATGCACCTGTGTTGATCTGTAGACTGGAGTTCGTTTGATGAAGGAAAGGAAAAGCGAAGACAAGGGCAGGTGTTTGTTTTTGGTATAGTGCTCTTTACACATGTGTGTGTGTGTGTGTGTGTGTGTGTGTGTATGTGTGTGTGTGTGTGTGTGTGTGCGTGCGTGCGTGTGTGTGTTGATCTTTACAGATCCTGAAGCTGTGTCCTAAGAAGAAGAGTGCGGCCACATACACTTTCTGTAAAGCCATGGGCTTACTCGGCATGCAGTTTCACCTGTTTGAAAACGAGTGTAAGACACACACACACACACACACACACACACACACACACACACACACACACACAAGTGCGGAATTTCCACACATACTGTAAGAATGTGCTCTTGTGATGGGTTCATATAAACACAATATGTCAAAAAAATACACTCAAGTAGTTTCCTGCAATAACCCTGTGTGTGTGTGTGTGTGTGTGTGTGTGTGTGTGTGTGTGTGTGTGTGTGTGTGTGTGTAGACTACCCCCATGGCATCACGGTGCTGTCTCCGTTCTGCTCGGAGAAGAGGCAGGTGGTGAGCTTCAGTGCCCCCAACGCTGACGAGCTGCTCAAGTTTGTGGAGGACCTGAGAGAGAGCATCTCCGAGGTGGCAGAGATGGAGAACATACGCATCGAGTGTAAGTCTCCCTCTTTTCTTTCTCTTTCTCTCTTTATATTTCTCTTTTTTTCTTGCTGTCTCTGTCTCTCCCTCTCTGTTTTACTCGGATTTTACTCGGATTCTCTCTCTCTCTCTCTTACTCTGTTTGTCTCTCTCTTTCTCTTTATCTCTCTTTCTCTCCTTCTCTCTATGGGGGAGAGAAAGTATGCATGTGTGCTGTAAACATTGTTAAGATGGCAGAGGTACAGAGTGATGGTTTGTGTGTGTGTGTGTGTGTGTGTGTGTGTGTGTGTGTGTGTGTGTGTGTGTGTGCGTGTGTGCATGAGAGAGACAGAATGTGCGGTGTAGACATCAGTGAGATGGTGCAGTGGTTCCTGTGTGTGTGTGTATGTGTGTGTGTGAGAGAGAGAGAGAGAGAGTCTCCAGTCTTTAGAGACATATCCTTTACCATTGTTCTTCTATACATCCCCCCAACATAAAGCTCAGGGTTTCTCTATCATATATTCTTTAAATGGTTTGTTATCCATTATTAACATTCTCACGAGTCATTAATAATTGGATTGTCAAAGCAAATGGTGCGATTAATAATACATAGAGCATAATTCATTATGAATATAATTATCATGAAATATAGATAGAGCCCTAAAGTAATGGTAAAGTGTGGCCTTAAAGTGAACCAGGTTTATGAAACCTGTTGAACTGAAATGTGCCCCTGGTGCCGCTTGTAACGTGGGTGAAACTGCAACTGCGGAACTACAAGGAACTCTGGGAAATTATTCAAATGGGAAGTCAACTATGCACTGGATTTTGAAACTGACTGTGTGTCTGAACTGAATGTGTTTGATGGTTGGTTGGTTTGCCTGTTTGTGTGCACGGGTGTGTGCGTGTGTGTATGTGTGTGCGTGTGTGTGTGAATTTTGCAGGGGAGCTAGAGAGACAACAGGGAATAAGGAGTCAGCCAGCCAAATCCAACCAAACTCAGATGGAAATACACACTGGGCAAGGCACACCTACTGGTATGTCTGTACACACACACACACACACACACACACACACACTCACACACACACAGAGCCCTTCATCAGTTTCAACAGCTGTTTTTGTATGGCCTTGTTGACAGCTATGGTTTATGCCTGTTCAGTCAACTATGAATCTTTTATTAGAAAAGACATTTTTTGTATCACAGATTGTCAGGTTTATATTTATGATTCTGGACCGTGTGGGTGTGTAGTGTGCTCAATGAAGGGCTGCTGCTTCATTCCATCATTTCAGAATCAAAGTCCAAACATACACAAGAAATTTGACTCCAACAGATGTTGACTCTCTAGTTGTGCATATTTTCAACATTTACGCCCAAAATACATACAAGCGGACTATCTAAGTCCTCTATACCCATAGGGGCTGCAAACGGACATCTGTATGATCTCCGCTTCAATCATTCCAGGGACCAAGACCAGCTACCAAACCAAACATACACACTTTACATCAAACACTCACACGGGCGAACTACTGAATGGCAATATAATGTTAATAAACCAATCATTGTTTACAGTTTTGTGTACATCCATTTTTAAATGTTAATCTGGCCACCTGCCGCTTTCAAACTAAAAAGAATGGAACGTTATTTGAAATTATGTCATGGGAAAACGGCAAACACAAAATTATGTCATGGGCGCTCGGCAAACACGGCTACTCATTTTCAAAAAGTTCAGCAGTGCTCGCCTCACTGATCTGTCACCACCTGCCGCCTTTCACCTAAAAAGACTGGAACGTTCCATTTCACCCACTTGCATGTATTTTGGGCGTTAGACACGTTTCACCTCTGAACATCTGAAAGTTGATCTGTCATATGTGAATCATGACCTTCCATTGCCTCCCACAGGCCTACTGAAGCAGTCAAAAATGTCCCTGAAGGGTTTTCTTTTTCTTAAGCCACCCACTGGTTGGCTAGTATGACTGCCTCTTGGCTCCCTGGTTGACTTTTAAACTTTTTAAATTCAAATAAAGATCATTGACTTTACTTGACATCATCGGCAGCCAGTAGCTGTCATGGTGTGCTTCCACACCTCTATTCTGGATCACAGTAATGAGCTGTCGCTTTCCTCCGCCAGCGAAGCTGCTGTCTCACACGCTGCCTACCCTACAGATGTATACTTCATCTTCAGCCCTTTTAAAGGAGGTGTTTCATGTCGTAGCGAGTAGTGTACTTGACATCATTAGCAAAAATCTGGAGTCATTAGCCTCTGGTGCTGTACCTTCACACAGTGGTGCTCGATTCAGCAAGATGCCTTGCTAGGATTCCTATTCCCTCACCAACTGTAGAGGAGCGATCTTCATGCTCCCATTGCTGTTGGTAAAATACTTTAAAAAGTATTAAATTGGTCACAAAGTTACAGTATTTTAATAAGACCCTTTCTGTAAGCTCTTATATCTGTTTGGAGTTCTTTCAAAAGCAAGTATTCAATTCGCCATGAACTTACTTGAATGAAACCTGTCTGTTAAAAACACTTTCAAAAGCAAGTACTGAATTACTGTAGTCACAAAGTTATCTGAATGAAACCTGTCTCTAAGCTCCCACATCAATTGTGAAAAAAAAAAAAATCTGCAAGTATTCTATCAGGCACAAAGTTATTTGAATGTGAATGGTGATGCTTGATATGAATCGGTCTAGTTTCTATGCAGTGAACAGCACCGACTTTGCCCTTTTGAAAGTCAGAGATGACCCACGGCTTAGCGCTGATTCTTGGCTTCAGTGCTGGTTCTCTTAGCTCTGACTGCTGCTATTGACTCAGGGGAACATGCTGTGTTGACTAAAGGGCAGAACATTATGTCGAGAGACGAGGAAAGGAACTTCAGTGCTTCACCTCTTTTTTTTTACCTAAAAGGCCCTTTTCATTGCAGATGGAACACTTTCAAACGATGCACCCTCTTGTGTGGAGTTCCACAAGATTCAGCACTTGACACCCTTTCTTTTCAAACTTTATTGAGCATTGGCCAGATACTCAGAAAGCTTTGGTCCTCCTTTCACTGGTATGCTGTTGACGCTCAAACATATTGCCCTCGTAGTACTGGCCAAGACTATTTCCATCTTCCTGATTACTTTAAAGAGCATTAAAATCTTGATTGGCAGTGACCTCATGAACCTTAAAGGCAAGGTTCATTATTAGGATCTCTTAACATTACCATTGTGTTTGGTTTGGTTTGGTTTGGTTTGGTGTTAAAATATGGTAGGCAGATAGGTTTGGTTGTACTTTGCTAAATCACTAAACAGTTTAATTGCTTTCTCTTGTGCATTAATTTTAGATTATTTGAATGTGTTAGTCCCAATATATTTTACTTTATTTCTAGTTTTATATGCTTTATATTCTATGTTAACGTTATTCTTATTTATTTTTTTATAAATAGATTGCTAAGATTTGTGTTCGTCTATCTCATCTTTCTATCCAAGTACCTGTGACTGTGCGTGTGTGTGTGTGTGTGTGTGTGTGCATCTCTGCGTAGGTGTGATGTGAATTAACTTGGTGTGTGTGCTCCACAGGGAATCACGAGTACTATGAGAAGAGCGGAAACAATACCGTGGAGGTGCGCATGAGCTGACAACAATGACATGCACAGACAGAGCCTGTGTGTGTGTGTGTATATGTGTGTGTGTGTGTGTGTGAGAGAGAGAGAGAGCGCGCGCACACGCGAGAGAGAGGTTTATGTGTGTGTGTTAATTCATGTAAGATGGCATGAAAGGGAGACATTACCTTCTGTAAGAGACGTACATCTGCCTGCACTACACACAATTGGCCTTGTCTGAACTCCTCGATTTCAGCTGCCTCGCGGCCTTCTGTATGACCTGACAAATTCTCTTCTTCCCCTTAAAAAGTCCACTCCTCCTCATTTCAAACGCAGATGCGGAGTCTTAAACACTCGTCCGCAGTTGCAGTATTGCCCCCCCGCCCCTCTTTCATGCTCTCTTACACCCCCTCTTGCGTGAAATGCACTCTCATCCGCCGTGCTTTGTTGGCAAGACAGAGGCATTGTTTTAAAGCAGCCCTCCAATCTTACAGACAGCGTGTGGTAACTGGCACTGGCAGATGTCTGTGGGGGAGAAAAAAAAAGAGACACTGACTTTACAACCAGACGCTGGATAAGCTCAGCTTGCACTTTTATGTGCAGCCAGCCTAAGTAAAAGTAATTGTTAAAAAACCCTTCCGAACAAGGCGCGGCATCGCAGAGTTTCATTCTTCAAACCGAATTAATCTGATTCTTCATTTATAACATGGCATGTCTAACCATCACTGTGTGTGTGTACATGTGTGTGTCATCATTTAGTGCATTGCTCAAGTACTTGGTTATTCTGTGCAAGTGTAGTTCAGCATGGTTACTATAATATAAATCTGCATAGCATTACTTTATTGTTGCCTGAATGTAGTGTACACCTCCCTAGACAGGATTTGGCATTTGTGTGGTTGCTTTCTTGCAGTGCAGTGTGTAATGATGTCTTATAGTTGGCATGTATCAAAGCAAAGGATGTTTTGAGGACTCTGTATAGCATTGCAAGTGCAACGTCTTGATATTAATTATATAATGTTAATGTAGCATTTTTATAATGTCATTTTAGCATTGTGCTGGATGGCACTGCAGTGCAAGAATGTAACTGTAATGATGCAGCTTTGCACTGCATGCTTCTGCTGTGTGGGTGCACTTGTTGTAGGAATGTTTTGACGTATGCAAGCTTTGTGCTATTCAGCAGCCTGTTTCTTGAGTGTTGTTTGCTATTGTATGCTGTGTGATGTTTCTGTCTTTTATGTAGTGTGACATGTCGTGTGTGTTATGGTGTATGTCATTGTAAGGTCTTACATGTGGTATCTGTCATGGTTGTATGTTGTGGGGTGGTGTATTTCAGCTAGTTGTGGTGTGACATGTTTATGATGTTCCCTGATGCATGTTCTTCTGGGTTACACACGGACATGCGCGCGCACGTGTGTGTGTTTGTGTGTGTGGTATGGATATGTGGCATGTGGCATGTGGCAGCTTGGTGTTTTGTGGTGTGTCATAGTGCATCTACTATATGGTGTTTTTATGGCATGTCGTGGTGTGTGTTTGTGTGTGTGTGTGTGTGTGTGTGTGTGTATGTGTCGATGGCGTCTCCTGTGGCACGTGGTAGCGTGGCATGGCTTTGGTGTTGCTGGCACCAGAGGGCTCTGTGTATGCATTGCTCTTGGCAGATGGGTAGATAACGCTTCGTGCTTCTGGCTGTTTCTAAACTAGGTGTCAATTCACAACAGGCTTCAAACGTACCAGCTGGCCTCACAGCCGAGTCTGAGCTCCCCAGCGACGCCCATCGCCGGCGTTCACCCCCTGGCCGTCCTGCCTAGCCACCCCCACGGCCCCGCCCCCACCCTGCCCCCCCTCTCCCCCCTGGACACGCTCATCCAATGCCAGCAGATCGTCAAGGTCATCGTCGTGGACTCCACGGGTCGGGGCCGCGTGGAGGCCTTCCTCAGCCAGAGTCCCGCCCACCGCCTCATCCAATCAGCAGACTCCACCCCCGTGCGCTCCCGGGACGGCGGGGCCGACGGGAAGGGCGGGAGCAATCCGCCGCTCCCCCCGCCTCCCCCGCCCTACCACCACCCGCACCAGTACTGCCCCCCCACCCCCCCGCCACAGCACCACCTGCTCAGCCGACACAGGTACTCCAGCGCAACACGAAGCCGAGTGTGAATGCATACACACACAAACACACACACACACACACACACACACACACACACAGTCATACAGGTATGGGCTAGATACTAGATATTAACATACAGTACATGTGTGTCACCTTAACAAAAACAGGTACCAACAGACAGGCACATACACACACAACACACAGACACTCACTGAGGTATGGACTATATACTGACATACATGTGTGGTGCACTAATAAAAATAGATACAAACACACACACACACACACACACACACACACACACACACACACACACACATACACACACACACACACACACACACACACACACATACTGTAGCAGTGTGGATTGTATAATAACACACATATGTGGCACTTATATAATAATACACCACGTTAAAGGTCTTTAATGAACAACGATAGAAGAGTTCAGATACATTTATATGTCATATCAGACTAGTAAGAAATTGTATTTGTTATTACATTGCAGTTCTCCAGTGGCTTTTTCTTATCACAGTGCAATGCAAAGCTGGCTTTTTCTTATTCTTTTTCTTTTTTTTCTTCAATACACTAAATTACCGTTTCACTTAGAAATTTAATTTAACCTTCATTTCGTCGGTTTCCAAAACTGACTTTTCACATTTCTCATATTTAATTGTGGTACATTGATTTCCCAACTGCCATTTGTTAAATTTGGAATTCAGAATATTAAAAAACAGAAGTCTCAAGGGATGATGCCATAATACCCATAGCATTGCTTTGCCTGCACTGTGTAATTCCTGGGAATTGCAAATCTAGTTTATATTTGTTTTTAGTATGCTCAAATCAGATGAAATGCACAGCACATACACTTTCTCGCATACACACAAAAACACCTACATTTACACACACACACACACACACACACACACACACACACAAATCACGTACACGTACAGCACTGCATGGCACCTCTTCTAAACAACCTGTCTAAACTTTTCCACACCTTCCAGGACGCTGTATTATACACAAGACTGACAGCGTGGCGTCCGTCTGTCCGTCTAAGCCAGCGTGCTGTGGCAGAGCTCACAGACAGACATCCACCACAGACATCCACCACAGATGCACTCACACAGGCGAGGGGCTCCACCCTCCACCCTTGCCCCAATATTGCACCTCCACCTGGGGAGGGCCCCTCACGCTTGCACCTGCATCCTGGATTCCTGGCACCTGCATCCTGGTGTGTGTGCTCCACTGAATTGGGCCTTATTCGTATTCTCCTTTTTTTCTCCCCCAACCAGCCACCCACCCACCCTCATGTCTTCTCTCCTCTGTGACCCCAACCACCCCTCCCTCAAAGCCTTCCTCAAACACTTCCTCTGCTCACTTGTCATGGGAAAGTCACACTGACTGAGGGGCGTACTTTATTATGTGCGCGCGCACACACACACACACACACACACACACACATACACACGTGCACACACAAACATGGATATTTACACAGACACATGCTCACAACCACGTACGCATCCACACGTACACATGCACACACGTATGAATGGACACACACACACACACACACACACACACACACACACAAACAAACACACACAATCTCATGGACACTGTGGTCAGAGCAGCTAAATCACATCATATCATGAAGCCTCATATTTAACTGCTGGTAGACATCAGTCATCCTACAAATCACATCTCACCTGAAATAAACATTTGAACATTGTATTGAGCACAACTCAATCTTGCTGTTCTTGCTAACACGCAGACCATTTTTATGAAGATTAAAATAAAAAAAAAAAAACCTAGTCAATAAGTGTAGGACTTGCTAGCAGGTCGGGCCATGAAAGCTTTTCTAAGTCCATTGTTGCGCTATCTGAACTAGCAGTCAGTCTTGGCTACCTCCACTGTTTCCTTCACCGCAGGGTAATTAGTTTGCTAGCTTCATGCTTTAAACTGTTGTTATGCTCTAGCTAGGTAGCTAGTTAGCAAATTAAGAGGCTTAATGTCAACACCAGATTCTTTTATCCTAAAAATGTCAAGGCATTAATATTTTGAAATTTGTATATTTTGTAAAATATATATAAAAAATATTTAAATAATAATGCAAAATAACTAGAAACACAGCTTGATTTTCTCATTGTCAAAAAGTACAGGTTGAAGAACTTTACTTCTATATTATTATATTTTGTGTGTAAAAGTTCTTCAGGTTGGAAATATTTTTATGTGTTTATGTTTTTTGCCAGTCAGACTTTAAATGAACAAATATCATATTGTAAAGCTAAAGGAACCGATAGGTCATTGTTATCTGGTTTAAGAAGATATTATAAATCACTATGTAAAGAGTCAATGTATGCAGGCAGTGACAGAAAAGAACAAGGAAATGCACATTTTTTATTGAGCAGTTGTCATATTACCATGAATATAAGTGAGGTGAAGGCCCCGCCTTCCTTAGTCACATGACACCATGCAAGCAGAATGATTGGTTATTCTTTACCTGTTCATGTGCATTAGGAAGATGTAGCTATTTTTACTGTGATCAAAAGCCTTTAGCTCAGGTAACCTGTCATGCGATGAACTGCATTGTAACGGTATTGAATTGTGTTTCTCTTCACTTGCATTCCCTCCCACCTTTTCACCGGATCTGACAACTTTGACTTGTTTAATGTTAGTAGACCTGCATGTGTGCTGAGAATAGACCCTTCATGCGTACTCTCTATTTACTCTGGACACTCACATGTTATGAGACGAACCTTTTGTTCATGTGTAGATGTATATGTTTGGGCTTTTTAGAATGTGTTAATCCGCAGATCACTACCACAGATCTTGATCTTTCAATCTTATGTAAAATATGCTTCTGACGATCTTGTTTGTGATCAAAATTTTGTGTGTGTGTGTGTGTGTGTGTGTGTGTGTGTGTGTGTGTGGGTGCGGATGCGGATGCGGATGTGTGGGTGTGTGAATGTGTGAGTGTGTGAGGTTTTCAACTGGAGTGTTGTTTGCTTGCTTACTATGAAGAGTATGTCATCCTGCTGGTTTTACACAGATATTATATTGACCTATATAAAGCAAAAAAGTCACACTTCTATTTATATATACATATGAGGGTAAATGAAAGCTTTACTGAATGACTGCACAAATGTGTTTGTAAATTAGCAACATTCACAAATAATTGATGTCTCCCTGTTTTGTATCAAAAGAATCTCAACCTATATCTTATTTATAAATAGAGACGGTTAGGATAAGATACATGTTCACTGGGCATTTTATATATGGTTGAAGGACACAGCAAATTCTGGTGCAGTGTGTGTGTGTGTGTAAAATATGCATGAGTGTACATGCCTATCTGTGAGTGTACGCGCATGGGTCAACTGTGCATGAGTGTGTGTTCATTGTGTGTGTGTATGTGTATGTGTGGGTGTGGGTGTGTATGTTTGAAGATTTGCTGCATCAGTGACACTCCTATAACCTGCCGATACTAGAGGAAAATCCCACACCACTACCAACTGTGTCAGTCTTGTTTGAGGAAAAAAATGAGAAATAAACTAGTTTTTACTGAACAACCCAGACTCTGGCTTTGGTTTTTTGTTTAAGTGTGTGTGTGTGTCTGTGTGTCTGTGTGTGTGTGTGTGTGTGTGTGTGTGTGTGTGTGTGTGTGTATGAGAGGCCGTATAGGCCAAAAATATCAATTACTCTTACACACACTATAAAAGTCTCTCTCACACACAATAAGACCTCTCTCACACACTATCGACGTACTTTCACACAATATCAAACCACTCTCACACTGCACACCAAGACTCGACTTAAGCTATGCTACTAGTTAACGTTTGTAAAGACTCATGCTTATTTACACCAAAAGGAACTTACCTGTATCGATAAACTGCTGCTCGAGCTGCAGCCACTGCTGCAGTTAACGTACGGATCTCACATGCTGACACACAGAGACATAAGAAAATAAGTGGATGTGGAGTAATCAGCTCCAGACGTGATCACCACCCGCATGTAGCACCCACCTGGCCGATGCACGGCAACCATGAAGCACCAGAACTCACTCAACACGCACCAGCTAGAGTTCGACACTGAGTCAAAAACGGCTAATTATACCAGGGGATGATTATTAGGGAGGCCAGATTCAGTGAGCCAGGTTGGGAATGTAGCCAGGACACCGGGGAACCCCCTATTCATTGTGACAGGTGCCATACGATCCTTTATAACCACAATCAGTTAGAACCTCAGTTTACTGTCTCACCCAAAGGACTGGTGAGAGGAGACAGAGTTTCCGAAGCAAAATATGCAAATATACAGTCATGTCGAACAACACTCTGCATTTTGCCAAGACAAGTGTCGCCACGTATCCTGACATGCTTTGTGTCTTTGTGGTCCCTCACACCAGATATCTTTGTGTCGAGTGGCTATGTGGTAAAAAAGAATGGCAGTGGTAAAAACAGTAGGTACACTACATTTAATCAATTACAAAAAGGCAAGTAAACACTGTTTTTGTAATTTAACATAAATGGTGTTTATGTGCACTTACCCTTGACTGAACCACTGTTTGTGTCCTTGCAATCGTTTCTGTTGAAGTCTTTGTTCAAAAATTGGAGCATGAAAATCTGTATAATGCATACACACGTCACTCACACACACCCACCCTCACACGCATACATACACACCCCACACACACACACATACATACACACACACCTACACACACATGCATACACACGCACCTTCTCTCTCATTACTGTGCTCATTGACTTAACTCAGAATAAATGAGTGTGTCGTGATGAGTTTGTCTCCTTCCATGCCATTTAATTATGGGGTGAATCAGCCCAGACATGATCCTGTGGATTACATATGCACCCGAGCACTGATTAGATTTATCACTAATTAACAGGAGGGTGTATTGTGAGTCTAAGGACGCGACAGACACTGCGCTATACTAAATAAAGAGGGGTATCCAATACCAGTTATGGGTAATAAAGGAAGCTGGACCAGAGACAATGTGTGTGTGTGTGTGGAGTGAGGGGGTGGGGGTGCAATTGGACAATTATGTCCAGTCCAAACACCTTGTGTTCATGACTGACCAATTGTAATGCAAAACCTAATGAAATCAGTTCAATTCAGATGTAAAATGAGAAAATGATGGAGATGTATGTAAACTGCCAGTTTCAGTTCACCATCAAGCATGAGAGAGGTTATGCAAGGGGGAACGCACTTGTGTGTATAAAAGAAAAGAAAACAAATGCAGGGAATAATGAGGTTCATTTCACCAAAAACAGAATATCTCTCTTTCTCCTTGAGTCTTAAACAATTCACTTTCCACACAATGCTTCTCTCAATTGTTTTAGCAATTATATCAAAAACACATTCTAGAAATACTCCCGGAAAATTGGTTTGTCTTTTTTCTTTGTGTTTCAGACTGCATTGTTTTTCATGAACTATGTAATATAATATTTGTTTGTGTGTGTGTGTGTGTGTGTGTGTGTTTGTGTGTGTGTGTGTGTGTGTGTGTGTGTGTGTGTGGATGGGTGCACATGTGTGTGTATTAAAATTCTGGCAGCATTAGTTTGTACCTGTATTATTCAATCACTTCATGCAAATAGACAGTATCTTTCTTCCTGAGAAGACAGCTGAATTACAGTATGTCAAATGTAGGAGTGCTGTAATGATATCCTATAGCCTATAGAGGGCACTGTTAAGACTAACTCCTGGTGGGTGAAGACCCTAAATGGAATCAGGCCTATCCCCACCCCAGTCCAAGGCCAAAGGTTGGACTGCCAATGGAGGTCTTCTGGACAGAGAGATTTAAAACAAATGCTGAAATTATGAACAGTTCCCATCCTTCTGTCTGAAATGGCTGACTGCTTATGAAATGCAAAATCTGTTTGGTTGCATAACATTGCATCTGTATAATCATTTATTGTAGCAAGTTGTGTGACTTTGAAGAGAAGGGGACGAACCATTCCAGTGTGAAATGGTTGCTCCCTCCAGTTACCTCCTAGTGTGTGTGTGTGTTTGTGTGGGTGAGTGATCTTACTCTATTAAGTCACCTCCAAGTGTGTGTGTGTGTGTGTGTGTGTGTGTGTGTCTCTCTTTCTCTTTCTGTGTGTATGTGTGTGTGTGTGTGTTTGTGTGTGTGTGATCTTACTCTACTTCAAGAGTGTGTGTTTGGGGTGTCTCTCCTCTGACTTATCCCAACGCACAATACATCTATCTGCATCTCCTCTCTAAGGTTTTGCAACCTCTGTGTGTGTGCGTGTGTGCGGTGTGTGTGTGTGTGTGCACGCGTATGCCCCTGTGTCTTTAAGTGAGTGTGTGTGTGGCGTAACAAATGAAGGGAAGCCAATATTTCCCTTAGTCTAGAAATTAGCATATTTTACAGCATTGTTCTATTATCTAACTAACCCACCAGAGACTACTCAGGTCTCCTTCCTCACAAAGGCTTCAAGCAGGCCCCTCCCTGTCTCTCTCTTCTTTCTCTTCCTTTCTCTCTCTCCCTCTCCCTCTCTCTCTCTCCCACCCCTTGCTTTCTCTTTCTGTCTCCCAAATCTCTCTCTTTCTTGCTCTCTCTCTCGCTCTCTCTCTGTCTCCCACCTCTCTCTGTCTCCCACCCCTCTCATTCTCTCCTATTTCCCACCCCTTTCTCCCTCGTTCCGTCTTTCTTTCCTCAGGTAATCTCACAGAAGAGTAGGTCGCTCTCAGCCTGCCTGCTGCTGAATTACTTCTCATTTACCGCCGATGTGATTTCGCCTGAGCGGAAAGCGAGTGTGTGAGTGGGTGTGTGCAAGCCTGCTAGAGTGTGCGTGCGTGCTTGTGTGTGTGTGTGTGTGTGTGTGTGTGTGAAAGCCTCCAGCAGCACCTGCGGACCCCCCCTCACCCCCCGCCACCCCACCCCAACCCAACCCAACCCAACCCCGGCCCCCGTCCCTCCCGACCCAACCCCACCCTGCCTCGGCCTTCTCTCGGATGCGCGGCGGAAAATGCCGTCCTGATTTCAGCCTGAGCGCCGCGTTGGACTCGACCCTGAGATGACCAGGCAGTGGACAGGGGCTCCGCTCTCTGCACCGCTGGCTCTTTTCCTCCTGCAGCTGGCTCTACTTCAGGGTGAGTCAGTGGGCCTGAGACCCGGCTACGCTGGGGGGGGGCTCATATGGGACACTAGAGGACCGATGGACACAGCTCATCCTTTAGGGACACTGTGAAAAGGGTGGGATGCTTAGAACCAACTTTGAAAATAAGGCAATGTGCTATACGGCTGTTTAACTTTACAGTTAGCTTTGCCTTGTAGATGCGGAACCTTCATGGCATTGTTAAACTGGACCAATTTAAAAGCATCCATCCAGCATGTTTACTTAACATTTTCTATTTTTTAGTTTCTATGCTTCATGGTTTACAGTGTAGTTAACAGGTTGACTTGTTCACTCTGGGTTTGAGGGTGGCTTATTCTAGTGTAGCGTAACAGACATTTCCCATCCCTCTGTTAGGTACGTCTGGGTGAGCTGGTTTGTGCTTTGGTATGCTGGTGAAATTTGTAGACAACTCTCTGCTCTTT
>CM059268.1:16792210-16802210 GCA_030347295.1 Setipinna tenuifilis | reverse complement strand
GTTTCATTGTGAACACAATCCACAAACATTACAGCTACACCATGGAAATGGCCATGGGAATTTGTACAGACACACCTCTCCTACTGTGTGTATGCGCGCACCCATATGGGTTAAATGAAGAGAAAAAAATCCATGACCTCCCTGTATCTTTGTCTTACATCTTACTTTCGCTCTTCCTCTTCCTATCTCCCTCTCTCTCTCTCTCTCTCTCTCTCTCTCTCTCTCTCTCTCTCTCCTTATTCCTCCTACAGGTCCACAACAGTCGCTCCTGCCAGGGGTCTGTGTACTCCTGCCCCAGAGCCCTCAGCCTGTTCTTCCCCAACGAGGACGAGATCCACATCCGGGGGTACCAGGTCCACAAGGGCGGAGTCAGGTAAGTGATTCCTTGAAGACATCAGTTTAAGGCACATTTTAGTGGCTGAATAGGAGGTATGTAGGTGGCTTTCAGTGCTACATGAAAATGCAATCCATAACCACCTTAGTTTAAGCAACAAGGTAACTTGACTTGAGTATCAGTGTGACCCCTTCTGCTGTGTTTGACAGACACACACATTTTGAAGGCATAGGCTGTGGTATAGTTTCCTTAAATGTAATAATGTAACTTTTTTGAAACTGTGGAAAGACTTTACCAAAGCATAGAGCAGTTGTACTGTTAATTTTCACCTCTGTTTGGTGAAACTGATACTGATACCAAACTGTGTGTCCCGTGTTGGTCATGTCATGGCAGACTGAGCCTGCCACAGACGGTGCGTAACGTGTTTATCGAGCGCCTGGCTGACTACATCCTGGTGAAGAGCACGTTCGGCTTCTCTCTGGCGTGGGACGGCAGTTCCGGAGTCTACCTCAAAATGACGGAGGCGCACAAAGGTCGTCCTTGTGGTCTGTGCGGGAACTACAATGACGAGGGATCGGATGATCTGGGCAACAGCAGGGGTGAGAGAAGCAGCCCCAGCAACACTTATCCCTTCCGTCAACAGCAAATCTCCCCCAATTACACCTGAGAAACATCCACTGGGTCTGGCTTAGCACTGCTTACATCTGAGAGAGTGATAGAGAGTGGAAGAGAGAGGGAAATGAAGAGAGAAACAGAGATAAAGAATGGAAAATATGGGGAGAGAGAGAGAGAGAAAGAGAAAGACCAGTGGGTTGGACAGAGGAAGAGAGATGAAAAAGAGATTTTGACTTTTACCTTTCCTTCATTATCAGTCAAAAGCAAACTAACAAGAAATAAATTAAACCATGTTAAGAGGTAGAGAGAGAGAGAGAGAAAGAAAGAGAGAGTGCAGATGAATATTTACAGAAAGTATTCAATGACAGATAGCAGTTGCTGTTCCCCTACTACCATTTTGCTAGATTTTAAATGTAATAACAGGCATTCATGTAACAATTTGTTGACAAGCATGAAGCTAATTATGGAGTCTCACTAACTCTGACTTGGACAGCCTGCAATGAGACATCCTTCCACACAGCATAAATATATTGAGGATGGATGAACTTTTACATTAGTAAATAATTTGTTCTGATTGTTTTGGCCACAGGCTGTTGTGATCTGGAAATAATCTTATATATGACTATAATCATTTGTCACAATGCAGTAAATTAGTGGGTAACAAAATCTTTATTATAGAACATTTATTCTAAATTAGCAGACTGTTGAGCAGGCCTGCCCAGAGTGATGGTTTGGCCCCTGAAAAGATCCAGTGGGCAGCCCTGCTGGTGAGTGTGTTTACTCATTACTGGTTGTGTTGGCACTATTAATCTGAGCACTGGTGATGGCGTGTGTCTCTCAGGCATGCAGGTGGACAGCCTGGCAGAGTTCGGGAACAGCTGGGCGGTGGATCTGCCTCATGAACAGCCCTGTGAGGATGTGGACGATGACTTCCATGGACCCTGCCAGTCTGAGTCTGAGATGGATGTGAGTTAGCGTTACTGTATTTAGATTATGATGTATAGTTGTACATAAGGGCAATTATAATGATATATTATGTACATGTAATGTATATGCAAATATTGATATGTATAGCAATACTTAACCAGTATAGTTTGAAAAGTAAGATTTCAGATAGATACTAAAAACTCCATGCAGATCTGTTCCATATGAGTGCTAAATCAGCTAATCCTGATTAGCATAACTTAGACAAGATGAATAAATTCGGTTCCTTTTTTTAACCGTATCTTTATGTAACAACATGTATGTACTTACACTCTAAATCCTTACACTAACCCTAACCCTAAGGGACAGTGTAAGTACATAATGTTACATCCTACACACTTTGTTACACTGTACTTAATTGATGTAACAGGAACAGTAAAATAAACTGTGACCGTAAATTCACGAAATGACCTGTTTTAAGTGCACAGGGAGAATGAATACATGGCCATTTCCTTTCTGATGCTGGGGTTTTCTAGGGTTACCTCTACTCTCTACACTATGCCATTATGTCAGTTATGTTAACCTTCTTAGTGATTAGCCTACAGCACCCCAAATACTAGCCACTAGCCAGTCAACTGAAAAACACATCTGCTAATGTTAACTTTTTAACTGGAGTTCAGTTGTGTGATATTGGTTAGCACTACTCAAAAAATATTCACCCAATGCTATCCTGTGGTGACAACTCTGAGACTGATGTGGTTGCACTAAACTCTCTATCTGAAGTTAACCTTCAGAATTGCGCTAGTCACACTTCCCACCACTCTTGCTAATGTTAACCTTTTCATGAGGTTTCACTTTCAGTCAGTCAGAGACTCCGGTGTCAGTGTGAATATAGCACGGCTGCCAGATTCGTCAGATTTGCTTAACGAATGATTACTTTCCGGTTACTCACAGTCACTTTCATCCTGGCATTCCTACAATGCGCCTTTCCGTTCACACCTTTTTGTGATGCAGGAGAGAGAGAGAGTGTGTGTGTGTGTGTCCACAGCAGGGTTTGCTTAAGTGGGTGCTGTGTCAGGGTGTGCCACTAAGTGCTTTTTAAATAATCTGAACTCACCAATGTCATTAATTTTTCATCAGCGCAAAGGTCAAGTACAAAAATGTTCTTCCATTAGTTCTGTAGTCTCTGAAATTCATCTTGTGAAATGTTGTATTTTGTGAAAAAATGGACAGACTACACTATATGTGAAGTTGGATTAGTCTAACAGTAGCCTGGTAAAGCAGCCCCATGGACTACACTTCATTTCGTACAGAGGGTCTGGCTGTGCTGTATTGAGAAACATTTTCTTCCTGGAGGTGTAGACTTTGCTGAAGTTTTAAAACGATTGGATCTGCCTTTACCCATTCGCTAATGTCTGGTTGTGACATATGCGATTAGCCTGCCTAGAGGCCTGCTTATACACACTACAATTAAAACGTAGCTAATAAAAAGTCGCTCTGTTCGCTGATTGGTTAGGCAAGATTCTGCCTGAGACAACCTGAGTCAGTGTGAACCTCAGCCAGACCCTCTGTACAAAATGAAATGAAGTACGAGGGGCTGGTTTACCTGGCTAGTCTAAGAGTGAAGCAATCCTAAAAATGACGTGTGTGACGAGTGAAATAGATGCCCAAGCCTGTGAGTCTCCTCTGCCCAGTTAGCTCACTGTCTCTATCATCCTGTCCCTGATTGCCCCTTCTCCTGGTTTGGTTTTTTTCTTCCTGGGTAGTGTTGTTCTCTCTCCTTGTAGTATTTCTCCCAGCTTTGATCTCCTCACCGTGAGTAAAAGCCTTTCCGTGTTCGATCTCGTATCGGACTCCCCCTAGCCTCGACTGGCCTTTGTTAGCGCGCTGATGTAGCTCTGATGTTTTGGCAGTGGCATGAGGTGGTAGCCGTGGCGCTGGCGGTGAGAGGTTGCCTTGGCGATGAAAAGTTGCCCTGTGTATGTGTGTGTGTGTGTGAGTTGTGTGTATGTGTGTGTGCACGCGCATATTTTCATGTGTGTTTGTGTGTGTGTGTGCACGTTGTGTGTATGTGAGTCACTGGCAGTGAGAATTGGCCTTGTGTGTGTGTCTGCATATTTTTATGTGAGTGTGTGTGTATGTGTGTGTGTATATGTGTGCACGCGTGTGTGTGTGTATGTGTGTCACTGGCCGTGAGCGGTGGCTCTGAGTGTGGGAGTTCATGTGTGTGTATTTGTGTGTGTGTGTGTGTGCCTGTGTGTGTGTGTGTGTGTGGGTTTGATACTGGCGGTGAGAGGATGCCCTGGCCCCAGTACCCCTGCATCACTCCACTCTCTGGCTGGGCATAAGAGGGGTGAAGTGGGTGAGGCTCAGCTGGCAGCCCTCCCTCTGAAGCTCCATGTGGATAAAGGGTCCTCACGCACGGAGGACTGCACTCAGACTGGGCCCAGAGAGAGGGTCAGTCCTGGAGAGCACTTGGTTTGGCGCAGAGGCAGATAGATTGACACCAGCTTTGCCTCAGTGTGTGTGTGTGTGTGTGTGTGTGTGTGTCTACTATCATTCACATCCGAGACCTCTGGTTTTTGGTGCAGTTTACTCACTGTTTTAAAAAAATGTGTATTTACTTGTATTCTTTTGTAGACAATTGTAACCACACTTTTTAAAAAAATAACACTTAATTTAGCTTTGACTGATTAAAGTTATGTCACCTTTTAGTACAGAGTTTATTACACATGTCCCAAGATCACTTTTTCCTGAGAATCAAAACCCCTGACCTTTCATGGCATTTTCACCCAGCCTTTCCAGTTGCCGTCACAGCTATGTCAAAAAATGAATCTGAATCATTTTTAATGAGTAGAGCATGTGGCATTATGCCAACCTGCTGATATTTTTGAATGGAGTACAATTTCCCCTCAGTCCAAGAGGAGTAAAGGCCTCCAAACACCAGCCAACGAAGTGCGGCGCACTGAGGTTCTTTCAGTCTATTGGTTTGGATTACATTGTTTTTAATACAACTTCGCACACAAGTGTCAAACTCTGCTATTGACAGAGTGTTTGTCTATCTTGGTTAATGTTCCAGAATCTTTGGTTAGCATTCCAGAATTTTTGGTTAGTGTTCTGGAATCCTTGGTTAGTGTTCCAGAATGTTTGTTAGTATTCCTCAATGTTTGAGTGTGATGAGTTTACAAGAATGTTTACACTTTGATGTCTGAATGAGTTTACCTCACAACTCTGGCATGGTACAGCACACTCTTACATAATGCTTTCCATTATATCACATGGCCTTTGTTTAATTCTAACCAGTGTGTGCGTGTTTGTGTGTGCAGGATGCCATTGAGAAATGCAGCGCTCTCCTGTTCTTTCCTTTCATCTCGTGCCATGAAAACATCGACCCCAACCCATTTGTGGCCAGCTGCGTTTCCGACCTATGTGTGTAAGTTAACCTGTGTGTGTGTGTGTGTGCGTGTGTGTGTGTATACGTGTGTGTGTCTGCATGGTTGGATTAGCCTGATGAAATAGGAAGGCTAATGAGCAGTCTCCTGTGACATTCTCCCATAAGGACTCAAACACACAGGTGGTGACGGACACAGGGGATGATGACTGACTCACAGGGAAGATCTCACGCTCATAGAAAACAGCACCTCATAGCCAGGAGAAGGAATGTCTCTCACAAGACAGACAGAGAGAGAGAAAAAGAGAGAGATGAGGGATAGATAGATAGATAGATAGATAGATAGATAGATAGATAGATAGATACATAGATACATAGATACATAGATACATAGATACATAGATAGATAGATAGACACACAGAACTTGAATACCACTTTACTCAAGTCACCCCTTAGGATGCAGATGGAGTAATGTATGAAGGCTCTGTGTTTATATTTCATAACATCAGTAAAATAAAATGCCTTTTTTGATAACTACACTTTTGCATTGCAATAAACGCTATGTTGACCTGAAACGGAGAGGGCACTGTTGCAAATAATTGCATGCATTAGTCTGTTTTGGAATAGCTTTGGCATATTTCTGTAGCAAATATTCTGTCATAATTAAGTGACCTTCAAATTGTGTGAAGCACTGCAGTGTCACAGAGCTGAAATGAAAGACAGGTGGTGAGTGAGAGGCTTTAAAGTGAGCCAGCACCAACAGATATTAGCTAAAGTTTGGCCAATCAAAACACACGTCATTTTGGCTCGGGGGTGGTGATGAGTGTATATTGGCATTGACTTTGCCAAGGGTAGGCAGATAGTGTGTGTTGCCATCATGATATTGGCCTGGGGTAAGCGAAGACTGTTTGTTATTATCTTAGTCTAGGGGAGGTAGAATGTGTGTGTTTGTCATCATCTTATTTTGGTGTGTGGGATAAGACTGTGTGTTTGTCATCATCTAGACTCGGAGTAGGCGAGAGTGTTGGATTGGCTACGAAGAAGGTGATGAGTGTATGTGTGTGTCTAAGTGCGTCTAATCTTGGAAAAGGTCCTTCACTAATAAGTAGTGCAGACTAGTTTCACGTAAGTTGTGTAGATGGAATGTATTGATAAGTGTCAGTCACTGAGTGTGCAGGCAGTATGATTTCAAAGATTTACTGTTTTGTGTGTATGTGTATGTGTGTGTTTATGTGTGTGTGTGAAAGAGAGAGAGAAAAAGAAAGAATGTGTGTGTGGGTGTGATGAGGAGACACTATGGAGATATTTTGCCATGGTTGAGTATTCTGTATGTTGTTGTGTTTCAGTCATATAATCCTGACAATGACAAAGTATATACTTGTTTGGTAATGAAGAGATCATAGGCGTAGACAGCCAATCAGAAGGCTCTATAAGTTCAATTTAATGTTTTGGGCTAGGCCCATCTGATTTTTTTTCTGGGCCCACCCATTTTATGATTTCTGGCTGATGGTCAGTGGGTATTGGGAATCTCTGCAGGTCAGACGACGAGGAGACGTTTTGCCGGACGCTAGTGGAGTACACGAGGGCCTGCTCCCATGTGGGATATCCTGTCCGAGAATGGCGGGACAGCTTCCCCACCTGTGGTCAGTCAGCCAATCACAATTAACCCAGTCACACAGCCAGCCAATCACAATTAACCAGTTGTACAGCCAGCCAACCAGTGGCGTGCTGGGGATATTCAGCTCACAGTAAAGGGCCAATGAGCTGCTGCTGATGTTGATTTCTGTTAAATACTTTTTCAATCTCCACAGAATGAAAGTTTTTTAAATCCTGTATTGGGGTCAAATTTATCATGTGCATTGTATTACAGCGACTCAGTTCAGTTCAGTTCATTTATTATACAGGAAAATTTTAAAGGTAACAAACAGTTACAGTTTAAAGGGCCTGACTCAGCTTAAGCTGATTTTCAGCAGGTTCCTGTTTTGCAGCACATAAAACAACAAATGTACAGGACATAGATACCAGACTGATATAAGTAGACACCACAAGACCACAACAACTGCGACAGCTTAAAACAAATACAAAAATGAAGACAGGGACAACACAGTTTTACAAGACATTAAAAAAAAAAAAAAAAAAAAAAAAAAAAAAAAAAAAATTAGAAGTGTCAGTATGACCATAAGGAAATCATTTAGTGGTTACAGATATGACTGTTTAACAAGAGAGATGTATAGACTTTTTTGAAGTGGGTGATGTTTGAGATTAATCTAGTGTGGTGAGGGATATCATTCCATGTTCCACAAAATATCATTCCATGTTCCACATTCCATGTTCCACAAAAACATATAAATATCTTGGTGTGACCTTGGATTCTCATCTTTCTTATAGAGAACACACTACTTGTGTTATCTGTGTGTGTGTGTGTGTGTGTGTGTAGCTGATGGCTGTGAGGAGAGCTTCGTTCACAGGGACTGCATTAGCTGCTGTCCCCCGACCTGCACCTTTGAGAAGGAGTGTCTGGGCACCAACCTGCACTGTCTGGACGGCTGCTACTGCCCCGACGGTGAGTGTGTGTGTGTGTGCACACACCTAGACACCCACACACACATGTGTACAGACACTCACACACACACACACACACTCACAACACACGTAGACAAACACACACATGTACAGACACACTCTCTCTCTCTCTCTCTCTCTCTCTCTGTCTCTCTCTCTCTCTCTCTCACATACACTTAAGCAACCACACATACACATAGACAAACACACACACATACAGACAAACACACACATACACACACACACACACACACACACACACAAACACACACACACAAACACACGCACACATCCATACACAGACACACACACACAGACACACACACACACACACACACACACCCTGAGGTGTTCCCATGCACCCCCTGCTCCTCTTAAGGTCACTGGCAGCGCGGAATCCGTGCGGGGAGGGGGGGAGTGGGGGAGCGGTGCCAGCCGTGGAAAGGTCGCTAAGGGATCTTCCAGGAAGCCAGCGAACGTGAACAAACCTTCCAGCGCTGTGACAAAGACGTGCCTAATTGGCCATTCACCCTGAAAAGGCCATTCAGCAAGGCAGGGGCTGGGTGCTTGGGGTTGTTTAAGGGGTGTGGGGGGGGTGTGGGGTGTATGTGGTGGGGTGGGTTACTAAGATGCCTACCTGTGCTTTTAGATTTAGCAGGATGGTTGTTCGCCCACTCAGGGAAGGGAACACACACACACACACACATTCACACACACATTCTTTTGGAAGAAACGCTTCAAGGCAGACCCATTGTCTGGCCCAATGAGTAAGACTTAGCCAATTACTCTTATGCCAAAAATAACCTGCAATGTCAGTGTGTGAGTGTGTCTTTGAGTATGTGTGTGAGTGTGTGAGTGTGTGTGTGTGTGTGTGTGTGTGTGTGTGTGTGTGTGTCTGTGTCTGTGTGTATGTGTGTGTCTGCGTCTGTGTGTGTGCGTTTTTTAGTAATTATTTGCCATTGTTGCTGGTTGCTATTGGCAATTGCATGCCACAGGGATCAGCTGCCTTTGAGAGCTAGAAACAAATAGTTGTAGTATTAGTGTGTGTCTGTGTGTGAGACAGAGATACCGTTATAATGCTAGTGTGTGTGTGTGTGAGAGACATAGTTGCCTTCAATGATTGTTAACCATAGTGATTATCATAATAACCAGTGTAATGTATGTTTTACTGTGTGTGTGTGTGTGTGTGTGTGTGTGTGTGTTTGATAACTGCCTCTATTGATGGTTGTGCCATCTAGTAATTGGTTGTACCATCCACCTTGTGGTGAGGCAAAGAATCCAACTCTATCAGTTCTGATAAGGCTGGTTGTAAGGCTAGTGGAGAATGAGAAGACATCCTTACCTAAAGAGACCCTTCACATGAATGGCCACCTGTGTGTGGATGTCTTTGTGTGTGTGTGTGTGTGGGATGGGTTTGTTTGAAAGTGTATTTCTTTGTGTGTGTGTGTGTGTGTGTGTGTGTGTGTGTGTGTGTGTGTGTGTGTGCATGTGTGTGTGTGTGTGTGTGTGTGTGTGTGTGTGTGTGCATGTGTGTGTGTGGGATGGGTTGAATGTGGATTTCTTTGTGTGTGTGTGTGTGTGTGTGTGTATGTGTCTGTGTAGGATGGTTTGGGGGCCCAAAGACAGAGATGAACAAATGGACAGATAAAGAAAGAGAATGAGAGAAAGAGAGGGAGGAGAAGAGAGAAGGAGTTGATGTGTGTGTTCTGGGATGTAACACACACTTGTAAGCTTTGCTTGGCTTCTGTGGAGTTCCCAGGTGCATTGTTGGCCGGCTAATCTTACACCCATTCAGAACGCCGCTCTCTCCATTTCTCAATTTACATTTTTTACATCTCTCTTTTTCTTGCTTTCTGTCTGTCCCTCTCTATTTCTCCCCCAGCCTCTCTCCCTCCCTCTCTCTCTCTCTCTCTCTCTCTCTCTCTCTCTCTCTCTCACACACACACACAGATACACACACACACACATACACCCATTGACTTTTCACGTACACAAGATCCGATGTTCTTTTGCCTTTTTCTCTCTCGCTATCTCTGCCATCTCTCACTCTCTTTCTCTCTTTCTCTTTTTCTCTTTCTGTCTGTTTCTATCGCTCTTTCTCTCTCTCTTACACACATACACAAACACAGTGCCGCACGCTCACACATTATCCAGTGCTCTTTTTCTCTCATTT
>CM059268.1:16787210-16789710 GCA_030347295.1 Setipinna tenuifilis | reverse complement strand
TGCATGTGTGTGTGTACATATGAGTATGTATGCTGTTTGTGGATATGTATATTTGTGTGTGTATGTATGTGAGTTTGTGTGGGTGCGTCTGTGTGTGTGTATGTGTGTGTGTGTGTGTAGTGGAGATTCACATGCGGACAACAAAAAGATCTTCCAAAAAATGTACTTTACTAAAATTAAAAAATTAAAAAATTCCGTTCCAAGTCCATTGTGAATCTGTCATGGCTGGCGTTCCCCACCATTTCCCATGTAAAATACACAGGTTTAGAGGGTTATTTTGAAGGCCTTTTTTGCCTTTAATGTGATGGGAAAGTGGAGAGAAACAGGAAGTGAGTGGGGAAGAGAGATGGGCTGGAATCAGGGAAAATGACATTCCAATCTGGGTCCCCTTGTATATGGCATGGGCGCCTTAGCCAACTGTACTATGCCGTACTGCACTATTTGTGTGTGTGTGTGTGTGTGTGTGTGTGTGTGTGTGTGTTGTGTCAGGAGCAAGTCATGCACTCTGTGACCCTGGTGTTTGTATTCCTGTAACTCTCTCTCTCTCTGTCTCTCTCTCTGTGTCTCTCTTTCTGTGTGTGTGTGTGTGTGTGTGTGTGTGTGTGTGTGTGTGTGTGTGTGTGTGTGTGTGTAGTCACAGGAGCAGTCGTGTGTGCACTCCATAACCCTGGTGGTGGATGAGGACATGACCAGGCAGGTGACCCTGACCAGAGAGGGGGAGGTGCTAGTGGGGGCGGGGGTGGTGGCAAACCTGCCCTATGTAGACGGTAAGCACCGCCAACTCTGTGTGTGTGTGTGTGCGCGTGTGTGTTTATGTTTGTGTGTGCACACATGTATGTGTGTGTGCGTGTGTGTGTGTGTGTGTGTGTGTGTGTGTGTGGTCGTTCCTTGCTAATTGTAGGTGGTAGTGACACAACACATTTTCCTCATACTGCAGTTTATCTCATCTGCAAAAGACTGGCCTGGACATTAGTATAGTCAGTGTGTCAGTACAGCTAATGCACTCTTTGATGCAAATTTGGACATACGACATACTTGTGGTTAGATTGTGATATTTCATTTTACAGATTGGAATTATTTGTTTAAGAGATTAAGAGGTTAATTTTTGTTTGTGTGTATACATGTATGTGTGTGTGTGTATGTCTGCGTATGCTCCTGCACTTGTGAGTTTGTGTGTGTGTGTGTGTGTGTGTGTGTGTACATATATGTATGTGCCTGCATGATTGTGTCTGTGTATGTCTCTGTATATGTATGTGCATGTGTCTGCACCTGTGTGTGTGTATGTGTACCTGTATGTATATGTGTGTGTATCTGTATCTGTGTATGTATGTGTGCCTGTGTGTTTGTGTGTCTTGTTTTTTTGTGTGTGCCTGTGAGTCTGTGCATGTGTATGTACATGTATGTATGTGTGTTTGTCTGTGTGTGTCTGGTTGTGTGTACGTGTGTGTGTCTGTATGTGTGTGTGTATGTGTGTGTGTGTGTGTGTGTGTGTGTGTGTGTATGTGTGTAGAGGTGGTGGAGGTGCGTCGGCTGACGACAGTCTTCACCCAGCTGCGAGCGTCGCTGGGCCTGCGGCTGCAGTATGAGACCCGCGCCGGACGCCTCTACCTGCAGCTGGACCACTCCTGGAGGGGAAACACACTCGGACTCTGCGGGACCTTCAACGGGAACCTGCGGGACGACTTCCTGTGAGTCACAGGGGTCAGAGGTCAATTGTGAGCTCAGTCAGGGATGTTTTTTAAAAAAAATGGGAACTGTAGTCTTTTTGGTGATCTCAGATGACAAGATGCTAATTTCTTCAAATGGAATGCTATGGAAGGAATGGAATGCTATGGGAGAAATGCTAATGTAATCAAGGTCGTCCTACACAGACCAGTCCCAGGCTCCAACATGCAACTTCACAGTGGAACATAGTTTGAATTGCAGGGGGTACTGGAAGGTACAGTACGCCCTGATCAAGACCCCCTAAAGAGACCAAAAGAGACCAAAATAGAGTTTGGGGATGCCAACATATTAATGTACTAAATGCTAAACGTTAAACGCTAGTACACCCTGTAAAAGGTAGCACCCCCATGCTAGCATGCTAGACAGTTGACTGCGAAACCCAGGCTGCTACTCAACTGACTAGCATGTCTCTTAAGACCATCAGGAGGGAAGTTTGCTAATGTTCTGCACGCAGAGCTAGGATTACAGTAATCCTTTTCCATCAGATATTCCAGCCAATTAACTCTGAAGTCCAATTAATTTCGAGGGATATAAAAACGTTTTCCATTAACAGAACGATTGTAGAAAATTAAAATCATGTCATAATGCCATGTGCTGATGTGAATTTTTTTACATGCTAATTAGCATAGATGGTTTTCCATCAACATTGCAGCAAATCAGAACACAGGGAATAGACTACAAAATCACTCTAACCCTTTTCCATCACATTTATGTCATTATCTCTCACAAATCCACCTCTGGAGTGTAAATTAACTGCAGCGTTATTGCAAAATAA
>CM059268.1:16769710-16784710 GCA_030347295.1 Setipinna tenuifilis | reverse complement strand
TCTCCTGTATATCACTCTCAGTCACTCTGCTACAGTCAATCAGCATCCTCATCCATTTCATGATCTGTCACTCGTATATATATCACTCTCAGTCACTCTTCGGCAGTGTCAGGTGGTGCTGTGTACAACAGTCAGTCACCAACCTCTTCCTCTTCATCCTCTCTCTCTCATATATCACTCTCAGTCACTCTTCTACAACAGCATCAGACAGTACTATGTTCAACAGTCAGTCTCCATCCTCATCCTCCTCATCCTCTCAGTCACTCTTCTACGCCAGCGTCAGACAGCGCTGTGTTCAACAGTCACCATCCTTATCCTCTTCATCATCTCTCTTTCCTATAGCACTCTCAGAATCTGCATCAGTTTTATTGGCCAAGTACTGTATATTTACATATACAAGGAATTTGACTCCAGTAAATATTAGCTCTCTATACATTCAACATATAGACATGCAGTAGTATACATATAATACAATATACAATACAATATAGTGGACAAGTACAAGTACATAGACTCATACTGTACAATAGAGACAATAATATACATATAGGCCTTTTTACAACAGCATCTGACAGTGTGTGTGTACAACAGTCAGTCACCTTCATCATCATCATCACCTTCATCATCTCCTGCTGTATCTCAGTGACTTTGCTGCCTGCATACAACACTAATCTTCAACCTCATCTTGACTCCTAATTACTCCTCTAAGATAGTGTGCTACAGTCAGTCATCACTGTCATTATCTTCATCACTGTGGTCAGCTTCCTGTCTGTTCATCTGTTTTTTTTGGATCATGGATCATGGATCTGACATGTGGCAGTGTGTGACAGTCAGCCCCCTCATCAAAACCCCAATCCTTTACTCCTTCATCAACCTAATCTATCACACACACCCTCATCATCGTTGTAATCAATTTCATCCTCTCTCTCTTTCTCTCACTCTTTCTCTCACTTTCTTTTCTTGTCTCTCTTGCTCTTTCTGTGACATTATCCATTTTATTTTTACAATGTTATATGTGCTCTCAATGTTTCCTTCTTCTGACCTTCAATATGTGTGTGTGCATTTGTGCGTGTGTGTGTGTGTGTGTGTGTGTGTGTATGTGTGTATGTGTGTTTTGATTGTACAGGTCTCAGTGCCATTGTTACTTCATGGGCTCCATCTACCAACCTGGCGAAGTGTCTTTTAGTGCCTCAGGACCTTGGTGAGTGTGTGTGTGTGTATGTCAGTATGTGTGTTTGTCAGGAAGTGTTTTTGTGTGTGTGTGTGTGTGTGTTTATGTGTGTTTTTTTCTTATTTCTGTGTAAATATGCAACAGGTGTGTTAATGGATGTGTCTTGTTTTCAGTCTGTGCAGAAATGGCCGTATGGAGTGCGTCCCCGAGGAAAGAGGTGACCTTTGAACTTTGACCTATTGCTTTCACCTCATTCCCCTGAGCTCAACTCTCTCCCACACAGAGAGTGTTTCTAAGCCCCCCCCCCTTCCCTGTGGCCTTTAAGATCCGCTTTAAATGGAACAGCGAAAGACCTGTGTGTGTACGTTTGTGTGTGTGTGTGTGTGTCTGTGTGTGTGTCTGTGTCTGTGTGTGTGTCTGTTTAGCCCAGTGACCCAGAACAGCGAGATCTCAATCAGTCTGGGGTTTAAAGTATCCCATGCACTCTGTCACTGGCCTGTCATACACATACTAGAACACACACACACACAGACACACACATGCCCACTCACACAACCACACACACACACACACACACACACACACACACAGTCCTATAGAGAGCAAGTGAAATATTACTCTTGGACTGGCTTTGTTTGTGAACAACAGTGCACACACACAGACACGCACACACACACACAGACATGCACACACACACACACACACCACACACATATAGGTCATACACAGGTAAACTGAGGCCACCCACACTGACCCTACTAAAGGTGTATTGTTGGTCCTGGTGCAGGTTTGCCCTGTAGACATAGCTAAGTAGCCCTGGGTCATGGCCATATATGGCGTGCTGTATAAGGATCTGGACACCATTTAAGCTCCATATACTTCATTAAGTTTTAAAGATAGTCAAGGTTTTGATCTCCCAGGATCTTGGTTTTAATACATAACCAAAATGATAACACTTTCTATGAAGCTTATATTCATAAGACTCTGTAACCACAATTATAAAAGGTTATAATGCCTTCATAGAAATTAATGTTTGAAATTAGTGTTTATCACTATTTATACTGTACATACTCAAAACTGCACTTGTAGGCAGGTGAAGCTTCATAACCTACAATGCACTGTGTAATGTTGGAATAGGGCTTATGACATAACATTATAAAGGTGTCATGAGTATGCATTAATAGTTGTGTATATATACATATGTATACGTTACATGCTTTACATATGCACATAAGCTTTATGAATGTGTTTATAAAGTCTTATGAATACAACCTTCATAGAAAGTGTTATCATAGAAGTGTACTTTGTGGAGCTAAAATAGTAATTAAAATACTTCTGTGGGCACTTTTTTGGAGCTGTGGAGCACTACATTCCACATGCACATATATATGACGTGCTGCTATGTAATGTCACCTAGCCAGCCATGTCTTTGGGTCATAACAGTAGGTTGTGTGTGTGTGTGTGTGTGTGTGTGTGTGAGTGTGTGTGTGTGTGTGTGTGTGTTTTAAGTTTTTTTAAAGCAGCACTATGCAACTTTTTCGAGTTAGTTCATCATTTTCATAAATCAGTAGATGCTTAAAGGCGTCATTACCAGACAAATGAAAACTTTCTTGTCCTTCTCTGCTGTCTGTGTACAGAATACCATCCTTGCAATATCTGGGTATCCATCATCCCCGCACCCTCAGATTCACAAAGTCTCGAATATCGCTAGAAGCAGGATCACGTTCAATTCTGAAGAAATTCTGACTTTACTTACCTCGTGGACATAACTACTTTCATATTCTTATTAGTTCATTTGGAAGGGGAAGGGAAAACAGTCCATTTTTATGAGGGTGTCCATTTACATTGAGACACTAGGAGGAGCACTGTTGAAAACATGCACTCAAAGTTGCGTAGTATCTCTTTAAAGTGTGTCCACCTCTACTCTCTAATGTTTAAATGAGGGGTTGAGTGTGTGTGTGTGTGTGTGTGTGTGTGTGTGTGTGTGTGTGTGTGTGTGTGTGTTTTGTGCTGTGGTAGGTTGTAATTTCTGTTTCTCTGCCTCTGGTATCTCTCTATGTCCCGCTTTGTCTTTCTCATCCCTCCCATCCCTCCTATCTGCCTCTCTCTCTCCCACTCCTCCTTTGCAATGTCTTACACTCTTCCTTTCTCCATCACCTCCCTCCTTTAACTTCTTTCTCTTTTTCCTCTCCCTCTCTCCTCACTCCCTTCCTCCCTGTCCCTCCATCTCTCTCTCCTTCTGCTTCTTCCTCATCGCTCTCTCTCCTGTCTTTCTCTCAATCTCTCTTTTTCTTGCTTTTTTTCTCTCTCTGTCTTCCCCCCTCTCTGTCTCCCTGTCTCTCTCTCCCTCTCTCTCCCTCCTTTTCTTCCTCATCACTTTCTCTCTCTTATTTCTCTCAACCTCTCTGCCTCTCTCTCTCTCTCTCTCTCTCTCTCTCTCTCTCTCTCTCTCTCTCTCTCTCTCTCTCTCTCTCTCTATGTCTCCCTCCTCTCTTTGCGTCTTTGTGTCTGTCTCTTTCTTCCTCTCTCTGTCTCCCCAGAGCCGGAGGAGCATGGGGACTGTCCCAATGGGAAGGTGTACCACAGCTGCAGGGAGGGGGGCACAGGTGCGTCCCGTCTGGGCGTGGCCTGTGAGCTCACCTGCAGAAACCTGATGCTCAACATCACCTGTCCACCCACAACACCCTGTGTGCCTGGCTGTGGTTGTCCTGCAGGGTAAGACACACACACACACACACACACACACACACACACACAAACACACACATACTCATGCACACACACATACATGCACACACATACACACATATGCATACACACACAGACACACACACTCACATACACTCTCTCTCTCACACACACACACACACACTCTCTCTCTCTCTCTCTCTCTCTCTCACACACACACACACACACACACACACACACACACACACACACACACACAAACTATTGTATGTGTTGTAATGGTGTGTATTGTGCAGGTTGGTAGGCCATAATGGAGAGTGCTACTACCCTGAGAACTGCCCCTGTGCCTGGCTGGGTCTGGAGTATCTGCCTGGGGAGACTGTGGACACCCCCTGCTACCGATGGTACCACAACACCACAACCGCCATTTGTCCTTACTTACACACTTAACACAAGCCTACCACACACATACACACCCTGCTACCGATGGTACCGCAACACATCGCCACTTTACCACACTTAGCACAAGCCTTTTACACACAAACACACTCTGATGCCGATTGTATCTGAATGCACCACCATTTTAGCTCAGTAACACACTTAACGCAAGCTTCTCACACAAACACACCAACTCAAGCTTTTTTACCTGAATACACCTGCACCTGTTACCTGACTAACTAAACACAACACATATGTGTTACACCTACACACTGAATAGAGATGGTACTGTATTGCCGAGGTGAGGACACAGTGCTGAGCTCCAGAGACCCCAATTTAATCTCTGGTTATTAACCCCCCTTCCAACCCCCCACCCCTACCCATGACAGTGTGTGTCACCACGGCTTCTTCAACTGCACCTACTCCCCCTGCCCTGCCGTCTGCACCATCTACAGCGACCGCCACTACCACACCTTTGACGGCCTTGAATACGATTACGCCAGCGACTGCCAGGTCTACCTGCTAAAGGTGAGTTCTGTAGACTGTAGACTGCTAGGTTTACCTAGTCAAGGTGAGTACTGTATGACTACACCTGAGTCCTGTATGGCTATACTAGCCACTGCCAGATCTACCTGCTAAAGCTAAGTCCTGTATGATTATGCTAGCCACTGCCAGGTCTACCTGCTAAAGCTAAGTCCTGTATGATTATGCTAGCCACTGCCAGGTCTACCTGCTAAAGCTAAGTCCTGTATGATTATGCTAGTCACTGCCAGGTCTACCTGCTAAAAGTAAGGCCTGTATAATTATGCTACCGACTACCAGGTCTACCTGGTCAAGTTGATGCCTGTAAGATTATGCCAGGTCTACCTGGTCAAGATTAGTCCCACCAGCTCTCAACCTAGTCCTGCTAAACTATGCTAAACTTAGCCATGTGGTATATAGGTGTCCATGCTAGATAACTGTATTTACTTTGTACAGTCATCCTATTGTTTGACTCAGTCATCCTGATGTTCTGTATATATTCAAAGTTTTTACACATGAATGTAACACTGCATGTAGGCATAACTAACTAAGAAAATGACTTTACAGGGTTAAGTCCACTAATTATTTGTTACGGAGAAGTGTTACGCTTACACTAGAGCTGGGCGATATGACCAAAAATTGTTATCACGGTATTTTTAAAAATTATCATGGTATCACGGTATTTGACAGTATTTTTTTTTTCATGGAAGTTTACGCATTAACCCCAATTCCTGTAGCAATCACTTTCGCGCGACAACACTTACATGTTATAGTTTTCTGATCGGCGTCTGATTTCTGAAACCCAAAATGCCTCCACACTGCAGACACCGCTCCCTTTTTCGGAATTAATTCTGCGTCCGTATCATTTTGTTCGTCCATGCCTCGACTTGTCTTCGTCCACCGCTGAACTTTCTTTAAATTATTTCCTACCCCCTACTCTCTGCCGCCACCTCGGCTCCGCTCTACAGCTTGTTTGGTGCAACACTCTGAAAATGTCCCCTGCGCAAGCTACCGCTATGCGATGTTCCGCCACCCCGTGTTCCCGACATAAACGCACATACCGTCATGGCGGTAAATTAAAATTTCTTATCATATAATTAAAATTTACCGGTATACCGGTGCTAAAGGTATACCGCCCAGCTCTAGCTTACACCGTATTTTCACTATATACCGTGCTGTGTCTTCTATGCTGCATCTTTTGGCAAATTAAGCTTAATGTCCACGTACGCATGAGACATGTGCCACAGGTGGCAGTAATTGTTGCCTGGACATGCCTGAGCCTGGCTGCTGAGCTGGGGATTGGCACAGGTCCTGGGTGGGAAAAGAACTGGAACATGTCCTGACTCAACCCTGCATGTGTATTTCTTCTGTTTGTGCACCTAACACGGGTGATGTCACTGATTAGCTGATCTGCCTGCCTAATGATTTGTGTGCTCATTAGGATCAGCTGGTTCAGAAAAAAAATGCTGGCTGAAATATGTGGCAGGGTTTTTAATTTCTGAAGCTGGGATCTCCACTATGGGTAGCAGATTGGAACATGTCTTCAGTGCCTAGTCGAGTGAAACATGTCTTCTGTGGTTAGCAGACTGAAACGTGTCTTGGGAGGGCGGGTAGTGGACTGGAACATGTCCTCAGTGTGTGGGTACACAGGAATGGGATGGGCCACCATGTTGATTTGTAGGAGATGCGCCCAGATCTGAGATGGGCACACTGAACAGAGAGGACTCCAGTCTCGGTGGGTAAACTAGGGACTCATCAGACGCTCCATAGAGAGCCACACAGACAAAGGATGCTCCATTTGACTTGTCTGTGGAGGATAAATCAGACTTGTTCACTCGGAAGGTCTCATGGGGGTGGGCGGGATGGAAAGGATGGTGTCATTTGTGGAAGAGACTGGCACACTGAGGAGAGGAGAGAGAGAGAGAAAAAAAGAGGGAGAACGAAAGGCAGGGAGAGTAAGGGAAGTAGAGAGAGTAAACAGGGTACCAGGACAGAAACAGAAAAAGGAGAGAGAGTGTGTTTGTGTCTGTGGGAGAGAGAGAGAGAGAGAGAGAGAGAGAGAGAGGGAAATACTAAAGAAGACTGAAGAAGATGACCAGAGAGGGAGTGTGTAACAGACCCCCTAAGGACTGAACAAGGGACAGCTATTACGAAATTGGGGATGTGGGACACTCGCCTTTGTAATGTTTGTGTGCATGTGTTTTGTATGTACTTTTGTGTGCTTTGTGTGTTTTGTGTGTGTGTGTGTGTGTGTGTGTGTGTGTGTGACAAACAGTACAAAAGGAAACCCCTACCCTCGTAGAACCACAGACTTTCTTTCTCCCTCTCTTTCCTCTGTTCCTGCCTCCCACCCCATCTTTTTCTCTCACTCCTCCTTAACTCCATGTTAGTCTTTCTGTCTCCCCCCTTGTTTTCTCTCTCTCTCGCTCTCTTATTCCACCTTTTCTCTCTCCTCTTAATTGGTCTCCCTGTTCCTGACTGTCTCTGTCTCTGTCTTTGTTGCTGACTCTGTCTCTCTCATTCTATTCTTGTTTGTTCTGTTCTTCCTTAGCATTTTTCTTAACTCCCCTAACTCTTTTTTTATTCCTTCTCTTTTCTTCATTCCCTCTCTGGCTGTTTCTCTCTCTGTTGTTCCCCCCTCTCTCTCTCTCTCTCTCTCCTCCCCTTCTCACTCTCTTCCTCTCTTCCTGTTTTCCCTGTTTCTCTCTACCCCTCTTACCCTTCTCCCTGCCTTCCTCTTTCCCCCTCCCTCTCCTCCCTCTCTCTCTCCCCCTCCCTCTCTGTGGCAGATTGAATGGCGGGTAAAGGGATCTGTATTGGGCTGCGAGCTCTTAATCTTGGGAAAATCAGAGGGGATTTTTAATTAGGCAGCCTTGAGGTAACGCTACTCCTCTGAATGTTAGATCCAGAGGACACGCAGGGCACACACACTCACCCAACAAAGAGCAACCTGTTCCCCAATCAGACCACTTTAACAAACACTGTGTGTGTGTGTGTATGGGTGTGTTTGAGTGTGTGCGTGTGCGCACGCCTCTGTGTGTGTGTGTGTGTGTGTGTGTGTGTTTGGTGCGTGTGTGTGTGTGTGTAAATTTGTAAAGGTAATGGAATGTGTTTGTGCCTGTGGCTGTGAAAAACACCAACTGTTGACTGTGAATGTGACTTTGGACCAGTGAGTTTCTGTTTTTGCTCTTGATGTGTGTTTATGTGTAGTGTACCTATGCTCAGGTGTGCTGTTACATTTCCCTATGTGTGTGTACATCTGTGTGTGTGTGTGTGTGTGTGTGTGTGTGTGTGTGTATGTGTGTGTGTGTGTGTGTGTGTGTGTGTGTGTGTGTGTGTGTGTGTGTGTGTGTGTGTGTGTGTGTGTGTGTGTGTGTCGGCTACATCTTTGAGGTTGACCCTCTGAGCCTTAATGTCTGTAAAACACAGACCTACAACATGTCTACTTCTCATGCCCCCGGCAGCTTAAGTGTCAGATTGTGTGCGTTTGTGTGTTTGTGTGTGTGAGAGAGAAAGAGAAAAAAAGAAGATGAAGAAAAAAGAAAAAGAGAGATTGTATAGTTGTGGGTGTGTATGCGTGTGAGTGAGAGAGAAAGAGAGAGAGAGAGAGAGTATTTGTGTGTGAGGGAGAAAGAGTGAACAAGGTGTGTGTGTGTGTGTGTGTGTGTGTGTGTGTGTGTGTGTGTGTGTGTGTGTGTGTGTGTGTGTGTGTAAAGTGAGTGTAATGTGTGATAAAGAGAAAAAAGAGTGGGATATTCTAAAGGGTAGTAGTCCTCAGAGGACTTCACTGATCTACCCAAGGGGCAAGGCTTGAGTTTTCCTTCTACTTTTCTCTTCCTCTCTCTCTCTCTCTCTCTCACTCACTCTCTCTGTCTCTCTCTCTCTCTCTTTGTTGCTCTTTCTCTCTCTCTTTCTCTTTCTGTCTCTTTCTCTTTTACTCTCTCTCTTTCTTTTCCTTTCCCCCGACTCACTTTCCACCCCTATTCTGTCTTACAGTTTCAGTCCCTTTTTTAAGGCCTACACACAAACGGCTACAACATTGTTGCAGCAAACTTTCGCAATCGCCGACTTTGTTTGCCTCTCCACACCAGCTGTGCAGTAAACATAATAGTATTCCATCTACCGCTGTTATAATAAACAATGGACTTAATCAAACGGTGCGGACAAAAATAGACCTGAAACGTAATGGACACGCTGTTGGCTGTATTGAAAACAATGCAATCTAATCGAATCAAATCAAATGTCGGGACAGCACAGTGTGCAGCTCTGTATTGAATCAGGTGTGCGGATTACACATTCCCTCTCACTCTTCACCGCCTTCAGGGTTTTTTTGTAAACAGTATGCCAGGCTGTGCTATCCTGTGCTCTTTTATTTATGTTTTTCAATTTTTTACTTTTATTGAAACAGGATGATCTCTTTGGGATAAAAATGTCTTTTCTGAAAGAGACCTGGTTATAAATGGCTACTTTACACATAATGTACAGTTCAGGCTGTAGTCATCTCCACCTTATACTGAAGTCATCTCCAGCAGTCTGACATTATACTGTGATAATGTATACTGTAGACCTATCTAAGCGTGTTTTTATTAAGTTTACTTTTACTTGCTCATGCCATGGTGATGTTTTATGCCATATAATGGTATATGTTTGTTATCTTTGCATTTGTGGTACTTAGGTCACATATGCATATTCACACTCCTTGATCCTAATTTTGGAATCTGAGTCTTATTAGCCTCAGAGATGCTTGGACACACTATCTTTTACTCTGCTCAGCTGAGGTAAAGGGCTTTATCTGCTCTGAGCTCAGCTGCATTGGGTTGTGTTTGTTTTGCAGAGTGTGGGTGGCACCGAGGTGGCCATTACGGCCCAGAACAAGGACTGCTATGAGAGTGGCATCGTCTGCATGAAGTACCTGCAGATCTACATGGGGCTCACCAAGATCTACTTCAGTGACAACTCAGGCAAACCGGTCAGACACACACACACACACACTCTCTCTGTCTCTGTCTCTGTCTCTGTCTCTGTCTCTCTCACTCACTCTCTTTTTTCTTCCATCTCTTTCTTTGTCTTTCTCTCTCTCTCTCTCTATCTCTTGCTCTCTCTCTCTCTCTCTCACACACATACACATACACACACAGAGTAACATTAGCAAAAAGGCCACATCTTCCAGTGTATGACAGCTGTGGGATAAATTAAAGCTTTTTGTTTATTTATTATTGGTGACATTTCACCAGGACATCCACTAATAATATTTTCGGTAACTTTCCAGTGCCTTGAGGCTTAAAAGCTTGAAAGGTTGAGTTCAGGGAACCTAAACTGACAAAACTCATCATCATTGTATTGTTTATAACTAGTTTATAAACGTCTACAACACATGTTTGACTTGAATCATTGTGCTCCATGGCATAGTTTATTTTCAAATGTGTTGAAACCTAAAATGTGAGGCTAACTATCTTTAACTGATTTATAACTATTTGTGATTATTTATCTGTTTTAGACCAAGTTTGTGATTGGATGTGTGTGTAACTTTTCAGGTGTATATGTTTGACCTAAGATGGTTAACATGTTAGTGTTAGTGGATGTGTATAAGTGTTTGGTTGTGTGTGTGCCACAGGTGGTGGCTGTGTATGTGTGTGTGATTTGGGTCTTTTTTGGTTGTCCTTCAGAGCTCGTCCACAGTGGTGGGTAGGGGTTTTGAGTTTGAGCTGTGGCGGGCCGGGTACTATACCGTGGTCCACTTTCCCAACCAAGACCTGACGGTGCTCTGGGACCGCAAGACCACCATCCACATCCGGGCTGGACCACACTGGAAGGTGGGCTGTTTGATTCTGTTATAGAAATGTACACACTCACACACACACGTAATAGAGTTAGTGTTTTTCACCAGCCACAGGTACAGACACATTGTGTTACTTTTACAATTTCACACACACACACACACACACACACACACACACACACACACACACACACGCACTTTCCAGGAAACATTAAGGCAGATACAGTTAAGATTTTCATGTTTTATATAAAAATGTTGCATTATGTAATCTCTTTCTGTCTCACTCACTCTCTTTCTCTCTCTCTTTGTCCCTTTCTTATTCTCTCTCTCTTTCTCTGTCCCATTCTTATTCTCTCTTGCTCTTTCTTTCTGTCTGTCTGTCTGTCTTTCTTTCTTTCTTTCTTTCTTTCTTTCTTTCTTTCTCTACAGGGTCAGCTAAGTGGTCTGTGTGGGAACTTTGACATGGAGACGGTGAATGATATGACCACAGCTGGACACATGGAGATCAGCAATCCCCAGGCCTTTGGAGACAGCTGGGCTCTGGGACAGGTGAGTGTGTGTGTGTGTGTCTGTGTAACAACTCAGGTAAAGACTGGGTTGCCAGCTCAAATGAAAAGTGCACATGTGTTAGCAAGGTAGCTAACAGGCAAGGTTATCGGGAGGGAGCTATTCTAAACTACTTATTGCACAGCTAACAATTAGGTACCCTAACATATAGTAGAGGTGTTTGTGATAAAAGCATCAAAGTTGGTAGGAAAACGCACAAAAGGGGTCTGGTGAGATCTGGAAGGCACTTCAAATTTGGGCCCTGGGGTCCATGGTGGACATTTTTCAAAGTGGTCACCAGATATGAATTTCGTAATGGGAAAATGGATAGATGACAGAAATTAGTCCAGTATGATCCTAAACCAGTCAATGCTTGTGTCTGAGTGTTGTAGAGATGCGGGGACAGAGGAAAAAAGAGAGAGAGGTGGGAGAGAGGAAGACAGAGAAAGAGAGAAAGGACAGAATGGGAGCAAGATTTAATGAGAAAGTAGGTTCTGACTAGCCTGGCTGTCTCACCAAGCTTGTATACAGAGCTTGGTCTGGCAATCCTCCCATAGACAAGAAATTCTCAGAGGTGGGATCAATGGGTGTCTTTCAAATGCCTCTGTGTACTACTGGCCAGAGCTACAACCAATCAGACCACTGATTCTGATGATGAATGTGTAGCGTTTGTTTTTCATTGGTGCCCTTTTATTTGGGCAAAGGAACAGCCGAGAATGGGCAGGTTGGCAAGACTGACTTGAACGTGGCAATGTGGCACCACAGGCACTATGGATGGGCCCAGGTGGGGTTCTGACCCCTGACATTATTGACAGCATCTATTTTTGTTTCCTTCATTCAGTTAGAAGGGATTTATATTGTAACCTCTGTGTTTGTGCCTGTACTGATTGCCAAAGTATCATTTGTGTGTCAATGTGTTTCCGTGTTGTGTTGTCTTTGAATGTGCATGTTTGTGGGTGCATATGTGTATGAGTTTGTGTGTGGGGGTGGTTGTTTGTTTGTTTGTTGGGGGGGGGGTATGTGTGTGAGGATGATTTCCTAGTAAGCAGGCTATGTAAAGGAGATGTATAATAAGGTGTGTGTGTATGTGTGTGTGTGTGTGTGTGTGTGTGTGTGTGTGTGTTTATCTTAGTGTGAGAGTAATTTCCTAGTAAAGAGTAAAGATTTCCTAGTGAAGAGGCCATGTGAGAGAGATGTACTGTATAATAATGTGCGTGTGTGTGTGTGTGTGTGTGTATTAGTGTGAGAGTGATTTCCTAGTGAAGAGGCCATGTGAGAGAGATGTACTGTATAATAATGTGTGTTTGTGTGTGTGTGTGTGTAGTGTGAGAGTGATTTCCTAGTGAAGAGGCCGTGCGAGGGAGACTTGAGCAGGCAGCCATATGCCAAGCGGGAGTGTGGCCTCCTCTACAGTGACGTCTTTGCCCCCTGCCACAACGTGGTGAGTCCTTTTCTACACCCCTGCCACACACACACACACACACAAAACACACACACACGTGGACACAAACAAACACATACACACACACAGCGAGAGTATGGTCTCCTCTACAGTGACGTCTTTGCCCCCTGCCACAACGGGGTGAGTCCTTTTCTTTCCCCCTGCACACACACACGGACACACCCAGACACACACACACACGCACACACACACACACCCAGACACACAAACACACGCACACACACACACACACACACACACACACACACACACACACAGCGAGAGTGTGGCCTCCTCTACAGTGACGTCTTTGCCCCCTGCCACAACGTGGTGAGTCCTTTTCTTCCTCTCTGCCACAGAGACACACACATACACACACACACTGACACACAAACACACACACACGGACACAAACAAACACATACATGGACACAAACACATACACACACACAGTCACAGGATTCACTTACCTCATGACTCTTGTCAGTATCCCTCCTCACCTTCCCCAGTCTCCCCTGTGCGGGGTGTGGTGCTCCATAGCGCATACCTGGGAAAATGTCATCCCTTTGAGCAGCGCTTATCTTTGGGGTGTCGTGCCTCGTGTGGCTCCCCCGAGGAAAATGTCATCCCTTACACCACTGTTTGTCTGTGGGGTGGTCACGCTTTACTTGCTTCCCCCGGGAGGAAGTCCTCCTGCCGGTCTCCAGGTTTTCTTCTGCGGGGATGTGTGTGCGTGTGTGTGTGTGTGTGTGTGTTGTCGGGCACCCTGGAGAAAAGGGCATCTCTTACCCACAGCCAGGGAGAAAAGACTGGGCAGCACCTGCCACCTTCTCAACTGTCACCTCTGTACTATCTTACACACACACACACACACACACACACACGGACACACACACAACATACACAATATACACAGTATACACAATACACGCACATTCAAATGCACAACCACTGGTCATGTCTGCTACATAGTTTGAGTCCTTTCAGAACACACACACACACTCACACACACACACGTAGAGACATGACACAATACACACAGCCTCAGACATACGCTGACTAACTCAACGGAGTAGTCACTCTGGAATAACACTGTAGACTCTTTTGTCATACTCTTCTAAAAAATTGTGCATTGTGCATTTTGGTTTCTTGCATTTATGTTTGTGTGCGTGTGTGTGTACTTGTGTGTGTACAGGTGTGTGTGAGAGAGAGATTAAGACAGAGCACAAGTGTGTGTGTATTTGTGTGTAACCTGAAACTGACTGCCCTCTGTGATCTCTAAGAGGTTGACTTGAGTTCCTTGATATGACCCTCAGTATCTTTTTGGCAGCGGTGTGAGTGACCTGGTTAGCTATAGCGGTCGGGGCCCAATCTGTGTGGTCCATCAGGGGCCCGTCTGAGGTCCGCTAGGGCCCTTTGTGTCCCTCTCAGACCAGCGGTGCTGGAGCCACACTCTACTCAACGCCACAGACATCTAATTCAGACATCACTAAATGGGCCCCGCTTGCTTCACTTAACCTAGTTTCTGTAGACTTGCACGATACACACACACACACACACACACACACACACACACACACACACGTACACACGCATGCATGGACACATACACACAGACACACAGGCCCAAATGTGTGTCTGTGTGTCCTTTCATTACATACATTCAAATATACACACACAATCTCACCAAAATCTCACACACTCTCACAGAAACATGCTGTAGAAAAGCACACACATACACTAGCACAGATATAAAATAAATATTTATTTACACATACACATGCACATGCACGCACACACAAACACACACACACACACACACACACACACACACACACACACACACACACACACACACACACACTAGTTGGCTAGTTTAGGACAAACACTGCTATCCTTGACTAGCCCCCTGGGGCTCATTGGAATGTGTGTTATCACACACACACAAAAACCCACCCAAACGCCACTCCCTGGGCTCCACTGGTGAATGATGCTGATGGACCTGCTGGCACTGGGGACTGCAGTGGCTGGAATGACAGACTGGGAACTGTAGCCTGTAATCAGATATTTGCAGGAAATGGCATCTTAAGCGGCATTCACATACAATACTCACTCGGCCAACGTTTTCTCGCTGAAATGTTCTCGCTTTGCTTGTAGGCTTTGTCAAGCGGTGGTTGTCATAGTTTCCAACTTTTTTTTACTTCCCACTGCAACCCACAGTGATTGGCTGATGTCAGCTGTCAATCAATGATGTCATTTATTCTTATTGGTAGTCATTTCACTGGCACTGCTCAAAGTTAAACTCATTTCAACTCAGTGTCCGCCCACATCACTCTGCCCCATTCACACTCAAACACATTTACATTCCATTGTTGGTTATCGCTTAGCCATGGGCAAGAAGCTAGATGTCTGAAT
>CM059268.1:16652210-16757210 GCA_030347295.1 Setipinna tenuifilis | reverse complement strand
TCATTCATTCATTCATTCATTCATTTATTTATTTATTTATTTATTTATTCACTACGTATGTCATGGACATTTCTACTGTTGTCTGTCTGAAATGTGAGATTGTACATTAACCTCAGTCAGTTACAACTCTTAGTGTGTGTGTGTGTGTGTGTGCATTTTTGTGTGTTTGTCCTGGTGTTTATTGTATCCTTATCACTGTGGCTGTGTGTTCTCAGCATCAGATTAATGTGTAATCCCTTTGACGCTGTGTATGCGTGTGTGTGCGCTGGTGTCTGCGCATGTGTGTGTGCGTGTGTGTGTGTGTGTGTGTGCGCGCATGTGTGTGGGTTCTCATCATTCTGTAAATGTGTATCCACAGCACCAAATGTACGTGGCCTCGTCTGACCCCCATGTGTGCTGTGGCTCCTGTAAGAACGTTTCCTGCTCCTTCACCGCCGAGAACGGCTCCTCAGAACTATTTATGGTAAACAACGAAATAAACCGCAGATAAACTAATCATAGATGTAGATAAGCCTTTACCTCTGCTTCAAGGTTCGTTCAAGGTTCAAAGTTGAAGGTGTCTTTATTATCTTTGAGGTGCAACTTGTTTTGCAGCCACCAGAGCGTGACTTATCTGTGTAATTCATACTAAACCAAATGATTAGTGTGTTTCAGAGAAATGTACCTTGTCAATTTATTGGGAAATAATGAACTGAATTTTTTTTTTTATATGTGTGTGTGTGTGTGTGTGTGTGTGTGTGTGTGTGTGTGTGTGTGTGTGTGCGTGCGTGTATGCTTATGCTGACATTACCAGGCTGGTAGCTCGTGGGTGTCCAACTGCACACGCTATGACTGCATGGAAACAGCAGTGGGCGCTGTGGTGCTGGCCTCAGGAGTTGTCTGCCCACCGTTTAATGACTCAGAGTGTGTTCAGGTCAGTGAAAACAGCACCTCCTAGTGGACACTCATAACCTCAGTCATACTGCGAGCAATCTACCAGGATTGGAGCACCATGATATGACTGATGATGTGTGTTTTCTGCAGAATGGTGGTGTGGTCCAAACATATGTGGATGGCTGCTGCAAGACATGTAAGTGGCTAGGCCATGAGCTAGCTAGCTGTGCTTGTGGGTTGCTGTGTGCTGGTCAGAGCAGCATGCTGGGCTGTGAGCCGGGCTGCAGCGCTGGGCTTCCTGGCTGATCACCTGGCGTTAGAGCTCCCCCTGCTGCAGGGGAGGACAAAAGGCTAAAACGCAACCTCAGACACATTTTCATCTGCCATGCCAATATCTTACACTCTCTCTCTCTGTCTGTCGCCCTTTGTCTTATTTATGTGTCTTTTTTCATTTACTGTTTCTTTCTATATGTTTTTAACATGTTTTAAACATAAGTCTTTAGATGTTATATACAAACAAGATGACCACTGTATAAGTCAGTAAAAATAAGAGAAACTTAGTGTAAGCAGACTTCTATTACTGTATGTATAGATATGATTTCTTTCTTCAGTTTTCTTGCCTTTCCTCATCATCTTCTTGTCTCACACTGTCTTCCTCTCTCATGAGTTGGATTCTGAGAGTGTGTGTGTCTTTCTGTACAGTGCGTGTATGTGTCTGAGAGTTCATGTGTGCACAGCAGAGCTGGGCTTGGACTGGCTCAGTCTTCGCCTCATTGATCAGTCATTGCCTGATTGCTTACTTAGACGAAAACACACACAGAATTTTTTTACGCCACTCTCCCGTAGTTAGTAATAAATACATTAAAGCAACACTAAGTTTTTTACCCTTAAAAAAATGTTTCCAAAATCGTTTCAGTGCTTTATCATCTCGTAACTTCTGAATTCGCTTTGCAGCGAATTTTTCGCTTTTACAGCGATAACAGTACTATAAAAGCTTTCCAAAGCAGGTCGCCAAACTGTAGTTCAAATGAGACATAAAAAAGACAATTTCGCTTCTAACCTATAGGTCGACCAAAGACGAAAAGTGCTTTAGTGTTGCTTTAAATACCTGGATTCAGTATAGGTCAATTATTGAAACGTGCCTGTCAACATTGTTTGCACAGTGCTCAGGTATCACTAAATGCATTTATTTACATTTACCTCAGTAAGACTGCCTAGTTTTGCTTTCTCTGGATCCCCCCAAACAGCTATACCGCTGCCTGCATGTAATGGTCCAGTGTTCTATAGTCACCCATTTAAAGTAACACTCTCCTTGTTGAATTACCCTATTGGGGAAATAGGCACATTTTCCAACTTCCTTTAGAGTTGCACAGTTTACTTTTTACTGTTTTTAAATTCATTCAACCGACCAGCATGCTACTGGTCTAATCCGATATAATCATTCATGCTAAGCATATAGCTAAAGTGAGTCCTATCGCCAGATCCAGAGATGAGCTGAATGGATTCAAAAACTGTAAAACTCAACTGTTTAATTCTAAGGGAGTTAGAAAATGGGCCTGTTTTCCAAAAAAGTGAATGCAATCCCACACAGGCATGTAGGCAAACAGACATGTACACATCCACAGGCACCCACACACACATCATGATCACACACACCTTTGTTTTGTCTCTCTCGGAAAAAGGAGGTCAAGTAGCTGCTAGATCATGGATGCGCTGAAAGCCCGCATGTGCAGTCTGCAGCAAGTTGTAGGTTTTGTTGTGTGTGTCCGTCTGCATGCATGGATGCATGTTTGTGCAGATGTGTGTGTGTGTCTGTGTGTATCTGCGTTTGCATGTGTGTATGCATGTGTTTGTGTTGTGTGTGTGTGTGTGTGTTTGCGTGTCTGTGCATGCCTGTATCAGTGCCAAGGCCTCCAGCAGTGAAACTTCTGCACCCCATTTCCAGCACGACTGAATGCTGCATGCAGTGTCAAGCCGTTTCACCCTGTGCCCCAAACACACACCCACACACACACACACACACACACACACACACACACACACACACACACACACACAGAACATACACAAACACTCAGACACATGCATGTACACAAAGATATGATATCATGGATGTGTATACAAACAAACATCCTTGTGTTCATGTATACACACACACACAGCATGCACGTCCTAAATACTCTTACCTAAAAACACAAATACACAGACACAGAGAGACACACGCATGCGCACATACAACATACACTGAAAAGAATGTACACACTCAGACACATGCATGTACATACATACACATGATGGATGTGCATGCAGACAATGTCTTTACACACACACACACACACACACACACTTTCACTCACACATCTACACAAATAACTTTAAATAACCTCACACATACACAGTTGGATGTGGCTAAAATACACTTCTTACATACTCTGTCTCTTTCACCCAAACCCACCCACCCACAAACACACACACACACACACACACACAAAGACCATCCTACTAACTAATGTATGAACCGGTTGGACTGTTTCTCTCCTGGCCGCTCCACTAGGTGCTGGATTGGGTTTGTTACCGTTTACGGTTAGGCCCGTAACTCCCACCGCTAGCACTAACTGTGACACAGGTACTTTACTCCTCTACACACACTCATACACACACACACACAGCCTGGCTTCAAGTCACAAGGCACACACCTGCCAGAAACACTCTGTTTATGTTTGTACTGTATGTGAGTGTGTGTGTGTGTGTGTGTGTGGGTGGGTGGGTGTGGATGTGTGTTTGTGCGAGAGAGCAAGCAAGAGCGTAAAGAGAAAGAGAGTTTGCTTGTGTTTCAGGATGTGTGTATGTGTGTGAGTGTGTACGCATGCACGGATGTGGTTTGGATGCATGTTTGGGAAAACGAAAGTCTGTGTTTTTAGTGTATTGGGGGGGGGGAGCGAGAGGTGTGTTTTGTGTGTGTGTTTGCTTATCTTGTGTGTTAGTGAACTACATTACCCCGTAAGTCACTACGAGGCTATAAAACAAACGTGAAAATGGACAAAGGCCAAACATCAACTTCAGAAGAGAGGGAAGATGGGGGCGTTGTAGTATGTCCAAAATGTACTTGCTACTAGCTAGGTTGCTAGGGAGAAGCTACTACTGTGACTGTCAAGTGGTAAGCCCTGACTAAGTAGCCAGTGGCTACTGAGGTTTTGGACATGGCCTCATAGCCCCATCCACAGACCCCATTCAGTTCCACAGCGAGTATAAGTAAGGCATCTTGTGTGAGACCTCCACTCCCTTCAGTTGACACACAGGCCACTACTGACAGGCTTGTACTGTGTGAAGTGAAAGTGAGGGAGCGGGTCAAAGTAAAGTTTTGCTTACAGAGCCGGCACATGGAATCAAACCTGCAACATCCCCATCTACAAGGCCGACTCCTTAACCTGTAGGCTTCCTCATTTTTATTTTACGTTTTTACCGTATAATACTTCTTCTGTGAGTTACCCTGTGCCAGGCAGCATTTTGGTTAAGCAGTAACAGGCATGGGGATCCTTAGGCTCCTTTCCCACTGGATGTCCACAACACCGGATTACAGTAAATACATGGAGGGACCTCTAGTGGTCAATGTATTAAAATGCTGTGTAAGAATATTTCTGATGGCATGGTAACAATAATATACATGACAACATAATAGAAATGTCTGGTGTAAGATGAGACCTGCTAAATGGTGCACTCAGGAAAACAGGAAATGTGCTGATAATGGATGGGGGTAAAGCAGTACCAGTAGGTGCAGAAGCGGGACCCAAAGTAAGAGTACATAGAAACAAATGACAGTGGAAAGCACCCAGGGTCTCGAATAAAGCAGAACAGCGGCCAAAGTAACTAGGGCAACAGGTGGTAGGGAACCGTTAAGCAGATGATGAGGGCAGAGAAACTGAGAACAGAGAACTGAGGACACACCATGGACGACAGTTACTTTAAAAAAAAAAAAAAACATCAGATGGGACTTTCCACCATTGCACCATAGCGCCATAGCGCATAACACCATAATAACTGAACAAAAGTTGGTGTCAAGAAAAAAGGATGTTGACTGGCTCAAAGCAGACTAGAGACATAACAGGAAGGCAGAGGAAGTGGCTGCAGCAGAGAAGCATAAATACCAGAGAAGGGAGAGGTCACTTCAGATCTCAACGGCAGCTCTTCGGGTCTTCTGCAGAACACCTGGTTGGAAATCGATTCACTCGCCAACTCATTAGCATGACAGTCTTTGCAGCCAGGCAAGCTGTTGGTTTTGAGTGGTGTGATGAATAAAACGCTCTCCAGTCATCAACAACTTCTAGTCTCACTGGTCTCTTTTTTGTAAGGGATTCAGGGTGCTATTTTGTTAAGTAACTTAAGTTTTTGGTAAGAGTGTTTTCCACCACAATGCATAATTACTTATTATTGTTATTAGAAGTTGAGATACTGCTAGTTATATCAGTGTACGCTTTGTGTGAACTATACCACAGTTTTTGAACTTATCTGATGTTTGTTTTGGGGCAAAACAGCAGCAGAAGGCAGGCCCTTTGAGGGACATCTGGCCTGATTCAGAGTCATGCAGGAATGAATGGAAAGTGGGTGGTGCACAAACACTGGCAAAGCTCAGTGGAATAGCAGCCTTAGGATCAGTGTCAGTAGTCAGTATGAAAAGCACCCATTTAACCTCAGTATGTGTGTCAGTGTGGGCCTGTGGCTCAGATGCTTTGTGTTTACACTTAATCTGTTTGTGTGTGTAGGTAAAGAAGATGGTAAGACATGTAAGAGAGTTGCCATCCGAACCACAATCCGAAAGGATGATTGCCGCAGCAACACTCCTGTAAGGAAATGTATTATTATTAAAAAAATGTGATAATTTGTGGTTATTACTTAGATGAACCACACACAATTACTGTTAAATAGGCAAGATAGCTATGGTTGCCTCACTCACATTTTACATGTAGTCACTAAAAGAAGCACACGAGTTACAGTTAAAACACACATATTACAAATGTAATTACACGTTCAGGCATTAATTGCTACTTGCACACATAAAAAAGTAATTACTTATAAATACGTACACTGTTTATGGTAAATGCACAATAAATTACACTAGAAATTAATAATGAATACTGTATACACAGTAGTTATGGTAAATGTACACAGATCACACATACTATTGTACAGCCTAACTACTAATTAACGCACATAAACCTTTAGTTAAATTACATGTTTAAGTTTAAATCTCTACCTGTAATGTTGGGCAGTTAAACTTTTCATCATCCTTTCTCTTGCTTTCGCTCATATATGCACACACACTTCTGTCTCCCCTCCTACCTCCTCTTCTCTTACTCTCTCTCTCTCACACACACACTCTCCGCTCTTAGGTGACAGTGTATTCCTGTGATGGGAAGTGTCCGTCGGCCACCATCTTTAACTTCAACATAAACAGCCATGCACGCTTCTGCAAGTGCTGCCGAGAGAACGGGCTCCAGAGCCGGGTGGTGCAGCTGTACTGCACGCGCAACGCCACCGCCGTGGACTACACCTACCAGGAGCCCATAGACTGTTCCTGCCAGTGGAACTAGCGACTGGACACACTCCTGCATAGATGCTAGCGCGCCAACGGCGTCTGCCCAAACACACACACACACACACATACACACACACACACACACACACACACACGGGTGCACAAAAAAAATATCATGCCCATAATTATACACACAGAGATACACAAAATGGTAGTGTTCCACAAGAGCAGCAATGCTTGCTAGTTTGAAACACATCAGCATTACTCAGTAGATTTCAATGGTGCTAAATGGCATTATAATGTAGTACTATAATATTTCTGCAACCGCCAGTTTTTAAAGCTTCAGGAGGTTATCCTAATCCACATTTTTTCATAGTAATACCAAACAAAGCACACTTTTCAGTATTTACAGAAATTCATGCCCAAGGTTAGGCCATATCCTTACAAGACTTTTGATACATCTTCAAATCTCTTTGGATTAATTTATTAATTATCATCAATGAAACTCTTAAGATTAGTGTCAGATTAAATAAAACATCTGCCACATATGCTTTAAAGACCAATTGCATGCACTGCTACACTGATTCCCTGTATGATAAGATAGCTGATGTTCGATTGCAAAGTGTTTAATTTTTTTTAAAGTTTAGTGTACACAGCTTGATCATCAATGATACATCTAAGTATCAACCCAGCTGGACAGACAGTTTGACCACCAACTATTGCTTGTTTTCTGAACCTTAACATGCAGTCCATTGTATACATGAAGGAAATGCGTGGCTAGTAGGAGCTTGTTTATGCATGGCTACAAGTGTTAGCTAACATTCATAGCACACCTGATTTATCTTGCAGTGCATCCTTTCACAACGTAAAACATTCAGTAACTGTTGATAACAAATAATCCAAATGTACAGATGCAATACTGCAGTTTGTAATGCCAGCAGGCACACAATATCTAACCTTGGACTCAATGTATCAGAGTACAGAACATTGTGCTGGGTGGGTTTAACTGTACCTGTAACCAGCACAAAACAAACCAAACACAGCTTTGGTTTGCCGCTAATGTTGTAAGTATCATGACGTGTCTACCTTGCAATACAGATGCTCACACTGTCCTCCATGTCATCAGAAACGAATCCTAACAGTAATATTTATGCAGTTAGTGCTACCAAATGATATCCATGCTATGGAGTTTGTATTGCTACAGATATTGAAGTGTTTTATTTTCAACTGTATTTTAACAGTAGATGATGTTATATTTTAAGTTTAATCAGTCAAAAGTGTCAGATCACTGCCTTTTCCCAGACGCAGGCTGACAGTAGTCAGCTCTTAAATTCCTGGCTTGGTGTAGAGATTGTAGACGGTGGATGTTTCCAGTGATGTATTTTCAATAAAGGAGCTCTTGTCCCGAGTCCTCTCATGCTGAGCTGGTTGTCCATTTTTGTGTTTTTGTCAGTTTGGAAGAACTGGACCACTAGCTCAAAGGCTCAAGTTTAAGCACTTTTCATCTTCGGTCTGCAGGTTGGAAGCGGAATTGTCATTAGAACTTCAGGTTACATATTTGCAGAGCGACCCGCTTCTGCAAAGTTCCATAGTGTGGTTATAGCCCATGGAGGGCCGCAAAGTGAATTCAGAAGTGCCATTTACCCAGTTATGAGTTGATGAACTGCGGAAATGATTTTGGAAAATTATTTTAAGGTTGAAAAAAAAAAAAACATTTAGTCTTGCTTTAATATGGCCCTGATCTGGCTGGCACAGGGTTAGACACACACACACAAACACACAGAGAAAAGGAGGCAGAGAATGCTGAATTAATTTGACAACCATGTAAAAATGAAGAGAGACTGAAGGGCCCGAAGTTGAACCATGAGGTTCCGTGCATTCAGAGATTTCATGTTAACCATGTCAAAGACATTTCAGCCAGAGATATTGACTGAGAGAGAAAGACAGTGAGAAAGTGCATGCACTTGTGCAAGAGAGAGTGAGAGAGACAAAGAATTCTGTGGCAGCTACAGGTGGACCAACTGTCATCTCTTCTCTGAACCATGACAGATGTAGAGAAAAGCTATTTTACACTTAAGTTGAAAACGTAAAAAAAAAAAGATTTAAAGGCACAAAGTGAAAGAGAGAGACAGAAAGAAAGGGACACAGAGAACACTGTGGCAGCAAATACTGTGGCAGTTACACCTGGACCAACTGCCATTTTTTTCAGATTATGTCATAATTTCATCACTATAGCCTGCATAATCGAATGGTTTATCCTCAGCTAGTTACAAGTCATCCACACATCTATACTGTGTCGGACAAATGGGCCTTTTTTTCGGACTAATGCGATGTTGGACTAATGGGTTCTTTACTCAGTGGTCAATTTTCGGACTAAGGGGATGTCGGACTAATGGGATGTCGGGCCAATGACATTGGTCAAACCGAATCTTTGTGGGCATGTAGCCCTAGTAGGCAAGTAGTAAATACAAGCTTTTGCCCCCAGGGGCCACTTCCCCATTGTGTCAGTGTCTGTGAAAGAGGGGGAAACCGGAAAAAGTTTTTGCTGAATAACTCAATAGCGTTTTACACAACAAAATCAATTTTTTGTAATGGAAAAGTATCGACCCAACCCATACAGACTCCCTTGTAACATAGCGCCACCTAGTGAAATGGTTAAATGCAAAATTTGGGGTTTTTAATTGCCAATGTCTTAGACCAAGAAGGCGGGAACTGTACAAAATATGTCATGTATGATTAGCACAAAGACCTCTAAAAGCACGGCAAGTAGGCCTACTGTAAAATGTGTCCTATAGGGGGTGCTGTAATTGCACAAAACTAGATGTACCGCTATGCTATGGTATGACTGCCGCAGTGTATTGAAGTGTGGGAATCATGGGTATGGTGAGTTTGTGGTAGGTCAGTGTTGTGAGGTGAGAGTTTGTGTGGAAATGATTTGCTGGAAGTGGGCATGGATGTGGGTTTTGAATGAATGACATTCTGTGTCCAAGATATTGGCAATGCAAAATCCCTATTTTTGCATTTAACTATATGACTAGGTGGCGCTATTTCTTCAAGTGAGTGTTTATGGGATGGGTTGATACTTAACAAAAACTGTTTTTTGTACACCTAGCTTTGACTGGAAGCATTGCACCCATGTGGTGAAATGTCACAAAATTTGGTGCACATGAAAAGAAAGCGGTTCAGAGTTGTCATGTCAACTTTGACCAAATATGAGCAATGAGAAGCCGAGAGGAGAATTTTAAGCTATGTTTTCAAATTTTGATTGACATGTAACTTTGAAGCAGTCCATCTCAAGATAAATCCTTTGATAAATTTTTGTCACCATTGTCTGTAGATGACATGTACCAAATTTGGTGAGATTCACATAAACGGCCTATGACGAGTTCGTTTGGTTTCGCTTTCACAATGTTAAAATTTCATGGAAATTCTTTTTGTTGGAAGTGGGCGTCGACCACTGTTTTCAATGCGGGAGGTTCAATAGATTTCACAACAAAAAAGAACTGCATTTACCCCTATCACTAGGTGGCGCCGTGTTTCAAGTGACAGTTTATGGGCTGGGTCAATGCGTCTTTGTAACCCCGACATACTACCACAAAATCACTGTCTTAGGAAAAAATGTTGATGAGTTTAAAAAAAAACAACCTGTTTTTGGACTCCTAGCTTCGACAAAAAACATTGTCCCCTTTGACAAAATATCACAAAATTTGAGGCACATGAACAGAAAGCTCTTTAGAGGTGGCATGTCAATTTTCACAACATTGGAGAAATTAGAAGCCAAAATATGGACTTTTGAAGAATTTTAAGCTATGTTTCAAATTTTCATTGACATATAACTTTTAAATGGTTTATCTCAAGACAAATCCTTTGATAACTTTTTGTCATCATTGTCTGTAGATGACATGTACCAAATTTGGTGAGATTCACATGAACGGCCTCTGACAAGAGTTTGTTTGGTTTCACTTTCACAATGTTAAAATTTCATGGAAATTTTTTTTGTTGGAAGTGGGCGTCGACCAGTGTTTTCAATGCGGGAGGGTCAACAGATGTCACGACAAAAAAGAACTGCTTGTAAACATTACTCTTCTCTAGATAATAGACAAAACGACATTTTGTACAATTTTTGTACAATTACAGCGCCCCCTATGGGCCAAATTTGATGGCATGTGCTGTGCTTTTAGAGGTCTTTGTGCTGATCGTGCATGACATATTTTGTGCAGTTCCCACCTTCTCGGTCCAAGATATTGCCAATATAAAATTCAGTTTTTCGCATTTACCCATATCACTAGGTGGCGCTACACTTTAAGTGAATGTTTATGGGCTGGGTCGATACGCCCCTGTAACACCGACATATAACAAAAAAAATCATGTTGTTCGGTGAAACATTCACTGAGTTATACAGCAAAAAACTTTTCGGTGTCTCCCCCTCTTTGATGGACACTGGCACAGCGGGGGTGTGGCCCTTGGGGGCCAAAAGCTCCTATTCGCTCAAAAACTTCTAGGGCTACATGCCTACAAAGATTCATCTCCCCCAGAGTTACAGTGTCCTATCAATCGTTGACGAAAAATCGGTGAAAAAAAAAAAAAAAAAGGGAATTATCTCGGCAACACTATAATGACCGCTTTCGCTAGCTTCGCTAGTGGCGGTCATAATAACATTTTGGCTATTATCTGGAGAGCACTACAGTTTACGTTTTTTTTGTCTTGAAGTCCATTGAACCTCATGTTAAAAACACTGGTCAATGCCCACTTCCATTGAAAACAACTTCTGTCAAACTTTAAAATGACAAAAGTGAAAGTAAACGAACTCGTCATAGGACGTTCATATGAATTTCACCAAATTTTATATGTTATCTAGAGACTATGGTAACAAAAAGTTATCAAAGGATTTATCTTTAGATTAACCATTTTAAAGTTACATGTCAATCAAAATTGAAGACCTAGCTAGAAATGGTTTGCCAGTCCATATTTTGGCTTCTAATTGCCCAAATTTCTCAAACTTGACATACAATCTCTACATAGCTTTCTTTGAATGTGCACCGAATTTTGAGAGATTTTGATACAGGGGGAGCTGTTTCCCATCGAAGTTAGAAGTCTGAAAACAGTTTTTCGCAAAAGAACTCACCTAAACCTTTACCCAAGACAATGATTTTTTTTGTATGTTGGTGTGTTACAGAGGCAACCCAGCCCATAACACCACTTAGTAAAATTGGTAAATGCAAAAATTGGCCTCTTAAAATAATTACCAATATCTTGGATTGAGAAGGAAGAAACTGTACAACATATCTCATGTATGATTAGCACAATGACCTCTAAAAGCATGGCACGTAGGTCTACTGTAAAATTTGTTGATTGGTCGATTTGGTCGATTGTGTCGATGCCCACTTCTATCGAAAAAGATTTCTGTCAAATTTAAAAATGTCGAAAGTGGGGTTTTAAATTACCAATATCTTGCACCAAGAAGGCAAGAACTGCACAAAAAATGTCATCTACAATCAGCACAATAACCCCTAATAGCCCGGCACGTATCTCAAAAGTCAGCCTATAGGGAGTGCTGTAATTGCACAAAATGTCATTTTTTGTATTATCGGGACAACACTACAGTTTAAAATGTTTTTTTTAATCTTGAACGCCATTGAACATGCATTGAAAACACTAGTAGACACAACGTTTTTTTAGTATGCCAGTGTTACACAGTCATTTCAATGCAGCCCATAAACACTTGTTTGTAGTGTACTTGTCTTGCATGAAAATCACCTGTCCATGCCCACTTCCAACAATGAAAATGTCAAAAAACAAAATCTACTTGCTATGTAGGGTGACCAAAAATCAATACCATGCGGTGGCCACCCTGTACTGCTATGTGGTACATATATAGTACACTACAATGTGTAATAACACACTATAGTATTTACTATAATACACTACAATGTAACTTACTATAAGTACTATAGTAGGCTACAATGCACAGTGTTTACTGTGTTTGCATTAGTGTTTCCTATATAACACAACCAGTAACTACTGTAGTAAATATCATACTTTATTATAGTATAGTAAACTATCTGATAGTATAATGTAAATACTGTGGTAAATAGTATTTTCTCCTATGAAGGTTTGTTGTCAGGAACGCTTGAAATGATTTTCCCTTTTCTTTATCTTATCTTCCCTGTTTCTTGTACCACATTTTTTTTGTTTATTTCAACCGAGGTTAACCCATAGACAGTAGACCCAGTCGTTTCGCCCCGTTTTCAGATTCCAGGGGGCGCCACGACCAATCACTTTCTGAGTCTGACTGCTGCTGGCAACATTGCCTCTGCTGACAGTACACAGTAACAACCACCAGTACATTATTAAGGAAGTTAGAAAATGGCAGTTTGGCACCTCGTAACTTTCTGTTTCTTTCTTGACACGTTAGGTTCGGTGTAACGCCTGATGCAAACAGTTAGCCGATTCCCTTAACGAATTAAATCATGTTTTGTACAGGAATATAATGGCAATATCTACAGTGTAAGGATAATCCAACCCTGAAGTGCTCCACGAACTGTACATGAATTGTCGCTTCCTGGTTGCAACATACTTTGCCAAGACCTAACCCAGCAAACCAGTGTGAGACAGCGGCGTAACGACATGTGTTGTCTTCATGAATGCGGATTTTATGCTCTCGACGACTCCTAAAGCTACTTCAAATGTTTCAGTACAGAAGAAACGGACTGATCAGAAACTCGGCTAGCTAGCCCAAATCATGGAAAATGATACCAGCCCGAAAGAAGGTGACTATGCGCTCTCCATTTTCGATGTTTCTTAAACGAAAAGGCAGTTTTTTTGTTCGCGATATTTTAGCATTTATCAGCATTTATCACATTATTGCATCACTACTCGGTCAGACCTTGCGAGACTAGTCGAATAGTGTTGGGTGTTTCCTTCCTAGCTCTGCTGGCAGATTTTGACAAAACGAAAGAAGTTGTCACACGACTGAGGTGGCAGGGGCAGTTACCCGAAGTGCAGTTACATTAGCTCACAAGTTGTTTGGAAAGAATAGAGCTAATCCACTTGATGTATTCAACAATCAACATTATCTAGCTTTAAGACTTAAATATATACGATTTGGACTGTACATGTGGGTTATTATATGAAAAGGAAGCAGCAAGGATCTAGCGCGGAAAAACCCCATGCGTAACCTTGTTACACCTGAGTGTGCGTTGCAGTAGGCCTATCTAAAGTGGTATGAATATGAAATGATTAGGCTAGTTTTATTGTAGCGATAATTTGACATGTTTATTACTAGTTTTCATTTTAGTGGAGGAAGTGTTATTAATAAGAAAGCTAAAACGTACTTTGCGCCATGTTGTGGCGTGCATAAGTCGAGTGGTGAAGTGCTATATCTGGTTATTGTGGAAGTGTGTAATATCCTTTGTTTTCAGCGAGTTTTGACACCATTGACATCACTGTCAATGTGCCTCCTGGTGTGCTTTCACGACTTTCTCAGATTTTTCCTGCCTGTTTTTTGAATCCCATAAATACGCTTTACCTGTAAAAATGCAACAAGTGCCTGTCATTATCTCCTATGCAGGAGCGGACATCCCAGGTTCAGAAAGTAAAAGTGTCCTGCCACATTTGTTCCAGCTAATTCACTGAACCAGTTGATCCATAGGTAGATGATAGTGAAATCACCTTTCTTGAGAGGACAGGCAGAAGTAATACATGGCATGACTTTCTCAATCCAGTTTGTCCACCTCTGCTCCTTAAGGCCTTGGTACTGGTAATACTCAACTACGTTGTATTCTGTAACTGGAACCAGTTTTACCTGCCGGATTAGTTAACAGTGTTAGTCTGCGTTTGAAATATTTCGCTAGTAGTTGATTTGACAGTTCCAAATAGCTACTTGAAAAATGCCTACGTTGGTTAATTAGCCTACATTTTTCATATGGCCACCTGCAGGGTTATTGGTAGCCAGAGCTGAATGCAGACAAACAAGCAGACCTCTGCAAGAGTGAATGTTAAAAACCAACTGTCATAATTCTAACTTTGCTGCTTCTTTTCCTTCATCAGGTCTTTTGGAGCCAGTGCTTCCAGGTTCAGCAATATTTCATGATCGTATTCTACCACCCCTACACAACTCTTACCTGTATGAGGAGTCTAAAAAGTCATTTATATACAGTTCTGCACATCTCATAAATAACGACATCTTGCAGAAACGAGTGAGTATGATAGAAATCCATATCACAATTTTGAGTTTTACCAGAATATGATGTGATCTGGTTTAGTAGATGAAGTGTGCACACTGGATTAAATCGCTTAGTTTTTATGTTGTTTTACTTGAGGTTATCATGTATTTACAGTATTAACATTCCCATAATGGGAGTGTCCCCTGCCCTCTGGGTGTGCTAGGGCAGGTGTTCTCAGGCTCAGCTCCCACATAGGAGTTGCCTATTACTAACTTCTTATTATATGATATTCCATATCAATGTGCAGTGGAAGACATGTGCAACCCTGGTACAGTCTTTGCTGCACATTTATGGTCTTCAAAAATCTGTCAGAATGTGGCACGTAGCCAAGAAAGTAGTGTTTGTGGACTGGACATTTCTTGGTAAAAACGTTTTAAGTGGATAACGAAAATATGCAGTCATTTAGTAACACTATTTTCTGCAGCTTAACTAGTTGTTGGTTTTTCTAGTATGCTGCCTTCCGAGAGGAGAAACAGAAGAGTGGCTATACAGAGGAGGAACTCAATGAGTCATTTGGCTTTCTGTTGTATGAAGATGAAAGCAAGGTATTTATTTGTTTATTGTAATATAAACATGATGAGATCTGCTTAAATACATGTAGTTTAGTGGACAAGCTTTAACATTGTTTTATGTGTTTTTCAGGCAAACAAGCTTGGGGACAGTGGACTCCTTATTGGGCACAGCTCATCTTCTACAATTGGAGATCCTTCAAAGGGTAAAGAAATTCAAGCTATGGTGTACATTAACAACAATCAGCTATCAGCAGCGATCAGTTTTAGTTAAAGAGGTATTAAAATAATTACAGTAGTAATAAGATGAGGAGGCATAAATCAAATTTTGTAAAATGTCATGTGTAGAAGGACCCGTTCTCTTACGAAATGTGACATTTTTATGATACATGCATCCCAACAAGGTGTATCAACTCATTCCGTTAATGGTCATTTGCAGTATAGCGCCACCTAGTAAAAATTGTAAATGTAAAAATTGAGCTTTTGAATTGCTGGTATCTTGGGCAGAGAAAATCATCACTGCACCAAATGCATTATGTAGGGTCACTGCTTCAACCACTCAAATTGTATTATGATTCATTAAATTTGTTTCAAAAAGCATTTTGGCTTCTAAATACAGAATGGTGTGGTTTAGAACATTTTTTTTTTGTTTGTTAATATTCTGTGAGAATTCTTAAGGAATTAGGCCACACCATTTTTAGTCAACCACATTTCATGTAAAAGTACACAAACTAGTCTGAGGGCGTTAATTCAGTTGCCAAAGATTTGGTGTAGATCATCAGCAGACAAGGCAATGAAAAAGTTATCAAAAACCTTAACAAAAGTTAAAGCACCCCAGAATGGATCTGTTCTCCATTTCAGTCATTGTCTGGTCACAGTAAATAAATAAACACTTAAGCTTGTCTTGAGTTCCTTTCAAACTTACTGTTATGCTGTTAAGACTGTGTTGCCAAGATTAAAAGCCTGGCAAGATAAGCAGTAGTTGGATGGTCAAAGTCCACAGAGATTGTGTGGGTTTACATATTGCTGTTAAACATTTGTGAACTATTGTCTGGTACACATGGGCATACTCTTCCGAGATTTAGTAGATCATGCATGACAAGCCTGCTGCTTTTAGAGGGTAGTTGCACATTTTAAGGTCATGCAGTTATCTTTGACTTAAGAGAGGGAAAAATACAGAGGAAATGTATGTGGTTACCACATTCTATTTATGTTGGAGGGTGATAAGACCTACACAAATGAACTCTTTGGTTAATGTATCCGAGGCTAGACAAATTACTAAATTAATTTTAATTGCACAATTTAATAAAATAAGTGAAACGAACTAAAAGAATCGATTGTTAGGCTGTTGCTATGGTATCCATGGTGGCTACTATAAGAAATAAAGTGGTTACTAGGTTAGTTCTATGATAGTGAGTGCAAGTTTAGAATTATCATTTTTGTTGCTATGGAAACTGACATAGTTGCTTTATTTCAGTGTTGGCTATGTTGGTTGCTAGGTAGATAAATGGTGTAATATAGTTAGCTGGAGACATATGACAACTGACAGTTTGAATGGCTAAAAAGTTGTATTATTGAACTATTGAATAGAGAATTATGGTAGGAAGTAGTTTTATTTTGAAACAGTTATGGCCAGAGGTAACAGCTGAACAGGATTTGTAGCTGTAGAAAGCCAGATTGTATGTTTGAAGACTGTGACAGTTACATTGCTCACTAAGAGAGAGACAGTAACATTGCTGCAGCTGGGCTGAACACCTGGCACAGGATTCTAATGGCCATATTGTAAAGAACAACAGTACAGGAAGTTTTCATGCACTGTAATAAACTATTCATATTCCAGATAAGGGAGGTTTGGGAAAGCTTGAATTGCTTTATAATCTCTGCTAGAGGAATGTGGAAGGTGTAGTTTTTCTGGTTTCCTGTCGGTCCCACTGTGTGGGTGGTGTGTGTGCGATGGAAGATAGTGGCACTCCTTTGTCTGAAAAAGGATTGGCTGTTCCAGGGTTGAAAGTGTTCTTTTTTTTGTTGTTTTTTTGTCGTTAAATACTTGTGGTCACAAAAATACAGTTGACCTCTAAATGGTACACTTTGGATCAGTGAAGGATTGGTGCATGCAATGAATCAGGGAATGAGTTGTGTAAACATCATAAGGAGTCACTACACTCCTTAACTTTTCTAATGTGGGCTTCTGATGAGAATAAATAAATACAAAAGCATTATTCAGTTTGAAATGTGGGTTTACAATTCAGAGTGATTAGGACTCCACAAGTTTTTTGGAGTGTCTTCTATGTATGTGTTTCAATTTTGCACTTTTCATGCACGTGCTAGTGTAAATTGTTGTAGTTTATATTGTAGGCATGTTTTGACTTGTTGGTTTGAGTACAGAATGCACTCCACATTCAACAATCAGCAAGGTGAGAATGTAGATAGGTTTGGGTACGGCTACGGAGAAGATATTTAATGCAAACATATTCAAATAACCTTTTTCCATTAACTTTATTTACATTATGGTATATGCGCATTAAGGTGTAATTCACCTCTCTCGCGCAAATCGAATTTATATTCGCATTAGGAGACTGAAGTGCATTTGCAGGTCTTTCAAACTGAGGATTTTTTATTCGCATTAAATTCACATACATACTTAAGTTCATAACTTCAGAATACAAGAGAAGTTTTAGGTATTATGCTGAGGTGTGTCTCTCTCCATGCCCTCAAAGGACCAAAGTGTCAAACAAACCAACTGTTTTCCTTCAGTCACGTCATGAGAACACAAGTGAGGCTTAAGAAAAGGGGCTGGAATTTGAGTCAACGGAACAACCTGTTTCTTGTTTACTGGTCCCCTGTAGACAAATGTGATCTGTAGTCTACAAGCCACTACACCCTGTCCATTGCATCACACAATGCATTGTGCAAAAGACAATGCCATGACTTTAAGCCAGAGAAAGTGCATAGATGTGCGAAAATTGGGCTTTTTCTATTAGTGTGCTTATGGAATGAGAACAAACCAGTTTGGGATTAACGGACTAGCAGTATACAAAAAGGTTCTTATCTGTTCTTATACAAGTCAACATCGTGTATATGCTTGTAACTTAAGGCAATTAAAGATTGCTTTTACTTCTACATAGCTAACATAGTTATCTATTTACCAACACCCAAATACAGGCAGCACTTATTGGTCAACAAAAAGGAATTAACAGGAGTAACATACATATCAGCAACCGTTTTAGTCTGTCTTTACATGCTGAAGAAGAAGCTATTTTCTCACTTGGGGGTTACAAATTTGTATGTGAGATATTAATTAAAAATGTCTGTATAGTTCTGCCATAGCCTAGTAAATAGTATATTGCTACCATTTTAATTGTAAAGAAAATACATCTTAATAAGCAGTATAAAATCTTTAGTAAATATAAATGAAAGTTGTCACTGATGTAATGGGCTAAAGCCCTAAGAGGTCTTTAGGTATGGTATAAAATACCATTTAACTGGAATTTAAAAAAATTAACTTTCAAGCAGCTGTGCCACATACTGCTGTTCTAAAACTGTCAACGGCAAAAAAACAATTTTGTTCTCATTAGCTTAAGATTAAACTTTTCTCAATATTTTTTTCTTTTGAGTTATCGACAAAATTGACAGTGTACAACATGTTTTATTACGGAAAAGACATATTATATTAAAGGGGTCCTTCCATTGTGATTTTTATTCGTATTTCTGTGTCGCCACTATGGTTGAATGCATTGTGTGTCATTTCTGTGAAAAATTATGTCCTAGTTCTCTTGTTTGACGCCGTTTTCTGTAAGCTAGAACAGGTCTAGTGGTTGAACGACTGGCTTTTCCGGTGTCCCTCGTGAATATCCATGACGTGTCAATAAAGCACCTTTGATTGGGCAAATTCGCTGTCTTTCGTTCACCTAGCTTCTGTCCACTGTTCTCAATGAATGTGAGCGTGCCATACATGGCTCTGGGCGTGGCTTACGACCTAGTGACGTAGATAGGTTTAGCCTGCTCTGATCCGCTCGTTTTGGTTTGCTTGACCCTTCAATGACCAGTAAAACCATGAGGATCGAATTTCACGTCTTGGAATGCTGCGTGCATATACTGCTTGTTGTGACCCACAGAGACCCACTTGTTGTGTAAATAGAGCTACTAAACGTGTTTTTTGACGGAAGGACCCCTTTAAACATTTTGACCGGCAAGATCATTTGGTAAGGTAGTAACATGTTATTTAGCAAATACGTTGATAACAAATCCATACATTATGGTTTACAAAAATCATAAAAAAGGAGTTGCTCAGGTGACGTTTTCATTGACATTTCAGTTTTCAGACGTGCAAAGGCCAGTTTGTTGAGTAACCTGTAGATGCATGCATATATTTACCCATGTGAACATTGACAGAAGATCAGTTAATTCAAGATAAAATTGCAGTCTGCAGTGAGGACGGATATTAACCATGTAGGTATATGTGTGTATATGTATAATACATAAATTCTTTATGTTGTAGGAGTGTACGTGTCAAAGTACTCAGACTGCCTCGACCTGAAACGATGGTACTGTGGAAAGTCAGGGCATATTGCCATAGTGAGGCTCACCAAGGTAACCTTTGTTTTTTGATGTATACTGCTTTGAATAAAACAGAAAAAAATAAGAGTACCGGTAAATAAACATTGTGGTGTACAAATTGATTGTTGCCATATAAATCAAACATAAACTCGTCCACATCTGTCATGTCTTTGTGTTGTATGCAGTGAATTGTTTAACAATTCTCCTTGTCAAATATTCATGTCTTTTTAGGGCAGAGTGAAGGAAGTGAATGACAACTACACGTTGAACTTCACTGATCCCACAGAAGGCTTTGACTGCCACGAGTCTGATCAGCTCAAAGCAGTTACTCCCACAACCAGCTCTTTTTTGGCCTTTGAGAGAACTCAGGTAACTTAAATACACAGTCTTAACCTGGGTTTGTGTCGTGTCCTTCCTTAATAGTGTATTTTTAGGCGAATATTTCATGTGTTAAGAGTATTCCTTACTTGTGTTCTTCTCATCTATACTCTGAGCAAGTGAAAACTGTAGTCAAGTTCCTTATTTGTGTACTCAAACTTGCCAAGTAATCGGTTCTGTAATCGGGGGGTGGGGGGGTACAAACACTGAAGGTGTAACACCAATGGTGTTAGTACCTTTTCTTGTTCATCTTCCTCTAAAAAATGTGTAAAAGGTGTGCTTCTGAGCAACGTTCTGTTTTGTATTCTACAGCACTACCTGTATGAGCTGTTAAATAGCGGAAGAGATACAGAGACGTGTCCCAGGCATGTTTGCCCATTTGCAATAGTGGCCTTCTCCTATGGCAAAGCAGAACCTGCTGTTTCTGAATCATCAGAAAAGAGGTACCGGTAACTCTGTGACCTTGTACAGGATAGTTTTTCCTGTAATTGTTCAGACTGTACCTGCAAAAATAGCATGTGATTTCAAGTTGGCAAAAATAGCACGTGATTTTATTCAATTATTTGTTGGTGTTTTGTGAGCCTACTTACAAGTCCACACAATCTGCATGCATATGCATACATATGTGAAGGGTTTTTTGCAAAAATGTCACATCTCGTCTTTCCTTTTTTTCAGTGAAGAGAAAACAGGTAAGTTTTATGTGCTTACCATTAGAATTTTTCTTCCCTAGATGGTCATTACAATTTACTACCACTTTACATCAATAGTTAATAACATATCTCTATTCAATTTTTAAAAAAATGTTTAGATCTTTTTTTGTATCTTTTACTTTATTTACATTTTTTTATCTAGCGTTTTAAAATTTCAAATGTGCCAAGATCACAATCACTGTTTTTTTTTTTTTTTATAACAGTGTTTTACTACCAGCCGTGGACAGGCCAACTGGTGATCGACTCTTTCACCTATGAAATTGGACTGAAGTCCAGCACTGGAGCTTTGCTACCAGCCAAACTGTACGTTTCTACTTTTACATTACACATTACACACTTACAAATCGGAATGGTTATTTTAGTGTTGTGATTGCATGTGCATATCTGGCATTATTATTCAATGCAATAAAAGGGTGTCTTAAAGCACTTATGTCTTGACTGCTCTTTCATGCATTATCTGTAATGCTTCATATGTTGTATCATTTCAGCCCAAAGAAGTTAGAGATCAAAAATGCAATCAGAGTGTCTGATCTGAGAGTAATACTGCCTAAGGAAATTTTTGAAACCTGTTTTTCTGGGGAAGGTAAGGTTGGGAACAGTTCAGGCTTCTAAAAACAAGCCAAGCCTTGTGGTGTGTCAAATTAATTGTGTGTCCAAATTCCAATTTGTGGTAGATATCACTTTAATAAATACATTCACCAAGAAGTGTTTATAGACTTTGTATTATGATTCTGTTATTGCAGTTATGGTGGGAGGAAAATGTTGCACTCTTTTTGAAGTGGCATCCACTGAGGCAGAGGACACACATCTCCCACTTCTCACTAAGGAGTTAAAAAAGAAGGACATAGTGAGTTATGAATCCATTATATTACATTATATTATATTATATTATATTGTTAAGTATAAGTATAAGACATAGATTCAGACATTTTTTCCAGTAATTACTTTTGTTAGTTAGCTTTGTAAATCATTTCTGTTAAACTTCTGTTGTGTAGAATATGCTTTATAAATAAACTCACCTTGACAGATTTTTGTAAGAAAAAGAGTGAACTTACTGTCTGACTTTTTTATTGACCATGATAACGTTGCTGTCCACAGGCTCTTGTTTTCTATTTGGGTGATTCTGGCTTCTTCGTGCTGTTACATTCATCCTATTTCCTTTCATATGAAGGTAAAGCACTTTTTTAAGAGTACAGACGTTAAGTGTACAGTTCATGTTGTACCATTACTTAGAAGTTTATTACATCACATTATTTTATGGGTGAGATTTAAGCTATGAGATTTTTGTTGATGCAGTCTCTTGTTTTGGTGTCTATGTTACTATAGCATTTTACCGAACACACAAATGTCTTTTCAAGGATAACAGTAGATGAGTGCGTACAACCATGTATTTCAGCTACATTTATGACCTGGTCAAATATTTTCCAGTTAACAGTCAATAAATCTTCCTTGGTATTCAGTAAATACAGAAGATACTAAGTGTGTGTCATTGAGTTATAGGTACTGGCAAAAAATATTGAAAAATCTTGGACTGGTTCCTTGAGCTTTGTTTTATCTCCACCCATGCTCCATACCCCTATCAATTTTAATGAAAATTGAGTAACTGTGTTACAAGCAAACTGAGAAGAAAATAGAAAACTGGAAACAAAAACAAAACCTCAATGGCAGACTTAATAAATACAGGAATGTTGTTTGTTTATTGAATGGATTCCAATTGTGTCCTTATTGTTTCAGATGCAAATTCAGAGAAAACGGAAGCTTTACAAGGCATGTTTGTATTCCCAGAGACTCGAACTATACACCGAGGTAAAATTTCTATCACTTTTATAAATAGACATTAAAATCCAACAAATTTATTTAAAATGGGAATTATCAAGCTGTTATTTTCTGCAATAACAATTAGTCGATTGGAAATATTTCTAGTACTTTCTCTAGTTCTGTTTTTGTCTGAATGTGTTTTTGTTTCTTCATTAAAACTGGTGTTTCTTTTGCAGATACTAAGAGTTGTTGGAAGAAGTCGCCACTGTCATCTGATATTCTTCAAGTCCTGCCAGCATTGAACTATGCAGAGACAGAAATGGAAAAGGCTGGCCTGGATCAGCATGAGAAAATGAGGACGCTGCTAGAAAAACACTTTGAACATTATGGGACCCTGATTCATCCAGGATTGCAGAGCAGTCCTCCAAGGGAGGCCAGTATGTTTCCAGACCAGTACGATGTGCCCCCTGTATTCAAGCATCTTTTTCCAATGCCAAAGTGGACCGATGACAGCAGGTCGCAAATGAAGTTGTATTTGAATCAGCCCTGCTCTTTTGAGTTCCCAGTAAAAAGGGCTGCTGAGCTGATTCTGGTAGGTCGAGAGCAGCACAGAGATGACCCAGATGACGAGGTGTATTACTACATTTTATCTCCAGAGGCTCCTAGCAGTCCCACCAGTGTTTGGCTTGAGAAGTCTTTGGACGCAGATTTTAACTCCACTGCTGAGGAGTTAACAGTCAAGTCTAAAGACATTGACTTCACTGCTAAGGAGTTGACAGACACATCTGGGAGCACTGACTCAACTGCTAAGGAGTTGGCAGACACCCTTAAGCCACCAGAATCAACCCCTGAATCCAGGCAGCCTCACATTTCTGACCTGAGCAGTAATAACACTGAGATACAGAGGAAGGAAGGCAGCCCTGCCTTAACATCATTGCCTGTAACTTCAGGGGTGGAGCCCACTGTAACAGCCGTGTCCACAGGGGTATTACAGGCCTTAAGTGCAGTGCTCACACAAAAAGCATTGACCCGGTCTGTTTCATCACTAGCATCCACACACTGTGATAACCAAACGCCGCAAATAAGCTCATCTCAGGAGTTGACAGCTAATGAAAGCACATCTGACTGTGCAACTGTTACTGTACAGACTGGTGATGCTAAAGTCTCCATGACTGAGACAGATGTGGCCCTGGACCCACAAATGGACAGCCAGGCACCCGCTCAAAGCAAAGGAAGCACATCTCGCCGTCCAGGCAGAAAACGCAAGAGAAAATTTACAATGGCTGTGTCAAAGACTACCTTAAAGCAGCCATTGCATTCCAGCAGTTTGTCGCCAGTGGTTGCAACATCAACCACAGATGGACATTGTTCAGAGACTGTACAGAACCAACCTGATACTGAACTAGTGAACCAGTCAGCTATGGAGACAGAAAACAGCGAAAACTTGACCCAGCCACTGGTTGAGTTGTTGGGCAAGAGATTTCCCAGTGAAACTTTGGAAAATAGTGTTCTTCAGATTTCGGAAAGAGTAGAAAACCAGTCATCTGAAGTAGAAATTCCCTCTAACACCAACTGGAGGAGTTATCCAAGGCGACGTAGGAAACACAATGTTTCCAAGGGGGATGGGAAAGACCTTTTGGAAGAAGGTAGCAAGACTACACAAACACATCCACTGAAAAGGAAGATGGAGAGAGAGAGTCTAAGGGCTGACCTGAAAACGATTATTACTGACTGTGGAAGGATATTTGTTCCTCATGGCACTGAAGTGCCAAGTAAGGATTTGGAGTTAGTGATGAAAAGGCAGAAAACAGCTGACTGTGACAGTGGTTTAAAGAAGACAGAGGTTGAACAGCTGGTTTCATCATCAGGTACAACAGACATTGTAAGTACCAGTGAGATCATCAACGATGCATCAGTGCTAGAAGTACTGGATGGCAAACAGGATTTGCATTCTTTGACCAAAGAAAGTAGAACATCAATAGATGGCTCCCAACCACAGAGTTCAGTCCGACCAGAGCTGTTATGTCAGTCAGAACAGAAATCTCAGACCACAGATAGTGCTCAGTCAACAGAGGCTGAGAGAATTAATGAAGACGGTAGCACAGATTCTCAAAAGAAGAAGAAAAAGGGTACGGAATACACTATAATTTCAATTAGCCAGCTAAGAACTGTTTTGAGGAGGGGCAAAAAAGGTAATGGCTCAGCTGTGGAAAAAGACACTGACAATGCGCAGTCTGAGAACAATACAAAAGATGATGCCAAAAGCAATGATGATCATAAACATAAAAGCATTGATGTCTGTCAGGGTAACCAAGACCAGGCCACTGCAGCTACACCTGCAACTGATGATTCAAAAAGCTTACAGTCAAGCCAGGAGAATCAGCATTTGCTGGGGTCACAACAGAAACCAGCTGATTCAGGACACACTGAGCCTGACATGAAGCTTGGTAAGGACTTAAATACACAAGCTCTGATCAGGCAATTTTCATCTGATATACCTACGCCATTGTCTAAAAAGGCAAGAACAGCCAGGAAAAAATGTGCCAATACCCCAAGAAAATGGCGTAGGCGGAAAGTTAAGGACATTCTCAAAGAAAATGGTGAGTATTTTCTAATGGTGCAGGTAATGTTTCAATAAGGGTTATAATTAGTAATTATGTATTCAAGTAATTATGTAATTAAGTTTAATTATGTTTTAATTTTTTTTTAGATATTTAACCAGTAACAAACACTTGACATCCCATTGCATATGCTTTTAAATTGTGAAGTTAAAGTAAAAGTTTTACAGTAAAAACTATTTATGTTGTAATCAGGTCTGTGTGTCTGTACACGTGTAGACTATTGTTGAAGGGAAAAAAGCTGAATGCTATTGTGCTTTTTGACATGGGGTCCAAAAATACAGTGTGTGTATGTACAATGTGTCTGTGTGCACATATTTTTGGTGGGGCCAGCTAAAATCTGAGCTTTTCTTCTACAAATTACGCTACTTTTTTGGGAAATATGCTCATTTGCCATTTTCCCAAGCGTTACACGGTTGGGTTTTTCTTTTTCAAATTCCAAGCCTCAGGAGAGTACCCATAAAAAAATTGTCCCCCTACTAGTCAGATTTTGTGATATGACTGCACCCATTGTAATACCCAAGTCTTTAGCTCTTAGGTAGATAGGGCAGAAAGTGACACCTGCCTAGACAGACAAACCTGATACGGTACATATTTTATTCATGTTAGCTCCAAAAAACAGCAAATTTATTAGTATTCATATCTTGCAAATGCCATGGCATTTTAAGATTTTTTAACAAAAAGTCTGCTTTTCGAGAATTGCCCAGTATTATACTAGCACTACTACTACTAATACTTCACCAGTCAAAGATCCATTATTAGTCTACAGCCCATGTGAAATTTAGACAGAAAGCACAATCAACCCAAGAAGCGAAAAGCATCCCAAAAAATGATCCTTTATTGCAGCAATTCAATGCCTGTGTGCTGTTAAAAACTTTCATGAGACAGGTGCCCTAAAAAAAAAAACCTAGGTTTGAGGTTGACCTCAAACATGTCGTAGTGCAAAGAACTACTGATGTGAAAAACACTATTCTTGGTGGATCTTTGCCTGGTGAAGTATTCTTTGACTGCATACGAAATTTGTTTCAAAGTCCGCACCATTTTCAGGGTCCGTCATGGGAGGATGAGCCTGCACTCTAAATTTTAAATATGCACAGTTTTCCTCTATTTCACAAATTTTAACTTTCCTGTCTTTGTACTACTTTGCTCTTTTCTGTTGTTTTTCTCTCTTGTATTTGTCAACTTTTTCCACGTTTCCTCTCTGTGCTTAAGGTTGCTGCAGCCGCTTTAGGATAAGGATAATGTAATGTTTAAAAGTAAAATTACTTTGCCACTTACATAAAATTAAAATAAGTCGAGTTAGGCCTAGTTTATGTAAAATCTTGTTTTCCATGAGTTATAATGTGTTAGAAATGAATGGTTTAAGAATCTCTCATTGATTACCCCCTCTAGTTAGTAGTGATGTGTCAGCTAATCCATGGCACTGTAGTGGACATGAATTAACTGGATCATCTGCAGTTCTATTGGAGTCATTGTTAGTTTTTATTAGTTAAACACAACATATGACTATAACATAAAACAGTGTTCAACACTCAACATGGCTTTACAGTTGTGAAGTCCAGCATGGGCAATGCTTAAATCACTGAGGCAAAGAATACCCTACAGCATATAACATTGTTACTGCCTGCTCTTGCTCCCTTGCTCTACTGAGATATTTTATCTTTGTGGCCATCAGGGAGACACCGCAACAATTCTAGGGGAACCACTAAGATTTGGGGTATCTCCCTGAAATTATTTATATAATCTATATAATAATCAAAATGTGTAGAGAAAACGCAAGATAGTTGTGCACCTAGGAAGAGTATCTTTTTTGGAGAAGAGATTTATGCCTTCCTCACTACAAACCTTATTCTAACATACTATTATTTGGGAAAACACCGAACCCATACACACTCACTTGCAGCATAGCGCCACCTAGTGAAACGGGTAAACGCAAAAATGGGGGTTTTGAATTGGCAATATATTTTTAGATTAGGCAATTAGATACTGGGATAGATTTGGACAGAACAGGGCTCGGGCTGGATTTTTTTCTTTTGAATCTTTTAAATTACTTAACTTATACAGTTATTTTGTTTATGCGATTTTCTGTTGATCATAATACAGTAATATGTATAATATGTGAATAGTATTGGGCAAATAGAACATTTTTATCAGTGCTACGACAATATTAATTTACTACATGTAAGTAATTATGTAATCAGATTTAAACTCTTATTAATTCATGCTGCTTCATACGCTTTCATGTATTTGTGTGTTCTTCTTTTGTCTGTTTTATCCTTACAGAGCACTCGTTAAAACAAGCGCTGTCGCAGACAGCCAGTGACATTCTTGTTGGGCATGGCTTGGAAGAGCTGTGTGTTGGTTCAGACAGGAGCTGTAGTCTTGAAGTTGTCAACTCTGCATGTCTGCCCGCAGACGCTTTGACCTTACTGGCTGACTTGGCCCTCAGTGGCAGTAGTGGCAAACATGCTAAAATAATGCAAAACCTTGGAGTAGATAGCAGACTCAGTCAAAGACAGGGAATCCAAGACAGTGTGAAGGCAAGCAGCTCCCAAGAGACAGCGTCTGTCCTCCATGCACTACTGAGGCGCCCTGCTGAGGTGTTAAAGCTACCCGCAAAGTCACCGATGCCCAGGGGTCTTGTTGCGAAGGGGGAGTATGTTGTGATCGTTTCAAAAGACCACCCTTACTCACAACCACCTCTAATGTTGGGTTTGTCAGGTTCACCACTCCAGGCCTTACCTTTTTCAAGCTGTTCAGATTCCCTCACCTGGACCCATCCTGGGGGAATACAAGGCAGGCCTGCGAGCAGCAGAGAGGACCTATTAGTGCTTCAAGTACAACGCAACTCCTCCGGGGATAAAAGGTGTGTGAACAGGAATGGATGGCAACAACAGTCACCCATCAGAAAGCTAGTGACATCCAACTGGAGGGAGATGCGGAAGTCAAAACAGCACAGGCGGATTGTTGAGAAAGATGGATCGATTAAAGTTACAAGACTGTGGAGGGAACAGTATGACTTCAATCTGGATAGCAAGTTCACAAATGACCCACATGACAAGACTGTAACAAGAGCATTGCATGGGTATGTCACAACTTTTTACTCCTCTTTGTATTTTGAACTCTAACAGCAGTTAATAAACTATAAAGCATGGTTCTTTTGGTTGGAATGCATTTAATTACATAGGCTACAAAGTTGTTTTTCTTATTTAGGCTAGTCTTAATTTTGTGCTGTGCCAAAAACGCAACCATGTTCATATGCAGGGCAGTTCGGTATCACTACATCACACCAGTGAATCAACAGCTCTCAATGAAAATCATTTTAACCTTCATGAAGCGAAGATGTATACATTTAAAATAGTGAGCAGTTCATTAACATCCTGGCTACTTTAAATACTCTGCCTCATTCATGCTCACAGCAGAAACGGTCATTTAATTTAAAAGCTCTTGTACCTTTCTGTGGTCCCCTGGTCTACAGTCTACTGTAGTTAAAGTTAAGAAGAAGAACAGAATGAACTAGTTACCTTAGCTGATTACACAAAATCAGTTCTGTTGATTTCTGCCGCATCTGTTAAAGTCCAAAAGAGTCTAACTTGTCAAACGTGTTTCTGTTTCCATTTACACCAATCAAAATGGACAACCGATTGTTTTGGACTTTTAAGGACATGGTGACTCAACAGACGTGTGACAGCCTGCTAATAAAATGTGTTTTTACCACTACTTAGTTAAATAGGCAAATTATTATTTTTACAAGGCTCAGATTTGTGTTGCATAGGGCTTACAAAGAAACATACAGCATCTTTAGTGGCGCAAAAATGCTGTCTACAGTTCGACGGCTTTTATAGCTGCCTAACTACTCTCGCCTCTGCTGTGAAATATCTGCCAAAACGCCTGTCATCAGAGGCCTCTACCAGACTTTTTAACAGTAGGATATTGGTTCAAATGTGTTTACGTTTAATTCCCTTTTCTATTTGCATGCATGGAATTCTTGTTTAGAAGAGTCATATATGACTTACAGTGGGCTGTCCTTGAACATATATTTGTGTTTAAAGCTTGTAGTGCTACATTCCAAGCCTCCATTATGAGGAAGTTAAATTGAGGCCTGTGGCTGGGCTACTACAAACACAACTGGTGATCTGAAATGTAACGTCATACATGCATGAAAAGCCTGTAAATTATTGGAATAGCATAGGTCAGCACACCAGATTATATATGTACTTATGATCTTGCTCCTTTCCTCTGATTAGCCCATGGAATTTCAACATTGTGGACAGTCCCGAAGAACTTCATCTGATCTTCCACATGTGGATAGGTTTGTTCTATACCAAATCAACATCCAGGTTCTTTCATGTTGACCCAAATCTGATTCTACAAGAAAGTGGATTTACAAAATTGGTAGAGGAAATTGACCTTCGTGCCACTTCAAAGCTTCCAAAATATGATGGGAAAAAAGTCACTTCACTGACTAATACACCCTTGATGAACCTACCGCCAGAACCACCTGTCAGACCTGGGTTTTTAAATCCACAGGATGAGGCTAAGAACACTGTTCTACCTTCATCTGAGGCGTTAGATTTGTCAGTAAAAAGATCTAGCCCACTGGATCTCACTTCGACAAACACCCAGGCAAGGGAACCTTCCCAAAACCTCCAGGAAAGCCATGATGCACCCAACAGTGGCAGTTCACTGAAAGAAGTACAGTCACAGCTTGTCTCAGCAAGCAAAGATTCTCTGTCTAGAGTAAGTAACCTGAGAAATATCATTTTTAATTTCTCCATACTGTGTGTCTTCACTGTAAGGAGAGTGAAGCATAGAGCCAACTTGAAGAATTAGGGCAACATGATGCACATTGGTTTACCTTACCAGTGCTATGTACAGTATATTACAAACATGCATGGCATTGTTAGCTTAAAGGTTAAAAGGTAAAACAAATTCATGCAGCATGTGGCCTTAATTTTTTTTAACTTGGTTCTGTTCAGCACTTTTTAAGCATCTTAACACATTTTTTTTTATTTATCTTAGTGTATATACTTTCTCTTTTCCAATAGGTCTACCCTATGGCTGGCAGCAGTAGCAATATGAAAAAGGATATAAATCATGTCGGTGAACAAACCAGGAGCAGTCATGCTCACGAGAATGCCAGCAACATCAAGTCCTCCAGCAGCTCCCTTCCAGAATGCAAAAATCGGGTTGATTGGATTGTTAAACAGGGAACAAATTCTTCGAATTCGGCGAATTCTTCAGACATACAAAAGGGATTACATGATTTGCCAGCCACCAAAGAGTTAGCCCAGAGCAGCAGCAGGGCACCTGCTGACAGCACAAATGAAATCAGTCATAAGGAAGTCAACATTTCCTCTCAATCACACTGTACCTCAACTACAAAACCTGCACATCCTCAGTCCACTGAAGACACCTTTGTGGTCGAATCTTCAACTCTGTCCCAACATGAAAGGACTAGTCCTGTTCAAAAACATGACAGTGTCATCAAACCTCTTGCAGAAGTGTCAGTAAAGAGTAACACTGATCTGTCAGTTGAAGCAGCAGTGTCTGCTCCAAGTAATGATGACTCCGCTCACAAAACAGCAGTGACAGTTAGTGCTGAAAATGATTCTTCACTTGAGGCCACTGCGATGGTGCGGGATCAGAACAAATTGCAAGCTGAAACAGCAGTGGCAGTCGATGAACATAACAGTTCTAAAGTTGAGACTATCTTGAAACCGCATGTTGCCAACGATTCCAAAGATGATGACATCATGATTGTACAAAATCTCAGTGATTCTGAGACCACCCCAACTGTGCAGGATTCACAGGCTCTAAAGGCGGGTGCCATTACGGATGTAGAAAGTCCAGTCAGCTCTAAGGCTGAAATGAAACCCGAGCAGAATGATCCCAGTTCTATGAGCCCCATTGCTGTCAATGACCTGAGAGAGTCAACTTCTGAAAACATGATAGTTGATGATCCAGGTAATCAAACAGTTGAGACAGTAATGTGTGTACACGAACAAAAAGAGTCTAAAGGTGAAATCACCATGACAGAGCAAAATCAGGAAGACCCTGAAACTGAGACAATTGAAGGACCTGATTCTGAAGGTGAGCTAGTCATTGATGAATCAAACGAGATTCAGACTAAACCTGAAAAAGCAGTGGAGCTGTTGCTTCCAAATCAGGCTGAAGATCAGTCGGTCATAACTGAGCAGAATGAGCAGGAACCTGAACCACCAGCAGCAGTGACGTCCCAAGATGATTGTGAAGTTCAGCCTTGTTTAACTGTAGAGAAAAAGAATGACACGAAACCTGATCCATTAGCAACAGTGGTGTCTCCAAATGATTATGAAGCTCTGCATAGTGTATCTATGCAGAATCAGATTACCACCGATTTCAAAACAGCAATGACATCACCCAGTGAATCTGAAGCTCAGCTTTGTTCAACTGGGCAGAATCAGAAAAATCCTGAAACAGCATTGGCTTTGCCAGCCCCAAAGGATTTTGAAGTTCAACCAGTTGTAACTCAGCAGATTCAGAGGAATCCAAACGAATCTGACACAAATATAGCAGTCCAGGCCCATAATGATAATGGAATGATGACAGTTGTAAACATCAAGGATCAGAATGAATCAAAACCAAGTATCCAAGTGGTTGAAGGGGAACAGAAAAACACTGGGCGTGAAAAACAAGTCTTTGAACTATGCACGGAAACATCAGAAGAGAATAACAGTCATTCTGAAAATAACACAATCATGGACTCAAATAAAATCGATGCTCAAGTGAATAACGATGGAGTACCCATGGAGGTACAGCAGAATTTTAACCTGGAATGTGATAGATCCACTGCAAAAAATGAACAGTTAGCAGACACAGTCATGGAGGTGGTGGAAGAGATTGGTCATCAAAATGTGGAACATGATATTTTGCTGAAAGTAGCAGAAAAGAAAGCACAGACTCATAAAGGCAGTCAAGAAGGAGATGGAGATTCGGCATTAGCAACAGAGCAAGATGAAAAAATCAGCCAGTCATCAAGTGTTATCCTGGAAGAGACAAAGGAATATTCCCTATCAGATATTCCATATCATGTAGAAGAGCAGACCAATAAAGGAGCTACATTGCCTCCAAGTGCGGTAGAGCATGAATTAGAAGAAATGGAGAAAAACGATAGATGCCCTACACCTACTGTGGATGAGCTGCCTTATGATGAGGTAGATCACACCATGGATACAAGGATCATCAGCCAAAGCTCCACCCCAACACAGGATGAGCTACCACCTGATTTTGAATCTGCTGCTTGTGAGGATAGTTTTCCTGTGGTGTCTTCGAACCCCCCTGACACAGCTGTGTATAACACTGAAGGACCAGACATCACAGCTCTGAGTCACATGATCTCATGGTTCAGAAATGAACAAAACAAGAAACAGGAGTTGAACTCCATGCCAAGCCAGAATACAGGGCAGTCACAGTTTAGATGTCCATCATCAAATCAGTCAGACAGAATAAGTCACTGGACATGTTCTAACAGTGATAGCCAGTTCAGCCCAAATAAGGGTCTCCAAAGCACTATCTCAGAGTCACCTGTACAAAACACTGAGTCATATAACATGCAGTATGAGGACCTGACTGATGAAGATTTTAAGCCAGATGACATGACTTCATCTTATCAGAGTAGACACAATGTCAGTGAAAAACATAATGCTTTGGACTTACATGCCAGTGAGTCTGAGTTAACTGGATATCATCCATATCACTCTTGCTCAAAGACTGTAGGACATAAAAGTTACCATGCTTTAAGTGAGGCCAATACTGGTAAAGACAGGGTGGAAAAACAAGTCCAGGCCTATCGAGAGAGACAAAGTTTTGATACCAAATCAGTTTCAACTAGGATGACAGATGAGCCATATGAATGGGGTTATTTGGAAGACAGTTATCGAAGTAAACAAACACATTCATCAGGTAAACACCAACAGAGGGGATATTCAGAATATGATGACATATATGGTCAGACTTGGCACTGGGAGAAAGAGGAAGTTCATGATACACCTAACGTCAGTATGAACATGAGTGACAAAACGGAAGATTCAGATTCAAGTTCTGATACATCTTCGAGTGAAAGTGAGCAAGAGTCCTTTGATGAATCCTACAAGAATTACAGAAAAGGAGAGGGACTTCGAGTAACAGTTGATTTCAAGCGAGAACATTTCAGTTTGTCTAGTCTCCCTCATGAGCCCACTGTGTTTACAGTGCTGGATGATGGAGACAAGCAGAGGACATATGAGAACATTCCTATCACAAAACCTAGAATATCTAAGCATTCCCGGACAATTCAAAACACATGCCACAAAGGCACGCAAAGATACGTGGAAAAGTTTCTTCAAAAATGGGATGATTTGCATCAAGCTGAGGATGATGTCACTCAGTCCTCGATGGATTTTGAGTATCTAGTCTTTTCAGAAAAAATGAGTGACATTCTCAAAAACAGTAGGTCAAAAGAGCAACAGAGATTGAACACAACCTGCAAGCCTCCTATGACCATACAGTTTTCAAGTCTCAATGAACAGGATGCATCTGAGGAAAATTGTGAAAACCTCCCGATGTTTTCTGAATGCAAGATCAAGGTCACTTTACCTGGTAGAAAAGAGGAGAAGGAGGAAGATTCTGGACACATGCCCCTTCGTCTCCAAAAACTTGCATGCAAGAGGGAAAGCGAGGCAGCATGCTCAAAAATTTCGGCTATTACAGCCGAATGTGCAAAGTCATATTACACGATGATGAACGAGATATGCACTAACAAAAATGTCATCAGACCAACTGAAAGGATCAGGAAAGAGCAGGATTCTTCAAAGCCCAGAACTAGTAAGACTGATGAACTCTGTGGAAGAATGAAGGAGGATTTATTTGAGCGCCTTCATGACAACCTGAATTCTGTGGTGAGACAAGCTTGCAAGACGAAGTATAGGTTTTTTGTCTTGGTGACATCAGAAGATTCTTTTTTCAAGGAGACAAAGGTAATGACACTTATTAGTTTTGGTAAAGATAACATGTAGAGATATTTAACTGTTATGTGACTAAACGTGATGTGACTTTACTTTTAGGATCTTTTGGAGAAAGAAGGACACATCTGTGTGGAGCCAGAGGAGTTTGATCTAGAAAGCACCAGACAACCTTCTCCATTACTCATAATTTTGAGAAATGAAGACATTGCTAAGCATGTCTGTCAGGTAAAGAAAATACAGGAAGAAGTGTGGAGTTTAACATCAGAGTGTGGTATTTTTATTTGCATTTTTGTCGAAGTCTGGGTCAGAGCTTGGTCTGGCAAACCTTCCATAACGTTCTTAGAGGCGGGATCAACGAACGTCTTTCAAATGCCTCTGTGTACTACTGTACAGAGCTACAACCATTCAGACCACTGATTTTGATGACAAATGCATAGCATTCATTTTTCATTGGTGCCTGGTTTTTCGGGCAAAGGAATGTAAGTAACATGTAGCAAAACCGATTTATGGACTACAATTTGAAGAAGCAGATTTATTTGGGTTGGGTCCTGCCCGTACATACCTTACAATTCAATCCTGCAGATGCCCCTTCAGTGAAGGCCAGTCTGAGCAATGTGAGGTTTGCTATGAACTATGGTGATGCTAGCCAAGCTAAGTGCACTACACTACAGTATAATAAAGTCATATTTCTCATTATAAGGTTCCTCATCTACTTGAACTAAAAAAGTCATCAAGTGTACTCTTTGCTGGCATTGACCAACCTGATGACTTTGTGAACCTCACACACCAAGAGCTGTTTGGCAAAGGCGGCTTTGTAGTGATTGATGGAACCGGCGTGAACAAACTGACACTGGGTAATGTCCTTTTTTACCATTTAATTGTTACTATTGATTTTCATTTTGTGGTTATTATTGTGTTACTTGATTTTATTCTGTTTTTATTTATTGCTTTTTTATTAAGTTTTTTTATTACATTATTTAACCAGAATGACCACTTCGCTGAACATAGGTCCTTTCATTGTTCCTTTCTTTGCCTCAATCATTTGTGTTTAAATGTGCTAAATGAATAAACATGGCTTTCTTTGAATTACATGTTGAACACATTTTAACAAAAATAAAATGGAGATAGTGGTTTTGTAACCTTGTGTTATTGTGATTGTCTCACTTGACCTAACAGAGAACATGAAAAAAATTGTTGTGTGTCTGGAGGAGCTGAGCAAAAAGGGAAAATGGAAATGGTTTCTGCACTACAGAGATAGCCGCAGGTTCAAAGAAAATGCACGGTAAGTGTTGTCCACACTAACTTTTCTTGTGAAGCTTTAGGCATAAAATAATAACGTTGTTCATGTCCCCTGATTGGACAAGGCTTGTTTCTTTATTGTTTTCATACAGCATGTTGGAAAATCATCATTTATGGTGGCTTTCAGCATGAGCATTTTCAACTTATGCCTTGAAAAAATAGTTGCTCTTTATTGTCCATAATGGAAATTCATTCGTTAGTACAGAGCCTCACAAGCAACATATTTACATATACATATCACAACCAGACAGATGATATTAAAGACCTGTTGTGTAAGTGTAATCGTGAGGGGACAGTAGCCCGACAGTCTGGACCCACCAGTAGAGGCTATTGGACCCAGGCTGTTAGCACCAACTAGCCCGGAAATGGCTTTAGCCTGATCTGGCCCAATAGTGTGACAACAGCTAATGTCTTGATCTGAGCAACAACACTGGTTTTCAAGCATATGATCGCATGATTGAATTTTTTATTTCATTAGCTAGTTTGAGGTTGGTCTAAAAGGTCAATGTCCTCAGCTACTTTAACACTCTTGCTGGCTGTGGTCTAAACGTACAGTAAAGTTTTGTTTCCACCAAGCAGTACAGTGCAGTTCGGTTCGGGACCTAACGGTTTGGTACAGAACGTTTTTGTGCGGTTCGGTACAGATTGTGTTTCCATTGCCAAAGGTAGAGTAGAGTCGTCACAGCAACGGACGTGTCTCTAAACCGTACCACAAACTGGTACCCCAACACAAGGGTGCCAGAAAATGGTACGGTTCGGTACGGTTATACGGTTCAAAAATTCTTACCATGGAAACACAAACAATTGCGAACCGAACTGAACCGAACTGTACTGTACTGCTTGGTGGAAACGGGGCTTAATACACACCAGCAAACATTTACATATAACATTAACCAACCAAGCCTTCTGCCTTGCAGGTCACACGAAGATGTGCATGATAGGAAGCACTTCCTGGATTGCTGTCAAGAGGCAGGAATAGTGGAAGTGCTGCCCTACCATGAGTGTGATGTCATCTCACAAGATCAGCCTAACTACTTGCACTGTCTAATGCGCCTGCAAGTTCAGAATGCCACTGCACGATTTCCAGTTTTTGTTACAGGTATTGTGTGGGTAACATGTGGGTAGATACCAGAGTTACAAGGATGTCATAACTGCAAATGATGCGATTCACTGTAATGTCAATCTGACTCTTTCTGTCCACACTAAAACAGTTTTATTTATTTTTATTTTTATTATTATTTATTCATTTGTTATATTGTTAAAGCACAAAAATGCAGCCTCCTCATTTCAACTAGTTGACTTTTAACGTGTGCGTCAAACTTGAATATAGAAATAGGTTGAGCAACAAAGCCACTTACAAAGGCACTAGTTCTGTTGGTTGGCCGGTTTATTTCTTGATTGTTAAACACTATGTTATACAAAATGTTTAATTCTGTTCAACATATTGTCTACGTAACATAAAATGTCACCTTTTCAGTTGTAGCTGCCTTTATCAATAATATAATCTGCCATAACTGAAGCTCATCAATGACTCCCCGCTAGTGAGTTCTCTCATAAAAAAAATCTTCTTAATGCAACCAGACTTGTTGAAGTAATTTTCTGCAGTACAATTTTAGATGGCAATCTACTTTTAATGAGACAGGTGTCAACTAAGATTCATATGTAAATGGATATTTAAATCATTTAACATAACCCTCAAAAACCAGTCTCTGCTTTGTCAGGGTTGAGTATCACCTGCAGACTCATAAAAATGAATCTACTCGCTTTCAGGACTGAATTAAGGCCTTAAATGCAACAAAATGTGAAATGTAACACTTCCATTTACAACAATCACACTGAGAAACTATACTATGTGTATTTGTATGAAATATACATTGATGTCATGTCTACTGGTTTGTCTAAGAATTAATCATTTTGAGATTGTACTGCAAATGTAGGATACACACTCTTTCCTTGACTACTTCTTTTTGTCTTCCTCAACAGATACACCGGACAGATCCTTTGGAAAGAATGGGATTTTGACGATGAACATGAACACATTCTTACAGATACTTTCAAATGATTCCTGTACCATATCTTAAACACAATATTGTACATATATAAATATGTGTAAGTACATTTCATGTTGTAAACTATGTTCACACTGCTTTCTTTTAATTTATTTTCACAGGATTTAACATGATAATTGTTGTTTTTAATATATGTTTAAATTAATCTTGAATAAAACTGTTTCTTTAATCTTGGGGGAGACACGTTTCCTTCAGTGGCAAAACCAGACTTGTATGTTGGTCCATGGGTGAGGTATGACTTGTTTTGATACATGCTGTGATTATGTTTAAAAAAAAAGGCATTGGTTCATAGGGCATATAATAGGGCAGACACCCAAGGCAGGGCTGAATTGCTGGCAGGGGCAGGGGCAGCTCTAATCTATAGGTTAGCAAGTTAGTCTTGGGATTGAAGGGTCGCAGCTTCGAGTGCTGTTGCAGTAGGAAGAATGGGGGTGGGGGAGTAAACAACTAGTGCTCTTCTGCACCCTTCTCCATGCCTGAAATGTCTGTGAGCAAGGCATCTAATCCCACATTGCTCCAGGGACTGTAACTGAAACCTTCTACCTAAAGAACTGTAAGTTGGATAAGGGCATCTGCTAAGTGTAATGAAATGTCTAAAGATTGTAGCACAACTTGGCAGCCACTAATGAGCTTGCCAGCTGTATATACATAACCAATTCAAAGCTTACCAGAACTCATTATTTTTTGATGAAGGCAATAAATAAATGAGCTCAAACCTATGAATGGGGAAAAATATGAGAATACACAATGAGGTTTAAATGACAGGCAATGAATGAAAAGGAGGAAATGGGTTTTGCGTATTGCAGCTCTCCAGAGGTCTATCTGTTTGTTTGTTTGTTGTCCTAGTCCTTTGTCCACATACCCTGTTGGGTATCAGTACAGTTGCTGACATATGATGTATTTGATGTCAATTTCAATTTGCTTTTAAAGGAGAAAGAATTTTGTAAATCAGTAATCTTTCTGATAAATTCAGGTTTGTTTGAAGATCAAGATCTGGAGCAAATTTAGTGAAAACTGGACATTGCAGAAAGCTGGATGTGGTGAAATCAGTTGGTCCTAAGAAATCCACCCACAGATCAAGTTCCAAGTTATGAGCTTAAACATCAGCTCCTCTATTGATAACATACGCACCAAGTTGGTGTGGTGAGTGCTGAATTACCAAAGACTTGAAGGAGCGGCTGAACAGGAAGAAGAGAGTCCTCAGTAATGTGATCAGAGTTATTATGCAGACTGCAGAAGAAGCTTAAAGCGAAACTGAGAAAGAGGAAACAAGCATCATGCAGGAGATCATGTGACAAAATGTTACAGATGCACGGTGGTTAATCAAGACGTCCAGGATTCAAAGCAAACAAAAACCTAAATGAGCAACAAGATAGGCATCAAACACGCATTGCAGCTGCTTATATCGCATGCACACACAGACACTGCATTGGTGTGCAGCATATACAGTATATATACACAGTTCTAATCCAGTATATGATGATGGTTTTCAAGGTGACATAACACAACAGGATTTAGACATAAGCAGTGTGTGTTTGTGTGTATGTGTGTTGGAGGGGGGATCACATTGCTACAGTGAAACTATATTACAGATGCATGGCTGTGAATGGGACGGTCAGGAAGACAACAGGAAACAGGAAGAACATCAAGCTGAGTGTTTTTCAGGTTCTTCCACCCACAATACCCGTCCAGACCACAGACCCCCCACACACAAACACTAAACCCCCACTCCACACACACTACCTACACCAACCATCTGTGTGTTGAGTGTCAGATAAGGCCTGGAGATAAGTTCCATGCAAGGAGACATCTCAACAACCTCTGAATACTAGCTAGACCACAGTTTGTGTGACTGAGGGGATAACGTACTGGATTTTGAGGCGTAACATGGCTGCAGGAAAAATGTTGCATATCTGTTTCAAATTATTTTTTACCAAAGTCCTCTTCATAGCAGTCTTTTTCAGGACCAGTTTCAGAGACAGTGACTAAAATTCAAATTCAAAATTTAAAAAATGGCAGTTGGTCCAAGTGTAACTGCCATAGTGATTCCTGCCACAGTATATGGCACAGTCTATGCCTCCCTTTCTGTCTCTCTCTCTCTCTCTCTCTGTCTCTCTCTCTCACACACACACACACACACACACTTTGTGCCCTGAAATCTCTTCTCTCTTTTTTTTTTTTTTTTTTTACATGTTTTCAACTTGAAAAATGAAATGAAGTGAAAAATGGCTTTTGCCTACACCTCTCATAGTTCAGAGGAGAGCTTTCTCATGTGCTCATTTCCTGTTTTTTCGCACTTCCTCTTGCCATTTCCTTCTGTCATGGATAACCAGCCTACGTGGATAACAAGTGGAAAGAGTGAGAAAGTCCCAACCCTATTCATTTCAAAAGCCTATGACATTGCCATGCCATGCCATGAACACATCTTTTCATTAAAAATGTGTTTCATGGGCCCATAAACTTTCTATTTAGCCATTCGGGGTGCCTTCTCATGGCGGTAAGCTGTGTGCATGGTGTTCCATAGCAGGCATCCTCACTATCAATATGCACACACAAGGGAGCTCGTGCCCAACATTTAACTTATGCATGGTGAAAAGAGACCACTCACCAGTCAGCATGGTGAAATGGTGATGTTGCTTTTTTAAAGCAACACTGGATTTTACAATACAAAACACTTAGCAGACAATTTTATCCAAAGTGACTTACAATTGGATCCTTATTATATATATCTGAATAGATCTTTCTAGAATTACCAAATGTGATTTACCAGTGCTTTAAAGGGGTCCTTCCATTGTTATTTTTATTCATATTGCTGTATCGGCACTATGGTTGAATGCATTGTGTGTCATTTCTGTGAAAAATTATGTCCTAGTTCTCTTGCTTGACGCTGTTTTCTGTAAGCTAGAACAGGTCTAGTGGTTGAACGACCTCTGGGCGGGGCTTACGACCTAGTGACGCAGATAGGTTTAGCATGCTCTGATCCGCTCGTTTTGGTTAGCTCGACCCTTCAATGACCAGTAAAACCATGAGGGTCGAATTTCACATCTTGGAATGCTGCGTGCATATACTGCTTGTTGTGACCCACCACATTGTAAATAGAGCTACTCAAAGTGGTTTTTAGCGGAAGGACCCCTTTAAATGCAACCCACAGTGTAGCCTGCTGGCTTTGTAAAGAACATCAGGTAGACCTAAAATACCATGGACCACAAATAGCTAGTATGTTTTAACTTGAAAGAAAGTTTTTTTTTTTTAATGACCAGATTCTTTTTTGTTTGGCTAAAGGCTACAGAGCTTATTGTCTAGGATACTTCATTGTCACTGCCCTGGTTCAACTGTGACAGTGACAGATATGAATAAATGTATTATCTGCGGACTTGTGACTGTTTTAATGTTTGTTTCAAAAATCCCCACTAAATCCCCTATTATGATCTGATCAGGTTAACCCTGATTTGTGTTGTTTTCACATTCATCAAATGCATTCTCATTTAAACACAAAGTTTTTAACAACACAAATTTGGACCCTGATCAAAACCGAGATTGAATTACATGACCTAATACTATTTCAGATCCTTTTCTTTCATTTTACTTTAAATCCTGTTTCTTTCTCTTTTCAGCAATCTATTTAGAAGATTATAATCCAACCTATTATACAAAATCCCATCAGATTTCTTGGTTTTAACAACTTGACCCTGGTTTCTGTTCGTTTTTGTTTGCCTTGGCCCTTGGGATTTCCCTACATTGACATACACTAACACCCTGGGGAAAGAGAGACAAAGTGAACAATGTGGACCTATGGGAAAGAACAAGCCAAGATCCCATAGATTTACAAACCCGGAAAAGAAATTAGTTGGATTGGTCACACCCTCAAAAACCTGCCACAAATATCACCCAGAAAGCCCTGAAATGGACCCCCCCCCCCCAGGGAAAAAATAAGGTTGCCTCAGGAACAGCTGGATAAGAAGTTGCCTCTATACATCTGTATACTCTCCACGTCTCTATATCTCTGAGAGTGGGCTCAATTGGGGAGAGCTTGAACAAAAAGCCAGAGTGAAACTGATCCCCACTTGCTCCCACAGTATCTTGCTCCGCCTATCTACCATCTTTGTCTGAATCATGCTATTCGTCTTCCGACCCAGGTGGGGGCGGTAGATATGTAGGTTATTTTCATTGGTTCGCCAACTGGAAACTAAACAGAAGAAGAGAAAGAGTTCGTCGTGGGGAACAAGATGGCGGTCCTGTCAATAGTTTAGGCTGAAACATGCCTTTAGCTGTCAACAGTTAGACACAGTCGAAATTTTAAAAGTTTGTAGAACACCCTGTTGCACATGTCTGGGCAATCAGAATTATGACGAAAAGTATGAGTTTTATAGACTAAACCCCTCCAGGAACCAGCGAAATGTGCGACAGCTATGCCCGCTCTCTGCTTCGTGTGTCGGTGGCGCAGATCTGTCAAGCCCTGGGCTGGGACGCTGTTCAGCTAACAGCATGTGATCTTCTTTCTGACGTATTAGACCGCTATATTCAGCAGCTGGCAAGAGGTTGCCATCGGTATTCTGAACTCTGTAAGTAATGTCACTGTATATTGGGTAACGTCATATCACAAAGTTGAACTTTTAAATGTCCCTAAACTCTTCCAAGGTAAGGCCTTAGCATAGTCATACTCAGTTAGCTTTTAGCCACTTAGTCCTACACAACTTTGCTGTACTCTGACTGGTATTGAGTCCAACGTTTCTTGCACCAGGTATTGCAGTCTCGTAATCGCTGAGAGTTTAGTATTGAATTTACTTAACGTTTAACTCAATCTCATCTCATCTGCTGTTTAGATTCTCTGCAGTGTGCAGAGTTATCAGATGTCAACAAAGGGGAGTGTCCAAAGTGCTAAGTTGCCTGAGGTTTGCAGAGTGTTTTACAGAGAACTACAGATTACGTAGGGCACGCATGAATTCGTTTACACAACACATTTAACAGTAATATTTTATTAATGTAACCATACATGAGTTACACATGTCTATGTATGGTTTCTTGTCCCTAAGAGGTGGTTTAGTTCTCAGTACTGTGATGTAGACTGCAAGAGTGCATATCTACAACAGTACATGTTTTTGTTGTTCATAGCAAAGGGCGGCCACATAAATAACACATCCCTCCCACCTTAACTTTCCCAAAGCAACACTAAAATTCCACTGGGGTTTAAAATTGGGTTATAACATTTTTTTTTATATAGGAATATGTATGGCTAAAAAACAGTTCATCGGTGGACTTTCATTCATACCAGCTGCAAAGCTTAAACAGACATGATGCAAAGGACTGATATATTGATATATTATTTATTAACTATAACACCACACCTTCATAGACAACCATGACCCACCACCTTAACTAACACATTCCCTGCAGAAAACACTGTACAACATCTGTTTTGCTTTCAGATGGAAGGACAGATCCCGTGCTGGATGATGTGGGTCAGGCCTTCAGATTGTTTGGCATTAGCCTCAGTGAACTTGAGGATTATGTCCACAACCTGGAACCTGTTGGCTTTGCCCATCAAACGCCACTTTTCCCAGTCAGCAAGAACAACGTCCTGCAATTCCCACAACCAGAAACACGAGACAAGGAGGAACGGAAGGACTATATACCAGACTATATGCCTCCGTTGGTCTCTTTGCAGGAAGGTTAGTCATAACATTGCATGGCTGCACATCTCATCTTTATGCTTTGTGTGTCTAATGTGTTGTGTCTATGTCTTTTATATCTAGACCTTAAGTCCATAAATTAAGTTACATTTAACAAATTTAAGCCAAACCTGTTGCTGGTATCTAGCATAGAAATTGTCTGTTGATAGAGTCTGTTGGAATGTATGTGAAAAAAAACAATACCCAAACAGAAGCATTCCAAAAGCATTTCATTTTCTCCTTATCTCTGTCCCCTCCCTTAATTCTCTTTTCTTGTCTCCTCTGCATCACAGAAGAGGAGGAGGAAGGGGTCCTGACAGACATGGGCACGTCAGCTGAAGCTATGCAAGTACCTTTGGATGAGGAGGAGGAGGACCTGGGTGAAGATGAAGGAGTCAATGATGAGAATCACCCATTGAAGAGGCCCATGTTGAGTCCTGATGCCAGTATGGGCATGATGCCCACCAGCAAGAGGCCAAGGCTTTCATCTGGCTTCAGCCCAGAGTGGGCAGGGGAGCCGCGGGAGCCCCTCAGCTCCCTGAATCCCCAGCGTATCCCTTCCTCCATGATGGACAGTATGGGATCTTTAGCATCATCACCAGAGACACCATTACCAAATCCTGGCTTCAGGCCCCTGCCTATGATGCCCAGACACCCAGACATCAAGGTCTCTTGTACTCCAAACAGAAAGCCAACCATTTCCTCCCCTGGCAGGCAGAGGGCAAGATCGCCTAAAGGGGGCAGTGTTGGACCCTCTGGAGGGAGTCCCATATGCTCACCTAAAGCATTTTCAAAGGAGAAAAGAAAATCACCAGCTCAAGCTAAAAGTCCCAAAAGTCCCAAGACTTCCAGATCTGGCCCAGAGAAAGTGCCTCACATGCCTGGGAAGAGTGACCCTCTGCAGAGGGCTCCTCTCGCTACTCTAAGTGAGCGGATGGGGAAGGAGAATGTTCACATCCGGCAGCAAAACTTGGAGTCAGACAGGCAGCTCGGGGAATCGCACCTCAGGAAGCCGGAGCCGCCTGACCACACAATCGACGACTCCATCGACGCCGTGATTGCCAGGGCCCGTGCTGAGCCTGACCGTGACCCTGACCCTTTTGCCTACACGTCAGCCTCAGACTCGGAGAGCGATAGCTTCTCGAGCCCAAGACGACTGACCATCATGGAGCCAGTGACACCTAAGGTCAAGATGGCAACCAATGCCTCTTATGACACATCTACACCCTTCTCAGGGGCTGGTGTGCCTGGAAGTATGTGGACCATGGACGACTCTATCAACGAGGTAATTCGCAAAGCAAATCAGGGAAGTTCGTCTGGAACGCCACTGGATTCATCATATCTCTCATCCCCGTCGGCATCACCTCCTACACCAGAGCCTTTGATGAAAGTGTTTGAGGACAAGCACAAGATTGTGGCATCAGCTGATGTGAAGAAAAAGCTTAAGAAAGAGCTGAAAACCAAGCTAAAAAAGAAAGAGAAAGAGAAGCCAAAGGAGAAAGACAAAGAAAGGGACAAGGGTAAAATGAAAGAAAAGAACCGTGACAAGAGCAAAGACAAAAGCAAGGAGTTCCCAAAGGAGGCTAAAATTCCCTGGAAGGACTTTTCCCTGAGGGAAGACGACCTCAGGGAACACTTCAAGATGAGGGATCTTGGAGGACCTGAGATTACCTCAAAATCAAAGTCCAAAGACGGCATGGATGGCAGCTTCCGGAAGGACAAAGAGAAGCATAGAGACAAGAAGAAGGAAAAGGACAAGGGCAAGAAAGACAAAGACAAGCGGGAGAAGGGCAAGGACAGGGGAAAAGAGGACAAAAAGCTGTCGGCGGCCCTCACTCCGTTTGGTCAGGCTGATGTTCCCTTCTCGCTCTTCAGCCCATCTAGCTGTCTGCGCATACCCTCTATGCTGCCTTCTTTAGCACCCATTCTACCTGATCGGGATGGCAAAGGCAAAGAGAAGGACAAAAAGAAAGACAAAAAGGAGAAGAAGAAGAAAAAAGAGAAAGAAAAAGAGCGAGAAAGGGCCAAAGAGAAGGAGAGAGAGAAGGAGGAGAAGAAGAAGGAGAAGGAGAGGGAAAAAGAAAAGGAAAAGCGAGAAAAGGAGAAGGAAAGGGAGAAGGAGAGGCTGAAGCTTGAAAAGGTAAAGTATTTTCAAAACTCTTTATGTGGTTATGTTTTCCTCTGACGCCATGAGGCTGATATGTAGGAGATTGACATCACAGAATAAATCCTGACAGATTCATGTAGCACTCTGAAGCGGTTTATTCCACAATATTGACTGACTCGCTGAGTCACCTGTTGGGATAGCCCATTCAGTTAAACTGGAACTTCCTGCAACACTTTGACAAGCTGTATAATAATATGGTTGTATTGTGTGGGTGTGCTCTGTGTGCCTTAAGCACAGACCACCTTGGATTATGTAGACAGAAATTACGTGTGCCAGACAGCTACAGTTAACTTCTTGTTGTGCAACTCTCTAGAATCGCGTACCTTTGCAGATGAAGGTGGAGCCTCCTGCAGCTGTTCCATCTCCAGTCATTCCCAGGCTAACTCTCAGGGTGGGGGGCCAGGACAAAATGTGAGTACTATGCTGTGGGCAACATGTGCGATAATGTGTGTGTTCATGGGAAAGTGTTTGCATTTAAGAGTGATAAAGAAATCATGGGCAAAAGCCAGTCATGCTGGGTTCTAGTACCAAAAAAACATTAAATTCCCTCTATCACAAAAAAAAATATCCCTGTTTTGTCTTCTTGTGTCAGATCATCTACTTTAGAGATGGGTAATTTAGCCTTTAAAGCACAATAGTCCAGCCATCTGTTGCTTCTCCCTGTGTCTCCCTGTGATAATTATAATCAGCTGTAATAAATAGGTGGTATAGCCTTTTACTCTCTGAAGCCAAATCAACCCACCTCTAACCCACATGTTGATAAACTACCTAATCATAACTTATCTACTAGACATATACTGAGTGTGTGTGTGTGTGGGGGGGGGGGGTTGTCATGGGTTGTTGTGTGTTTTTCTTTCATGGAAGCACATTCTCTGCATCCCTCCATTACTTAGTTACTTTTTTACCCACTCACTCGCTTACTTACTTACTTACTTAATTACCTGCTGATTTACTTGCTGACTTACCTAATGCACATACCACATTTGTTGTATGATGTACACCAATAGCATGCCTATATGTCTGTTTCCCTGCCACATATTTTATTCAGTCATTTTCTGAACTAGCTGACCCTAATAACCACACAAATTAACAGACAGGTTAATTATTAAAATCAGGCAGAAGGAATACATGTTGAGGTTTATTACTTTCTGAAGCCTGGATCTCCACCTCTGCTACTAAAAGAAACTTGTAAAGACACTGAGGCTTAGCACTGTTGGTATGCTTGATTTACCCATGCTCTTCTACCCTCCATTCCAGTGTCATCAGCAAGGCCAATCCCAACTCCGAGGTCCCCAAAACTCCACAGCCCAAGACGCCAAGCGTGAAAGCCCCACAGCCTCTGCCCCCAATCCTAACTCCCGCAGTTCCACTCCTGCCCCCCGCCCCTCTCCCACCTGTGCTTGCCGCACCTGCAGCACCACTGCCTCCCCCCTCTGCCCTCTCACACGGAGGTTCCTCCAAGGCACCCGTGTGCAGCGTTGTCACGGAGACCGTCAGCGCCTATGTGGTAAGTTATCTGTGAAGCTGAGTTTTACTTAATTCCATTGAAATGGCAATTGCTGTGCTCATACAAGAGTTATGAATTAACACAAAATTACAATGAAAGTACAACAATGTAAAACAGTTTTAAAAAAAAGTTAAAACAGTGAAACACAACCACTTATGTTCATTAAGTAAGTGAGTAATGCACAGCAAGAAGGTCAGTCCCTGTGTAATAAACCCTGATAGTTCTGCAGGCTTTTAATCATTCTCAAGGGGTTTATGCTTTCCATATAGAAAAAAATATACAAAATCTCCCATATATAATAAACATGATCATACATTTATTATGTACATAAGCATAAGCCTTGAATGAATGTAAATCTCATCCTGGATGTATGTTGTCATCTTTTCCACAAGATTCGTGATGAGTGGGGAAATAAAATCTGGATTTGTCCTGGCTGCAATAAGCCTGATGATGGCAGTCCCATGATCGGATGTGACGATTGTGATGACTGGTACCACTGGTAAGGGCTTTACCTCATACAGTTATTACTGCTGCTGCTTGTGTAGTCACATGTCCTCTACAGACAGGCATTTTTCAGTGTACAGGTACCGTACATCAGTATTAGGCTTGCACTGCTTCTCAGTGTACTGCTCTGCCAATGCCATACTGGGTGTCTCATAAGTCTGGACCTGTAGGGGAAAAAAAGTAAATGTACCAAAATCTGACTTACAAGTTTCACCAGGAGTACACTTGGGTGTAAAAAAATAGTGTTCCTCTGGTGCTCTTCAGCTTAGAGGTCCAACAGGTTTTTTAAGCTTAGTAGTGGGTCTGAGCCACTCAAGAGGATCATTTTCAAATTAAAAGGCCATAAAATCATGCTAACAACTTAAAAAAAATGGCTGTCTGTAGACTGCATCTTCTAATGTGATGCTAACATAATGTGTTTAAAGTGTCCACTGTAGTGTTGCATGCAAAATTGAAGCGCAGTCTCCACTGAGGCACTTTCTAATCAGTGACTGGTCATCTGCAACCAATTTAAAACATATATTAGAAATTCCCATGGGTCCAGACTTATAGTACAACCTGTAGGGACAAAAGCTACAAACCACCTGCATCGCAGCATGCTGCTATATGCCTATCGATAACCCTAACCCTGATAGTTACCCCATGCTATATGCTCATCACTGTTTGGCACATTAGTGCCATAGACCTGTTTAAAGACAGCTTGGTTATTAGCAGCATAGATGTTCACACAAGGTTTTTTTGTTTTATCATTTCCAACAATGTTAAATGTAGTTCATGCAGGTAGTTTGGGAATAAAATAAAATGTAAAATAAAATAAAATTGTTTTTGTTTACATCGTTAAAAGAGTCTGTGTGGCCACCACTGATCGTCCCCCTGTGTGCTTTGTTCTCCCTGCAGGCCCTGTGTGGGATTGATGGCTGCTCCACCTGAGGATGTTCAGTGGTTCTGTGTGAAGTGTGCCAGTAAGAAAAAGGACAAAAAACACAAGAAAAGAAAACACAAAGTGCATTGAAACTGGGGCTGAACTTTTGTTTTTTTTATAGCAGGCACAAACCTTTTCAGCTCTAGTTGTTTCTAACATCGGAAATATTAGAGAGGTTCCAGAACTAAACTTGGAGAAATGTTCAGACTACTGTTGTCAGAATCGGATTGACCATGGGTACGCCTTTTCTTCCGTAATCATGTGGAAGATTTGTCTGTCCACCAAGCACCTTAACTGAGACAATATGGAAGACATGGAGGGTATGGGTGTTTGCAATATAAAGATGTGGTATCAAAGTAAATTATGCTTTTCCTTTTTAGGGTTACGTTTGCTAAACAGGAAAAAAATCAGGCCGTTAGACTCATCATTTCAGTGATATTTTTTTCGACATTGATGAACTTTTGCATGTAGATACACACTGAGGTACACTGAGGTTTGTGTGGCAAAACGGAGAAACTCAGACCGCTATGGCAAGTCAGTTTACTTTATTCTTGAGAAAATTGACTTGAAGTGAGTTTCAACGTCAGCAGCTGATTATTTTTAACTTGAGTTACTTTTTTCTGTAATTAGTGTACATTTTTGAAATGAGAGTTTGTATTTTTATTTTTCCTCAAACATATTTTCCATATGCTATCAGCATATTTTATTTGCCCAAATTTATGTAATATTAACCAACTGACCAACAGTTTATTGTATGGTTGGGGGGGTATGTCTGCATGAAATGATTAAAAATTATGTTTATGCTTTATGTACCTGAAATTAACCTCCCACCCATCCCTGACAATCCCTGGACAATGAAGTCTGCACTGACTGCTCCTTTCAAAGTTGCAGTGAATGTTTTGTGTCCATGATATTTATATATTTCTTTCTTTTTTTATTGACATGCCCGAAGAAATTGTTGAGTAATTTTAACAGGAGCTTCTAAAAGGAGGGATCTGACCACAGATTATAAAATTTATATTTAAAAAAAGTTTATGAATGTATGAACTTGAATAAAAGTCTTCTCTCTTGTCCATATGATTCTTTTTCTAAATACCCTTTGGAAAAAGTATTTGCTCTTCTGTCTGAACAAATCGTAGTGATATCAGAGGACCCTTCCTGTCTTCCTTTTGAAGTTGTGAGCATTTGAAATGCTACCAGCACCAGTCTTTTCTTCTCTGCAGGATTTCTGGAGTTGAGATTGCTCTGTCCTGCAGATAAAATCTGTGCATTATATAATTAGACAAAAATGTTTTGCTTATTTTTGTCTCTTTAGCCTGGTCGACCAGACTCTTTTACTTTGTGCAAAGGGTCTGGACACTCCATAAGCATACATTTACACTGCAGAAGATGAGTTACACTGTATAAAGAGAGTTCCTTGACATAAATCCAATGTTGAGCATAACCTCTATGGACCTGCCAGCCTGGCTATAGTCTCTTAACAGCCAAAGTTATGATTATGACATTAAAAGCGTGAACAAAAATCTGTTGCAAGTCCAGACATTACCATTTCAGCTGATGTGTAACTTAAGTTGTAATGATAAAGTGTGTAGATTTTTACTGTTAGCCACAGCAGTTCATTTGTCAACCGCTCAGAGCAACCTTTGTTAAGACTCAGAAGATGATCAATTAATTCTGTACCTGACTGGCTGTGATTTGTGGAACAGACAGTGTGAAAGGCAAGGTCAATTTTAGCGGGCAATGGCCATCCCTATTAGGAGGAATTTGTTATAGTTACAGTTACAGTATGTGGCAGACACTTTTCTCTAAAGTGATGTATGACACTTTAAGTACCAAACTATAAACAATAATCTCCCATCTGGTCAGAAGCACAGCCTACCCTGGGCAAAGGGCAGCAGATACAAGTTTCTAGTGCAATCAACACACATAATCACCCACATCCCAACAAGTAACATTTTCACTGCATTTCGTACAGTTCAACCTTTTACATATGGCACTAATTTCACTTGCTTTTATTTGCTATAAAAATGGTCACTGTGGTCACGTTATGATATGTATGTTATTGTGTATGCTACGTTAACACTTTTTTTTAAATATAGGCCTAACATTTCTTAGAACGACTCATACGTAGCCTAGATTCACAGTTCAAATGAAGAAATAATAGTTAGAATCTGGTTAGGTGACCCAGTGCGCATTGTGACGTCATCTTGTACACGTTCGATTAGGTATAAAAACGCGCGCAGTACCTGACCTTGTATCATTTATACTCAGCAGATATTGGCGATGACACGAGAGAGCTACTTGCATAGCGCAAGTCATTAGACCAGGAAGTAATTTTGTAAGGTAGGTAAGTAGGCCCGGGTAAAATAGTTTCTTTTATGGAAAGCCCATTTAGTATGACATCAATGATGTTGCACTGGATATAGGCCTAAGTAGTTTAAAAAGGACGTTGCTTAAGAAATATTCCAAATTAAACGCGTGATCACTGATGTCGGCTAAATACAGAATATGCGTCGGATGAGGTTTTTCTGGCTGCAGAGGTTGAGGTCACATGATATCTCATACCCTACTAACAATTTTTGGTTCCCAGAACGTTCCGGGAACGTTAGGCTTTGGTTGCAGTTTGGTTCTGGGAACGTTCCCTGAAAGTTATTTTTTGGTTGTAAATTGGTTAGCAGGAAACCCGAAATATGGTTCCCAGAACGTTACGCAAACGTTCCCGTTTGGTTCCCTCAACGTTCCCCCAACGTTCCCCCAACGTTCTCCCACCGTGCCTTTATCCCTGTTCATGTCATGTTGGTTCTCTCAACGTTCCCATAACGTTCCCATAACCTTTTTGGTTACATGTTTGGTTCTCTAGACGTTCTCCTAACGTTCCCCAAATGTTACATGTTGGTTCCCACAAGGTTCCCCCTACAACCTTCTAGTAACCTTGGTTACATTTTTGGTTCAGTATTCCCCAAATGTTCTTTTCCGCACCAAAATGTAGTTTTTCTGTAGTTTGTAGTAGGCCTACATTGTAAAAAGTTGCTTTTCCATGACAGTTATTTACTACAGAACACAAGCAGTAATGAATGGCCAGGCAAATGTTGCAGGAAGTAGGCCTGGTAAAAAAAAACCTTAGAATGTAGACAAATGCCCAGGACACTGAAGAAGCACAGAAACAAATTAAAATACTACAACAATTTTATTAATGTAATATAAATACAAACAATCCTTAGTAGTTATGTTCCGCTACATATACTTTGTTTATTTAACGTTGTCAGAATAAGTAGCCCACTGCCAGTTGTTAATAAGGGCACTTTATAGTTACTGTCAATCATATCGATTTGAACGTAATTTAGAGAGGCACTTGGACATTATTGGAGCTGGGTGCTGTATATGGGTTAGGCATGGGCTACCTGTATTTATTTATTTATTTTTCGATTCAAGTAAAACAATTTGTGCCATTATGGTCTAACTTAAAAATCAACTTTAGTCCGTTGTGTCCACACTAAGTAACATGCAGCTTATCTTAAGGTGTAAATCTGTGTTAATTACAACAAAACTCTAATTCATTAAACGGGCCTATTTGTGTGGACAACTGGACAGGTGATATCCATCAATCTGGGCTGACCAAACAACCTAAGATATTGTATTATATTCCCAGGGTCTTTACAATGAAATCGACTGGATGAACATGTGAAAGCAGATTTGAGTAAGACTGTATTGGATGAACTTCAAGTCGTTTTTGCTGACATGTATGGGGAGGAAAAGTTTAAACAGCAGGCCATGAGGGTGACTCTGGAGAAGCTGATGGAGGACATCAAAGAGCTGAGGCCTCCATGGACAATAAGAAGGAGAACTGGAAAAGAGACAGAGAGAACCTGGTGGAATCAGCTGATGCTGCCAAGCATGATGAATGGATCCAAAAACATGAACGTGTCTTACAAATGCAGTTCGAAATGACCATGGCAATGAAGGAGAGAGATAAGGAGAGAAACAAACGCTTGGCTATGGAACAGGAGCGCAAACACATGCTTTCTCTTCTTGAGGTAACAGTGGAGAAGGAAATGATGGGCCAGGAGTCAGAACGTGCCGTATGGTTTGCTGCAACCTGGGAGCGCTTGTCCCGAGGGAGGCAGGATGCTGCCTTTTCAATGACACTGACTGCTGCTGCTGCCAAGCAAAGGCTGCTGAAGGCACTGAAGGCAAACGCTCAGAAATGGGTGGTGGTAATTATTACTAAACTACACATCCCACAGTGTTAAGATGTTGAAATTATTATTAAAATTATTAGGTTACATCTACACAATACACTACTGGAGAGACCAACTTGCTGTGCAACTGGAGAAAACTTCAGGACAGCAGGCCATGCACCAATGATGACCCTCAGGTACTTGAACACAGTTGCCCTGTAAAAGCTCAAACATAAAACAACTCCCCTAAGAAATTTTGAAAATTGGGCTGATGATCACTACTGGGTTAGAGGAGTTTGGACATTCAGAAGGACCCAGCAAGTAACATTTTCACTGTACCTGGTTCAACCGTTTACATATAGCACTAACTCCACTGTTTGGTTTTATTTAAGCACCCAAAGGCCATGGATTATAACACTTTGTGTTATGTATGTTGTTATATATGTTACTTTAACACTTTTATTTTTAATATAGGCCTGACATTTCTTAGAATGACTCATACGTAGCATAGATTCACAGTTCAAATGAAGAAATAATAGTTGGAATCTGGTTAGGATACCCAGTGCGCATTGTGACGCCATATTGTACAGCTATGATTAGGTATAAAATTGCAGACAGTACCTGACCTTGTATCATTCATACTGAACAGATATTAGCGATGACACAAGAGAGCTACTGTACATCGGCATACAGCATAACTCTGAAGGACATGTCACCAAGGTAAAGAGTTTGAAGCGGTGGACAGCAGGAAGATTATGAGGGGATGATCTGAGAAAGTGGGATGGAGTGTAAGGAGTCAGAAGGTCAGGGATGTAGGGTAGAACAAGGTCATGAAGGGCTTTGAAAGTAAGGAGGACTTAGTTCTTTGCACTCAGGACAGAAACCTGTGATGCTGGGCAAGAATAGGAGCGATGTAAGAAGAGCACGTAGTATGGGTAAGGAGTCTGGCAGCAGAATTCTGACTATGTTATAGTCTTCACTCTGCCCTTTATTCTGAACCGAATAATTAAAATGCCACTGCCCGTTGTTATGCAAAAACATTCAGGCAACTGTGCTCAAGTTTATCATGGCACTCTAAAGCCATAAACATGCCTCGGGAACTGATTTGTCACCGACTATTTTGATATGAGGCACGACCTTATACCTGACAGATGTAAAGGGATTTACTTTGACACCAGTATTTATTACAATGACACAAGGAATCTAACATAATTTGTCATTCTTTCCTGTTGCACATTTCCATCACATGATTTAATACAAAGTACTGGAGGAAGATAAAGGCAGTTTCCTATGGGTTTTTAAACTGTAGGAAACTGCCTAAATCTCCAGCTAATTGTTCTCTGTTCAGTAGGATTTTGACCTAAGCTTCAGATATCATTTCACTATTTCTGATACCAAACTCATATGTATATTTGTCAGCCAAAGCTCATCCCCTGTATCCTCAACAAGCACCTATGGGCACTTTGTTCATCTTTCTTTTTTGATTAGCTGGCCTAAACCTACTGTTGATGTTATCAAGGGTTTCATATCTGGATATGACCTTACAATTAGATTTAAATGTCTTGACTTGATTGAGAGACGAAAGCACTGCAAAGCAGCACAAACGCATAAAATCCTTTTTGGTGTCATACAAAAGACCAGTTAGACAGTGACGAAGTATTTTAAACCATGCTAGAACTTAACTTCTTTATTGTTTAGAGAGGATGACATGGCTGAACTTTGTAATGTCTTATTTTCAATTCTACTTTATTAAAGTAGATTCTGAGACAACACACCATAAAGTAGTTCCTAAATGTTTTCTTATTTTTTTCCCCTACAAATAATAAACCTTTGCATAAAATTCAGGCACATGTTTATCATTCTGCATCTGTGAGGCAAACATATCTATACAACGTTTAACTTTTTTTCAACACTGTTTAAGCCATCTGAAAATAGCCCAGATAACACCGCTTATTGGATTTGTATGTGACAGTTTGTAGCATCTACTAGGCCACACATACCCTTCCCAAAGGAATTATCTATAATGAAAAAGCAAAAAGATAGGTCACATGAAATGTAATTATGCCTTGTGATTTGTCTGACTTAATTACAAGGGCTCTTTGTGTGTCAGCCGCATCTGAGGGGAAACACGGCTTCCCATTTCCTTACGAAGTTCCGTCTTTACACAAAACAGCTCCCTGAGTAAATAAAGATAAACCTGTCTACATAGGTTGACAAGAATGAGAAGAACACCTATGCTGCTATAATAATTACTGATATTACATTACATTATATTACAGTACATTATAATCATTACATTCTACATTGCATACATTACATAAATAGAAATGCTTTTGCATAGAAATTGTAAATGTATGTATTATCACTTTATGTAATACATAGCGATAGATAGTTTTTGATAGATTTTATTGTTTCTACATTTGTTTAAACACACCAGAAAGAGAGAGAGAGAGAGAGAGAGAGAGAGAGAGAGAGAGAGAGAGAGAGAGAGACAGAGACAGAGAGACAGAGACAGAGAGACAGAGACAGAGACAGAGACAGAGAGAGAGAGAACATGAGAAGCATTACTCAAGAATATCACAAGGTGGCACAATATTACCAGAGTTGTACAACATTAAATTCAAAAAGTAGGCCCACAACGATTATGTTTTTATCACCATTTCTTTTTCTCATAAGTTTTCTCTTCTCACCACACTCTCAGAAATAATGTGACAGTATGGGTTGAAAAACTCTGTATATTAACGTGAATTTAGCATTAATGTAAGGCTAATATTTGGAACTTAAGGTACTGATATGTACCTCTTTAGCTCTAGGTACAAACTAGTTGTAAAACAGTGGCCAAAAGGTACAATTATGTGCATTTGAGGGTACTGCCGGTATGACAAGCTTTGTACCACTAAAAGTACAATTCTGTACCTTCTTGTCTGAGAGTGTAGAAGAGCGGTCAGAAAACACATGAAGAAAATGAGAAAATGTGCTATGTTCAATCGTTTTTAGTTGTGTTTTATTTTATTAGTTCCAGGAGATAGATAGATAGATAGATAGATAGATAGATAGATAGATAGATAGATAGATAGATAGATAGATAGATAGATAGATAGATAGATAGATACCTCAAAGCACAGGCTAAACGTTGTAAATCTGCTCTTTGTGTAACACCGTAAACATGAACTTGTATGTAAATAATAGAAATTGTTTCAAATCATACCAGTTCATCTGTGTGACAGAATTCTAATTTTGTGTTGTTAATACAGGCGGTTTGTGTAGAATGGAGATACGTGACCTACATTTTAACATAATCCAGAAAAATATAGTGTGCGTAATATGAGTTTGAAGTCGTGTCTGCTTTGCAATCAAGTACCGTATACAACAATAACTGTTGCATGCAGTTATGCGCTCTCTTTCTCTCTCTCTCTCTCTCTCTCTCTCTCTCTCTCTCTCTCTCTCTCTCTCCCTCTCTCTCTTCCCCCAGAGGATCAAGCTCTGTCATGAGAAGGCTTTCGCCCCACGCAATCAATGCCGGTCATCCACTTAGGCATTACAAGACGGGGAACATTTCAACATCTATGGCCTCTCTTAGGTACATTATTGTCGGTTGTGGCTGTAGTATTAGTCATACGTTAAGCTATATTAAACCAATACTTGTGACACTGTCTCCAAAGAACTAAGGCATAACTGGACACATTTTGTGAAATTTCGGCCAGTGGAAAGGCACCAAGTCCGTATGTCAGTCTTACGACTCCTTGAGAAGATCTTTAAAACGTGCGGTAAGTAAGCTAAACATTTCCTTTCACCTGAACTTGGACTGAATAGTGTTAAAGCTTGAAAGAGCGGGCAAAAATATAACTTATTTTACAAGTTTATCATGTCTAAGCTTGTTAAATCAATAGCAGATTCTCCTCCACACTACCCAATCTAGAAACGTGAGCAAACTTACTTTAACTAAATTGTGTGCTACATTATTCTATTTAACCTCTCTTAATGAAAAATCAAACATAATTAAGACAAAGTTACGAAGTCGCATTGTGCATGATGCACTTTGAAATATCCACTTACATGAAATTTTAGCCTCTAGTCGGACCTTTTGCACGCGCTCATGCGCTCATAGGAGGTAGTTTCAAGTTTGTCCACATAGCGGTACTATACAATAAAAATGCCATGCGCTCTGCTTGCCACCTCAAGTGGATTGCAAGACTTTCTGTTAAGTTCTGTTGTAGTGTCGGGTTGCCTTTTTCTGTGCGCAGGACTTCGTTGGACTGTACACATACTTTGAAGAAATGGCATAGGCCATTATCGCAATGGGAAAATCCTGCTGCATAGTCTGGGCTTTCTCTCTCACTTAGCTAACTTTCGTCTGGGTCGTGCGATTGACCCCGAAGAATGCGTGAGCCATAAATTAAATAAAGCTCCCATTCTCAAGTGGATCAATTTCTTTGACAACGCGCGAAGTGCATTTTTATCACACCGCGGACAAAACTGCAACCGAACGAAGACATCTGAAGTAAGATCACCAACTTTGAGATACTTTTACTTAGTTTCTTTAGATGTTGGGTGTTTCGTGGAATGTATGAATTGTGGTTTGGTGTTCCTCGCACATGTCTCCAAGTGACATGTTCTCCGGCTGACTTAGTTAAAGATATATGTGTATGTTGGCGTGTTACCTGTTTCAGGCATGACGTACGGTATGTAGTGTAACAATGATCATTAACTTGATGAGTGATATTTACATTTATTGTATACAGTGACGATCAAAGAAGGTGAAGGGGTCCCTGATATATTGACGTCAGTGTGTTGAGGTTCATCGTGAGGATAAATGTGGTGATGTAAATGACGTTTTGTGTGAGGACAGGGACAGAGGACAGTGTTGCCTGGGAGAAAGAAGTCTGGACTAAAAAGATACGGTTTAACTTTCAAGGGTGTTTCCCCAAAATTAGGCACTCGTGCAATCTCAGATAACGCTCACACTCGTGCGCTGCTCAGGACGATAAGACCTTCACGGACCCCTCTGACACGCTCACCCCTCGAATAGGCTACAGGTTCACTGGGGTAATGAAGGTTTTTTCGTCAAAGGTGATGTCGCTGTCAGGTTAAACATTTAGAATGTCAAAGTCAGCATAGATTAAAGCTAAATTATAATGTTAAATGGATTATAATTTTGTCATGGCATAATAGCCTACCAACTATGTTTGGATAAAACACCGCTATTTCTTTTGTTGAAATCTCGGACAAAGTTTTCACCCTGATAATAATTCCACGAGAATAGTGAACACGAGTAGGTAAACCAGTTCGCCTTGAAAAACAATCCACGAGCGGCATCATCCGACAGGGTGTCGGTGGAAGTTGATCTCGTATGGCATTTTGTTTTGAGCTCTTGCTGAGTTGAAGTTCCCACATAAGGTAAAGTGTCTCACTGAGAACCGTCCTTGTCCAAATGGCAGTTTTAAAATTAGACTGCCCATTCAGCACATTGTTTGACTTGCTACTCGGAGATGAAGCCTACTGTCTGAGACTCCTTCTCCACTCGTCAACCGTGAGCTTCCAAGACCAAGTTACTTTAACTGGACATGGCTTATTGTTTGCCTGCTTATCCTCTGAACTATTTTCGTTCCTTTATCTGGGTCTAACACGTTCCTTATTAAATCAATGCATATGTTTTACTAATGTTTACTTTTTTCTAAAATAATGTAACCTTTATTATTTTATTACGGTTCACGGGCTACTCTTTCAAAGTTATAAAGTTGAGTGTGATCTGAAAAATGTCCAAAAACATTCTATTTCATTTACCAGTGCGTCAGCGCAAATTTTAAATCGCTTTATATTCGCCCATAAACTATCGCAGTTCACAGTATAAAGACACTACCAGACGTACCAGATTTTCCTGTCAAATATTTCACTACAGTCTGAAGTCTTTTCAAACACTTATAGTCCAGATGCAGGCATTGCCTGTGATTATCACGCCTATAAATCAAATCCTGATTACTGTTGTACAGAAGCTTCAAACAGTTATGTATACATGGGGCAGACCATAGGTGCACTATTAATGGATCATTTTACTGACTTGGTAAACCTGTTTAATAAAAGAAAGACAGTCAATGTCAAGACTTTAGAATGAATTGGAATTGGAAGCAATAACCTCTGATATATGTCATCCTCTAACATTCAGCAAAATGTTTGAAAAGCACACCGAGCTGTAATAAATCTATTAAATATGATAAATGGGGATTTTCTCCTGATCACAAAACAGAAGTCCCTCTAAATCTTTAGCATCCATTTAGTTGCATTCATGTTGGGGAGATATGGCTTAATATGTTAAATGTGTCTGTTATGTGTTATATGTATCTATTTATAAAATGAAATATGATGTATGACTATGACTATTCAGTCATTGACAACTGAATTGAACTGTTTTTTGCATGAGCACAATATTGTGAGTGGTGATATAAAGAAAGAGCAGTCAGTTTGCAGGCCACTGAACGGATGCTCTTAAGCGTAATAGTCTAGAGTAGCAGACCTTGTGAATAGAAAGGGTGAGTTTACATTTTGTGTGGTTTATAAAAAGCGCAATACTCTTGCGAGTGTTACCTACTGTCTGCGAGTGTTACCTATCTGTGTACTTCTTTCCTATTATATAGTGCAGAAGAAAAAGCCCAGATAAGAAAGAGATGTTCGACAAAACAGAACATCTGCTGGGCGTTACACAAGTCATTAGTAATGGATCAGCAGAGTTTCTTAACTTCTGTGCATAGTGTGTGTGAGTGTGTGTGTGTGTGTGTGTGTGTGTGTGTGTGTGTGTGTGTGTGTGTGTGTGTGTGTGTGTGTTTGTGTGTGTGTGTGTTTCCATCGTTTGGACTGCCTGAACCCCCTGTTCCACAAGAACTCTTGATGAAAACACAGTAAAGTTAGTGTGTGTATGAAGCTTTAGGAACGGCGTAATTACATTACCATTTCTGACTCAGGAGGACATGATATTGACACTGAAAAGGCCTTTTGTCAGAGATGTTTGACGTTTAAAAACTACATGCCATGTCTTAAAATAATAAGAACAATTTCTACTTTTTTTACCTCTCCGGATGTGGTTATGCCACACTTGGCTGCATCAATACAGATATTAATTGAACACTCACTTACATCTATTGTCATTTGCCCACCCCCAAAAATTTAAATACAACATGATAGAAGTTGCTGTCAACATGCATAGATTAGATGAAGTGCTCCCTGCGTTGGGAGCAGCAGGCAGTGATGCCAAAGGCCAGTGCCTGATGTCCACATTCATCACGGGACCGCCTGCGCTGGTTTTCTCTTATCCATGCATGGAACTTCCATTATCCCAGCTTTAATAGTAGTGTGGTTGCAAGAGAGCGCATCACCATGAAGACTTAATTCCATTTGGTGCTTTCTCCATCTGCAAAACCTTAACGTGGCACCACTGTAAGAAGGCGAGGGAGACACACACTCACACACACTCATACAGCAGCGCACACACATGAGCGCGCACGCACACACACACACACACTCACACGGGTGTATGGGACAATCCTGCCTGGTCTGATCAGGCATTTTTTCAGGTGGAACGCAGTGGTAAACTGCTGTGGTCTGATTGTCTGTCTGTTCTTACGGCTCAAGATTCTCGGTGGGCCGTCAGCACAGTCCACAGGCTGACACTCTCCCCCATGAGACCTTTCACCCGCCAGTCAAAAGCAAATCACACTTCTTGCAACAGTAGCAGGACCTTTGTCCATTATAGCAGTGGTAGGCATTAATTGTAATGGCCTGTTTTCATTGAGATAGCAGTTCTTTAAAACCCCTACCTCTCCTGGTCATTATCTGTCTAAATGCAGGTTTTGTTTTTTTTTTAACTCTAAAATTATTGTCAGTATTGTTTTAGTATTACAGTATAGATTGTTTTGTATTGTAATGGCGTGCCACACCCGAAAACAACCTCGCCTTTACACTTTTGACTTGGTTACTTTCTACACTCAGTTCTCATATCAAATCATAACAAAAGGTAATTAAAGGCCATTCATTTTGAACATAGTAAGAATTTTGTCATTTGAATTTGAATCCCATAAATAAAGTAATAAAAAATTCCTTTAGAAAAATTAAATAATGCAAAACACAGCCAAACATTTATTCCTGTAATATCATTCTGTAGAACGGATCCTCAAGACAGTGTTTTAAAATATTGCAGCTTGTAGTTTGGAGTACTTTTGTACACTTTTTTTGTCCTTGTATACAGCTTAAAAAGAATAGAAAGAAAACAACATGAAAATATCCTTTAATACTGTGGTTATGCCTCCCAGGAAGAGACATCTTGGCGATCTGGACAAGGCTACCACAGAAGCTGCCCCCCCCCCCCCCATCCCACAGACACACGCACACCACACACACAAACACACACACACACACACACACACACACATACACACACACACATGCACATGCACACACACACACACACACACACACACACACACACACACACACACACATGCACATACACACACATGCACATGCACACACACACACACAGCGCCCCCGCTCCCTCCCTGTAAATGAACTGTAGTTACAGGTCTCTTCACCCTCATATGAGAGACTGGAGGCTCTGTTTGTTGGGTGGGAGCTCTGTGGGATGGCCCACCCATTTGTCCATGTGGAACAGGCTCCTGTCCAGGCACCCAGGCATCACCACCCGGCCCGCATGTGTGTAAGAGGGGGAGGGCTCACCCCTCCACCCCCTCCCCAGCTCACGGCCGATGGTTAGAAGCTTTAGAGATAGACGTAGTTTCTTCATGCCTTCAAGCTAGCTGATTGGTTGGCAAGAATTTTTTTTAAGGTGGGGGGGGGGGGGGTGTTTCAGTGGGCTGTGGTTCACTGCGTAGCTTCTAATCAAACTGTCATCATTTTGGATTTTGGGTATAGCCTAAGTCAGGGCGTGCTGTTGGTGTGGAATAAGGGAAGCAATCCCCCAAAAAGCAGTGATAGTTCCATTTCATTTTTCCTCACCACATCTCAGTGCTTTGAGCAGTAGCTACATCTGCTATACACTGCTAAACACCGTAAAAGGCTTTTTATTTATCTTATGCATTATTTGCATTATGTCTTGGCTCTTACATGCTCATGACATTACATGCTTAATGCTTAAAGAAGAACCCCTGGAACACACACTTCATCTGTTGAACATAGTTTTGATAAACATCTTTAGATACTTTCATAATCCAAACATTCCACTTCACCACACATTTAAGAGTTAATGAAGCAACATCATGGAGACACATACACTGTGCTATGTTAAATAATATATAGACATTTAAAGTCTGTGTGTGTGTGTGTGTGTTAATGATGACGACCACTGAAAGCTGAAGTGTCAAAAGTAGACTGTATACTGCAGACTACATTCTGTGTCGACCTGAACGTTGGGCAACAGCATGCATAGCTAATGTTTTTATATACAGAAGTATTCTTGTGTACCTGAGCATACTTCCCTAAAGCCTAAAGAATGATTCGACAGTAGATCATATCTGTCTTCAACTCTTAAGTGACTTGCATTCATACAAGGCCTGAAATAGTCAGATGTACCTGAATGGTATCTGACTTAACAGCAGTGATTTCAGACATAAAATTGCATACCTTGTGTCGTGTAGATTTTAAGGTAGCTTAAGTCTCCTAAGAGAGGTAGAAAATAATTTTGACGTTGGAATTTTGATAAGATGTAACCACGTCTTTACCACAGTACTTTGAAATTGTTGAGATGAAACAATGATTTCAGTTGGAACTACCTAGACGAGTTGCTTGATGATTGCTGTATGTTACTGTAATTTGAACACTGCAAGACTATAGTATAATCTCACTGAATTTGGGACCATGTCAGTGCAAAGACAGAGATGATGTAAAATGCACATTCTTCTTTATCTTACCTGCAACCCCTTAACTAAAGTCATTGAAACATTCTTAAATAGATGTCCCCATTTTCTGTGCAACTTTCTTTGCAATGTCTTTGTCATCAAACTCAGGAAAGCTGCACTGTAAAAAAGTGATGCATAGAACCAACTTAAAACAAATCATTAGTTTACTGTATTTTAACAATGGCAAGTAATTGATAAATTCATACATGCCATCATTATGTAAGTTAAACCAATGTAAAGATCCATGCAGCACGTTGCCTTTTCTTTAAGTTGGTTCTATGCATCACTTTTCACAGTGTGACTCAGAAGTAAAGGGGAAAGCAGTAAGATATAGGAGACCAGCACACAGACATGGAAAAAGCGAGTGGGGTGGAAAAAAGTGCAAGAGTATGTGAGTGATGGACAGAGCTGAGAGGAATCAAGTGGAGGAGTATGTGTATGTGCAGCGAGAGACAGACAGAGAGAGAGAGAGAAAGAGAGAGAGAGAGAGAGAGAGAGAGAGAGAGAGAGAGTGAGGGACAGAGTGAGAGTGAGAGAATGAGAGAGAGAGAGAGAGTGCGACACAGCTGCTTCTCAAGGCTCCTCTGGGCTCAGGCAGCAGATTGCAGATTATATGATACGACAAACAGTAGTGGTAGTTGAGCCTTGGTGGTATTTGTGTTGGATGGCACTCCTGGGCAGTAATGAGAACCATGTGTCTGCCTGCCTGAGGAGTATTAGAAATCTCCCATGTGACCCACCTGTCGGCCTTTCAGCAGCACTCATAATGCTAACCTCATGTCCCGATCACTTGGACAGTCCTTTAGTCCTGAACATCAGCACGCTGCGTTGTGCTGTGGTGTTTAAGAGGAGCACACTCTGAGAGGGAAGGCACTCAAGGGGAAATGTATGTCTACTCGGAAACCGTGAGTGGCTTTTTCCCCTATGAGGCTTTAAGTGTGACAGTAGAATTGATACAAAAAACAACAACAACAACTGGATCTGATTTGACCATTCATTTGTAACCACAGTCCTCAGTTACATGCAGTCCCTTTTCAATGTCTCTTTTCTCTGTTCTTTTCATTGGCCTCATTTGACAGATATCACAACTTGGCAACACAGTAAAATAAATGCTTTTCTGCAGTGATGATAGGACAGACTTAAACCAATTTGAATATACATGCTAAATAGTTAACATGTGTCATGTCTGTACGTTTTTCCATGTCCTCACTTTTTTGTCTGCTATTGTTGACAATGTGTATGTGTGGGACGGGCTAAAATGATTTGCATAGATTCTCTTAATTAAAACATGGTGGAAAAACATAGGAGAAATCTGTATTAAGTAGTGAGCTAATATTAGTAGACTATTATATGTTTGTGACAGAATGTGTTCAGCTGTATGTTTGCAACAGAGTCCTTGCAACAGTAGCTGTCTGCCATCATGTGCAGTGACACATATAAGGCACAGCTTGTGATGTCAGTAAACCTCCGACTGAATGCATTTCAGTAACCCGAGTCCATTTGTGAGGTCCACTGTCTTCCAGATGTCCTTTACAGAAGAGCGTTTCTGTACACAGTATATGCAGTGTAGCTTATGCTTGCTGCAGTGACCACCAAGTTTAACATGGCAGTGAAGACAAGCAAATGAAATGTGCTTGGGTTTATGTCAACTTTCATTTGAAGTTAAGTAAAAACATTTCACTTAAAAGCTAACTCAAGTCTCCTGTATAAGGTTAGCTATCTGGATAGAGGGATGTGGGTGTTGAGGATACACTTAAGACAATCTTTCACCAATTGTACATGTTGGTTGGACACGTACCTATGTGGCTTTCTAACCTCTCCCTCCAAATGTCTTCTCTAATGAATGTCAGACGGTCAACATAAAAAGTTAGAAGAAAGAAAGAAAGAAAAGATTCTTGTAGGAAAGTAAAATCTTTCACTGGTTCTGAGTAGTCAGGATGCTATGACTAAACTATGTTACTGATTGTCCCTATAACATTGTAATGTTGTTGATCAGTGGGAAGAGTGGGAAGAGTAGAAGATACACTCTGGTCAACCTGTGCACTTCTGCAGTGCAGCCTAATGTTGGAGTGTCAGCACAGCGTGTGCATAGCTGAACTTGAGCAGGTCAGAGATGATCTGCCGTGCATAGTTATGCAGCATTCCAGAGAGGCTAGCAGTCAACCTTTCTCCCACCTCCCACCTTTGTTCCTCCACACAAGGTTTGCTTCAGAGATGCAAGCAGCTCTTAAACACCGCCCGTTTTCTTGTACCATGGCCAAAATCCCTGGCCGAAATCCCTGCAACATACACATCATACTGGGTCTGAACTGTCCCTGTGTCCGGTACAGTTTTCTTGATACACTAGATGACACAATTCTCCGTTCTCGTGATGCTATTTCATTTATCACAAACCTACATACATTTATCATATTTATCATTTATCATAAACCTACATAAGTGACCCGTCAAGAGCTTGGTTTGTATAGTAATATGCTTTTAAAAATGTAACAGTTAAAAGCAAGAGAGTTTTTTGGTAGGCTACATCTGCACTTTTTTGCAATTTGTGTGTCAGTCAAGGTGCACAGCAGGTAAACAACACTTTTCAGTGCACATTTTATTATACACTGTTGTTACAAGACATTGTTCCTAAGTAACAAAACTTATCTAGATCACTTAGTGGATTGAAATTAAATTAAAATAATCTTACTCAGAAGGGAAATTAAATGAAGGCAGTCTTGTTTTTTGCTACGGACAGTACTATAGGTTTTTATCTCTCTGTATCTACTACAGCAAATCCTTTCAATCTGCAGATGAGAGCTTAAAGTGAGTATCTATCTTACATTCTGATTTGATAGCCTGAAAAATTAAGAGGTCAATGCTTTCACAGCTACATCATCCTGATAGGCCTTAGTAGGTGGTGCTCTTTTTAATATACCACAAAGAAACATCAGATCAACACACAAATGTAGGTCTAGATGTGTGTCTAGAAATTGAGATTGCCTGAGGAGAATCAAAGTTCGCTCAAAAGTTCAGCGTAAGTACAACTGTGGTGTTATCTACTCAGCGGAAGTCTAGAACATAAGTGTATACTATACCATGGCTGACATAATGGCCATGTCTATGTCTACAGAAAGCCTAAAGTCTAAAGCCTAAAGCCTAGTGTCTAAATTCAAACAAATCTGCCACTCCATAAAGCTTGCTCTTCTGTTACCCCATACGAGCGGCATGGCCCATTAGACAGCTGCTCCAACAGCAAGACTGAGGGGTCAAGTACCACAGCCCCACCACAGAGCCACCTGTTGCACTGCAATAATGTACGTGTCATGTCAGCTCCCCCGCCCCCTTTTTTTTGTTCAACGCATGGGGTATCTAATGTTTATGTGTCATACTTTTTTAAGCGCTCTCCAACTGGCTTTTTATGTGGCGTCCAAACGACTTGATATGTCAAACAATTTTCCAAATGCGCTGCACAAGTGAAAGGACAGTCATTTTACAGACATTTTACACATGAAATCAACAAAGCTCTCTTCCATAGAACGGGTTTTTGAATGGGCATCGAGCCAACTATATGTCACTCTTGGAGAATGAGCAAAAAGGAGACGTTTGGCCAAAAAAACAGTGCTTTCTCATTTGGTGAGGTGACAGTGAGGAAACTTGCAGGTGGCCTCAGTGTCTCAGTAGCATGCAGTGACGTGTCTGTGCATTCCAAGCACACTCACAAAACCAAAGATAGACGGCAAAAGTAATCTCCACTGCGCATTCATGCTGCTGCCACGCTGAAGGCATATTGCTGAATTGGAGCAACCCTTTTGTTTCCCAAATTCTGGAAAGCTGTGGAGCATCTTATGAACTGCCCTGAAGGCGATTACCGAGTTATTACCTTTTAGGTTAGGGTGAGGCCGCTTGTGCCTAACTTGTAGCCACATGCCCGACACTCTTTGTTTTTCATCCAGACAACACCACATCAAGGTAATGCAACACCATTTCAGCAGGTTAATTTCCAATCATTGTCTTCCTACTGTGCTGGCCCACAGAGCAATGCACTGTAGAGTTTTATGCAGACATTAGATCCTTGTATGTGTGTGTGTGTGTGTGTGTGTGTGGGTGTGGGTGTGTTAATTGTCTATCTGAATAAAACATGCAAGGTTAAATGCAGCAACACAATACCCTGCTGCAGTAGCTAAGGTAGCTTGTCCATTTAGTAATGAATGTCCAGCTCATGATGTGGGGCATCAACCCTTAATCGCTTTGAGACATCACTGTTGTCAACACAAGTTGTCAACTGCACTGTTCACTTCTCAAGTCAGTCTTCGCCTGTATGGAGATGTGGCCAGAATTCTTTCCTCTTATGAATATGACCAGTGAGTGGAGTAATGCCCTCTCTTTGGCTATTTGCAGTTAAGCAGGTACCATTTCATGGCTGTCATAGGAGTCCTGAAATGGCTTAATTCCCCTTCAGTCTTGAGTCCTGTACGAGTTTCTGAGTGCACGCATGAGCATGTGTGTTTGTGCTGTGTCGTGAGAATCAGCGGAATGTTCTGACAGCTGTGCAGCGCTCTGATTGGGTCGCTGCCATCACTAAATAACCCAATGATATGCCGAATTTGTCACCCTTGAGAGAATACTGGTCTTTGTCTTTGCAGACGCTGTTTTGTTATGCAGTTAAGGGCACCTGGGCAGGAAAGAATTATTTAGGCCAGTGATTTATGATAGTGGCCAGAAGTTGACCTTCCACCTTTGTGTTGTGAATAGAGACTTTCACTGAATGGAAAAATGCATTTTGTATTCAATCAGCTTAAAGTAGATGTATCTGTCCACAATAGTTGAGATGAGGTGAGAGAGACAGGGCACATGCAGTTCCAACACCAGACTCGATCAGTGTGTGCCTCCAGACAGAAGTGGAAATCATGCTTGCATTCAGTCAACAGTCAATGTGGTCTCAGCCAGGCTAGCGTTCCTGTAGTGTCTTTCTTCAGTATTGCATTTTGCTACAGTACTACGCCAAGGAACTCTTCTAAGGCTTCGGTTGACCTCGACTTCATTTTTTTGCAACCAATCAGCAGACAGAAACTGAAGGCAGAGCCAATGCGTTTAAAGTTCAAACAAAGTGCCCACCCACTTGAGAAGTAAATGTATCTGGTCCACCAGGCTATAGTGGTCCCCCATATAGAAAGTAAGAGCTCGTCCACACGACAACACTCCTGGATTTTGTTTTTTCCACGTTGAATACTTGATTTATACCCCAAATTATCCCACAACAACCCGCTTGTAAAAGTTTGAAGTTGTCACGAGATGTCACGTCTTTAAATTGACCCACCTACAAGTGGTAGGCTACGGAGCAGAAAAGGAAAAAAAATAGCCTAGAAGGGGCTGCAAATAAACTTCAGGCAATTGCACAATGGTTCACTTAAAACATGTCATATGTTGATTTTAGTGTTGATATTTAAGGGATTTGGAAACCGTGACAGTTTCTCTTTAATTAATTTTGTCATAATGAAAGCCTACAAGAAGTCTTTGTTAAAGCCTACCATAGCCTAGCCATACAGCCTCCTTAATGGCAAAGGATAGAAACAATTGCATAACAGCCAGCCTACATTGCAGGGCAATTAAACCACACTTTATTCGACAACAGACCGTTTGTAAAAGTTGCTGCCGTGAGATGTGCACATAAAGGTGAAGGGCGGTGACGTCATCGTTTTCAAAAAGCTGTGGTTCGCTTGTCTACACGACAACGAAACGGTGGCATTGTCAGATTTTTCCACTCTGGAACCCATTTTAAAAAAAAAAACGTTTTCGGCCACCCGAAGCGCGGCGCCATGTGGACGAAAGGCCAGAACAAATAAAAACATCACCATTTCGTCCAAAAAAGCGTTGTCGTGTGGATGACACTTAAAAGTAATGGCTCATAGTTGTCTACAGCATGTAACCAAAGACCAAAGGTCATCTACGTTCAAAAATGGCATTAATAGTCTTTTCACTGAGCATAGACAGGGAAACCTTGACTTGTGGTCTATGGAAATCAGGCCAAGCATTTTTTCCTTGTTCAGTCTTGATGGATATTAACATGTGTGGTCTGTTAAAACTTTTAAGACTGTTCAAAGATTTACTGATGCTAGGAGCACTAGATGTGTACCTCCGGCTTTGTCCTTTGCTTTGGTTTCGTTGCTGTCAGAAAAAAAGATTTACTGTTTAATGCAGAGCACAGTTTGTCTGTCTCTCTGTCCGTCAATGATCAATTCAATTTAATTTAATGACACCATACAGTTTAAAATGGAAATGCTTTGTAAATCTTTCTATAACGTATCCCTTGACTAGCCAGTGTTATAAATGGCATACTAATATGGCTTAGATACAGTACCTGGTTTATTTTTCTAGATTCTAGAAGCAGGTGGGAGACTTGTTGCCTTCTCTAAACAGATATTGTCATTCCTGATGATGGCATGTTTTATACCAGCGACCTTGCCTCCAAACCATTTTTTATTTTCATGGTCATGTTTCCTGACTTGGTGAAGTAAGAGCACCTCTTTCACAAGTCCTTAAATAAAACACATGCAGCAGTGCATTTGTTTAGTTGAACTGTAAAGTGACTTTCTTGTTTTCTTTGTTTTTCCCCAGGTCAAATTCATGTTTCCAAGACTTGCCATCCAGTGAGAGATTAATGCAGGGACAAAGATAAAACTATGTGAGTAGACATTCAACCTGTCAACATGTTCACATGGTGAAATCTCCCACGTAATTATTGTTTTTGTCTTGTATTGTTGTTGGATAAAAAAAATAATTAACAGTATGTGACATAGTAGACACTCTATTTGTAGAAACACTTTAGTCTACCAGTTAAATGTCTTGTTGCTGGCTTACATATGTTGCTTATTTGCTTAAGAATAAGCCTGTCCACATTTACAGTATACCTTACTTTTTCTGTTATGACATCATTACTTGCCTTAATTTAAAATACATGGATCACAGAACTTTATCTCACTTGCTGTTACGGTGAAATACATGGATCACAGAACTTTATCTCACTTGCTGTTATGGTGGGATAGCATTATGGTCGGAGCTGCTGTATTGTCTGTCTGTATTGTGTTAGTACAAAAGGTTTTATAAGATTTCCATCTCAAGTCTCCGTATTACTACTTCGTGAAATAGCTAAAAAAAAGCCTATGCTGAGAGATATAAACAATCACATCCACATACAGTACGTCACTAAAACATCTGTATGGACCTCCCTGGAGAAAGGGGATTGTCACAAAGAGCTTCACTGTGCCAGCCGGAGTTAAATTGACTGAAATATGGACTGTGGCTGAAATATGGAAAATGTGGGCTTCCCTTGTCCCAAGTCTCACTCAACAGGCGACTAAATGCCTTTTTTTTTTTTTTAACACAATTTTAGGCAGCACTATATCGTATTTCAGTAAGGTCTGTTTGCATAAACAGTGTGTGCATTCTCAGGAACGTTGGGTTTAACTCCAACTAACCTGTAAGGGCTTCACACACTCCACCCCCCACCACCCCCCCTCCCCATGCTCTCTGGCCCCCTGAGGTTGGGCCGTTCACTAATCTTGCCCTGTGTGTACACCTGCACACTTGTCTCCAGAGCCATGTGTGTATGGGGAATGAATGATTGTAAATAACTGTAATGCAAATATCCAGGACATCCTTGTTCTCTCATGCCACCTCAGACAGCCTGATATGTGAGTGAAAGGGATATTGGTCCCAAGAGAGTCTTGTTCCACAGGCAAACGAGCTCTCATGTGTCGCGTGCTTTTAATGGTTTGAAAATGAATAGCTGCTAATTGGTTCACCTTGTTCGGTGACACATGCAATGGCAGGACAACTACCACAGACGCACACAGACAAAAACAAAAACACACATACACACACACACACACACATACACACAGGCACAGGTAATCACAAAGAGGCGAGTTAATGCTTTTTGTAACATTATGCTTATGTGTATTTATCCACCTCCACATTACTGATTCAGGCCCGTTGTAACAGGGCTTCACATTCCATTGTTGGACATGTATTTAGATATCCAATGGAAGTGGAGTATATATGGTCTCTACAGGGTACATGTTCGGTGACAGAGCGGTGTGTGTGTGTGTGTGTGTGTGTGTGTGTGTGTGTGTGTGTGTGTGTGTGTGTGTGTGACAGCTCAGCCAAATCCACACCATGCATCCCTCCTCCCTCTTTTAATTTGTATTAGACCTTGAAATGTGGCCTGCTCTACATCTGAGCCCCATGCTTAGCCCCCCTTTAGTGTGGCGAAGGAGGAGAGCGAGCATCTCCGTGGCTTACTCACTTTTTCCCCTGGCAGCTTCCAAACCGCACCTTCTCCGACTTCCTTGAGATGATCAGTTGTCTCAATTCTATTACCACTGTGGGTTTGGAAGTGGATTCTCTGGAAGTGATGTAAAAGCGAAAGAAAGAAAGAAAGAAAGAAAGAAAGAAAGAAAGAAAGAAAGAAAGAAAGAAAGAAAGAAAGACAGAAAGAAAGATCGAAAAAAAAAAAGACAGGGACATGCTCAAATGCTATAAAGGGCAATGAAGGCACCCAGGATTAAGAAAAATATAGCATTGCCATATTACAAAGTAACGGGTCAGCCATCCTTATCCAAAGTGCTGAATCAAAATAGTGTTTTGAGCCCAGTGCCACAGGGGCATATCATTATTGTCAGAGTGGTATCCTGGCAAAGTCACTGTGCCTCAAATGCACCCTGGCCCAGGTTCCTCCATTGTATTCTTCTGACTCTCCCATTCTCCTTAGAATGTTGGGTTATCCACTTCCTGTGTGTTTGTGTGTGTGTGTGTGTGTGTGTGTGTGTGTGTGTGTGTGTGTGTGTGTGTGTGTGTGTGTTTGTGTGTGTGTGTGTGTGTGTGTGTGTGTGTGTGTGTGTGTGTGTGTGTGTGTGTGTGTGAGTCAGTGTCTCAATCCGTCTCTTACCCTAATGTTGTATTTATGGGGAAAGCTGTTTCTGCTCTTCCGTGTTAATCTGAGCGCGGGCCAAGCGCTGGCTGGTTTGGCTCGGTCGTGCTGCGGCTGCAGCTGGGTCTCTTCCCCGAGCAGGGAAGCAGGGAGCCGTCGTCTTCTTCGGAAGAAGACAGACTGCTGAGGACGAGCCAGTCGCGCAATCCAGGGATCTACAGGGAGCGCAGCGGGATCCCACAAGAGTGTTTGCTTTTAGACGTTTTTGTGCGCAGATACACAAGCAGGTGTGCCTTTTGGTGTGGCTGTCTCTGTGTGTTTGTTTTGACAGTCACTGCGTTCGGGCCCTGTGTTGTAGCTGTGCCACTATTGTCTGTGTTCGAGTAATGTTTAACTATATGCCTAGAGAGAGTGTGTATTGTGTGTGTGTGTGTGTGTGTGTGTGTGTGTGTGTATGTGTATGTATGTTTGTGTCTGGCAAGGGGTACTGATGTAACTTGTAAAAAATATCTCTTGAGGAGCATCACTGAAATCAAGCGTGAGCATACATTTCCGCATGTTGTGCATACCCCATGACCCAACAAAGCCTATAGTTGCACACGTCCAAAAAGCCACACCAAAGACCCTTGATTACTGCTCCGCTCTGCTCCTCTCAGGCCACAATGTCCACTGTCTTCCCTCATTCATTTGGTTCTTTTCCTCTTTGCCCACTTTTGGAACAGTTGAGTGCTGTCCTCAGTGCCTTTAAGACCTTAATGAATTCCCGTTGATAAATGCTGTCCCCTTCCTTTACCATCTAATCATTTAAGTACAACTGAGCCTAAACGAGGCCTGTTCCATGATTAGATTTGTGCCAGATTGTTACAAACCAGCTTGACTCTAATCCAATAAAAGGCCTTTGTGGTCCATGCTAAAGAAGGGCTGTGATCCAGCAGCTACTCACTAGGAATGATCTCAGTATCTTTTCGTTTTTTTTTTTTTTTGTCTGGGAATAAAGCTATATGAGGAGAGATTAGAGTGAATGTAGGCTGGAAGATTGTATGGTATACTGCTATTCTTTACATTAAAATTCATGATTGTATATGGAAATGTGGCATAGTTTGAACTTTAAATGGTTTATTTGGGCTGTGACGTTGTGGGCTCTTCAATTTGTTCCACAACTTTTTTTTCTGAATGCAAAGTAACCACTGTTCACCATGGGTTTCGTTCTCAGCGCTGTGCTTAATCCCCTGGTCTAGTTGTTTCCATGTTGTAATTCTCTCTGTTTCTCTCTGTGGGAGCAGGTTGGTGTGGAATAGTGTGGTTTGCTTTTCAGGGCTCATCGCCTCAGCTCTCTTTGAGGTAGTGATGCACCATCGTGCTTGATGTGGACAAAGCTGAGAGGTTCATCTTTTGTTCCACGGCCAAGTGTTTATAACAGCTCAACTGAATGAATCTGAGTGAAAGCATCTTCTCACTGCTAATCCAAATCCCTCCCCTCCGTGTCAACTTTGATTAAACAGGATGCGTTCAGGGTATGAGTGAGTAAGTGAGCTAGACTGAGGGAAACGGATAGACAGACACAGACACACAGGCAAACAGAGTGAGAGACAATGGAAAAAAGAAGAGAGTAATAGCTGACTTACAGGTAAATTTCTCACTGTCTTTTGAACTTAACAGTAAAAGTATTTTGCTGCTCCTATTCTTGTTTCGGTGTGCCCCCTGTCCATTAGTAACAAAAGAGAATAAAATCAAAAAGGTAATACAATGTGGAGGTTAATTATCTGCACCTCATTCTAGTGATGAGACTATGCCAAGCTGTTTTACAACACCAGCCATTGTTGCCTGATATAATACCAAACACACACTTAAACTTAGCCAACCAGTAAGATGATTAAAACTTCATTAGTCGTGGTAATTCACTGAGGAACTGCCGTTAGATCTTTTCTACCTTCTTCCTCTGAGCCCTTTCTTTCCCTCCAGTCCAGTAGTGGCTGTGGTGCTGTCTGCTAACTTTAGAAAGGCTAAGATTAGCGTTAAAGGGGAAACCAGCTCAGCTTATTCAAAGTCTCTAAACTATAGTCACTGTTCTTGCTCTAAACATGTTATGTTTGAACTCAATCATAGGTTAATGACTACGCCATGGAAAAGCAGACTACCTGATTTTATACTCAAATGTAGATCTGGCCACAACCATAAGACATTCACTAGATGGAATACAGAGGTATTTTCCAGTCATGATAGTTAATTTATGTACAGTGAGACAAAAAATTAGGGGTAAGTGATCAGTGAACTTGTTTGTACAACTTATAATAATACATGTTTTTGTTATATCCACTAACATCCATCCATCCCCACCATCTATATCCCTCTCTCTTTCTCTCTGTCGCTCTGCAATTTCTGTCTTTGTCTTGCTGAGCTGAAAAGGGGCTTTGTGGGAGGTTAGTCTTTACATTTGTTAAATTTTCGAAAAACAACTGTGACGGCTGGTAAGGGGTCCTCTAATGCGTCTGTGTCCATTGAGCTAAAGGTGGCTCTCTCCATGGCTAAATGGACAACTGAAGATAATCTTAAAAGGGTATAAGCACAGTTGCCCTAGTAACTCCAGCCACCACCTGCGGTGGGCTAGTGGATTGCCTCCCGCACTGAGGGGGTTGTTGGGCTATTTAGTGCATGTGCCGAAGCTACAGCCAGGAGATGTGATCGCATAGCACATAATCTTCACACAGCCATTTTAAGGCTTTTTAATGCTATTTCAGGTGAAAATTAAAAAGTGAGAAAAGAGACATAGAAACACCAGAGTGTCTCAGACATCCAGCCTTCTGTAGAGAATACGAAATGATGTATGATGTGTGTCAGTAGAAAAATCAGTAAACAAGAAGAGATTGTTGCACACACTAGGCGTCCATATCCTGGCACAGACAGGAGTGTAAATATGTCACTTTTATGTGCATGGAACTATGTGCTCTTATTCAAGGGCTTCTTTCCATGTGTGTTTAGTGGAGTTCAGAGTGGTGTGGAAAGTAAGGCCATGAATTCCACTTCTGATTAACAATGGTGTGTGAAGTTGGGACATTTAGGTCCTATACATTGAACAGAGCGGTTAGGCCAACTGTTGACAATGGGTACTTTGTGCTAGTAGGATCAACCTGTGACTTCAAGCCTACCTCTTTCAAAGGGGTGTGTGTATGTGTGTCATGGCAGGGCTTCGGTGAAAAGGCCAACTGTGTAAAGAAGAACAATGATTTCTCTCACACTTTCTTTCAAGAAATGTTTGCTGAAATGTGTTAAAATACCCAGAGTGTGTGCCGTGCATTCATGCAAGTGTGTTTGTGTTTGTGTAAGCATGTGAGGGTGTGTGTGCTTTCAGTGTAAGGGTGTGTTTGTCAAGATACAGGACTTCTGTTATATGGCAGCAGCATGTGTGTAGTTTATGCTGCACGCGGTAGTATTGGAAACTTCAGCCTGTGCTCATCTGGCATTGAGGTAAAAAAAAAAAAGAACAGCAACTGAGTTGTAATTGCAGATTTGACAGCAGGAGCTGCTGTGACATGCCGACATGCCTGAGGGCAGAAAACAAATGCTTACAGCGAAAAGGAGAATAGGGAGCAGCTCTCTCTTTCTCTCTCTCTCTCTCTCTCTCTCTCTCTCTCTCTCTCTCTCTCTCTCTCTCTCTCTCTCTGTCAGTCTCTCCCTCCAAACCCAGTGCCTCACCTTATTGCATTCACACTCACTCTTTGCCCTGTCACATACAGTAGTCATTTGCTCACATACTGAATGTGCTACATACATCACTTCATAACAGTTATTGGTGCTTTTTGTTGGATTGAAAAAAATAATAATACTGCAAATTAAATTCAAAATACTGTAAAGTGTTCCTCCCCAAGAGGTAAAGAGGGAAAACACAAAATCAATACATAAATAGAATTTGCAGGCTGGAAATTAAGTTTTAAAACTGGGAATGTTCTGACTGTACTGTTGTTGTCGGTAAAATCAGCATTCCATTTCAGCTTGTTTTCTTTAATCTCTGGTGACATATCAGGAGCCTTTTTACGATTACTTGCCATACGTGTCTGACACACAGCCCCTTTAGTGCCAGCAAACAGGAGGGGTTAAATAGGAGAATGAGGGAGTGCAAGAAGTAGCTCTAAAATAGCACCGAGCCTCGTTTGGCTCCTCATGGGTCATATCCTGAACATATGGGTTGTGTTCACAATGCTTTACGACTGGTTGCAGCGCTCTGATTTTCAATGAAATCCATTGGAGGAATCATGTTTCAGAGGAAGCATGCTGCTTTTCACTAATGCTTAGCTGTTTCTGAATTGATAATATTCAGGCTTGGACAATTTTAATATTTCTCTACAGACTGCAAGATCATATGCCCCTGTGTATTCTTGTGTGATTGTAGTCCATTGTGCTTCGCTTTTGATCACATTTCATTCAGCTATGGTGCTTTCTTCATAGCTAGGAGGATATGAGGATATGTTACTGTTGTGACATACAGGAATTTGTCGTGAAGTGGAAAAGCTCATTCAGATATTAAGACATCAGAGAATGTTCTTACAAATTGTACCACTTGTACCCCTCTTAGAACCAGGTTAATGAAATTACTATTGAATTATTGACATACTGTATAATACCTAATATATATAAATAAAAAAAATTATGTCATATATATATATTACAATTAGACAACATTACACAGGGGCATATGATTTTGCAGCCTGTAAAGAAATATTAAAAAATATATATTTATATATATAATTTATTTCTTTAATGCAGGTAACAATATGTTTACCTAAGCCTCATATGCTCAGTGGTGGTTGTGAGCTTCATTTTTAATGTTAGGTTAATAGGATTGAATCTGTTTACGCCACCTACATCACTAAGGCGAGGTCATTCGCTCAGCTGAGCTTACACTTGTGTAATGAGATTATTTACATGTTTAAGTGCCACTGTCATGACCCTACAAAAGCTGTGTGTGTGTGTGTGTGTGTGTGTGTGTGTGTAAGGAAATGCTTGGTTGGTAGGCAGCAACAAGGCCAAGTCAGCATTTCAGATGTCTATTCTCTGTGTGAAAGTTCTGAATTAATTTGTAGTAGGATTATGAGTGAGTATACCATGCGTTAATCAGAGAAATGGAAAGTGAAAATAGAAAATGCACTTCTTACTGATTTTGACAGCTGATATATTGCATATACGATTAGTATTTTCACATCATTGCATTGAAGGAACCAGAGCGCCATACAGTATTTACAGTATGTCTGGAGAGGATTTCAGTTTGGCTGTGTTGAATGTTTTCAGTCAGGACTATTACGCATTTTAATTTTTTCACATCTTCAGTATAAATACCTTAAGTAGAGGTCTGAGAGAGGCTTCATATTAAATGATGCCTAAAATGGTGAACTGATTTTTATATTGTTTAGATTGTTAGATGTTACTGTGACTCATCACAGCTTCAAAAAAACTTGCTGTCTAGACAACAGACAAGAGGAAAAGAAAGATAATTATTTATATATATATATATAATTAAATTGCTTTTTTTTCTGGATGAGCATGCCCACTGACAATAATACAGACAGCCATACAGAGAAAAGCAAGAAAACAGAAGCATGGGCAGATTTATGAGCATTTAGACTCATAATTTAGGCTGATGAGCATTACTGAAGGGGTGTGTTATTTCCATTAAGATGTTTCTGTAGTGACCTTGCTATCCAAGCCCTTTTGTTATGATGCATGAGTGTTTATGTGCATGCGCCAGAAGAAATGGAGCCTCTTTCAGAAAGCATTAGTCAGTGAGAATGAGGCTTTGTGTGTATGGGCCTTGAGGATAGTCATCACCTCAAGGAACTAATATGGTTTGATCTTTGCCAAACAGGAAGGGAAAGATGATGCAGTTACACCATGCATGTGTAGTGTTATAATAGCTGTTATATATTTACAGTAAATTCCCAAATTAAGCTCAAATGATTTTAAGTTCAATTTCAGGTTCTTTTTCAAGCTGGGCTGTGTCAGGCACTTTAAGCCATATTCTTATGTCTTGGTTCTACGTAAATAAATCCAACTAATTGTATTCCAGAGATAAAACCTTTTTTGTTGTGTGTGTGTTATTTTTTATTACTTTATTTTTTTTAATTATTTGTGCAAACAACAGGTCGAAATTTCTTCCTTCAACAGTTTATACCCTATATGTTGGCCCTATACCTTGCTCCATCAATACCCTCGATATTGATTTTGAGTTGCTTTTTTCTTCTTTTCCCTCTTTCATTTTCCACTTTTGTGGCATAGCAACACACTTTTGATCAAGTAGAAAAGTGGACAATAAATAACTTGAAGTGGTTGGAACCCCCTACTAGAGTTAGAAGACAAGCACTCTTAATCAGAGGTGGAAATCCCAGCTTAAAAGACTGAATTATTAGTGACATCACCTGTGTTGAATCCACAGGCAGAATAAATGCATGGCAGGGTTTTGACTTTCTAAAGCCGGTATTGACAGCCCTGCTCTTAATACTGCCAATGCCACTGTGTATTAGTGCACTACAGTATATGTAATACTACTGTGCAATACACTGTACACCATGATGTTCATATGCACATGAACCAGTATTCAACTGTCATGTGGTTGAGGGTATGTTGTAGGCCTGTGGTTAGAAAAATAATATAATGAAATCAGGTAGTGAAGAAGTTGGTTGGAACAATAAAAAATAACTTAAATGTCTTTGGTTGAAATATGAAATAAGTTGTGTTGGGCAAAAGTTTCTGCTAAGATTACTTTTTACATAAATACAAACATAAAAAAACACAATATCCACCACCATATCTGCACCTCAGAACCTTTAATACATTTTTATATATAAGCTATAACCCCTGAGAGGCTACACACTACAGTATATTGTGATTACAGAAAAGCAAAGACAATTTGTTAGGCATGATTGTTACATTGTCACGTGCTGCAGCTGATTTATTATACGTTGTAAACTATACTTCCTTTGTGATATATCTATGTATTCTGCACATAAGCACTTGTTAGTCTTTGAAAACACACATGCATATTTCCACTGCTCATGTGTTGGTCAGTGGTTTGAGAATAGTTGTGCTTAAGTGGGTGGCGTTAAAATGGTGTGTGGCTGGCGGAGGTGGCCTGGGTAATCATGAGAAAATATGTCTAGTGGTGTTTATGGTGGCGGGCGGGCAAGCGGGCGGACTAGCTCTGCTCTGCTCTGCTCTGCTCAGAAGGCTGCCCCTGACGTGAGCCGGCTTGCAACCCGTCTGGTCAGTTCTGAGGCAGACGCAAATCTCAGGGGGAACATCTAGCTCTCTAGCACTGCCCTGTTTGGCTGCCAGAGAGCTACTCTTGTTTTCACACTCTCTCTCTCTCTCTCTCTCTCTCTTCAGCATAATGTTCCAAAGCATCATGTCATGTGACATGTAACAGAATGCCTTTATGAGCGACTTTTGCTTTTGAACTTTTCATTCTATACCTTTATATTTCAGTAGACAGTGAAGGTCTCATTTGCCCTTTCTGTTTAGTATTCTCCTGTTGTCATTTCTGTGATTTGTTCAGTGTTTAAGCACTAGTTGTAGTACTATTTAAATATATTGCACTTTTAGTTATTTAAACACACATGCTGTCTAGACATTCCATTTTGGTGCATAAGACCTCAACTGAATGCCACTCTGTCCATAAATTTTTTAAATGCGCATTTGAAAACCCTCCCTTCACCTCACCACATTCAAGGAGTTACCCAGCGAGTGCTGATAACTTCCACTTAATCACATTAGTGGTAGTCCTGCCAAGGCCCAGGCAATGACACTCGGTCTGTTTGCGTGATGAAACTTTATCAGTGGCAACAATTTATGAGTCCAAGCATTCCTGGCCATACAAGACCTCCGTTCCAAGAAGGCAACTCTCGAGCCCTATAAATACAAGGGACAGCCATATTGTGAGGCTAAATATAAGCTCCTCTGTCCCGCCCGCAGTGGAAACACACAAGGAGAAAGGAGACGGTTTCTTCTTGGGCACCATTTCATGCTCCGTCATCGATTCGGTTAGGGTCGTTTGGCTGCCCCATTGTGATTGTGTAACCATGCATGAGGCTGGGTGGTGTTGTGAGGATTCTTCAAAGGTCAGAGTGACCTGTCAAGAACCTGAAGGAGTAACCACTCATAACGCCTTTAGTCTGACTTCCAGTGAGGTGTTATCGATCACCATGCCATTACCAGGAGAGGACTTACTGACGGCGTGCCTTTACTGTCTTCAGTGTCTTCAATGTGTAAAACATGGCAGCAGAGGCATATTGTTCTTGTTTTTGATTGAGCACTATACAGGATATATGATGTGGTACCTCACAACTGCCTTACTGCAGCTTATAGGCTACACCTCATGTGATTTCAAGGGGTGAGGGTGGGTTCACTGGTAATGTAGTAAGCAAAAGAGGGGTGGGGGTCGTGGTGTTGGTGTGGGGTGGAATAGACACACACACACACACACACACACACACACACACACACACACACACACAGTCTCATATTTAGTCACTGATGTCATCATTCTGGGACAGTCGGTCTGGAACGTGGCTGAGGTTCCCTATGAAAAGTGATTACATGTCTCGCCTCTTTGTACCCCTCCCTCCCGCCCTCCCTCCCTTTCCGTCCTCCCCCTTGCCTCCCGTGTATGGCCACGGCCCCCCACCATGTTGACACGGTGATGAATTATTCAGTCCAGCTGACAGACGGCAATAGACCTACACCTCACGTGGTGCATGGGAAGGAGCTTCTGCTTTTGTCTCCTGGCTCTCCATCTCTCTGTCTCTCATATTCTGAACAAGCTAATCCTGACGAGCACACAAATAATCCGACAGGTAGACTGGATTATTAGTGACATCACCTGTGTTGAATCCACAGGTACAAGAAATACATGGCAGGGTTCTGACTTCCTAAAGCTGGTATTGACACCCCTGCTCTTAATACTGCCAATGCAAAACACTGTGTGTTAGTGCACTGTGTAATACTACTGTGCAATACACTGTAGACCCTGATGTTCATCTCTCTGTCTTGGTCTTAATCTTAATGTGACAATTCAGCGGTCACCGATCATCGTTGTGCATTGTATCTCTCTATCTTAGCCACGAATCTAAAAAGCATGTGTAATCAGAGCCAGACAGAACATTAAACATTGGTCAGGAAGAGCTGGAATAGCTGTAATGACAGACTCAATTGGATTCAATTGTGCAAAGCAGATCATGCCTCCAAGTAAAGATATTTCTAAATGTTGAACCAACCATAGTTAGTGTCAGCCATGTAGGCTGACTTAGGATGGAGGTTCCTTCTTTAGCCATCACTCAGGAGTCCTCAGAGTCCTCTCTGCATGCCATTGTAAGTGATGGCTAAGCGCTTCTGCATTCCAGTGTGCCTGAGAAGCCGGCCGTTTTGGCCGCTCGGAAAACTACAGGAATAACACAGGCTGATTTACTGTGTCAAACAGAATCATTTTTGTCTGGCAGCCTTCCCCTCAGGAGCCCGCTCCCTCCACAACCCCCCACCCCCCCACCCCCCTCCCTTCCAAAACTCACTATGCTCCTCTAAGATGTAGCAATGGGGACCTGCCCTGCCTCTGGTAAACTCTGCATAACTACTGATCAGCCTGGGTGTTGTCTGCTGGGGGTTGTGATTTTATGGATAGATGATGTCTACAGTGAGAGCTATCAGATGAGAAATTACCCAGATGCCCCTTGGGCATGCCACTCTGTAGTTTTCTCTCAGCTTTAAGGTGCTGAGTGGTTGAGTATTGGTACAGTCCTACCATTATTGCGCAGTATAGTGACAGATGACAGCAATTATCCCACCTATCCCCTTTGGCATTATGTCATATGTTAAAGAGATAACAAAGATGTGACCTACCACTACAAATGAAGTTGACATCAGATACGCTTTCACTTTTTGTGCACTAATTCATAGATGTCATAAGTCACCTGAGAGAACTGGAATATGACTTTGCTGAACTGGCGTGTTGCTTCATGTTGCTATACTTAAGCACTCATAATTGAGGAGCCTGTCCTTTATGTGTTTTTGTTGCAGTGCAATGTCTTCCAAAAACTCCGCCTCTCCTATGTCCCCAAGCTCTGAAGGCGAATGCGGGAGGGGTCAGGAATCAGAGAGCTGGGACAACGAGGAAAGAGACAGGATTGATCACCCCGACATGCCCCCCACGCCACCGTTGCGCAATCAGTCACCCGCAGAGGAGCCTCAGCCAATCAGCAGTCACCAACAAGACCCTGACCTGGATGGACCTGGCCCCGTACAGCAGGTCGGATAATAGCTGTCCTCTCAACATACAGTAGCAGTCCAGTTACACTCTGCATATTTACATATAGATGTAGCAGTGGGGACCTGCCTCTGGTAAAGTCTGCATAACCACTGATCAGCCTGGGTGTTGTGTTTTCCATAACTCAGTGTGATTTTATGGCTAGATGATTTCTTAGCTCATTTAAAGTGAGCCATATCGGAGGAGAAATTACCTAGTCCAGTTACACTCTGCATATATATTGCACTGTTCGTACCAGACACTTTGCATCTTTCCACTTTACCTTGTGTTGTCCTAGTCTAGTCAAATCTTTTTTACGTCTCTTTTTAGACATTGCTCCTATTTATTTTTCTATTTATGTTTAAATATTTCTTCTTTTAAACTATGCACAGCACCATGTGGGCCTATAAGCGAAACAATATTTCAGCACACTGTGTACTTGTGTGTGTGTGGCTGTGCCGACGAATAGACAGGAGACAGAACAGAGAGAGTCTACGGTTGCTCGAGTCTTGAGTCAGTCCTGTTTCTCCCATTGGCTACTGTGCATTACCAACAAAAAAAAAAGAGAAACAGATGAATTCATAACAACAAGTACTGCATATGTTGCACACACTCTCCAGGGACCGCATTTGGATTCAAGCCTCTTGGCTTCAATCCTGTCTGGTTCATTTTGCATTCGTCTGATACAGTGCTTCTGACAACCTACATAGCCCCTTTCAACACGTCCTTTTCAGCAGAAGCGCTCTTATAATGTTTCCCCTGTCTCAGCCCTACAGCCCTGACTGGCTTTGCCTTGCTGTCCCCAGTTTGTGTAACAGGGCAACCATTTTATGCCTATTACTATCATTGTTGAATAGCACAGAGTGTTGTGTAACATTTGTGTTTTTATAACCGTTGTAGACTGAACAGTTAAGCTTTCATGATTTGCATAAAGTACAGCAGTTTCATTTTTCACTTTAATTTTTTGAGATGTAAAAAAACCGAACACGCTTTGCCAGCTTAGATAACACCCAAAAAGGTTTGGATGGAAGGACAAAAAAAACCTTACTGGTTGGGTAAGCCAAAAGTAGGAGATGCTATCTTATCTATACTGAAACTCATGTGAATAGAATAACATTCTGATTTGAGTCGAGGCAGGTGCAGCTATGTGAACAGAAACAATACATTAATTTTGGCCAGAGATTCTGCGGATCCTCTGTAGAACATGTAAACATTCAGTCTTTTGGGAATTTCAGGAATTACCCAATCCAATTTTTGCCTACTGCACGTGTCATGATCGTTTAAATTCACAACATGGCTCAGATGACCAGGTGCAAATAGAAGCAATCCACAACAGCTGCTCTCTCTCTCTCTCTCTTTATCTCCCCCCCCCCCCCTCTCTCTGTCTCTCTCACTCACTCACACACACACAAACACACACACACACATACTTTCTCTTTCAATCTCACACACACTCTCTCTCCCTCTCCCTCTCCCTCTACCTCTCCCTCTCCCTCTCCCTCTCCCTCTCCCTCTGTCTCCCCCTCTCTCTCTCTCTCTCTCTCTCTCTCTCTCTCTCTCTCTCTCTCTCTCTCTCTCTGTCTGTCTGTCATTTAGTCTTTTGCAATTATAAGTAATGGGTAAGGGTTGTTCTCTGCTACAATGCACAGCCTCTGCTACAGCCATGGCTCACAAAGGTGTGTTCAGTCTGATAGTAGTCTAGTTAAAAGCGAGCAAGCCATTTTAGTTACAATACCTGTCGTGTCACAACTTGTTGCAGGCTCCGTTTACGTAAAAGTAAATGAGGTCAGTAATTCTGCTATAGACAAAGTTGAATTAGAAATGACCTCAGTTTGTGGAAAGAGGGTTAGGCTTTGTTTTAGATTAGCAGAGGTGTTTACCAGCTGTTGACGCCCTGTTATCGTACTATGGAAGTTGGCTGCTATCTTTGAATAGCTGTGGCAGCTTGAAGCAACCCCTCTGAGGATGGCCCCATGAGCAATGATCATTCAATTATTTTAGTGTTTAATCGTCACACAGTTCAGATCATCCCACCACCCCTTGTACGCTGAAACACTGCAACGATGCAACATTGCTACTGCTTTACATCTAGTACTACCAGTAATATTATTGTCACTACATTTCATTCAAGGCAAAAATAGACTTGTTCCACTTTTTTGTGATTTAACTTTTTATTAAATGCTTTAGAACAGAGAAGGAAAAACAAAACAGAGCACACAAACATTTACCATCATTGCACTACCAAAACCACTGTGAAATGGGCTGCACATCACATTTGATAAAAGATTTTAAAAAGAGTTAGTTGATACACATAAAACATAAACAGAAAAGTATAAAAGTAAAATTACAGAGATACAGTACAAGCCTCTTACAGGATTATTATTATTATTCCCCTTCCCCTAGGACTCGGACAGCAATAAGATGAGCGCCCTGTATTCTCATCTGAACAACTCGAACGTTTCATCCCCACACAAGCCGGAGGAGCGTGTAGACCCCCTGACCGCGTCCGCCTTCGGGATGCTGGAGCGCCGCAAGGGCAGCCTGGCTGACGTGGTGGACACACTCAAGCAGAAGAAGATGGAGGAGATGACAAAGACTGAACAAGACGGTATGACATCACACATTTACAATTGTCACAAAACATGTCACAACATTTTCGGTGTGAAAGTATAAACTGCGTAGAGTCTGTTAATGCTAGTGAAAAGTCAGTCATGTTATTATTCTCATTCACTAGAAAAATCTAACTTTTGCATGTTCTCAACTTTTGGCTTCCTCAAAACTCATTTTGCACATGAACTTTTGGTGGTAGGTGTTCTGAATGTTACAGTAGGTCAGTGCAGTGCAGTAGGTGTACAGTACAAGTATGTTGTTTGCTTGGTGCAAATCACAGGCTAATTTCTGAAATCACAGGTAATATGCTTCTTACCATACCACCAGTACCATTCTATGATTTATGTGCAAAAGTCCTTCCAGTCTTTCATCATTGGGTGATTCAGATAATTGTCCCTGTATGCCATTACATGTCAATGGTTATAGCTGAACGGTGTCCAGGTAACTGCTGTTAAATTGAGAACTTTCTGTCATATCTTTGTTTTTTTAAAGCCATTAAATACTTTTTGAACCTGTAAACCGTCAAGCAATGTGTAAGCCTCTGGCTCCCTTTTAGAACTGTCTGTGAAACATATTTTCCTTGTAATATCCCGGGGTCACAGCTCCTGTTGGATCGTCTCTTGAGATGTAGCTGACTAGGCATGTTCCCACATGCGATGGCTGTCGTGAGAGCCCCTTTCAACTCCGAGCAAATGTCAGAATTACAATTAACGGTGTATTCACCTCACAATTAATTAAATGTGACATGGTTCCTTCAGAATCCACTGTTGGGTTTTCATCAAACTGATTGATATGTTATTGTGAGCATCTCTGGGAAAGGTGAATACCCAAGGTTGTGAGGACAACCTACAGTACATGGAAGATTGTATGTGGATCTTCTGTAGTATTTGGATGGTGAAACTTTGTATTTAAACGTGGTGTGAAATACCCAAGCTTGTATGACGATATATAATATGGACCTTAACAGCTCTCCACTCCAAAGAGCCCTTCAGTTAGAGGATCTAGAATTAAACCTGAACACTCCGACCTAAATCACTGGCCAGTTGCAGTACCCAGGGACACAGATGTCACATTGATTGCTTGAGAGCTTTTGGAACAAAGTACATTAGACTTTGACAAGTCTGCGCCCACAAAATTTGTCCATGATCTTTTCGCAGAACAATCTTTGTTAGCACAACTTATATTGCTGAGTTCTTTCTGGGAAAGTAGTTGATTTTTTTAAAAGTTACTCAAGATAGTAACGAAATAGTAAAAATCAACAGTCAAGGCACACAAGACAAGTTGTCAAATTAGGATAGACTTTCTGCAGAGGTCTGCCACTGGTGTTTTTTCACTAGCACAAGTGATATTTGATGTGAAAGCTCATCATTATCCTTAATGACTGTAGTTAACTGTAGTTATCCTCTAAATCTTTGTTTAACAATTAAAACAGTGACAATGAGCAATCTCTCCTACAGTCAGCCCCAGAGATTTTATATATCCTTTAAAAGTTGCCAACATGTGACTCTTTGTGCATATTTTTCTCTTTGTGGTAGTTACAAGTGAAAGAAAAGGGTAGGAAATGTTTTCTGTCAATACGCTGCTCTGAGCCAGTTTGTGATTGATTTTTTAATGGACATTAATAGAAATCTTTTCTTCTTTTCTTGGGCTTTCTTGTCCTCTGTGGGACCCATCTGTGTAAATGGTGGTTATTGTAGGAGCAGACGTCGACCTGCTGTCTGATTTTAAGGATATGTTTTATTTACATAATTAATAATTTACTGAAGAGTAAAAAGTTGTGATGATATGGATTTATATAGATGACACTCCAGTACTCATATTTGCACAATGATTGATCATTTACATATAGAAAATGGAAAAAAATGGCACTCAAATCTTTGTCTATCATGTGTTGCTTTTTTTTTGAGTGTTCAGTGCATGTGTGTATAGCAGGAGAAACAGAACAGAATAGTTATTCAAATCAATAATGTGACCAATATTAGCTCGTTTGAATGTAGTTACAGAGCGTAAGCCTTTTGGCCTTGTGCTGTGTGTATAAGGGAGCTCATGAAGAGAGAGAGAGAGAGAGAGAGAGAGATGGAGAGGTTTGGGGGGGTGGGGGGGTTGGATGGGGGGGTTGCGTCAGGGGAGATTTGTTCTGATCAAATAGAATAAAATCGCATTAGCTTAACAGCCACGACCCCTGCACTCACAATTGCTCTGTGGTATAGGGCGGCATGCTGCGGCTGACTTTTCCAATGGCCATTCACTTACTGATTGTCTAAAGTGCTGTAAGTACTGGTGAGTGTGCTGCTGAATGAGAATGCCCTTCACCTCCAGTGGAGGCTTCTATTTGGGGAGAGAAAGGCAGTCACAGCTGGAGACTCTCTATTAAAGATTGTGTCCTGGTGTTCAAGCACATGTTAGGGGAAATGGATTGTTTACAAGGGGGCACTTTACAGACTGCTAAGGTTATGGTGAATTTTGCCAGCTCTTTCTCTCTCTTTCTCAAGATTTTTCAACATTGTCTGTCAAAGATAAACGAAGCGCTCAAATACTGAAACTTAAATTCATTCTCTGTTCTGTTTTAAAAAATATTAACGGACATATGGAAGCTGTAATGTGCATTCTATGAACAGTTTTATTAGATATTGATATATAACAGTATGTATTAGTTGATTTATTTAACATTCTTTGCACTCACAGATGCATTAGTGTGTAATCTGTCTAAATTATGAATTATTATATAGACTAGAATAATACATATACAACCATGGCTACTATATGCTCAATTCCACTATGCTGTGCCTCTTGTATAAATACTTGCCATTGCAAAATGTAGCTGGGATCAGTGCAACCAAGGGTTAGTTTAAGTGGGAATGTTTAATATCAACAAATGTCTAAAGTTCATAACAGTATTCAAAATGTCTTTAGGTATATTGGGGTAAGACCGCTTAACAATATAGGCATGTTATTACTTAGTTTTGCCCTTTGGGCTTTGCCAGCATCTATCACAGGACAACAAGCTTCTTCCCAAAGCATGGTTGGCTTTCTGTCTCACAGCTAAAGGAAAATGACTGGGTTACTTCATACCCAAAATATACTCTTTCTTCTTATTCTTAGATTACACTATAAGAAATAATCAGTAACAGACACAGGGTTATTTGTATTATGGATGGGTTATGTGCAGTTTGAAACAAAGTCTGTGCAGTAATTATTTAGATTCATACTCTTTCATTGTTTTAAAAACACTGGTGGTATTCCTATGGCTTCACAGGTTGGAGGGCACAGATTCTCTATGACCTTTTTAAAGGTTTCTCTTCCTCCTCTTCTGTGCAGCATATGTCCACCCCCACCACCACCACCACACACACACACTCACACACACACATACCCCCGATGAGGTCACGAATGGGTATGTCCACTCTCACCTCCTTGAACTGACTCCTGTAGACTCTTTTGTGTAGCGACTCAGCGTATACTAGAGAAAGCCAAGAATGCTGTTTGCCACCCTGAGCCCCGGCGTAGCCTGGGGATCCCGTCACCAGTGAAGGGGGCAGCAGCTGGGAGCCACATCAAAGCAGTGCCTCTGGAGTGGTGACAATGGAGCTCAGTCTGCTGGGCCCTGACTTTGTTGGGTAGCAGTGGTGACAGGTCATTTCAGCAGGGCTGTTGCTGCCACTCCACAGCCACAGACAGACGCACTCCGAGTTAAAAGGCGTGGAGCCTTACTTCCCCCCCTGGCTGATTAGGGACGTCATATGTTTGTGGGGGGTGTGGGGGGTGGACACTTGGGCCATTATTGGACCATTGAAGCTTCACAACAATTGAGGTGTTTAAATGTGTGTACAAATATACAGTATGTGTGCATGTTTTATGGTTATATGTGTAGTGAGTTATACATAAGAGCAGGTTAAGGCATAAGGGTTTGTGGTAATGTTATGGTTAGGGTAAATGGGTTTTGCCCGAGTTGTTTGTGGCCCTTTAGCTGAAGCGGTGATTATTTCTTCATTAACAGTGATAAACAATGTGTTATGAAGGATGAAATGATTGTAAAATGAGATCAATTCAACATCAGCAAGTTAACATTTTTTTACAATTAAGCATTCATTTTGACACAATTTAACAAAATTTAACCAGAATTTATGTCCCATTCTGGCTTTTCCATAACCATAAATATGCATTTATTTTTTTATTTAAATATTAAGTGACAAAGCAATATTAGGATAAAATATTTACAATACACTGTCCTTGTCGCTTGGCTTGCTTTTTGTTTAGTCATAAAAGTCTGAACCAGGCACAATTCTGTGTAAAGCCTATATTTAAAAAGCTCTGAAGGACTATAACATACATATAAAAGTTTAGAATAAACACATGCAGTCATTATGTTTGCACATTGCCATGCACACAGTAAACACAAGTGCCTATCAGTGTGTTGAGCTTCAAGCTAGACAACAACTGTAATGTCCATAAACAGCCCTGGTCACCCAAACCTGGCAAAGATGTCACCTGACCCCGGCTTGCCCTTCTTTCAACTTTGTCAGCTGACAATGTCCATCAGGGTTCAGGGCGTTAAATCTCAGGTGTTAATGGGCATTGTGGGTAATCCCAGTGCACATTGTGTGGCACATCTGCTGCCTTTCGAAAGGCCGGGCCAGTTAAAACACGGGGACGGGTGAAAGCCTGGTGAGAGAATAGGATCAGGCTTAAAGCGCTCGGCACAGATTAGCTCCAGAGCTGTGCTGTGTTGCTGTTGGCTTCATCCCAGCGCTACACGTAAAACCATGCAAACAGGCATTAGTTAAGTGTAAGCAGACTTTTAGGGAAATTCTAGGCTCTCTTTAGTTGTTTGTTAATGTACTCCAACTCAAGACATTGAGATGTAAGGAAATTACACTAATAACATTAAGAAATAATTTACAGTAATTACATGATTTTATAATCCAGTTAGAAATGTCGATAATGTTAAATGCCAATGGACAATTTACATCTTCTTAAAATAGTGATATTACAAAACACGTACTCTCAAAGCGCTTCTGAGTTACAATTAGTTTTTCAGTCCATATGTAGGTCATTGCCTGTTATTGCTACTTCAAGCATGTCCAGGTATGTATACAGTACTCTCAGCAATATGGCTTCTACTTTGGGTGTGAGGATCAGTGCTGGAGTCTAGTTCTTGGAGGTGGTTACACTGCAATTAATTTTCCTCCCCTCCACTCCCTACACACACAACCACCATAACACATACTACACACCCGTTGATACATATCTTTGCCCATTTTTTCAAACATATGCAAACGTTTGAGCTGTTTAGGTGGTTAGATACATCATGTGAATCATGTAGACAACAGCTCTTATGAATGTGTTGAGAAAAGGAGCTTCTTATTATTTAGCATGGGAGGTCTTAGCATCGGATAGCTGTATCATGATATCAGTCTTCACTGGCATTATGTCAAGTAGTTGTTTGGAAATATGAATTTGAATGGACAAGTCTATGATGTGTATCTGAAGGTATTTGCTTCTGTGTGTGTCAGACGTGTGTGGCCTCACAAACAGCCAGTAGTGAAACACGTCCTAACACATGCACACACATATAACTAAACCAGTCAAATGCCTTTTTGTGCCCTAAAATTATAATTTTTATAACAGATTCACATCGATCCTGTGTGTTTGTGCATTATTGCGCGTCCATGTGTGTATTTGTGTGTGTGTGTGTGTGTGTGTGTGTGTGTACTGTACATGCTTGCTTGCTTGTGTGTGTGTGTGTGTGTGTGTGTGTGTGTGTGTGTGTGTGTGTCTGTCTGTGTGTGTGTCTGTGTGTGTCTATTGGGAGAGGCAGCTGTTGCCACTCGTGAAAGTGTGTTTTTTGTCATGAGCTTTGGTGCTGTTGTAGAACACCAGCCACTGATGTAACTCTAAGCCAGGTGATACACATTGCCCTATTTGCCCAAAACACTGTGCTTAACACAAGGCTGACAGATTTACAGTTATGATTATCCTTTAAATCTACCACATGCCATACAGTGCCCACAACTTATCACGGCCATATTCCAGTGTTTACTTTTATAGCTGTGCATAGTTGTAGTGAAGAGGATTTCAGATTACCAGTACTTGCTGGTTACTTGTAGTATGTGAGTGTACACATTTGTGTGTTTATTGGTTTGTTTGTGTGTCTCTCTCTCTCTCTCTCTCTCTCTCTCTCTCTCTCTCTCTCTCTCTCTCTCTCTCTCTCTCTCTCTCTCTGTGCGTGTTTGTCACCAAGTTGGAAATTTATTCAGCAAGTTAGACACACACACACACACACACACACACACTTTTATCTCTCTCTCACTCTTTCTCTCTCTCTCTCTCTCTCTCTCTCTCTCTCTCTCTCTCGCTCTCTCTCTCACACACACACACACACACACACACACACACACACACACACACACACACACTATCTCTTTCTGTTTCTCTCATACACATATGTATAGTAAATGGTAAATGGACTGCATTTATATACTGTTTTAAACACACACACACACACATACACACACACACACACACACACATACACACACACGCACACACACACACACACTACATTCAGAGAGACATTTCATCCTGTGGTATAACCTAGTGGTCAAGTTCCAGTGATCTAATAGCTCTTAGAGGAGCTCTGATTAAGGTGAGGTGTCCAAATAGGCACACAAATAATGAGATGTGCTGAACTCTTCTAAAATCTTTATGCCTAAAGACTTGTTTTGTGGTCAACTAAAAAAAATGTTGATGTAGATGTAGAAAGGAGATGGCTTTGTTTCTTGGGGCAGGTCTAGTTAGAGACAGTGGGATGAACACCCATCTACGGTAAACCTTTCCTTTCTCTCCTCTCTCCTCTCTCCTCTCTCCTCCTCCTCCTTTATGCCTTCTCCTCAGCCACCTCTCTCTCCTACGCTACCCTCAGCCCGCCACCCTTTTTTTGGCCTGCACGCTTTTTCGGATGTGTTTATCAAACCAGAACATAAATCGTGTTGGAATTGTGCTGGAATGAACACAGATGTAGCATAGAGTTACAGGTTGTGTTTTCTTCCCTAAGTGCTTTCGTAAATCTTGGCCCTTATTCTGTTTTATGTGAGACCCACTCGCAGACCATTTGGCTTCCACGACTCTTGAGCTACTCCGTCTCAGGCTGTAAATATTAAGATCAAGTACACACACACACACACACACACACACACACACACACACACACACACACATACACACACACATACACATACACATAAGTACAAAGATGTCCTATTTAACCTGTTTAGGTATGATAGGTAAATTCTGTGATTTCCGTTAAAATACGAAGGATTTAAAGTGCTTTAAAAGTATGAGGTGCCTTGGTATTCTTACAGTGAAACATTACTCGAACATATACATAACATCCTGTGACCACACAACAAAGTAACCCTGAAATGCAGAGGCGATTTCACGTTGTTACATGTTGACAATATACATTCCACAGGATGAATGGCAGCATTAACTTATTTACAATAGCCATAATCCTCTGTAAACAATCAGCTCCTTAATTAATGGTCTTGAATTCACCAGTTGTATTTCCTGGAAGCCTCTCATGACCACCGTAGCTCCATATGTTTGCACAGCGCTAAGCCTCACACAATACCCGCGTATACGTGAACGCCAGTCCTTTTGTTAGGATCAAGACCACAAATGAGGCATTGTCCATTTCAGCATTTTTAATCTATAAAAAAACCCCACAGACCTTTCCCCCCCCCCCTCAGAAGCAAGAACTGTTCTCACTGCACATTTTTTTCCTAGTTAAACTGTACATGGGTCCATTTTCCCCCTGAAACATGTTGGGTGCTGAAATGTTTCTTCCAACATAAAAAGTTCCAACTGGAAAATAGTGCTTTTGAAAACCTCTTTCAAGCTGTTCATCCGACATGCTCATCAACAAACTTGTTGACTGTGTTGCAGATCCAAACCAAAGTAATGAATGGTTCATCTATCATAAACATAATGGCATAATTTCCACAGCTATCTAGGACGCACATACACAGAACACTGAAGTAAGTTACTTTTGTTTTTTTTTTTCACTAGAAACAAGTTGCATGGACAGGCTTCTGTCAAAGGACTGGAAGGAAAGAATGGAAAGGTTGAATGCTAGTGAGCTTCTTGGAGAGATCAAAGGTAAGATTTTATCTTAGCAGTGAACATTGTGTTAAATATCATAACAGACATTCAAAAACTGCAGCAAGCCTCAAGGAGCCTTATCTGAACGATTTCATTTTCTTTTCTTTCTTTTTTTTTTACAAACAGTTCACCTTGCAACCACTTAGGGCCTGTTTTGTTAGTATGAGTGCATCGAATGCTCGATCTGATTTCACAAAGTAATAAAGGTTGTCCCTGTATTAATTAACAAGTTTGTGCAGGATTCACACAATTTTTTTTTGTTTGCTATTAAATAAAACCGACATCCTAAAAATGTGCCTACAATCCCAGCAAATCTCACCTTTTCTGCACTGGAACTTTCAAAAGCAATGCCATGCATGCGTGCTGTTGAAAGCTGCTTAGAGGTGCTGCTGAGAAAAACAGAGGGCGTTTTTTTTTTTCCGCTTGGTCATTGATTCATAGCCAATAATTCCTTGGTGAAATCAGATCGTGTGAAGGTATACCTACTCTCTTTAGAAACAGGCATCCTATCGAGTCAAGTATGTTGCACAGCAAGATTACTGCTGTGGCTTGAATGGCTTAATAAGAAAAAAGTGCAATATTTATATTACATAGCCTTAGCTGATTAACATTAGCTTTTGAAATGGAGGGAGAAACTGATTTACTCAACACTGTACAGTGATCCTGGGAACCACATTGATGAAAAAACAAATTGCTTACTAGATGTCACTTTAAGCCCATGTTCATGCTTACTTGACACAAATGACATGCTTACTAACCTAGTGTAAATCTATGACAAAGCCCAATTTTTTACATGACGATATGATTGTTGTCATATCAGATCATGTTATGTCACATATTTTTTTACTTTAGGAGTTGAAACTATGTTCAGGGACCCTATCCAAATGTATGTAGTACTTGTATGAAATTCAATAGATGTCTGGGAATAGATAGTAGTAATAACAATATTTCCATGGAATCAGAATACTATTTCTGTGTGATGACAATTTTTTGCCACTACAACCATGATATGGTTACCATGGAAATCAAAAGGCTGCAAAATATTTTATTGGTTTGTCAGTGGATGCCCTGTAATCTCAGGGTTTTGTGTATATGCCTCCATGTCTTTTTTTTATTATTTTTTATAACACACACACACACACACACACACACACACACACACACACACACACTCACACACACAATCATGTACACACACATACACTCCACACAAACTGTCTAAAGCAAACATTACTCTTCTGACGTACTGTAGCATGTCAGTAAGCATGACATTCATATTGTGCTTTCTACACCACCTCAGATAAAATAAGAGAGAGGCATTTATGTCAGGAAACACACAACTAACACATTTTACCCCACCCCTAAAGAAAACCTCAAATGGAAGAATGTCCACATTTGCACTGGAATGTAAATTCTATTTGAGCTAAGATGCAGGGGTTGGCCCTGAAATGAGTTATTGAAGCAAGCACCCCCCGCCCCCCCCCTCTCCCACCCCCACCTCGTTGAACACGCTAAATAAGACACTTATTTGCAGACAATCTGCTCTCTCTTCAACCTGGTCATGAAAGTGCATTTGACTCCCTGCCTTAAAAATGGTAAGCATTTCCTCTATGAAAAAGAGAGAAAATAAACACTCATCATGGAACAGAAAGTGCATTCAGTCTTACCTGAACGCCTTACATAAGCAAACATAAGAGGTCTTGTCAGCTTGAATACTCCATCTGTACTGGTGTAAGATAGGGCTTACCTAGACTTAATTTTCAAGCTGTAGCCTCTTTCTGTTCTCAGTTTTATAATGAACTCAACTTAAAGCACACCCATCACCATTTTCCAATCCCCAACCTAACCCCCAACGCACACACAGACACACATACATACATATATACAGAGAGAGAGAGAGAGAGAGAGAGACATAGTGCAAGTGGTTGCCTTGGTCAGAAACAAGGCGATCTCTGTGTCGTTGAACTGGACTCAAAAACATGTTTATCCAATTGAATGTTCCCTATTAATTGTCTGAATGTACTGTGACAGACCTCTTAAGACAGTCCCCAAGTCTTTATCTTTGATACCTGAGACATGAGTAAGACATGATGTTTGTTAAATTGTGAGCTATTTTAGGCCCATGCAAGTAGGTTATTAAGGTTTTACCCACCTTAAAACCTCAAAACCTACCAATTACAGTCAGCTCTGAAGTGTCTGTCTTGGCTTTTGAGTGCCTTATTTTGTTTGAATGTCATCTAATTATGATCGTAATTATGATAGCATAATGTGCTGCATTAAGCTCATTCTACTGTCTTGTTTCAGCTACGATACATGTAGCAACTTGGAAATACTGTTGGTTGGTGACCAGGGTCAGCGATTCAACATAGCTGTTATCATAGTTGTTTAAAAAAATCTGTATACTTAAATCCTTAAAAAGAACAGAACTTATGTTAATGTAGCTGTTTACAAAAGCCTTACTACTTCTTGTGGATCATCAGACATTTTCGTTCTATTCTGGTCTATGGTGGTAGTAGCACAGGTTGTGTATCTATGCTTAGGGTATATCATACACTTGTTGTAAAGTGAAGTCCCATCATGGGAAATATTGAGGGGCCAATTGATGAGATGATACATTGAGATGATACATTGACTTTGTTTTTTGTCAGCTCCAATTCCCATGCAAACTCATCTGTTGAAATAGATATTTCCATCTAAAGGGAGTGGTTCAGGGGAAAACGTAAGTGAGAAACAGCAAGAGGAACAGAACGGAAAACGGAAATTAGTTAGGAGACAAAGAACATGTCATCACAAGTGTATTAGGGCAGAGCAGTGTTGTCACAGAACAGAGGAAAAGGGGGAGTGAGCTGAGCAGAGAGCTGGGTGGATGAAAGTGATAGAAAGGATAGAGGGCAAAAGGCCTTTAGGGGGCTTGTGGTAGGAGCTGCAGCTGACCACAGCTGGTGGCTGCTGGTGTGTTGTGTTGTGTGGGTGTTGGGGTAGCCTTCCCGGGCTACACATAGCCTCAGGGCCTCTGCACAGGGAACCCCCTGAGACATTCTACACACTTCCAAACTGCATGCACACTCTGAAAGTGCACAGACAGGGAGAAAGAGAGAGACAGGTAGGAAAAGACAAACTTAAAATGTATGCAGGTCTCTATGTAATATGATTTAAAATCTGGTCATAGCTCAGTTCTCAAAATGAGGCCCCTTCAATTACTATTTGATAGGTATAAAATAACATTAACAAGGCCCATTTTCATGTATTGTATGTGTTATTGTTATTGTGTTGCCAGATTACTGATTTGTCTATTTATTCATTTAGGTAACTGATTACAGGGATTTGTGTTGCAGAGTTAGTTTCTAATTACCATTGCACGCCACTGTTACAAAGAGGAAATGCTTAAGTGATTTTGATTATTCACTCCTCCTCTAAATTAGCACTATATTAACTACAGTTTTATAGGTAAATAAAGGTTTATCCATATCAACCCAGAAATCTTGATCTTGATCTCGGTTATCCCTTTTAATTAGATTAGCTATAAAGCTCACAAGCCTGGAGGCAACTACACCCCGAGCTTGATACTGCCAAATCCATTTAGACACAGAGAAAGTGAATTGTTCCAAGGTGAGCCAGTCCAACAACATTGTGTCTTGGTAGTCAGTAAATGAACAGGCACCACCTTCAATCAAGCTAAACTCTGTCAGCACATACGGCACAACACAGACAATGTGTGAGGGACAATCAGGGACAATCACAGCCCCTCTGTGAATGGGCACTGGTCACTTCTGGCCTCTGCTTTGATGACCTAAGGGGAGAGATGTTGGTTTTTGGAGGGAAGGAAACAGGGGCTGCACTGCAATTCATTGTGGCCTGGCCGTTCTTCAAAGGTTTTTTTCACGGTCTGTAGAAGAAAAAAAAAAGTAATTAGAGCTACACCGAAGATTTTGCCTCCAGCTCCCTGTGTCATTCCACTGTACCATCAAGCCAGTGTACAATTAAGTATGTATGTGTCACCATAGCTGTCAAATCAAAGATTGTCTTTTACAGTCTTTCCTTCCAAAAATTGCTCAGTGTTAAGTGCCACTGTGGTTGCGAAAATATAAAGAAGCTGGTATTTTTGTTCGTCCATCCATTCTGGGAGAACTAGAACAGAATGTCTGATCTTCTGGAATATCTACGCCAATTCAAAAGTCTGTGTATACCACAGACTTGTCATCTGTGGTTAAGACATATTAAGAGCATGCCATCTACTTCATCTTGGATGAGATCATTGGTTGGGAAAACAGTTGAAAGTAAAAAGATGAGTGTTGGGTTTCCTGGCAAGTCGTATGTAAGTTGTACCTATTGTAAATCTGTATCCTATTGTTTTGAAGTGCTTTTTAAAGTGCTCTTAGCTGTACCTAAGCGATACTTTTTATAAAGTTTACCAAGTTTACCAAGTTTATCAGTTTTTCTTTGTTATTATCATTTCTTGTACACAATGTTGAGTAATCATCTTTTATGGGCTCAAACGTACCTAAAGGACAGTAATCATTGCCAAAAATGGGATTGGATTTAGCCTCCTAATTAAAGTATGAAAAGTAGAGGCACTATTTCTGTTTGAAGAACACAAAACAAAGCTTGAACAACTTCAGAAAGGTATACTTTTTAAGTCTTTTTAAAAATTCTATGACAATGGTATCGACACACCACCCAGATTTGTTTGTCATAAACTATCAAAACAAAAAACCTGGTGAAGGATTTCAGAAGTTATATCCTCAGTCACTTAGATGACCAGTGAGCCTGGTGATTACTAGCACATGGCACACTCAACGTTGCACTTATGACTAACACATGTGTGTGTGCAAGCATGGCTTTATTGGACAATATTAATTTAAGCCACCTCCTTTATTCATGCTAACATCTGGAGAGACGATTTACAAAACCTTGTAAAACTAATGCAATTAAATACCTGATAATCTGTCTCTTGTTGAATATTGACAAAATTAAATTACCACAACTGTAGCCCATGAAAAGAGCATGTCATTATTGAACTGAAGTGGAACGCTCAACTACTGATTAGTCTAATTGCCCCCTTAAGTCTCAGACAACATCAATTTGCAATTTACATCATTTCTTTCATGAATTGCCACACTGAAGCTTTGCCGCTTTACCTCTTTTTTAAAAATGTGTCAGTTACTACGATCTGTCATTGCCTCAACTGGTATTCCGAAAACACAACCTTAACTGGCTTTAAGTGTGATTGAGAAAACTCTCCTTGAACTCCTTGAAGTTAAATTTTTCCCTGTCTCTCTGTCTGTCTCCCACTCTGGCAGGTACTCCAGAGAGCCTGAAGGAGAAGGAGCGGCAGCTCTCCACCATGATCACCCAGCTCATCAGTCTACGTGAGCAGCTCCTGGCAGCCCACGACGAGCAGAAGAAGATGGCCGCCTCGCAAATGGAAAAGCAGAGACAGCAGATGGAACTTGCTCGCCAGCAGCAGGACCAGGTGAGACTCCATTGAGATGGAGTAATGTCAAAGTTCTTCTAGACAAGTCTGTTCACTCATTGGCCATCTTGGTGATCCTTTCGGGTGGTTGTTTTGGGACAAGACCAGGGCCCTGTGTAAATTAAATGGGGGAGACCGGTATTGGCACTTTCTGATGACTATGGAACATAAAAAATACATGGTTGAAATCACTATAAAAACATGATTTATATAGCCAGAACGGGCTATGTGCAATGCTTTACAACACAGCAAAGTTCTGCACAGCACAGCATGACACAGTAAGATGATTGGAGCACTGTTGGTACAGTCCAGCCGATAATTGGCTTTTGGCAGCAGCAGGGCGGGATATGTGCAGACAGCCACCAACTTGGCTTCATGAAGTTTCCTCATGCATTTCTATGGACAATTCCTTAAATGCCCTGTTTCTTCCTGTTAAAACATGTCTGGTAATAACTGTATCTCTGAGGGAGGAGACCGGCACACAGACCCTGGACCAGGAAAGACTGAAGAAAAAAAGCCAGGCCAATGTAATTTCTCCCTTAAACAGCCGAAAGCCCTCAGTATACTAAAGGATTCTGAACCGAGTAGACAGGTCTGAGAATAATGTAAGCAGACCAATTGCAGGTGTAGGGCGTCCATCACTGCATGCGTTTGCATGTCGTCACTGTCAGTCAGGAGGACAGGGCCCGATCAAAACAACCCTGACACGTCGTTTACACACAGAAGAAATCAGGGCGTACACATGCTGTCTCTGTGGCACAACATAAAGATGCCAGATCTCAAAAGATGTCCTGAAGTCCTGCTGCATTAATGGTGATAAAGGCTAGGATTGACGGTGTGAACAATCATCTTCTGACAGCTTCTCCACAGGCTTCCCAAGTCTCACCCCTTTGGGAATTATGGTGCCAGTCAAGGCAGCATCTTGTAAACATGTCAGTTCTTTCACAGAATATGCTGTGCATTTTAAGCTTCACAATTTTCATTTTTCGTTTTATTTACTACTTAGTTTTTTGACCGTATTTTCATGTATGTCAAAACTACACTGTTTCTTCTTCTCAACTCTCAACCGATGTCTGCTTACTACTTTTGATGTGATTTTTGTTACTCCATGTTACTATATATTTTATCCCTATCTGTTGGTCACTTTTATGCCCCCTTGTGTTTTTTTTTCTTATGCTTATCTTATTCTCTTTTCTTATTCTCTCCTATGATTCACTGTCAATACAACAGGTCTTCTGTTCTTTTCTTCTCTGTCAGATCACAAGGCAACAGCAGCAGCTCCTGCAGCAGCAGCACAAAATCAATGTTCTCCAACAGCAGATTCAGGTAGGCTTGTCTGATTGGCTGACTGATCTCAAGCCTCACATTACTTTCTTAGGCATATCCAATCAGTGTCCAAAAATAGAAAAAAGAAGCCACCAGGTCCCTTAGCAAATTAATTTCTTTTATTAAGTTTCCCATAAGAATTCTATAATTTATTTTTATTTAGGTTCCCCTAAGGAACACCCACACAGTATACTTCTAGTGTACTAACTTTGCGATATCAAAGTTACTTATTCAAGATCATAAAATAAAATCAACAATATTATTTTGAGATATTTTCCCACATATCTCTTTGTCTTACTCATTTTCATTCAAAACTCGAGAAAAATCAGGTTCGCCTCAGGCTCTGGGGCAATTCTCTGCTCCTCAGTGGCTGACAGGCTGGTGTCTTTGTTTGAACAACAGCTTAATGCCTTTCATATGTGCACCTACCCACCCACCCCCCCCAAACCCAGCAGCATATGCAGACACCACATCACTGGAGCCATGCCTAAGGCTCGACGCACGTCTGTGGTCTACTCACTCCCCACGTCTCCCCACATCCTCGCATGAGGGTACTGCAATTGTTACTCTGCGGCCAGAAATGAAAAGTGCACACGATAGATTCAAGCATTTTTTTTTTTTTTGAGCAGAGCTTGTTTGTTTTCCAGCACTGCCTGTTGGTGTTGCTGCAGGCTGCTATAGACATTCTGGTGGCAACCTCACAGTGGGAATATCAAGAATATTGTCTTCAGCTAAAGCAAAGTCGTGTGCCGTTTCAACTCAGTTTGATGGATAGCTGCCATAAATGCTAGGGTGACTGAATGAGTCCAATTGGCTACATACGTTTGGTAAGAGCTGGGACTTATGCGAGAGGAATCTCGGATATTCAAAGTTTTGTACTATCATGGGTTCATCGGTTCACATACAGGGTAGGTTGAAACTCGTAGAATTTCAGAAAGACACTGAAACTCAGCAATAGGATTTGACATTTAAGAGTATTTTAAAGCTCAAAATAGTCAGTTGACCTAATCTCAGACAAAAACTTTGCACTGTACACGGTAAATGAGAAAATATCGTACTCTTGGTAAAAACATTTGAGAATAAATGAAACTCTGAACTCATATGGATGTTCATTCTACTCTCTGAAATATATTTCTATTCTACACATGGTGTATCATTCTTATGTCCTCAAACACAGACAGACAGACAGAGAGACAGACAGACAGACACACACACACACACACACACAGTCACATACATTTAACATTTAACTACCAACTCACACACATAGTAAGACAGATTTATCTGCACATGCATTCACTTCTAAAGTGTAAAAAACATCCAAACACACAGTCATACAAATAAAGGGAGGGCGCAGACACAAAGTGGTGTGTGTGCATTGGGGGTAGTTTAAGCAGAGGCCTGTGTTTTCTTAGGGCTGGAAAGGCCAAGGCCTATTCATCCCTCTGTGCAGCTAGCCCCCTCCTACCTTTACACACACACACACACACACACACACACACACACACACACACACACACACACACACACACATACAGCTCTAGTATTCCCCTGAGGAGCAACAATGAATGGAGCTATTTGTACTTTTTTCCACACACAGCGCTACGATGCTGCTCCTTTTCCTCTGTGCATTCTCTGGGTCTCGCTACCAATGTAACATGCCAGTGCAATGTTTCTTTGTGTCTGAACTGACTGGGAACTTAACCTCAACAAAAATGTTAGTTTAGTTAGTTTCTGAGACTCTCTGTACAGCAGGAAAGAAAAAAAGTCTTTATTCCTCAATAGAGAACACACCTTATTTTTTCAAGGTTTTCATCAAGCAACAAGATTCCAACCATATAGCCTGGAGAGCATTAACTCGCTGCCAGTAATTTAGTCATGATAAACTTTGAAGTGCACCCGTTTGTTTTTGTCAGCTGCATCTTTTTTATTTTGCTTGTCATTATCTTTTTAGTTATGGTACTCACATCTCCACAGCAAAGTCTCTGAAGAGTTTGGTAAACTGCAGATTGTGCAGAGACAGAAATTGTGTGCACCAATTAGTGGGTACTGTGTACACAAAGAGTCAAATCTCTGAAGGGCCAAGTCTTTGATAACCATTCAATATAAACCTGATAGCTTTAAAAAGTTTAAACCATTCAAATAGCTGTGTCTAAAGGCTCTAAGGCCTCCCCACTGCGTCCTTTGGGGTTACCAACACCCTATTTCATCTCAGCACAGGCTACAACTTCATTTCTACAGTTTTTAGCATTAGTTTACTCCCCTTTTTGATGCTATGCTGCACCTATGAGGGTGGCTTGGCCCAATTACTGGCACTAATTGCGAAAACTTTTCCACCTGTAGCTCAATTCTGATGGTGGACAAAAGATATGACATCTGTTTGGTTTTGTATTATATTTTAAATTGTCAGCAGAGGTGGACATCCTGTCCTCAGAAAATAAAAAAAAACCCTGCCACATATTTCTTCTTCACACAAGTGATTTCAGTAATTAGTCAATTTACTGTAAACCCTGATTTGTGTATCGTGCATTAGCTGGTTCACAAAATGATTAGGTCATATATGTGGCAGAGTTTGTACTTTCTGAAGCCAGGATCTCCACCTCTGATGGCCAGCCACTATGTTGCTCCTGTTATGAAAAACAGACATTAGCTGGTGATGTCTGATGCTTCTTCAGGTAAATCAGATGAAAGCTATTGTCTAGTGTTGTTTCTGAAAGGTCAAACGGCACGTTCTTAACCCTCTTATGTGTCCGTCTGTCTGTCTGTCTGTCTGTCTGTCTGTCTGTCTGTCTGTATGTCTGTCTGTCTGTCTGTCTGTCTGTCTGTCTGTCTGTTCTGTCTGTCTGTCTGTCTGTCTGTCTGTCCGTCTGTCTGTGTGTCCACAGGTCCAGGGTCACATGCCTCCGCTCATGATCCCCATCTTCCCTCACGACCAGCGCTCCCTGGCAGCCGCCACCGCCGCCCAGCAGAGCTTCCTCTTCCCCCCGGGGCTGTCCTACAAGCCAGGTAGGGCTCACTGCAGTGCTCACTGCACCACCTACCTCCCTCCCTCTGTCTTTCTTTCTTTCTCTCTCTTTCTTTACTTTCTTTCTTACTGCTTTCTTGCTTTTTTCTTCTTTCCTTTTTTTCTTTCTTTTTTTTTCTTTTTTTTCCCTTCTTTCTCTTTCCCTTTATTCTTTTACTCATTATTTCTTTTGGTTGGATTGGCTAAAGCCAGTATACTCCCAAAGCACAAAAGGTGTGTCTGACATAAAGTTTAGTATTTGTTTTAAGAACCAATCAATGCGATCATCTCCTGGACAGTAAAATGTAGTATGCATGTTAAGCCTGTGGCGTTTCGTTTGACCAAGGTACAATGTAGTAGCCCCCAAAGCAAAGTAAATGCTTGCCGAGGCAGTGCCTCATTCTGGGAGTAAGACAGGGTAAAAAGTTGAAGAGGCACCACCTGCTCCTCTCCCATGTTGCATTCCATTCCTGCGTGCATTCCTGGCCTCAGAGACACGGGGCGGATAGGAAATGCCGCTCAGACAATGTGCTAATGATGAGGTTTACTCCTGGTATGCTAACACTTTTTTTTTTTTAAAACAAATGCTTTAGAATCAAAGAAAAAGATTGATTGCAGTGAACGGGTCCATGTGTACACTGTATGTATGTGTGTGGATATATAAGGACAGGGAGATGAAGGAGTTAATACTGCTCAAACACAATGAAGGAGTTAATACAGCTCAAACACACTGGAAACGTCAGTTACTAATAACAGATACATGAGAGTACCAGAGACAGTTTTTCTTTTCCTTTAGGACCACCTTTTTTCTGGTATAGCTATCTGACATTTGACATTTGCATGCTGTGTAAAACAATTGTTGATGTTCATAGGACATTTAAATACAGAACCTTTGAAATACAAACATTTTAGGGAATGAGATTTATTGTAGTGCTGATATAGCCTAGTAGACCTATCTGATGTCTATATAGTAGACCTATATCAGCACTACAATAAATGTCACTATCCCCTCTTTCTTCTCTGCACAACATGTGCCATTGAACGTGACTGACTGACAGAAGCAGGTTTAAGGCGTACAAGAATAGGGGTGACGACGACTACGAGGGAATGGATTGTTGCCTGCACAGCATTTCATTATGTGACACTCTCTCTCCCTCTCTCTCCCTCTCTCTCTCTCCCTCCCCCTCTCTCTCTCTCCCTCTCTCTCTATCTCTCTCCCTCTCTCCCTCTCTCTCTCTCCCTCCCTCTCTCTCTCTCTCCCTCCCTCTCTCTCTCTCTCCCTCTCCCTCCTGACAGGTGATAACTACCCCATGCAGTTCATTCCATCCACCATGGCAGCAGCTGCGGCGTCAGGCCTGAGCCCATTACAGCTCCAGGTATGCAGCCCTTACTGGCCCTCGCACAGCCAATGTTAACGAGGTCAATCAGCAAGCTTGTCAAAAAGCTAAACAAGCAGCAAGCCTTTTGTCTTTTGAGTGCTGTTGTCCTCGCATACATGTTTTCTATTTTGTTTACATTGTCATTTGAAAATCCTTGTTGACATGGCAGTATTGTTTATACATGCCACTGTATGTATAATGCAAATGATGCATAAAACCAGTATAAAAACATTAAGGCATGGATCATGCTGCATGGATCATTTTATGTTGGTTTAAATGAACAGTGCAGTGTAAGTTATGAGCATAACTTTAATATATAATTTTAAATATACACTCAGTGGCTGCTCCCAAAGTGCTTTACTGTGAACTCAGCTATTAGCCTCACCCTCTCTGACTGGACCAAGCCCTCCCTGTTTCCTGGGAAGGACACACCACTACAGAGAGAGGGATTTAGTCTCTTGTTAGGTAGTGAAGAGGCGTCATCACACTTAATTACATGATGTTGAGGCTGGGTGTGGATGTGACACTTTTAAAGGAATTTATCAAATTATTTATTAAATATATGCTCATATAATGTTATAAACTTCATGTAATACCCAGTAAGCCTGAAGAACAAAAGGCTGCGGTGCTTCACTTTAATGGTTAACTGAGTTGTCTTTCCTGCGTAATCATTTTTCAGAGTTACCATCACCTGTCAGGTCTTGTACTAGAGGCATGACCAGCCAAGCCCCATGTCAGGAACGCATTAAAAACACTCAGTCCTGAAGCTGTGCTGTGGATGTTAAACAAAGGACAATGTCATAAATCTATCAAGCGTGTCACCACACCCCAGCGTGTCAAAATGAATCATTACGAGTCACTGGTTTATTGAAAGGGCCAATGCTATGTGTACTCATATTAGTGTATATGTATACATGTGCATTAAGCAAGAGACTAAGGAAGAGGAAAACAGAGAGGGTGGGGGCTTGGGTTGCGTGCAGGGAGGGAATTGGACAGAGAAAGAGAGAGACGGAAAAAAGATACTGTATATTGTAAGTACTGTGAAAGATAAGTATACCATATGACATGCAGCACACTCAGATTAGTTTTGTGTGTTGTGTGATTGATCATTTCCACAGGAAACCCCTAGTGCTCACAGGAGCCATATATTGTAATGCTACACTTGCCAATGTGATGGTTGAGTTGGGATGAAGGACCACATGCATTGTCTCTTTAGGAAAACAGTGCACTGTCCAAAGATGAGTTGAATCGCCAACAATGGACCTTAAGGGAGTCAACAACATAAACATAAACAAAGTTTATCTCGAGATATGTCCCTTCATGTTTCTTGAAGACAAACCATGTGTATGGCAAAATGACTCTGTGTACAAGTTCAATGTCAAGCACCCTTCGTTTCACACACACTCCACACCTTAAGTGCTGGCACACAGCAACAGCAGCTTTAGAAAGCAACTAGACCACAGATTAGATTTACAGTTCTGCTATTTGTCCAA
>CM059268.1:16282210-16647210 GCA_030347295.1 Setipinna tenuifilis | reverse complement strand
GAGGTGACCCAGAATATTCACACAACAAAAATCAGTGAATGCTAAAATCTCATGTATCACAGTTAACTCTTTTCGTTTGTATGTTTTACATAAATGGCGGAACTGTGACGATGCTGAATTCCACCTATTAAATCTAATAACCAACCCTTATAACTGTCTAAAGAATGCTGAACTTACAGATTTATGAATTAAGAAATACGGCTTTAAATTCAAAACTTTTAAACACCACTGGAGTAATGAATTGATTTTGAATGACAGATTATCTGAGGTGCAGATCTAGACTCACAGCATGCGTTGGACTCGAAGTTGCACATGGAATCATTTTTAGAGCAGACACCCATTTGTTTTCATTGACACACAGCAGTGAATTAGAACTTTGCACAACAACTTATCCCATTCATGACTTTTTACAATCCAAGCTGCTTTTAAAACTGCTTTCCAGTGAAATCATTTAGCATCTGCCTGCTTGAACATCTATAGATCTATGATGCTTTTGACAGCAGCTAGATAGATTTTTTCTTTATTTTGTCTTCATTTATCCTGAAAGGGTAGTTACATTGTCATCACAGCAGTCATGCATACACAGACACCAACAAAAACAAAGTCAGAAGTGTTATCAGGTATTGAATGTAAATTCAGTCCACAAGCAGATCCATGTCCATGTCAGGGTGCCTGGCCAAAGCTCTGAAGTGAGTTGATGTGATTCTTCTCTCTCTGTCCGTCTGTGTCTGTGCTCCAGGATGAGGGCACTCAGCCTTTGAACCTCTCCGCTCGGCCCAAGAGCATGGAGGCCCTGCGCTCCCCGACGTCCCCCACACACAGCCTGTTCCCTGGCAACAAAACAAGTCCAAACAGCCTGGGCAAAGGTGGCATCCCCAGCCCCATCCCCAACATGAGCCGTGGATCCTCACTCGGTAGGTGGTAGAGGGGGGTGGGTACTAAAATACCCCACAAATAGCGTGTGAAAAGACACTGCAGTGGAATTATGAGAGAAATGATAACATTTAATTAAGACTTTGTTCAAAAAGTGTAGTCTTACTGGCTACACTCGTAGACACTGTAGCGCTCATGGCTGTACTTAAAAGTAATATTAACTTAAAGCTCTGTGTTTAAGCCAATGGCAGTCTCGTGAATAAGTGTAGTTCTGATGAGGGAATGATTTTTACTTTTTTTACGAGCTTGCATGTGTCATTGTTTGTCTATATTTCTTTTTGACTTCTTGCCTGTGCTGTTATTAAGACCAGCGTGAACCCTCTCATTAGGTGAAAGGCATTTTCATGGCTCTTTGTGGTTTCCCTTTTGCTCCCTTACTTACTCGCGAAGTTTCTCGTTATGTCTCATAAGTTTCATCTGCTGTTTTATTTAGTTAGTCTCTATATGGCCACCCAGGGTCACAGCCTAGAGCTTTTATCTGCTAATTGGATGAGCCAGGCAACTGCAGTGAGCGTGCAGCTTGGGTGTGTTTCTTTTAATCACATGTGTACCAACACATCCTACTTTTCAAGGGCTGGTTAAGGATATTCTGAACAGAGTTTTGCAAGGTGTATTATGTACAGTATGGCAGTGATTGCTATACACATAATTTTCCATTTCCTATCTGTGCAATGTTTTGTTAGTATAATGCAACACAGTTTAGTTATAAATGTGTTCAATTTATGAAACATTCAATGTTCAAAAATGTAAGTAATATGAAGTGTTTCACATTCAGGGATAGGTAAGATTGTCCCTATAAGTGATTAGAAAGATATGACATTTTGATTTCACACTGTGGTTTAGTGCATTTTTGTATGCTGTTTTAACCTAGCGTGTATTGCAGTAATAAAAGCACACACATGATTGTGTGATTAATGTGAGAAATTGTCTCCTGCCGGACCCTTAGAATTCCCACAGTGTATGATATACATCAGTCAGTCCTGTTAATGTAAATGCTTGTGGATACTGCAGTTTGGTCAGCACACTTAGACATTGAAAAGCAAGTAGACACACCCTAATCAGTGGTTTTGCAGCAGGCAGGTCTTATTGAAAGGAAAAAATAATGTACACCATGAACTTAGTCAGATGCTGGCTTCTTGCCTAGCTTTAAAATACTAGATACTGCCCACTATAGCTTCACAAGCTACAATTATTTTGTTGGACAGAATTTATTATTATGTTTTGGCCTATAAGGTAACACCACATTTTCTAATAACCTGACAAAATGTAAAACCAAAAAAAGTCAACAAAGGCCTTCTTCAGATCTTACTTTACCGAAGACTCTTTGCAACAGGTCTTTACAAAGTACAGGTTAGTTAGTAGTCACTAGACCTAATGTATTCCACTTTGTTGGCTTTCCGCAGACATCTTGTCCAGTCTGAACTCAACGGCGCTGTTTGGAGACCAGGATGCTGTGATGAAGGCCATCCAGGAGGCGAGAAAGATGAGGGAGAGGATGCAGCGGGAGCAGCTGCAGCAGCAGCACAGCTTAGACGCGAAACTCTCCAGCCTCAGCGGAATGAGCCTCCACAATGGCAGCCAGGTAACACATTTACATATATTCACATAGAATGGAATTAAATAAGAATAGAATAGAATAAAATAGAATAGAATGGAATTGAACTGATTTGAATAAGAGTAACAATAAGAATAAGAATAAGAATAGAATAGAATAAAATTGAATTGAATTGAATTGAATTGACTTCTTTGTTATGTCCAGCATAAAAAAAGGTCTTTGGTCTCACCAATAAACACATGTAGCATGGACACAATCCGCTTAGGTCCATTCAACATACAGTACACAACAGGTGACAGAAGTAGAGATCATAGCCAACACAGGACAATTCAATACCTATGCCTTGGTTCAAAGATACACTCTACTGTAGAACACTGTAAAAGTAATAAACTGAATTTCATTTGAAAAGTCCCTTATGAAAAATGTTGTCACCGTGATGCGTGTGTCGTTATAGACTTAAATGATATTGGCAGCTGCGATATGAAACAATATATTTATAGATCATGAAAGAGCTCACATAACTAGGTCAGTCTGTACATACAAGAACGTACTGTATAAATAACCTCCAAATGTCAGGTTGAGGTAGCAGCCTGATGTAACATTAGGGGAGGAAGCCACATTGTTATAGTTTGCATGATGATGGTACAAACTCTGGCTTGGACGCGGACTAGTTTACAGTGCCAGGTCTCTAATAAAAATAATTGTTCTCTGCTGAATGTGACGGACTGTGTATTTTATGGCTGGTATTACCTCACAGCTAGGGTGTGAAAAGGAGTCTTTGCCTCGTGAAGTGTTCAAAAAGAGTATTTCATCGTTCAGCCGACTATTCCTGGACAACAAAGACCTGGCAGTTGAATGGTCTTGTATTTCCAAACAAAAATCCCATTCAAGAATATGATGACATGATGTAGGACACACTTATAATGAAACATTTTCATGAAATCTTTCTGAAGACTAGCTGATGTCATTTCTTGGACAGGAAATACAAATGGAAAGCAAATCCTTAAGTAAGCTTATGTATCATTTCCCATATAGCTGAAATGTTTTTGCCAGACTCTTTTTTTGAAATGCAGTAGGATGAGCAATGGAAACCCCAAGTCTTTCTCATCTGTAAATGTGTATGCAAGAGTGTCTTTTGCAGAAGTGGTACATCAAGTACTTTTAAAAATTCAAACGGTGCATACATCTGTAACATAAAAAGGTGCTGTACCTAAAGACTTACGAGAAGCTAAACAAAGAGAAAAGTTTGGCTAAGGGAGCTGAAGTTTGCACCCCTTAATTTCTCTTTTGTGAACTTCAGTACTTTTACCATCAACTGCTACCATATAGTTTATGAAATGCAAAAACACAGCTTGATTTTCTTGAATTGTTTTTGTCCTTCTGTAACACTGGGTCTCCCATTAAGTAAGTCATGTGTGTGGGTATGTGTGTGTGTGTGTGTGTGTGTGTGTGTGTGTGTGTGTGTGTGTGTGTGTGTGTGTGCGTGTTAGAATAATGCTGGTGCTTTACAAAGCTTGTGTGTGTGTGTGTGTGTGTGTGTGTGTGTGTGTGTGTGTGTGCATGTGTGTGTTATAGTAAGAGTAGTCTTTTACAGAGCTTGACGGAGGCTCCTGGAAGTAATTTTCTGCTCCTTTTCCTGCTGCTGTCTAGTAAATTACCAGCTTGGGCTGCGCGCTCTGGCTTCGGCGTTGGATGCTGGCGCACTGTGGCCGCTCCGCTCCGCCTGGCCCCGCTTGCGTCGCCCCCCCCAACCCCCCCCCCCCCCCCCCCCCCCCCCAAGTGCAGATGCTGCCGGCCTTCTGGCACTGGCACTCCCTGAGCCAGCAAGTGGCATTGTAGGGTATCACTTTACCCCCATGTCCCTTTTTTTACACAGTGCCCACTGATGCCCTCTGCCAAGAGGCTCAGGAATAGCCTCTGCGGTGCCATGGTGCATTTGTGCTTTGGTGGCCCTCGCCTCTTGGCCACCGGGCCTGAGGCTGTCTGTGGGTGACATTGTGTCATGGTTTAGTTTTCCTCCCTCGTGTGTTTTTTTTCCTTTTCGTGTGTTTATAATGCTGTGAGCATCGTGACATTTGGGTCACTTTCCTTTCAGGCAAGAAAAGATTATTAAGTTGAACCTTTAAGTTGTTATATTTGCTATTTTTTTTGGTTTTAAACCAAATTTTAGTGGTCAGTGTGCCAATTAACAATCTTTTAGATCCACAAAGAGCCAAACAATGGAGTTTTTGTGTTTAGAGTACATCAGTCCCAGTTAACTGTCATTAAGGTTAAGAAGTATGTTCTCTTGTATGTTTTGTTCTCGCCCCGTGACTGTAATTGCTTGAGCTTACATAAAGAATATGTGTGTCTCCACAAGACAGTCCCATTGTCCTTACAGAAGCAAGAAAAATGTTTTGGATAGGGTAGTTCCATGCAACATAGATGTAAACGAGTATGCTCTAGTATTGGTGTTTCTGAGCCATTGGCACCACATGAGTCAGCATATTGGGGTTCCCTACTAAAGACAGGGCAATCATCACAGGAGTTCGCCAGAAACTCACACTGTGGGCGTAACTGAACTCTGCGGGCAATCTCAGTAAAGCTGTTTTATCGATATGTGTTTTATAGCATGTGATGTCTGTTATTGAATGGCATTAAAAATGTACTGAAGTGGCTTAGTGTTCATAGTATTTTACGCCCCCCGCCTGCAACCCCAACCACCATCACACGCATCATGTGTGAATAAATAACAAGTAGATGTTCTAAATTAAACAATAATTATTATACCTTATTTCTGTGCAACACATTAGAGGATAAAAAAAATCATGTCAATAAAGGGGAGTGGGACGTAGATGAGTCATGAAGATTGACACTATTCTCTTGAGTGTCTGATTCCTATACATGGAACAAAATTAAAACACCTAGCTGTAAGACAAAATAAGGACGCCGCAGTTGTGAATTTGCTCCCCATTGAGAGATTACAGCTGACCGCCAACTAGCACATACAGTATGTGCTGTCCAATGCGTCAGTGCTCCCTAGCCCTTCTGAGCTACACGTGGACATGCAAGTCCCAAATAAAGTGGCTTTGCTTACCGTTTCCACCACACTGTCACAGTTTTAGCCACTCCACTGTGGCTACACATGCAGTGCCAACAAAGGTCATAGGAACATCATTCTATAAACATGCAGTGCCCATTGTGGGTAACAGCTATGATGTTTCTGCACCATAACTCAATGTGCAGATTTATTTATTTATTTTAGAAAATTAGGACAAATCACATAGATTTGGATGCCAACAGGCAAAGATGGCCAGCTAGCAAGGTCTCCAGTGGCCAACCCCTCACCTTGGTGTCTCCCTTACCTTTACGTCACTGTCTTCAAGAACTTAAAGTAGCTAATAGACCAACTTTTGTTTCTAATGACCCACTAAAAACCCTCCTGTTTTAGACCAAAACGTAGGAAGTTAGGATTTACTGCCAACCCTTTAATGTTATAAATGATGAGACTCCTGAAAATATCTATAAACATAAACATCATTACCAAAGAAAGCAACAGGACCTGTTGGTGGTAACACTGGTGTTTACAGTATCAGCAGCCATCATGCTTCATTTCATCGACACTGGAAAATGATCCCACGCGTCTATGTTTACCGCACATATCTGCGACTCCGTAGAGTGGCCCATTCTGAGTGTGTGTGTGTGTGTGTGTGTTTGTGTGTGTGTTCTGTACAGGAGCTGCGAGTAATGCGAGGTTGGTGGTGGTGTTGCTGCTAGCTTGGCTCTAGTGTGAATGTGTGTGTGTGTGTGTGTGTGTGTGTGTGTGTGTGTGTGTGTGTGTGTGCCTGTGTGTGTGTGCCTGTGTGTGTGTGTGTGCGTGTGTGTATGTCTGTGTGTGTGTGTGTGCCCATGGGTGTGTGTGCCCGCTTGTGTGTGTGTGTGTGTGTGTGTGTGTGTGTATGTGCATGTGTATGTGTGTGTGTGCGTGTGCCTATGTGTGTGTGCGCGTGTGTATGTGCATGCGCGTGTGTATGCACATGTGTGTGTGTGTGTGTGTGTGTGTGTGCGCGGAGGGCCCGGAGGCGCACGCTGGGCCCTGCTCTGCGGTCAGGCTGATTAAAGCCTGCTCTGCGGCGCTGACATGGGCCCTCAATAAAAACGTCTGCAGGTTCCATGTGCCCTGCCAGCGGCTACCACGCCAATGACTTCACACTGCAACCATTGCCCTGTCAAACAAAATCCCTCTTGCCACCAAATCATAGAGCAAGAGGGAGGGAGGGAGAGGGAGAGAGAGAGAGAGAGAGAGAGAGAGAGAGAGAGAGAGAGAGAGAAGAGGGAGCAAGAGAGAGACAGAGAAAGACATGGTAAGGAAGGGTGTAGAGAGAATGAAAGAAATAGAGGGAGGGGGGAAAGGAGTGAAAGAGGGAGAGAGAAAGAGAGGGAAATGAGTGAAAGAGGGAGAGAGTGAGTGAGTAAGAGAGAGAGAGAGAGAAAGAGAGAGAGAGAGGGAAGGGAGTGGACCTTTTTTTTTTGTTGGGCCCTGTTTTTTTCCACTGCAGCTTGGAGTGTGCCGTTTATAATTTTAGTTGTGGCTTGGTGGAGTACATGCTGAACTCGTTTGAGGCATCAGGCCTTCAGCTAATCAGAGGCAGTGGCTGGTACTGGGAGCAGAGCCTCTGAGTTAAACAAGATCCTGCACATCGTCCGCCAGTCGCTTTCCTGCTCTCTCTCTCTCTCTCTCTCTCTCTCTGTCTCTCTCTCTCTTTCACTCTCTCTCTCTCTCTCTCAGCTCTCAGCTCTCCTTTTGTCTCCTCCATCCTGCTGTCTTGGTTTTCTTGGTGTCTCTCCTCTTTCCTCTCTTTCCCTCTAACATTATTACTATTTTGCATTTCTCAGTGGTATTTCGGCTTTGCAGAGGTTTGAAAACCTGAAGCTATTTTAAAAACAGTTTTTTTTGTTTGTAATTCTACTTTGTGAGATGAAGGCAAAATATATTTGGTTACACTTTGTTTTACTATCTCCATTACATCAGTTAGGTACAGTGTAATAAAATGTGTAGCAATATGTAACATTATGTACTTACACTGTACCTAACACTGGTTAGGGTCAGTATTAAGTATGTACAGTGTAAGTACATAATATTACTTGTCATTACATGTAGATACACTAAAAACGAAACCGTAAAAAAAGTGTTACCAAATATTTTTGTCATGTGTCTGACATAATGAGGAAATAGTTTCCTGGAAGTAGTTGTTTTTGTAACTGTATTTTCTCATAGGAAATGGTCAGTGCGGTGTGTCTGTGAGAAGCTTTATTGAGGTATCTGATAAACCTCCTCATCCACAGTCAACAAAAATGTCTCTTAGTCATAGAGCAGTCATTTGGGCTATCATTTGGCTGTGGTCACTGATGCATCTCGAGCAGGCAGCAAAATAAAAATCTTGCTGATGCACTTTAGGGTAACAGCCCCAGTATAAAATACTCTTGCTTGACAAAATGGATCTGTGAGAATTTCCCCAAAATTTTAGCAGACGATAAACAACCTTTGAGCAGCGCAAATACATCTTCACTGGTCTGTTTGTGGCTGACCTCGGGCTCAATGTCTTCCAGGCACGCGCACACTTTGAGAGTCTCGGGCAGCATCTTGGAAAACTTGGGGAGGACATGAAGATGGGTCACAGAGTCATTGACCTAACCAGACCTGAGGACTTGGAGGGTGAGTCTGAAGTGACACTTACACTGTTTTTTAAATATTAAGGTGACATTGCTGGGCATTTGCTTGAGCCACTTAAAGGTGCGATATGTAGGATTATGGCCAAAACCTGCACTGCAATTAAATTCAAAACACTGTCAAATGTTCTTTCCCCTTTAGAGACAAGAGGCAAAACATACATAGAATTTGCATGCTGTAAATGTAGTTTTAAATTGTAAATATTCTGACTGTTCACTGACTGTTATTGTTTTCAGTGAAATCCGTATTTCAATTGAACATGTTTCCTTAATCTCTGGTGTCTCTTTTCTTTACTTTGTGAAATGCTGGCTAGAAAAAGGCTGTTTTGAGAACCTAAAATATTTTAATTTGTTGTCATGCTGACTCACTATGTACTGATGTAGCTTAAGCGAAAAAAAATCCCCCAGGGTCTTCATCTCAGACAATTTACATTGTGCCAAAACAGAATGCATCAGCAGCCCAAAACAAACAGACTTAACATTCTTCCCCACCACCTCAAGCACCTGTTTCCCATAAACACTCATGTTTACAGGGGCCTGCCGAATCCATCATGCCTTAGTTTGAAATAGTACCCGTAAACAAGGAGGGCTCAGACACAGATATGTATCTGCGTCTGCACTGACGGCTGGATGTTTATCCGCCACCGAGGAGGCGTCCCCACCCTTGTTACTGCTCCCTCCATCATGGCGACTTCACTTCCTCCCTGTGCTCGCTCACACCGTGTGTCCCACTCTAACCCCTCCCCCCACCCCACATTCTGGGGGCGTATGCAGATTACACAGAGACATTTGTGGGGAGCATTACATGTTATATGTTGCACATAGTCAGTTTATTCCCAGAAAATAATTACTAAAAAAAACATTATAGATTGAACATTCAACATTATTGTTTTGTTGACAGACCTGTCAGCTTTTTAAATCCACACTGTAAAAAGTGAAGCATAGAACCATCTTTTAAAAATAAAGGTAACATGCTGCATGGATGTTTTTATGTTGGTTTAACTTAACAATGTCATTAATGTTATGAACATACTTTAAATGGTAAGTTAAACCACCATAAAAAGATTCATGCAACACATTGCCTTCATTTTTAAGTAGGTTCTGTACAGTATTTTTTTTTTACAGTAATGCTCTTTATGGAGTACTCCTTTGATGAGAAACTTTATAGCCTTATCCATTACAGCTAACCTGTGCAAACCACGTTTTCTATTAAAGATTAAATATCAACTAACATGTCACTTGGATAATGCGCTCACACAGAATTTACAAATGGTTTGTTGAAATTCAGCTTCGTTTTGTTTATTGCTTACTGACTACCACCTTAATTAAACCCAACCTCTAATCCCTCAACAAGACTTAAAGTTTCAACAGATGGTTTACAAATAGTCTCAACAATTTTACATAATCTATAGGACCATGTATTGGACTATCCAAATAAAGTGTGTCTCAACATGATCATTTTTCATGGCAGTGCTATTGTCCAGGTTGTGTTTTTGAAGTAACCCAGGTAACCAAACAGATGTTGCTTTTTTGCCCAGCAGGGGGCGCTGGTACGGTGGAGGCGCGGGTGTTCCGGGAGGCCCGTGGGAGGCACAGCAACGAGCCCCACATCAAGCGGCCCATGAACGCCTTCATGGTCTGGGCCAAGGACGAGCGGCGCAAGATCCTCCAGGCCTTCCCCGACATGCACAACTCCAACATCAGCAAGATCCTGGGTAAGACAGCACTGTTTCAAACAAGAGACGTCGCTGGAATGTTGAGACATTCGGAATTTAGCCAACTTGGCTCAAAGTACCCCCACAACACACACACAAACACATACACACACACACACACACACACACACACACACACACACACTCACACACACACACACACATACACACACACACACACACACACACATACCAGACTCTCAATAATATCCTTTATCCTAATAAAAAAACCTTGCTTCCTCTGTGTTCCTCTGCATATCTGTAGCTTGTTTATGTCATATCTCTTTTGTAAGTCGCCCATGAACCTGTAATTTATTTAATTGGAATTGAATTTGCTATAATTAAGCTGTAGTACTTAGGTTTGTTTAGTTAAAAAAAAAAACAACAACTTTTAGATCCCGCAACTCATCTGGGGATATTATGAAAACATCCAGGTCCCTCTGAATGTCCAGGTCCAGTAATGCCCCTGCTTCAAACAAAGCACTGCCCTATGGTAGCTTAGTAGTAAGTAAGTACATTTAATTTATATAGCATATTTACATCCAAAGTGGTGTTCAGCCAACAAATAGCATACAAAAAAGTTAAAAATAATAATAATAGAAGAATAAATGACAGCTTGCACTAAGAAGCTGGGTCTGTGATGAGAAGACGCAGATATGTTTTACACCCTCTTGTGTCGTACTGAGGTAAATACAATGCAGACATGTCTCAAGAGTAAAGCCCACAGACACATACAGAATATAGGAAATTAGGTGAGGAATTGTCTTCAAATCGGTTTCTATGGAACTAAATATCTCTCTTCGTTCTGTGTCCATTTTTGTCTTGAATGAATAATGACTGTAGAGCAATAGTGTGGTACTGCTTGTAGCTTTCATAGCCTACTCAAAGTCAAGCGTTTTTTTTTTTAGTTCAGTGGAGGTGGTGTGTGTGTGTGTGTGTGTGTGTGTGTGTGTGTGTGTCTGTGCGTGCATGTGTGTGTCCGTGTGTGTGTGCATTCATGCATGCCTGCATGTGCATGTATATGTGAGTGTGTGTGTGTCTGTGCATGTGTGGGTCTGTTCGTGTGTGTGTGTGTTTGTGTGTATGTGCGTGTATGTATGTGTGTGTGTATGCCTGTGTGTGTGTGTGTATGTGTATGTATGTGTGTGTGTGTCTGTGTGTGTGTATGAGGGGGCCGAAACACATGAAAGCCAGGGCACTGTTTGCTCTGTCCTAAGTGACTGGCGATGTCGGTCTCCAAGCGGGAGGCCTCCGGCCTGCCTTCATGTACAGACCCACTGCTGTGCAGGTCTGTGGCAGGAGTGATGGATGCGTGGAGGTTAAAAGCTCTCTGTTAATAGCTTCCAGAAACAGAGATTTCATTCACGACACAGAGTTAGGTGGCAGCCTCGTCTACTCTAAAGCACCGCACTGTCCCGCCGATGCAGAAAGCGGACCACTGTGCGAGGGCCCTAAGTTCTCTGAGAGTATGCAAGGGCATGGCATCCTGAAATGGAAAGCAACAGAAAAATGAATCCAGTTATCAGATACATGGCTGGAGGTGGTGGGGGGGAGGGAGGACAATTCTAAGGGGCCAAGCATTAATTGTGGGCCCTTTAAGGACACTGTTAATATTCCTATTAATAATAATAAGCGGACCCAAAATTATATTCTTCCATAGGGCTCAGAATTTATAACAGCAGGCTGGTCCAGTTATGTCAGCAAAACCCCAGTGAGGCTCAGCAAAATGTGCAATACTAACCAACTACATCAAATCCGACACTGTTTTATGAACAATACACATGCTGTGGCCTCACCGGTACAGAAGAAATCAACAGAACAAGCTTCTAACAGGACTGAGATAAACTGAGGGCCGTGGGGGCGTTTGCTTTCTCCCGTGTATGTTTGAGTGCTTACCGGCCACTACAATAACACAGCTGGAGAGGAGGTTAGTGTGTCAGGCGGTGAGGAATGGCCTCATCATGCCGGGCTTCCTGAAGAAGGGCTTGAGATAAACCTCGGTAAACAACTGGGCCCAGAGTTCTGGAATTCTCTGTGTGTTCTGTGTGGCCTGTGTGTAGCTTGCTGGATGGACAGCCATTTCATTTTCTGGGTTTACTCGGTTTTGGGTTTAATTGCGGCACTCATTGGTGTTGTTACTGCAGATCCACAGTTGTTGCCAGTTGTGTGTAGCAATTTGGAGATTTATCGAGGTTTTTCTTTGCTTCCCAACATCATTTGGAATTCAAAAGGAAATATTTGTGATACATATTCAGGGAACATGACAGCTGAGACCACTGTTGCTGTATTTAGTATTACATTATATATTTTAAAACATAACAACAACAACAACAACAATAATAATAATAACAGCAACAACAACAATAGTAATAACAACAATAACAACAACAACAACAATAATAATAATAATGATGATGATAATGATGTAAACAGAGTAACATGCTGGCACATCTAGTGCTTGTCAAAATGCCACCAACTGGGTTGGCTAAGAAGTGTTAAGCAGTCTTTGTTTAAAGCAGTTTCTTTAATGAAAAACTAATCCATGACATTTTATAAGCACTAGCATAAGTACTTGTCAGTACATTTAACTGTCTGTGTGCAAAGTGTTACTATCAGTGTTGTACAGTATACAATATTAATATCCTTCTCTCTGTCATGTTTGTAGGTTCCCGCTGGAAGGCGATGTCCAACCAGGAGAAGCAGCCCTACTATGAGGAGCAGGCTCGCCTCAGTAAGATCCACCTGGAGAAATACCCCAACTACAAGTACAAGCCCAGGCCCAAACGGACCTGCATCATCGATGGCAAGAAGCTGCGCATCAGTGAATACAAGCAGATGATGCGTTCAAGACGACAGGAGATGAGGCAGTTTTTCAACATGGGGTAAGAAGAAGGAAAGACAGAATGAAACAGAGAGAGAGAGAGAGAGAGAGAGAGAGGGAGAGTCAGAGCGAGGGAGAGAGAGATCTTAGGTGGTAGAGACAGAGGTGTGGTACACTGGGCTGTTCTGTAAGCTTGCCTATATAATTGAAATGACTGAATTATATATAATAACATGTCTTTCTGCCTTGGATTAGATTTCTGTTAAAAATTGGAAAAAGAAGTAATAATTTAACTGGACAACAATGCTTGTGTTATGTTGTTGTGTACAAACCACTACAAATTGTTATTTAAGCCTTGTTGGGAGGCAAGAATATCAGAATGATAATGCTTGAAAGGGTACGTTATCAATCAGGTTAGTTGGTCTTCATCCTTATGAAGGATCCTTTAAAATTCCAGGAGTAGAAGCAGTCACTTTGGCACACAAATCTCTTTAGAGGATACTTATAATGCACTGGTAATGTTCATGTTGGTGCTTTTGTGTTTTTTTCCTCTCTTGGTAGGCCACAGACCCATGAGATACCTGTCAACTCGAGCACAGGTACGATATATTCAGGTAACATCGCCATGCCGACCACCCCGCCTCCCCCTCACATGACGTCGGACTGCTCCAGCGCCTCGGCCAGCCCCGACCCGGCCATCCCGGTCATCCAGAGCACCTACGGGGTCAAGATGGAGCCCAGCAGCCTGGCCACGGGGGAACCCATCAACGGAGATGACGACATGGACATGTACGAGGATTTCGAAAATGAGCCCAAGTCAGACTACAGCAGTGACAATGAGACGCGGGAGACGGTCAGCGCTAACTGAGCAGCCCCTCTGGGTCTGAAGTCTGAACCTGAGCTTGCTTGGATGGTGTGTCAACACCCCCCCCACACACACATACACAGACACAGACACACACACAGACACACACAATCAGAACACACAACACACACACACAGGTCGGATTTTGTCTGGACAGAGGATGGGAGTGGATGGAGCGAAGAGGAGCTTGATGGCAGAGTGCTGAACTCTTCTGGGATTTCCCAACCAACTGGAGCAGCCTCTGCACCATGAGGCCACTGCCCCCCACCCCCAACCCCCCACCACCACCACGACCCCTTCAGTGTCACTCTACACCAATGGCACTCACCTCACCTGCCAACTCTTCAAGCACAAGTCACCGTCTAAGCATAAAGCTTTCTGTCACCCAGCCATGGAGTTCAGTAGTATGTCTTACATGGGCTCGTACAGTATCCAGGCATCAGGTCGACACTTAGCCATGATGTTCAGTAGTATGTCTTAAATGGGGTTATTCATGCAAGTCCGAAATATAGCTACCAAGATGACCAAACCATTGAGCAAGAGAGGAGGTAGGCCTCCACAAGATCAGCCAGTTATGTCTCTATAAGTCAAACATAGCAGAGGTGGACAAACCAGGCTGAGAAAGAGCTGCCAGTGCCATGTATTCCTTTCTGCTGCTGCTCTTAACACAGGTGATTTCACTAATTAATTCATTGACCTGGCTAAAGAGATGTGCTAATTAGGATCAGCTGGTTCAGTGGCTTTGGTGGAATAAATATGTGGCAAGACTTTTACTTTCTGAATCTGGGATGTCAACCCTTTTGAAACCTGTATGTACCCATACAACATGTTTTACATATATGTGCTGATGAAGAGCGAAGGTGGGTACAGAACATTTGCCTTACTCTAGTCAAACTCATAGCACTTCCATAGCACAGAGGCTGACTGTGTATAAATTATTTGTTAACATAAAGGCTCCCCTTTGGTAGTGGTGTGTATGGGTATGTTGGTGTTCAGCTGGATGACAGTCTCCCATGGCAGGTGTGAAAGTAAGGGGATGAGGCTTCTACCTAGTCAGCTCCTCTCCTCTTCGCTTTCACGCTCACGTCACTAGTTGATTAAGCTTGTTGTCTCCCAGACGCTCCTCGTCCTGACTGATCCTGAGTCAGAATCAGGGACAGGAGACGATACCTTTCAGCTAACAAAGTTTTTTTTTTTTTTTAAAGATTGCATGCATCTGAGGCTATTAGTCTTAATCTGTTTGTTGGTCTTAAGACATTTCTCAATGTGTGAAGTTAGGTTGTTTTTTCATTTTTATTTAATCCTTTTCATGTATATATATTTTTTTCTTTTTTTGCCTCATGGACACTTTTCATAATCAAGTCGTAGCCTATTAAACCTTGTACTGTCAGGACTTGAAACTTAAATGATAGTATTTAAAAATAATAAAAGTATTGCTTTTTTTCAGTCTAAAAATGTTACTCATACTCCCCATTGAACTCTAATATAAATGTTTTGCAATGGGGGTTCCTTCGCTCACTCAGGAATGTTGTGCCAGCTTGTGAATGTGTTTTGAAATGAACTATTTAAAAGCAAGGGTAGGATGGGGAAATTAGGTTACTATATTGTTGACGTTCAGTTCAATCCCATTGTTTTCAGTATGTTTTTATTTTTTTGTTTTAAAATGTGTAATGGTGCCAAGAAGAGTAGTGGGGGGAAAAAAAATTATATTAATTATTTGTGACGGCATTGAACAGCACAATCGCCTAATGAAATTCCAGCCTAATTTCTCAGGATTGTTGCCAGTTTTCTCTGTGATCGCTGCATGGTACGAGGGTAATGCCTTACAGTCTATGTGATCTATACGTCATGGTGTCGTCATGGTGTCCAACAGAAGGCACTCTGGTCTCTCGAGCTTTGGGACTAAACAGATCTTGAGACAGGGGACACCGTTATGCCAACACCATAGAAATGAGTCTTAAACCAAATGCAACCATTTAAGAGGAATTTACATATCTGGTGCATAAAGAATACAGCATGTTGATGGTTGTGCTGCCATACTTTCCTACATTAAATACTGCAGGAAAAAAAAAAGAAAAAGCAAAATTAGAACGGTTTAGAAAAATGGCAAATTACAAGTAGTGCCTGTTATTTTCATTGATTGTATCTTCTCCAAAGGTAACATCAGTTATGGGCAGGCGCAATGATGTGTATTTTCATCCATACCTTTCATCTGTTTTCTTAAGTAATAATGACTTAAATGACTGGATTTTAATCAGGCTAGTTTGCTGCCAAATGTTATATGAGTGTAATGGCACCAGACAGTGATATGGAGGAATTTATTTCTGGCCATAGTTTTCATAGTCTTAATTTTTTCTACTTTTTTGGAGGGAGGGGGGGAGGGGGTATTTTAAATTAATGTTTGCAGTTTTTTTATTTCAAGTTGAATAATGGTAAGTTATTTTAAATTCTTTACATTTATGTTCATAGAGCAGTGTTTGTAGGCTGGTTTTTGTTTTGGAATTTGTACATTTTTCACATCTGTGCCAAATATTGTTATGCTGGTTCAAGATCAAAGATGACATTATGTCATTGACATATTGAAAACAGGTAAAAACAAGAAATATATTGAACCTTTGTAGCGACTCTGTTTAATATAATAAGTGTTATAAGCACTGGATATAAAGTGTATTTTTAACAAATTCTGACTAATGTGAAAACGTTCTACAAAACAACACATAGGTTGTGACTAAAATGCACACAATTTTGAATTTCTTTGAATTTCTGGCAATTTGTCTCATTGTATGTCATTGACCATTTTCATTTCAAAAGAGAATGAATGAATTTTAACGCTCCAGCGCTGCCTGTGGGGTTGTGTCTAGTCAGCCTCCTTCAACTGTAACACACACACACACACACACACACACACACACACACACACACACACACACACACGACATGACGTACACACACACACACTCAACACGCACATGAACACACACACACACACACACACACACACACACACACACACACACACACACACACACACACACACACACTGATACACATGCAGAACACAGATTTGTGTTAAATATTGTATTTGAAGCTATTTAGTGTATAATAACATTTTGTTGTATTTATTAGCCTCTACAGGCTCTAAAACAATGAGATCAAATGACAATCAGAAAAATAAAGACTTTGGAATTTGAACTTAAATTGTTGTTTGTGGTGCTTACACTGCCTATGTGCAGAGTTATGAATCAGTCAAGCTTCTGAAAATGAGCAATTCTGTGGCAGCTGTGAAGTGCATGAGTGTCCTAATAGCCTATTTTACAGTTTTTTAGATACTTATTCTATTTTTAATAACAACTTCATGTCTTAATGTGTATGAATTGTAAAACTGTAGCAGTGTGTCATAAGATTAAATGCTTACCAACAGACACTCTGGGCTCAATTCTCCAAACTGATGCAGAGGGAGCTCATGACCAAATATAACCAATCATCAGTATGACCTATCATTGTGTACCTACGGCAACCCATGCTGTTCATACTGCCAACATGGAAGCCAGTCAGTGCATTTTGCTGTCTTTGTACCAAATTTTGCACAATATGTGTTTATATACTGTGGCCAGGCTTCTGTTCTAAGGTAAATATGGTATCTATCTGGGAGCACTGTCAGTCAGTGGTCAGTACCTGCTTAAAGGTGCCATTATTACATTCAATTTAGCAGGCACTTTTTTCCAAAGAGACTTACGTAACCATAATGTGCAGCATTTTCACCTTGAAAAAGAAACCTGGCTACTTTTACAGGCCCCAATATAAACAATGTAACAGGTGTCAGGCAGAGCATTTTGGTTTTTCATGTTACATTTGTGTTCAAGAGGCTTTGATAACAAAAGGACCCAAAACTTAACTTACAATATGTAGGTTTCGGTGTCTATTTTTGCAGCTTTTACACTCAGACAAGAATGAGAATGACTGGCACTTGAGCCAACTGAAGTTAACCAGATATTCTTCGTGCGTTCAATCAACAGCTCTTCTGTCCTTTTGAAACTGATAAAAAATCTGATCTGCAGAATTTAGATGTATAACCTTCTGGGCATATTCATTTAAACAATTTTTACTTCAAAGGATTTACATATAATTACAACCAATTTAGATACTTCAAACATTTCTGAAATACAGTATGTGTGAAATGCATCAAAGGCAGTGTGCTCTTTGATACTGGCGCTGAATGCAGTAGTTAGTACTGTGCTTGTCAAGCGCTTTCAACACTCGGCCCGCACTGATGACCTCATAAAATGGTGCCTTTAGGGCTATTAACGCTCTGCAGCCATGATCTACATTGAATTTCTACACAAACAGTAAGAGAAGCACCTGAGAGGTTGTGTCAACTGACCATTTAAAAGGAACCTTGACTCATGACATGTTAGTGTGGTTGTTAAGAAGGTTAACTCTGTTTAGATGGCGTTTTCCTAAACTTAGGCCTTTTCCACCCATTTCCACAAAGTGCAGTGCATTATTTGTTTAACATTTTGACTTGGGCAAGAGTAAAATTCAGCATGTTTTTTTTACTAGGCATTACTCTCTACTGTCATCAGCTTTGTACAAACTTTACATATGTACAGTCCAAGCAACCGATTTCCATAACTGTACATTAGGAAGTGTGATTAAAATGTCATTGCATTTTACCCTCAACTACGTACAGGTCTTTAGGATAGGAAAACATACAATGAAATTCAGACATCATTTAAATTTGATTGTTAATTGCTTACTTAATCAGCCTGGTAACCTTGGTTTCGAAAAAATAGGATGAGGGTTGTAACATCTCTGTGCAAGTTGTATTTTTAATTTACATTCCAAAGTACTCTTCTTTTTTCTCAAAGTAACGCTTAAATCTGGCCTTGGCATACCTGAAAACAGAGGACAAGACAAAGACACAGCTTCTCTGTCATGGATAGAGGTACTCATTCATGCTCATAGATTTTCTTTGTGGAAAATATGTATGCTGCTTTAGATATGTATACTTCAGTTAATGAGTATATCGTTTGTTGCTGTAAGATTTGCCCCAAAAATCAAGAACATGGAATTACTAACCTATTGATTCCAATAAAAACAATTTGCATGTGTTAAGTAATACAATTAAGAGACAGTAAACCTCATTAAATAAATCAATTTGTCCTGGGGGCATAGAAGACTTTAAAAACTGTAGCAGTGGTTGACACCAGGAATAAAGCAGGTTCTGATCATTACTCCTTATGAAAAACACAGGATAAGGAGGAATATTGAAAAATCTCATATTTGGCCTGATCGGGTTTTTAGTGGAACTCAAGGAGAGTCTGGAAGATTACACAGGTTAAAGACAATAAAGTATGGGGGGGGAAATGACACTAATAGATGAAAGACTTACTTTATGAAGTCAAAGTTGATAGTTGAATGTCTGGCCTGAAATATTGCCCATAACCCCCATAAAAAGTGTGAAGCCTGAAACCAAATGATAAGATAAGATGAAACAAGACACCACATGCTAGCAGAAGAGGCCAGTTTAGTTGTACTACCAGGCAAACATATTTATCTGCTTTGTTATGGCTCTGTTGACCTTTTTTTTAGATTATAGTTTGGGTCCCAAGGTTTACTTTACGTGACATCTTAATGTGATGGTGAAACAAAATAAATCCTAAAATACATCCATTGACGACTCTGCAGTGAAAACAGTTATTTTTTTTAAGCCATAACAGGTTTTATGACTGATGGACACGGCTTTAAACAGGTGGTGCCAAAATACATAACAGTGAAAAAGGGACAGCACAGAGGAACAGTGGAGTTACCCTTTCTGCTTTCTGTCATAAAGAGGAAATTGAATGCAGAAATGTTTGGTACTACACATGTAGCAGTTAATGTTCAGGACTGGAGACCATAAGTTCAATGCAAAGATGTCAAACCATTCAGTTGTATGACTCCCATTAAAGATGTGTTCTTGGATTTTTAAGGAGGCTGCCTCGGGTGGAGCCTGGGGTTATCCCTATCCGCTGTTATGCAAGCTGACCTCTGCTCTGTGAGGTCGACTGATGTAATTTGAGCTTAATTAGGTAATGAAATAAATGATGGAATAAAATACTTCCAACACTTTTTTCCCCCCTCTTTCTTTACTAATCTAAAACATTGCATCCTGCATCCCACACACTGAGTGCTCCTCTACGTGATTAATGGGGTCTGCGCATCGGTGGTGCCATTAGGCTGATGTTGAGCAGACATAGTCAACACTGGGAGTCATTCAGATAAGAGACAAACAAAAAAACAAAAAAAAAAAACAAATGATACAAAAAAATGACACTCAACAGAGCCTTCGAGGTGACATCACACAACCTCAGCGTTCTGGCTCCGAGGTCCCGGCACAGCCTCGGGAGGCTCTTGGGTCCGCGTGGAGCCCCCGTGTCCTCTGGCTAACTCTCGCTAAACTCTGGGGGGATGAGGGAAGCTGCCGCTAGTCCTCACCGCAGCTATGGCAGCGCTCCACATCACAGGAGATGCCTAGAGCCCCTCCCCTCTCCGCACAGACAAGCCACACCAGCGCCGGGAAAACACTGCTGTTGGGACCGTGAATGCGACCATATGTCACTCGCGACTGACTGAAAAGCTAAAAAAAACAAAAAAAACTGCAAGCTCATTATGGAGCTAAATGCCAACTTAATGGTCCCAAAACTTTATTTTCAGCCTTGATTTTAAAAAAAGACAGAGAATTCAAGTAACCTTAACTGTGCTGACAATAGGTCTGTTTGAATTGGTCAAGTTTTTTTTATTTCCTTTTTTCTGACAAGCTTTAAATGAAAAACAGTTCCCTGATGTATCAGTTTCAATTGTTTTGATAAACAGGCAAAGCCATTGCACTGCGTGCCAGGTTAGTAAATAACAGGGTTTGTGTTTCGTGTCAGTGGGAGGGGAGGGACACTAGGAGAGGTGATTCATTCCTGATGTGACTTCTCCCAATTTACTCAAGTCAACGTTCTAAGTGTCACTACAATCTGATTTCAATTATAGAGATGTTCTCGGCATCTTATTAGTTTTAAGTGTATGAGTGTTTTTTTTGTCTTATGGCTTTGGCAAGGCTCTGCTGTTCTATCAGCCAAATGCCTTCTCACCATAGTGTGGCTGTGTGTGTGTGTGTGTGTGGTTGTGCATGTGTGTGTCCACATGCATGTGGTATGAAGACAATGGCATGCCAACTTCGGATTGTTTTAGGCAATGGTGCTTTTTAATGTAATGTATGGGTAATAACATTAACTGTGGGTGTGCCTGGGAACGTTTACTGACATTTTAAACGATTTTTAGAATTAGTGTCTCAATGTTGCAGCATAAGCTATAACACCAAAAGAGTAAAGGAAACCAAGCACAGAAAAGGAAGTATACTTTTTAAAAATAGTTCACTGATCAAGTAGTAAATCAAATGCTGTAAATAAAAAATGTTAAATGAAGGAAGACAGTTGTTTTTGCAGTATTTCTGTAATACTTTCACAATAATATTCACTTTTGATCTTTCGACTTAAATTACGCTTCGCACAGTGTTTCCTTTTGTAGTGTCGGTGTGATAATATAATGCAATGTACAATGTAAGATACAAAAAGCTGCAGTCAGGCATTAATATATAGGCATATTAGGTTAATAGGGAGGAATATTATACTATAGGTGCCAAAGATGACATAGAATGTTAATGCCAATGTGCTCATATTCCTACAGTAAAAAGGCATGTAACTGACTGGAGCTAATAAAAGTTTATGCAAGAAGAAAACAAAATATTTTTACATTTTTGAGTGTACCGGAAATTGGTGTCTGCTTGAAGTGATGTTATTAAAGACAAACTCTCTTCTTTATAAGAGGTTTATCTGGTATTATAAATGTGATGTTTGGTTTAGCAGCGGAAGTAAACTATTTATACTGCCAAAATAAATACAAATAAATGGATCCTCTGCCTGCATTTCTAGCCTCCTTCATGTGCTGGCTGCCTCTGAGTGGCCAGGCCAAAGGCACACAGACAATGGCTGCATGTGACACACTTCATTCTTCAGAGTGGAAACATACTATCTGCTGAATAGCAGGGGCACAGCTGGAGATTTTATAGTATATTTTATATACCATAGTATATATATTATAGTAGTAGCTTGTATGATGTTTTAGACACATACACATATATTTGTTGGCCTTTTACATGTGTATGGATACAGGAAATAAGTGGGGGGAGAGAAATGGGGTAGGGTTGACAAATGACCACAGGCCAGCTTTAAACCTGGGTCACCATGGGCACTTGCCTGGCTATGGTACGGGTGCACTCACCACTGCACCACAGCACCCGCACAACTAGAGGTTTTGGGCCTGTATCTTTAAACTACTTATTGACTCCAAAATAGGGGCCAAAAAAACCATTTAGTGACTGCAAAGTTCCCAGAAGGTGGGCTTTACAGAAGAGGCCTGATAATGTGTGAGTCTGATAGTGTGTGAATGAGAGTTTGATAGTGTGTGAGAGTGGTTTGATAGTGTGTCAAAGTAGTTTGGTCATGTTTGTGTGAGTGGTTTGATAATGTGTGAGAGAAAAAAATGCAAAGACGTTACAAAAAGCAGACTGGGGGGCGGAATGAGCCTGGGCTGAGACCAAGGGGTGTACACGACAAAGGTGATTAAGTAATAAACAGGCCCGGGTCAGACAGGGGTAAAATCCGGGTAAATTCAGTGTAAAACCCAGGTCAGACCCGGGACAAACCAAGCCTGGCCTGGCCTTAGCCTGGGCCTGGCTTAATAGTGTGAAGCAGTCCACTGGTTTGTCCCTGGTTTGGCCTGATTGTGTAATGGTGGCTACTGGCCCCAGCCTGGCCTGATAGGGTGAAGGCAGGTACTGGCCTGGTCAGATAGTGTATATGTGTGTATGTAGGCAAAACTAGCAAAAACTGTAATATGCCTATTTCTTTAGTTATTACTTGTTTTCTCCATTGACTGCGAGTAAAATTAAAGAGCACCCCACCCCACTCCTGCTAAATACTGTTGGGCTGTCCCCTCATAAAGCAATGCTGTGTTTGCTAATGATTTTACAACCATTTCCAGCATCATAAACTAAGAAATGGTCACTGCACTAGCCAGAGGAAACAATATACTGCCTCTTAACATAGTCATCACTTTGTCTTTCACAAACAAATGACTTTTTAAATAAGTCTGATTTGTGTTGTACTTATGGGGGAAAAACAACAACGTATCCAATTAAACTCTTAGAAACAGTGTCCAGTAAAGCCCAATACACCAGCAAGCCAAATCTAAGTTTAAATTAAATTGATCTTAAATTGGTATTAAAGGTCAAATCAGAAGTTTGACCTTTAGGAGACAAGACTGGAGGGAAGACAAGACCAGATGAGACTTCTAAGAAGTTGTAAAAAGTAAAATTTCACTCTGGACAGGTTATTTGTGACTTGTGTGTACAGCTAAGACTGCTGAACACTCTGGTTCTGAATTGTTTGACTTACCAGAGAAAACTTGCAAACTGCGACATACAGGGTATTCACTTCCTGTTCTGAGACTGTGACATCTGTGTCTGCGCTGCTCTTGTACCTCTTGAGGTAAACAGTCAGCCAGTCCCGCTGAAGCTCCAGACTGGGGTATAAATTGTAGTCAATGTCAGTCACACCTGAAATATATGCATTGAAGACCAATATTACACATTCCAAAAGGACAGCATGTTCGACAACATGCAGTTTACATCTTTATGGCCTACCTGCAAATTCGTTGAAGTGATTGGCAATGTCAAAGGCCTGGTGGTTAAAGTCTGCATACTCATAATCAATGAAACTCACAGAGCCTGAGAGATGAAGGTTGAAAACAGTAAGTATGTGACATCATAAGCACCATATGGTAAAACTATTACCTATGTCTATGACCACTTTTATATCATTTTACTAATGTAAATGAGTGACACTGACTTTAAAATATTTTATTTTCAAGGCAGATCTTCTTGGTGGAAAACACAGAGACAGATTAACCCCTTCAGACCTGATTTTTTTCTGCTGAGCAAAAAAAATTTTCTCCAGTTGATTTGTACTCCTTTGTAGCATAGAAATAAAGGGGAAATTTTGTTTTTTTGATAACTCATGTTTTTATTGGTATTTTTTTATGTCCATTGCAATGGACGGAACGAGTAAATGAACATAAAACGCCATGAAAACTTAGACTTTAAAAGGCCTTTTTAAACATAGGTTGTATGTGTACAGGTATTAAAAAAAGATTGTGAAACCACCAGCTTGGCCTCAGGGTGAGATTATATTATTCTTTTAATATTGTAAGCTAATTACAGATCACACATCCACTAAACAAATGGCAAACAATAAAATGTATCTGCTGGATCCCATAGACCTTCACTCATTTGCGATGAGCATCCTTGAAACAGTTTCGGTGTGGCACGAAGCAAAGGCGGATGTTGCATTTGTCAAAGAACACATGTGTTTTCCCTGTACAGTGTGGCCTCTTGCATCTGGTGGCCTCGGTCTTCTCGTAATAATTTGGCATGTGGTCAACCCTATCCTACTGCACTTCAGGTAGAGGCCTTGCATCCTGAATCCGTGGTCTGCGTGGTTGGGGTTCTGGGGCCTCATTTATAAAACGTTCTTACGCACAGATTTGATCTTAGAGTGTTCGTATGAACGAATTTACGTCAAAGTACAGAGTTATAAAAAACATCTTTGACGTGGAAAAGTACTTATTTGCATTGGCCCTGTTAGAGGATATTGCCAACCGTGCAATAAGGAGAGAACGAGTTTTTCATGACCGTGCAGACTTTTTGGCACATGATGACACATGGCTGATAAGCAGGTACCGCTAGCCGAGATCGGCTTTGTTAGAGCTTTGTGCCCAAATGGGCCCTCATCTAGAGAGACACACCAGACGCAACCAGGCTATACCTGTTCAGGTACAAGTTTTGTCTGTTCTTAGGTTCCTCTCGACCGGAACGTTCCAGCGAGAAATTGTAGACCGGTCAGGAATATCCTAATCAACATTCAGCAGAATATTGCCAGATGTTCTTCGTGGAATTATTCGCCTATGCCCGCAATTAATTCGATTCCCATACAGTGCCCAGGAACAGCAAGAAGTGCAGGAGGATTTCCTGCGTAAAACACAGTTCCCAAATGTGATCGGTGCGATAGACTGCACCCACGAGCTCCACACGTGAACGAGTACATGTATGTCAACAGGAAAAACTTCCACTCCATAAATGTGCAGCTCATTTGTGATGCTCGTATGGCAATCTTGAATGCTGTTGCGCGCTGGCCAGGGTCAAAGCACGATTCCTTCATTGTGCGTAATTGTAGTGTTGGAAATCGACTGGAGGCGGGAGCGGGCAGAGACGGCTGGCTTCTAGGTAAACCCTTTAAAAAATGTCGCCCAATTTATTTGCTTTTTTAGAAGGAACATGAGGTTAAATTAATAATTTCCGTCAACAGGAGACCGAGGTTATCCTGTGAAGAAATGGCTGCTCACCCCGATTGCGCACACGGAGACAGCCGAGGAGGCCCACTTTTTTTTCTTGCGCTCCTCTTTAGTTGTCATTGTCACAGAGAGTTTTTGCTTTGAGGATGAGCTCATTATATATGTTAATTCTTTAAGCAGGGCCGTTTTGAGGGTGGAGCAGTCAGCTGCACACAATTCCACGATCATTTGTGATTTATAACCGAATGATTGGCGTACGCATAGATTTCGTGCGTACGTCCGTTTTCTCTGAATCGCACTTACGATCAAATTAGAAAAGTTCTTAGATAAAATCAAGGAAGGTTTCTACGCAAGTCTTTATAAATGAGGCCCCTGGAGACATAGTGGGTCTTCCACGTTTGGCTGCCACTGGTTTGTCGACTCTCACCAGACACTGGGCCACATTCATCTTGAAATGGAGGAGATCCAGAGTGTCTTTTTGCTTGAGATTGGCCCTCTTGGCATCCATCCTGTACTCCTGCCAACTGTTGACCACAGCCAGATCAAAAGCATGTGTGATCATTCTCAGGGTCCACTTTTTTGACCGAATTTCTGTGCATGGTGACCCTGACTAATAGTGTGCTGGCTAATATCTCTTGACTCCCAGTGTCCATTGGGATGGACATGCAACTTCAAAAAAATCCTATAACTTAACAAAATAAAATATTTTAAAAATAACTTGAGATATTAATACTTGAAACTGTTAATTTTATACTGACAAAAATGTATTTGGCTAGCATAAACATAAATTAACATTTTAAATGAATAATAGGCACTTACTGTTCCCTCTCTCAAGCTTCAGAGCCATGCTTGTGCTGTCTGATGTGTGAAGCTCCCTCAGATCAACTTACAAGTCATTACTACATTGTGATTGGATAATCAGAAACCAATCTGTAACCAGCATGATTCAAATTATGGAATTACAGATTTTTTATTGGTTTAGACCAAGAAATGTAAAATGTCCATTGCAATGGACGCCAGGTCTGAAGGGGTTAAAAACTCCTGCAAACTCCTTTATGTTGTTATTTTTTGTGAGTAATTTCAGATTTATTTAACATTAAAATATAGGCGTGATGGTCCACTGACCTCAATCTCAAAATATTTCAAGTGATACACTGTGGCACTATCTTTACAAGTGTCAGCTATAAAGTGAGTCATTCTGTCAGAAATGTACTTTTGAGGACTGAATTGAACTCAGCAGCATCTTCCAGTACTTTGCCTCGCAGATGAAAAATCACCCTTATCTCCTCCCAATAGGGAAGATTTCCTCACACTGCCTCACTCTCAATAGCAATTGCTTCTTAGCTGTGGCTACGCACCTTTTCTGTCATTGTAGACGATGTTCTTTGTTAAGAGGTCATTGTGACACAGCACTATTGGAGAGTGTACATGACCAAGTCGCCTTTTTAACTCATTCATCTCTCTTATCAGAGCGTCCACACTGGCAGCCTCTGATAGACACAAAGAGCTGGGGGAGATGATAGATTGTCAGTTTGAACAGGTGCCCAAGGTGACATTTTTAGACACACTTTCACAAGGCTGCAGGAATAATAAAGGAAAAATGCTTTAGTCTTTGTATGTGCGTGTGCGCGTGCGTGTGTGTGTGTGTGTGTGTGTGTGCGTGCATTTGTGCGTGTGTCTATGATTTCTGACCAAATCATTGCTCTTGTATGTTTTATTCTCAAATGTCCCTGTTAAGGATTAACCACAGAATAATCATCGTCTGATTAGTGAGGGATAGATTCTTTAGGGCGCAACACAACTGTTAAAGACAGGCAGATGATTGGGTAATCACACATAATCATCATTAATTATGCTTTGATGTTTAACACTTTAAAATGAACCCTAGACTATTAGTTATTGACTATAAGCCTCATGCCTCCCATTGTTATGACAAATAAAGACACTTTTTAGTCATCAATGTCATTTTAAGGTTGTCGTTCTTACTATTAACTATTGATGCACTTTTGTTTTTTGCAGTTATTGTATGGGTTAAAAATATGTTTGCTTAAGGAAAGAGGAGTCTCAAATTTCAGTCTTGATTCCCACATCAGATGTTGAAGCTGCTTCTCTCCACTTGCGTCACAGAAAAAAACACCTGTAAGTACTTCACAAATATTGTGGCCATTCTAATGATTTTCATGCATCTTTTTCGGTCAAGGAGGAAAAGTGCCGTCTTTTAAACACTACTACCTATTTATGTCCCCGAACAAACAGTTGTCATAGTTTTATACACAGTCGTCTATGTTATTTAGAGTTGCTTGTGGAAGACAGCACAATAAAATGAAAACGAAACAGGTTTCCTGTTTATAGAAGAGTAAGGCTTTCTCATATAGTCCTACATGCACAGACAAACATTGCTGCGATTTGTCCCTCTTTAAGACGAAGGAGATTCCCTGATGATGTATAGCACTTCTTTGCCTACAATCATACTTGAAAGAGGAATCTAAATAGGATAGAGAAGCTGAAACACACACACACACACACACACACACACACACACACACACACACACACACACACAAACACACACTTTCTAACTGCTGTATGGTCTACTTTTTTTTCAGGAACATCTACGGGTCTATTCATCGACACTCATGCCTAAGTGCCCACCACCCCAGCCTGAGTCTCTCCCTCCTGCTTTTCCAGAGTGAGACGATTCTGAATAACGCTGTTCTTGTTCTTATTCTCAAAAGCAAACAGAAGTTCACCATCTTGTGGACCACCACCTTTCCACCAACTGCATGGAGAGCAGAAAACACAGCCCCCTTTATGTCGTTACATTTAATAAGTTTATCTTCCTTACAAAAATGTCTTGAATATTACTTTTTAATGAGTGCTTATTAAAAGAACATGCTGATAAATACACAATAGCAAAGTGGGATAAAATAGATTATTCGTTCGACTTGCTGATTTGGTTTATTTTAGCTATCGTATAACATAATCAAAATTAACAATAGTGAGTATGTCTTTTCATAAAATCCATGTGTACCCAAAGAAATCTGTTTCTGCTATGTGTACATTGAATGTAACAATTAATGTGTGGCATTTAATTAGCCATTGTGTAAAATAATGCAAAATTATCAGTGTAAGGTTTAGTGTGAGCATGGCTACCATTGTCAAAGCTCACTTTACATTATTAATAACTGTCGTATCCTTCTATGAGCTGTGTAATAAATGAAAAATGTTCTTTTATATAGTCACTGAAAATGATACTTTCATGACTGTTTCTGGTGCTGACTCCATTTATCTCTAGTTCATCCTTGTGCATAAAAGAATCAATTTATAAAGAAACGACAGCCAAAAAAAGATGGATTCTACAGTACGTAGTTTTAGTCGCCTTTAGAGGATGAAATGAGAGCAGAGAGAGCATTTCTTTTGCAGCTCTGCAGCTGTGATGCTTGCTTGGGAGACCAGCGGGGAGCCGTTTTGATTCTCCCGTCTGCAGGTGCTGCCTTGTCCAAGTTGTACACGTGCAGATGTTCAGCCGCTCACAGGATTTTTTTTTTTTTGGTTTTGTTTGGTCATATTAAGACTTGTAGACACTGACGAATGCTGTTTTATGTCACTCATGAGGATGTACAAGGACTTTTAAGGCACTGATTCTGATTCTGTGGTGTACTGCTGCCCATTGCCATCTATTGGAGGAGACAATGCACTGCAACGGCAACTGCATCTCAGCTGGAGACACAGGATGGCTTAGACACTATAAACGAGTTATACACTCAGATCTTTTGGACAGGTAAGTGATGGGTGGGTAACCTGGCCTGGCAGAAACAACTATCTAATAGCCCATTTTATTTTTTTTACAGGCATTTGCTATGCACTCACTGTCCATAAGCACAAGGTGTTCACTCCTTTGCATTACGGCGAAAAAGCAGACCGAGTAAATTGTCTCCATCTGAGACGTACTGTAGAGGGAGAAAAAGCAGATGTTGCACTTTAGTCCTCCAGTTTGTCTGAGCTTCCGACACAAAGCGGCTAAAGTAAACAGTGGTAAATGTTTGACCGATAAGCCGACGCAACCCCAGGAAGTTAGTTAATGCCTGCTCCTTTGTAGTGTCCTCGAGCGCACACACACACACACACACACACACACACACACACACACACACACACACACACACACACACACACACACACACCATCATCTCTGACACAGTAACCTCTCCACGTGACAGTGGACACAGTCACCACCACAGTCACGTCACTGCCCACTGTCTACAGATCAAGTTCTGTCTGTCAATGGGAAACGTTTCTGTTTTTCTGTCTGTCTGTCTCTGTTTGTCTTTCTTTCTGTCTGTTACTATCTGTCTGATTTTCTGTCTGTCAGTCTGTCCATCTGTGTGTCTGTGTGTCTGTTTCTGTCTGTCTGTACGTCTTTGTCAGTTTGACTGTCTGTCTTTGTCGGTCTACCTGTCCAACTGTCTGTCACTGTTTGTCTGTCTGAATCAGTCTGGCTGTGCGTGTGTTCATCAATCTGACTGTCTGTCTGCCTGTCTGGCAGTGTAACTGTCTGTCTCTCCCTGTTAGTCTCTCTCTGTCTACCTGTCTGTCTGTCCATCTATGTGTCTGTTATCTCAATCTCAATTACCATTCATCCAAATGACTTCACACTCATTTGGTATGTGGTTGGGGACCCACGTGTGTACAGTGTGAAGTGTAAGCATGTTTAACCTCATATTTCACCTTTTAAAATACCAATATGACTGAATGCTGTGTGCCTGATTGAGCATGTTGTGTATGTGCACTGCACAAGCAGAATGTAGGTGACTTTACTAATGTAAGATACAGGTTTTTTCTGTATGTCTGATTTGCTGCAGAGACAAAACAATGTTTTTTTATGTCACTGTTATCCTATGCCAGAGAAAAATATTAGTTTATACAACTCTTATTTTTTTCTCTTAGAAATATAGCAGACCCTATTGGCTTTAAACTCAGATTGAACTTCTATCAGACTTTGCTGGACACTGTTTCTTAGAGGTTTAAATTACGAAATATGAGACAAAGACTACGCTGATCTTATTGAACTGTTTCTGCTTAAACTCCCTTTGGAAAAAGATAAAAATGAACTTTAATATAACATTATTTAATATAAATTATTTGTTTCTAAAAGACAAAGTCAAAACCATCTTAGGAAGTGATACTTCCCTGTGAGATTGTATTGTTATGTGTTATGATAAGACTTGACTTGGCTCACCTCACTATTGGCATCTCATTCTCAGACTCCTGAACAAGATGGAGGAACTGAGACATTTTTGTCCAGAGGACAGCTTGAGGGGGAGAGCCAGTCTTTGGCTTGATAGTGTGGATCTTTGCCATCTCCTCTGCAATTAATCTGCATTTTAACAAAAAAGATTAAAATCTGCACAAGAACACAATTTTAAAACCGTAACACAGGCAACATGCATTATATCTATTCTTTCAAGAGATTAAGTTTTAGACTTGATGGAATTTAGGATATCTTTGACCTCTGGAAAACATGCTGAAACGTCAAAATGGAACATTTTTCTCTCTCCCTCTTACCCCCCCCCCCCCCTCTCTCTCTCTCTTTCTCTCTCTCTCTTTCTCTCTCTTCTCTCTTTCTCTGATCAGACTGACGTGATAAATGCGGAAGGGGTTGATGGCTGACGCTTAACATGGACACTTCCTCCTTACATGGACCCAAAAAGATTGTCTGCAGAATGACCTCGCTCTCTCATCTGTTATGTGACCTCTGCTTAAAAAACAAGTCCTTTTCTTCCTGAGAACGCAGTCTTGGTTTGGCTCTGTTCTCTATCAGACCCCCGTTGTTCTCAGTGTCTACAAATAGACAAAAAAGGGCAGAAAGAGCAGCCATGACTCTTTGCACAGAGATGGCTGGCAGTTCCCATGATCCTGAGTCCTCCTTCATTTGGACGGCTGCCTCAGTTTTTGGGTTGGGACCAATAGTCCTTAAAATGGACCTGTCAGTTTTAACATTGGGCCTCGTTTAACAATATCCTAGGAATATTATTAGATTGCTTTGTAAGATCCTATTTCATAGACTGCAGAATTCATGAACATACAACAACTAAATATTGTGGACAAAGACATCAATTCTTCAAGTTAAAGCGTCCAGTGTTCTTAAATGTGTTTACTGTTCAGATTTAGCTGTATCTAAGAACACTGTTGAATGCGAAATCTTCTTGAGAACTGCATAAGTGAGGTTCGCTAACAAATTACTTTGTAAGAATTTATTGAATGAGGCCCAGTATATGGCACTACTCTTTTTGGGGTTTGCAGAAGCAGAAGTCCAGAAGACTAGATTTGACCATGTGATGCAGAATTCCACTCTGCAGACAGTCACATTTAGTGATATGGGGCTCCTGGCTTCAGAAATTAACAATGGCATTTACTGCATCCTACAATCTACAGTGTTGGTGTCATGACCAGCATAACACAAAACACTTTATATTTCTATGATAAGGTCATCAACATGATGCTAATAACACAGATGTTATGCTAATCACACGAAATTATATCCTAATAATATTAATAGACTTGTAATAATATGTTGTATTTAGTTGCTTGGTTGTTTGTACTTAGTTACTTAGCACTTATTTTCAAAGTATGATGTTCTAGTCATTGATTGCGTACTGGAATCGATTAATTACTATTACTAGCCTATGATAGTCATGCTTGCACATTTTTCTAAAATGTTTATGTTTGTTTTTAAATTGTAGCCATGTTTCTTCGTTTATAATGAGGTGTTTTTAGTATTTTACATCAATTTGGGGGGGGGGGGGGGGGCATTTGCCAAATATTATATTCATAAACATACAGTAAGCATAATAACACAACAAATGAAAGTCTACCTGTAAATGACAGGCTTTGTAAGCAGAGCATCCTCCAGGACCATGCCCTGCATGAACTCATAACAAATGCCATTCTCGAAGCTACAGTACAGCTGGGGCCCACAGCCGTGTTGGTGAAGCGTCTGAAACATCTCCATCTCTTTGTGCCGATCCAGGAAGAGGTCGGTCATGTTGCCGTACACTCGCACAAGCACCACATCTCCTGACCACAGGCAGCCAGTGAAGCAAGCCATCAGCTGGTTCGTGATGCCCTCAGTAAAGACCTGCACTTTCACAAATGACAAAAAAAATGGCACTTAGAGCACATTGTTCATTGGTGATTAAACTCCATTACACACAGACAGGCGCATAACTTGATATTTGAGGCATATCTTTTTTAAAAACATGTTTTTATTGTTTATTGTATATAAAATGCAATTATGTTATTATGTATCAGGGTGTGTATTATACTTGATTAATTGTGTCTGTAGCCCTGATGTGTATATATAATGGAATAAGTAAACTTCCAATACAGTATACAGATATAAAAAAAAAAAAAAAAATTAAAATGTGGTACTGTACATCATGACACATTTATTAGAAAGAAGTATGAAGGATAGAGTATGTAAGGATAGGCCAAAGAATCCGTGCTGAAGAGTTACATTTTTTATTTGTCAATTTTGTTCTTTTCAGTGCTGTTTCCTGAGCGTAGCACTGTGGTCTTTATTTGTGTGTTTGAGGTTCTTAACGAGATCAGTGTATAGTATTTGTTTCATTTTGCTGCCACCTTATTTTTTTCCTGTCAACACACATCCAAGCTCTGCCCATCCCATTGTGAGAGTTGAAAAACCCAGTGTCATACACTGAAAATGGACTTCTGCAAACATGGTCATTTGACCTTCTGATAAGTTATTTATGAATGAATTTCTTGAACCTCTTGAAAACAAATACACTGGAGCCAGTAGGAGAATTTGTGATCAAACCAGATAGCCCTTTGTCATCAGACTCAGGCCAACAGTGTCAAGAGTTCGAGCGAATCAAACTCACAACATGAAAGAGGTTACACACACACACACACATACACATACACATGCACACACACACACACACACACACACACACACACACACACACACACACACACACACACACACACACACACATACACACACACCACACACACACACACACACACACACACACCACACACACACACACTCCACAAGTATAGCCTGTTACGTTTGGTTTTAGTGATCTGCAGAAAATGTCTGTTTATTTTGTCTGTGATGATTCCCAAGCTTAATGTTTACACCATATGTATTTTTAACTGGGTCTATTTGATCAGCCACACATAGAGAGATAGAGTGGCCGACAACCTCACGTAGAAACACTCAGGCTCAAAACCAGCAATATTTTCATCAAGCTGTGATTGGCAAGAATTTATATTAACACATCAGACATACATATCTGAATATCATGATGCAGTCCTTTGTATAAGCAAGCCAATAATTTTTTAAGACCCTACCTCTGCACAATCTTACCTGTACACGATTCCATATCTGTTACGCTTGTGGTCCTGGTCATTCTTCACTTACGCTCTCAAATGCACGCTATACCTAAAATGTATCTGATCTGTAGTGGAAGTTGTCGTTTTCATAGTTGAACCGGATTTAGGGTTAGCCTAGATGGTATTGTCTACTGTAAATACCTACAGTATATACCATCTATGCACATACCTGACACTGACATAAATGTACTGTATACCTAATATATATTTTACAAATTTACATGAAAACATATTTTACCATTACCAGACGTTTGCCATGGTTTTGTTTCTACATTACGCATTCTGTTGCACAAAAGAATATTTTCACACAAAAACACAAAAAAGGGCACTCTAAACTTGGTGCCCCATACTTAACAGACCTTTGTCATGAAGAAGCATTTTCTGTGGCCATGTTTGCCTGTGCTGAAAGCCCCAACAGCAGACATCAAATCATCCCACTTGCCTTTATCTTAATGTCGTCTGACCTCCACTGTGGCCTGAGAGCCTTCAGTAGCTCCATGATGCCTTGCTGGAGCGCTTCCTCCTTAATGCTTATCTTCAGGTGAGGAAGGCCATTGCTCTCGGCCATACAGATAGTCTCCATTCTTGAGTTTGACTGTGCTTTTCGGTCTATTTAAAAAGCTATTCTACTGGTCGAACAGGTTGAGTTGAGTTGCTAGAGTCCATCCGTCCTGTCAAGGTTGACAGCTTATCAAAGTGCAATGTTCCTCTGGGCATCTCCAGTGCAAACTGTGTGACGCAAGATTACATATTAACCTCATGTTCAAAACACGAGGCATAACCCCCTTTATGGGACATGGGTCCTACACTCTGTTACAAGACACCATACATGCTCTTCTCCATACTTGGTCAAGCTTGACTCTAGATGTAAAAGATTGGGGTATGAGCAAGCTACACTGTGAAGTATACAGTGTCTGGAGAAAATGATTTTTCACCTCTGAACATATGCTTTTCTTTATTTAGACTTTATTTAGAATTTGCAGATATGTAGAGTCCATTTCAGGTCCCATAAAGTGTTTGTGGTGCAACTGAGCTGGTTACAAGACCGTTAGTTATTTTACTGTAACAGAGGAACACATTAACAAGTATGATGCAGACCTACATGGCACCTTACGCTGAAGTGACGAAAGACATTGTCAACTATATGACAGAACTGACTGAATTATTAATATTGATCTTTATAAATTTTGACTTTGGTTTTCATAGTTTCGTCATTGTAACTTGTTAAGAACACAACAGATCTTTGGGAAAAGAAATTGAGGAATAAAAAAGTATTCTGCCATGTCATTCTCATTTCAAAGTGCACAGTCTCACATGCTGTTATACGACAAATCGCCTTTTTTTCCATCAAGAAGATATAGTACATTTTCATCCAATCCCACAAAATTCAATGTCATTCCTGGACACGTTTCATCAGAGAATGATGTCTTCTGTCTATAATTTTCTCTGTGCATTCTGTGTGCAAATGTTACACTAGACACATTTCTAAAATCACAAGGGATTCCATTTTTATTTCAGTCATGCCACCATTTCAATGGGTCCTTTTTCCCCTTTGATGCCAGCAATCAGCTTCTATTACCAGGGCACAAGTGAATGGTTGGCATTTTTCCCCCATCGAGTTGGTGAAACATTTTCCATAGCACCCAATGACTGCCCAAGACAAACAGGGGCGTCAGACATGCAGGGCTGATGTCCAATTTTTCTGTCATTGCCTCACAGAGCTGGGTAATGTAATCAAATCCGAAGGAAAGTGCTGAATAGTTTTCTGAATTTTCTGCATCCATAAATGACCTGTGAGCATACTGATATTGCAGTGTTTCCACTAAATGGATTCACCCCCATTTGTTAACTGTTTATTAATTGTGATCAGTTCTGGAGCCAAAGCCAAAGTCCTGTCATGTATTTCTTCTTCCAGTGCTCTTAACACAGGTGATTTCACTGATAAGCTCATCTACCTGGCTGGAGAGTTGTGCTCATTAGGATCAACTGATTCAGTGAATTGGCTGAAACAAATATGGGAATCTATCTGAATGCACAGCTGAAATAACCATTCAGAATTTTACTTGTTGTATTATGTTCTCCTTCTGTAATACTGCCCTTAATTTAAACAAAAAATCTGGGCTATTGCTCTTGAATAAATGTTATTCATTTGGAAAATCATTTTATAATAAAATGTGATTATTTTATCAACATTGGAATACACTTTTACAATCTGAAGAAGAAATTGTGCCAGTTATTTTTTTACATAAATTAAAAACGCTGATCAATGTGTTAACATTGCTGACTAAATTCAGAAACCCTCTATGGCAAGTCAAAGTTACACACTTTCAAATACTGGTTTCTTTTCTCATAATCCCAAAATAGAGGTTTTCACTGAGATCAACTCATCCAGTTTCTGGTCCTTTTATTCTTAACCAAGCCCAACTAAGCCCCAGAGCAAAGATACAGAGAACCGAGAAACAGTCAGTCCACTAATTGATGTGCTTTTCAGGCTTTTCATTAAATATGTAGGCATCTGACCTTCACTTCGAAGTAGATCCTGATCATCATTTCATCCTCAAATAAAAAGAATGTCTGTTAGCAGTTGCAGTGTGGGCCTTAATTAGGTATTCACTTTTATCACAGCAGTCGTTTAGTGGCTGAAGCCAGAGCTGCTTGTCTGACTTACTCGGCACATTTGTAAAAGCATGGAAGACCATCAACATGAGCTGTGTTTTCTGTATGATCCTTAGTGCGGCAGCATCTGAAACAGTTTAACCTTATCATTTAAAACTGGAGTTGCCTGTTAACATGCAACTGGGCCTGAGTGTTATCAAATGGATGCTGGGTCTATTACTTTTTTTAATGTCTGGCTTCAGTACTTGCGTTTTCATCCTTTTATCTTATCTTTATGTTATCTGTGTGATGTTATCTGTAATGCACCTGCACCAAAACAAATTCCTTGTCTGTTTTACAGACTTGGCAAGAAATATTCTCCTGATTACATGCTTGTTACAGGGGGTTTCATGTGGAGTGGACTACTGCATGCATAAAACATTGAAAACATTTCAAAGACTCAAAAGAGGAGAGGAGGGAAATTGATTTGTGGCTTTGCTTCGTGTTTACAACTTACTTCTATTAAGATGATTTAAATTAAATGTGTTCAACCTCCTACTGGAGGTGGCGGGGACTTTGATGACTAGTTTTAAAAAGTACTCCACAAACCCATAAAACCGCTCCAGAGACCTAAATTTGGTCTAATTTTTGATTCAGTTCAGCTCCATATTAAGCACAGATATGTCTCTGAAAATTCCTTGGGAGAACCCCTTTAAAACTGAGATCTAAAGATCTCTGGCAACTCTATGACTGACATATGGATCTGGGTTTAAACAGTTTACTTAATAAAATAATAAATTATTTTATGATATTTATTGTGACAATTTGTCAGTATTTTCCTTGAGATAAAATCAGAGGGAGCAATATTGAAATGTCCAAACATTAGGTAAAAACCCAGCATGTGTTTTGATTTTGTTGATTGTTATCCTCAACAGTATGGCAGAAACAGCAGTCTTTTTAGAAATGTGAAAATATGAGAACCAGAAGAATATGCCTACATTAATACTGTCTAGACACAGTTGAGGAAATCCTTTTCTTGATTTTCTTTTCTTATGGGAAAGAGTTTGGGGTTCAGAATATCTTCCTATGCTGTACAAGAAGAAGTGTGTGTGATGATGACCATCTTAATAAAAAATGGAATTTATGCCTCATCATGATTAATGTGGCTGTTACCCCTTTTTTCTTTTTAGTTCATTCTTTTTCCTTTTAAACTTGAAGCTTGGCATTAGTAGATTCTGTGCTGACCATAAGCAGACTCGCAACATCTCACAGGACAATATCAGTGCTGTCATCATGAAATTATGAAGACATTCTTCAAAAGACAGATAACCCTGTGTCCAGTGTTAAGAGACGTTACAAAACAAAAGCAAGTGCAGGATGGGGTTTGATGGCTGGCCAGTAGTGGTCAAAAACAAGAGAATGACGTGCACTCAGTCATTGAAATCTAGCCGTGCTGTGGCCTGCACAAAGTCAAGTATATGATATGGGTAAGATGCCCTTCCAGATCCAGTTCCAAACATTCCATTCCAAACATCTGTGTTTAATTTACAAGCATGTCATCCCAAAGTTGAATTGCAACTCTATATTTAATGGGGTATTTTTGAATCTTTCCATTAGTAAAAATGTTTAAATGACTAATTATAAACCTTCCAAGATCACACATATTTGGGTGGGAGTGCATCACAAAGTAAGTCGTTACATTTTCTTTTACTGAATGTGAAGTTTAACTTGAGCAAAGAACTTTTGCACAAAATAATGTACAAACAGTACAGACAGACAACATGGAGCTATCTCTACACTGACTTCCAACACCCCCTCCCTACTTCGTGTAAGTGACTTTCCACTTTTTGTTTACACTGAATAAACTCACTGAGACTGGTGGTGACAGCACACTCAGTGATGATCATAATTAGCCGCATAAACACCAGGCTGAGGTTCACAAACTAATCACTCGTCATTGCCTTTTACCCCCTTCCTCTAATTTTCTCTTCTTTTGCGCCAAACCAGCCACCGTGACCACAGAAATATTTGTATCATTAGAAGCCCAACAGTGTTGGTTGTGTATTCACAATTATAACGGCACATGGCCTTGCACACAGATACTACCAGTGTCCCAAGAAGTAAATTTGTAAATAAATGTTTAATCCCTTAATTGGTTGTCAAGTAGGAGATGACACAGTGCAGTTTACTCCAAAGAAGTGGCCTAATTATGTAATCCAGTGGTGCTTGTGAATGTGGCCAAACATCTATTTTTTATTTCTTTATACTTTAAAATAAAGTCAACATTACTTAGACTACAGTTCTCAGGACATGCTGTATACAGTACAGCGTTGATTATAAGTACATCCTAGCAATGTCATAAGTTAGAATTAGGCTGTGTCAGTGGTGAATTAAAAGACAATAGTAGATAACACATACCTTTACTCTCTGGTGGCAGTAATGCTTTCAGTGGATGCTGTGCTTCGATTTTAATACCAGTGTGCAGTATGCGTTAAAACAAGCACTGGTTTAAATAACATAAGCTCTTAAATGCCAACTGTTTAGCTGTATTTAGTAAAGGCAACAACTTCCACTGAGTCATGCACCTATAATATGACTACCTGCTTTGTACTAGACGGTCTCTTATAACTCCAACAGGCATCCAAGTTAACATATTAAGCGAATCTAGTATCCTAGCTAAACTAGTATTTTGTGTTAGAAAATAGTAATTACAAGTAGCGTTTGGGGTGCGTGCACATCCAAATAAAACAGGTGCTGGATAAAGTGTGATCAAACAAAAAAGAAGAAAAATCTGCACACTGTTGCTGCTGTTGTTGGTCTTCGTCAGGTGTATAGACCTGACGAAGACCATAAAGGTCGAAACGTTGTGTACAATAAACCAACCGGGAGCAGCAACAGTGTGCGGATTTTTCTTCTTTTTTAGAAAATAGTAATTACACAGCACAATGTGTTGCTCCCAGTCTTGTGTTGCATGGGTGAACACCATTCCTTTGTCTTCATGCATTTATGGAACAGTGGAATGCTCTACATTTTAAAACTTTGATTCTTTTAAACAAACACAGAGAGGTTAGTACTCTATGAATCTCCTGAAAGGTATATCCTGGAAGCGTAAGTATACCATTTTTCACCCCATTATCATCTATTTAAAGGGTTTACTGTGGTCAAACCAAATTTGCTGTTAAGATTGAAACCTAAACAAATTACCCAAATCATGTCATTTTAGGTTTAGTATGATCTCTGCATGAGTTGTATTATTTAGGCACTGTCATTGTTTTTCTATGGAAACAGAGAAGATCATTTCAGTGACTAACAGACATACAGATTACAACACATTTGCCATTTGTTATCCCTTGTAATATTTTGATTAGGTTTATAACTAAGGTTATAGTTATAGGCACGTGTATACTGTATGTAAATCCAAAAAGGTGTATTTAGAGAAAGGAAGCACTGGAGAGCTTAGGGAAAGTGAGAAAGATGGGAGTGTGATAAGATGGGATAAGGCAATGATGGAGAGGAACAGATAACAACAGCAGGTTTTAGTGGAGCTTTAAATGGCCGTAGGCAACATGGTGGGGGACATAACACAGCCTGGGAGTTTTTCTTTTCGCAATTGAAGAAACCTCCTCCTCCTCTTGCGCTTAGCTCTGCATATTTCATGAGGGGTTCTGGAGGGGCGAGCCTTCCATGCTTGCGCCCACCACTGCCTCAGAGCAAATGAGCAAAGAGCAAATCGCCTCTGCCCTGGACCCTCCACACACACACACACACACACACATACGCACGCACACACGCACACACACACACGCACACACACACACGCACACACACACACACACACACATGCGCACGTTCACATGCACACACACACACATATGCACACACACACACAGAGTACAGCCTCAACTGCCCTGACAGAGTAGAGTGCAACTTTAACAAGACCCAGGATTCCCCTACGGTGGAATAGAGGGAAGAAGAAAGAGAGGAGGATCCCTGTGGAGGACAAGAGAAGAGGGAGGCAGAAACCTGAGAGATCCCTCGCATCAAAACCAAAAGCAACATAAAGGACAAATCTGCCACAGCTTCTCCCACCGTGGGGACGGGGAGAGCGTGAGCACACAGCATCCCAGCGGTCTGGAGAATGATTCCTGACCTGCTGGTTCAAAGCCACTGCTCGACCACTGGACCACTGTGTTTCTGTGTTTTTTTGTTTTATTTCTGCCTTTCTCCTTTAAGTCTGTGTTCTTCTTCCTCTCTCTTATTCTCTCTCTCTGCCCCAGACAAAAGCTTTGTTCGTCCACTTTATGCATAAGTAAGAAGGAAAAGAAGTGTAACAATGCTCCTCAGAGATAGACTCAGTAGCACAAAGATGTCCCCCCTCGTGTGAGTCCTCTTCCAAGATTACAGATGCCACATTTGTAACTGATTACAGTGATTTATCTCATTAGTAACACTTCAGAAACACTTTTGGGATTAAAGTGCTCAGTGGGTGTCTTTCTGTAAGTGTTGAGCGACTTTGGTGTAGTTGTTGTCCTCTGTTTGGAGCTGCAGTCCCTTCCTCTGGAGATTAGATTGTGTGTGTTTGAACATGTGTGCAGTCAGCACCAATGGTGACCCCCTTTTTGTCTGGCTGTCTCTTATGCGGATAAGTTGCACTGAAGAGGATAGTATCAAAAGCAGACCCAAAACACAAAACAGTGGCATACCAGAGATTACAATGCTGCATAAAATATTGCTTTATTGTGTGCATGCCATGTCGATAATAATCTTTTTTTTTAATTTAAATAAAAATGACAAATAAACAGCTTATACCACATGTTAAAGCGTGGTTATAATACATTATTTATAACACATTAGTTTAGTAGCACATTTCAGTTTGATGGGAGACCCAATACACTGGTAGCAGATAAGAAGGGGGGTGGGGGGTGTGTGAAGTCCATTGAAGTGGCTTCTCTCACACAAAGCTTTCCTCCATGTTGGAGCAGAGCAAGAAGGAGTCCACCAGTCTGGGCTTGATCAGCTGCTGGTGGTCTGATGGCTCGATACTGTCAGGACAGCCAGCTGCCAAACGCCTCAGCGCAGCCTGTGAAAGCAGATTCAAGAGCATGAACAAAGGCACATGTGCCCAATGATAACGTGGCACATACAATAGTGACATTTCACTTTAAAAACGTAGGCCAGAGTTAAGGTAATTCATATAGCCTATTGTGTGTTTACAGGTGCAACAAAACACTCTAGGGAAAAAATTAGCAGACACAGTGTATGTAGCAGATCTGTGAGATATTAAAAAATATATTTAGTTAATCTGGTCATCTTGGACACTCAGTAGTGGCTGTGAGTAGCATCTTTCTCTCAAGTTGTCATTTAATTTACAAATTCATTATTTTCATTCACAGACAAAAACACTGAATATGGCTTTTCAGTACTTTTTTTTCTTTTAAGATAATAATTTGTCAGAAAATGTAGGTATAGTTTTGGATTAACCTTTCTATTCCATATGCTAATACACCTGCGGGTATGAGAGGATAAACTCATGATTAGAAATACAACACATGTTCATGGGCATTAATTAGTTATTAAGACACCCCATTTTGTCTGGTTCTACAGTGCGAGAGTTCAAGGCACAAGACCTGCAGGCAACCAACCAAAGTCCTCTGGGAAAACTTCTCTTTTGCCCCTATCAAAGCTTCTCACACTTACAGCACACAGAAGGTAAATCCCCATATCAAACATAAGCCAAGCCCTGATGTGGCAATCAGAGAGTGAAGAAATTAGAATATGTATGAAGTGTGCAGATTTAAATGTGACTCGTTTTGAATTTCAGAGCATGTATGCCATGTTATCATTTATGCAGGGGCTGTAATGGACAAACGGCCCATTCAAACCACCGTTCTGCGGGCACTTAGTCCAATTAATGAGATTGGGGGTCGATCTGGTGGTCTTATGGGGGTAGCTTATATCCACAGGGCGACGTGGGTAAATCAAAGTCTAGTTATTATGAAAGACAACCAGGAGATGGGCAAACTTGACTGTATGGTGCATATCCCTTCAAGTGGACATGCGGGTGGACCTACCAGGCAGGCTACGAGCACTGAGTCGCTGTTGTTCCTCTCGGCCGGAGAGCGGCACAGCTCGATAAGTCGAGGAACGGCTGGGGGCAGAGATGAAAAAGGAGAGTGTCCTTATGACTTAAATCACATCAAAATATTATACCAGACTTTAATCATTTACATTGTTCACACAATTACACACAGACCACATATTTTATGAGGCTAAGACATACAGACATATATTACAGGACAGATATTGCAAAGTTATAAATGAGCGGCATGATTTGTTGCCTTTTCTTGGCTCGTCTAGTATGACTGAGGAAATTAAGAACAAATGAAGGACTGTCTCTAAGGTGCAGGTCTTTCAGATTTAATTTCATAAATTAGTAATTTTTCAAAAAAAATCTGTTTTTCAAGGCATCATACAGAAATTGTAATCATTTTTCAATTACAGCCTCAGAGATCCAGAAAGGTTTCAGATCATTTATGGTTTTGTGATGCAGAGCAACAACTGGGGCTCAACACACACACACAAACACACACACACACACACACACACACACATACACACACACACACACACACACACACACACACATGCACAGATGGAAAATAGCATGCAGGTAATGGTCTACTGAAGATATTATTTCTTATCTGTGCCTTAAAGTATTGCATCAAGTAGTGCCATGTCACTTAAGGGCCGTATGGAACTTTGTCATGCTAAGGCTACTAAAAAACCTACAAGGCTCATATAATTTCTCAAAACAAACCGTTATGTTTTAAATGTGCAACATGTGCCACTTTGAGAGTAGACATTGTAAACACGGTTGCACTTTAGTGCAAGGGTGGCCTGTGGTGGTAAAACATCTCGCCAAGCTTCAAATTTGTAGGGCCATGCAAGGACGTTGACGTTGGGGCTTTGGCTTTGACAAGGCAAACATGCTCGTGCGAGGGGGCTTGTTGTGCTGAGCCCTGTGTGTGTGTGTGTGTGTGTGTGTGTGTGTGTGTGTGTGTGTGTGTGTGTGTGTGTGTGTGTGTGTGTGTGTGTGTGTGTGTGTGTGTGTGTGCGTGTGTTTGGGCCGCTCATCCTTTCATCAGCATTGTTGTAAGGGGGAGGATGCTGCTTGTGTGCACATCTCCTACCATATACCCACACACAACTGCAACACTGTCAGTCTGTTTTGTTGTCAACAAGGCAGCTCAGAGGAAGATGTTACTTCCTACAACAGTCTTTCAGAAACAAACAAGATCTTATTGACGTATTGTCTCTTCTAGAACCTTCTTAGCAATAAGGAAAACTGTATATAACCATTTTAGGATCTTAGGTTTAACTAATTTTGTACTTATATTGGGCTTCATGTCACACTGTTTCTCAGGAGTTTATTATAAGGAGTATGAGACAAACACCAGATCTCACTGAGTTCTGAGTTGTTTCTGAGAGACAAAGTCAAGACAAGTGTAAAAAACAAAATTCCTCTGTGAGTGGATGCTAAAATGCCAGAACATCAAACTATGTAGGTTTTATATCTCAATTAATTACACCAAGATAGTTGCCACAGCCAAGTTTTACTGTAAAAATTTACTTAGCTTTTATGCTCTTATAAGCTGACATACATTGAACTTACACCCTTCAATACTAGTGTGAATTCAGGGAGTATGCAAGGTCCTATGTTAAAGGTATTACATGTAATAAACCTACAGCAAGTAAACACTGAAATGGTTCTGCTATGTACATCACCAGAGATTAAGGAACCCTGTTAAATTCAAATCCCAATTTCACTGACAAGCCAGAATATTAGGAATTTTAAAACTTCATTTACAGCCTACAAATTCTGTATATGTTTTGATGCTATGTTCTGACTCTTGCCTCTAGAGTGGGAACCACACTTTCCAGTCTTTTAAATTTGTTTTTGGCCCCAGTCTTACATTTAGCATCTATAAGGCTGGATTGGGCAGGTATGAGTTCATGGGACATCTCAAAAGAGGCTTTCTGTAATTTTAACATCCTCAAAAGTTAAACTTTTTTCTTTCAACCTAGCCAGAGTTTGTCTAATGTGCCAAGGTTCATTCTGTTACATCACCACCGTCCAGCTCAGGGTCAACTTAGGATATTTCTTTATGACAGGACAACAACATTGCAGACAGTAATTGGTGTTCTTATATTCAAGTTCAATGTCAAGTTATAATCAAGATTTCATTTATTTGGAAACCATTTGTTTTTGAGGTTTACCTAAATTACCCCGATATGTCAACTACATTTTACTTTCTTCAACATTCCATTTTGAGATCTCTACAGTCCTTTCACCGAATGCCCTCTGTTCTACTGTCTCGTTTAAAGAGCAAAGTTCATCCTGAGTCTTGGAAGTTTACCACACTGTAGCACATCTTCTCTACTCTCTAAGGGGTGCATGTTAATCATGTGTGAAATCTCACCACTTTTTACTTCCACGGGCTTATCTAGCTTTGGTATGTAATGTTTAGCTTTGCCAACTGCATGTTTGATGCTACTCATTTTATTTGTACTATGAACCTACACAAGATGACCAGAACCACTGTTAAAAGCTGCTCTTTATATTGCTTTAAAAGAAAAATAGTGCAAATTTAAAAAATTCAAACTAAAAGATCTTTGCAGTACAATGCCTTATTATTTTTTTACAGTGACTGTGTATGAATACAAAGTTGTGATGTCCTGGTAATTTTGAAATATCAGAAAAACAAGGGTGTGCGTGCATGTGTGTGTGGGCATGTGTGGCTGTGTGTGTGTGTGTGTGTGTGTGTGTGTGTCTGCATGTGTGTGTGTGTGTGTGTGTGTGGCCTACCCTGTAGCTGGATGGCGGTCTGAGCCACCTCGGGGTCTCTGCTGAGTCGTGCGAGCGTCACGGCGGCCTTCTGCTGCACGCGCTCACAGGCGGCGCCCTCCGAGGGGCTGGACGAGCTCGGCTTCTCCCCCAGCAGCAGCAGCAGCCGCTCGATCCCTACAACACCAGCAACATGGACATCAGATGGACTACAAGACCAGCAACATGGACATCAGATGGACTACAAGACCAGCAACATGGACATCACATGGACTACAACACCAGCAACATGGACATCACATGGACTACAAGACCAGCAACATGGACATCAGATGGACTACAAGACCAGCAACATGGACATCAGATGGACTACAACAACAGCAACATGGACATCACATGGACTGGGTGCATTTACATGATGCCAGACATTATGCCAGACACAGACACCCACGCACAAAACACCAGAAACACCACAGATTACAGTAAACTAGCTGTTGTTAAATGATTAGTGCTATATTACTCAATATCTATCACATGGACAAGAGCAGCAACATCACATCACTGCACTGCATTTACACGATGATGATGATGATGACAATGATGATGATGATGATGATGATGATGATGATGATGATGATGATGATGATGATGATGATATACTTCATTGTCTTAGACTGAGACTGAAATTGTTTTTGTGTCCCTGGGTGGCTCATGTAAGGGATACATATCCACATACCCATAATACATATGACATCTTATGATAATCACATTATATACATGCATAAACACATAAATACAAGTCCTGCATGGCAAACAAATACACAAATACAAGTGCCACAAATCAAACAACAAGTTAAGACCAAGTCCCAAATATACAAATACGTAATACTGCACAGAAAGTGTGCACGGCACTTTCCTATACTTGACTTGAGTACCCAAATGGTTTTTATATGGAATGGCTCAGATTCACCCATTTACACACACACACACACACACACACACACACACACACACACACACACACACACACACACACACACACACACAAACACACACACTTTTACACACCAGTGGTGAAGACAGTTAATAACATACAGTATATGTCATACACAGAATTCACAGAGGGCAAACACCAGAAACACCACAGATTACAGTAAACTAGCTGTTGTTAAATGATTCCTGCTATATTACTTTATATCTCTTTAATGATGCTGTATCTCTTTTATAGCAAAGGACTAAAAGCATACAATAATAAAGAGAAACACTACTTGCAGTCACAAAAAATGTTTTTCTGTAAGTCACAGGGCCATGGCAAAACTTTATACATGAATTTCTAAAACGTATCATTGTTTAAAATAAAACAACTTATTGCTGTCATCTTGTGGTGAGTACTAAAATTGCTGCAAGTGTACTACCAATTTCATTTCCTTGGCAGAGAGAAAGAGGTGGTGGCCAGTGGAAAGTAAAGTGGGAGTAGGGAATAGTATATAAATACGAGGGGGAGGGATCTATCAGATAAAACATGGAGAACTTTACAGCAATCATTTGGTTTATGCCACAGGTTCATCTGGGAGTCAATATATATATAGCCTACCAAAACTGCCATTACTTCCTGTCAGTGTTTAGCGGTTATACAGTATTCATATGAGTACATTTTTTGATTTTGGTGTTTTCTATGGTTTTTGCACATTGTTTAAAAGAACTGTGACAATGCTACGTACTGCTACGCAATGACTAAAACTAAAGTAGAAAAGGTCAATATAGACTTGTCAATATACAACATCATGAAGTTTTAGTTCACTGAAAAGCAAAGGTTTGTTAGCTGAAATGAGCAGAGGTTTGCTAATACAATATAGAATGTGATTAAGTTGAATAGGGAAGGTTTGTTAGCTGGAAAGAGCAAAGGTTTGCTAATAGATACCTTTCTCCTGCAGCACCTCTGTGGCACACTGTTCCAGCACAGAGAGGTTTGCCAGTATGGTCACCACCTGCACAGACAAACACAACAACCAACCATGCTTATTACATGAATGAAGACTTACAAGGTATAAGCAAGGTTTAGGATACTTAAATCAAAGAAGAAAAAATATGGTAAATTCTTATCTGGACTTCATATTGCCACCCATGTGGCATTTGCAATAGTTAGTTTAAGATGATTCAAGTCATGGTCAGACTGTAAACCAAATTTGTTTCCATATACAATTTTAAAATTGCGAAATTGTGTGAGGGACAGTGGGAAAGTGAGGAGGATACTTTGTTGTACTGTGTGGCTTAGCATACTGAATCAATTACTCCTGATTCTCAGAGTTACACATTGTACTCGTCTGTGTCATGTCAAAAAAAAAAAAGACAGACAGGAAAGGCACTTTGAAATCCTGTTAGAGTGGTCTGGCTGTTAAGGTGGTATTGCATTTGTAAAAATCAAGAGTGGAATTGCACTTTAAACCACCTGCATTAGTGTGTTGAATCAGATTTGGATGGATGAGATTTCACATGGTGTCATTTTATTCAAACTGCCAAAAGATACAATTCTGACATGATAAAAATCAGATTTGGGCTGCCAGTGTGAACCAGGGATAGACATTCACCCCAGCCAACAGCCAAATGCTGGTAAAACATAAAAAAGTGGATGGTAGATTTCAGACACAAAATAATAATTTACTGTTATAGTAAGTGGCTGGTGAATTTCACCATTTATATTTGTCAGTGGCTGGTAAACATCCACAAGTTACAGTAATTTCCACCCCTTCGTCTACAAGCAAGGCTAGGCCAACAGAGCGAGAGACGAACCTGGTCTTTGGAGTAGGGAGTGTCCACCCTCTGGCGGTCGCAGCAGGCCTGCAGGAGGATCTGGATGGCGTTGAGCTGCAGCAGGATCTCGCAGGCCATGCTGTCGAAGAAGGTGATGTTGGCCAGCGCTGCGGACGCCAGCAGGAACACCTCACCACAGGAGGCACTCTCGCACAGCTCTGAGGGGAAACACAGGTACAGTAAACACACCATTACATCACCGCACAAACATACACGCACAGACACAGACACAGACAGAGAGAGAGGTGCAGGAAACGACCAGGCGATGAACACCAGATATAGACAAACCTGTTACAGAAAGTAACAGTCTTGCCAAGTGTGCTCTTAACACAGGTGATTTCACTAACTAGCTGTCCTGTGTGCTCTCCGGGAAACCACCACATGCACACACACCTTCACCACACCACACACGCGCACACATACACACACTCACACACACACACAGACACACATACATACACACGCACACACACACACACAAAGACACAGACACACACACACACACACACACTTAAACACAGTACTCACTGATGAGTGCGGTGACGATGTCCTGCATGCTCTCCAGGAAGCTGGCCAGGTGCTGTGTGGAGGTGTGGTGGGGGGAGGTGATCTGGGCCACCACGGCCGCCGCCTCTGCACGCGCAGCCTCCGCACACGCCTCATCCGTCAGGATGTCTGCCAGGCACAGGATCCCGTCCACCTGCGCGCGCGCACACACACACACACACACACACACACACACACACAAATGCATGCACGCACACATACATGGACATACACGTGCACACACACATACATACCATACACACACACACACACACACACACACACACAGATGAGCACATGGAATATACACACATTTAATAATTTAAATAAATAATGTAAATTAATAATTTTATTTGGATCTTTACATAGGGAAATCATTACAGATCCAAACATTGATGGAAGCACATCATAGTAATAGTTAGGCCTGATCAATAAGTGCTATAAATGGCACTGCATTAATGCTTAAGGGTAGACATGGCCTCTCCTTCTCCGGATTGATATACTGCCTATTATGGCGGAAATTGAGCAGGACTTGGCAAGTCTTTTTCAAATGTCCTTCAGTCCAGAGAAATGCAGCCCGCACATGGCAAGTCTATGTACATGTCCCAGGCCTACAGTAAGCCTACAGCTAAAGTCCTGGTTGGTAACAGACACACACACATACTGTACATGTAACAATGACACACAAAGGCATGCATACACACACAGACACACACTCAACACACACACCAACACGGACACACGGACAAGATCAGTCACTGTCATTTGTTATATCTGCCTGATGGACCAGTCTTTTTCACTTTGTGTAGAGTCTAGACACTCTTGATAGATATACATTTACATCACAGTGGGTGGGGAGTTTATTTAAACATATTGGTCGTCAATTTGTGCTTACTGATTGGTTGCTAAAAAAAGAAGTTGAGGCAAACAGAAGCCTTAGGAGAGTTCCCTGACTTAGTATTGAACACGGGCACTTAAAAGCTACCGGCCAATCCAAGGCTTTCCAGCACCTATGATATAGTGAATGGCCCCTTTGCCTCCTCTCTGCTAACCCACCCCCATACCCTCTGCTATCTGACAACAGGCACCTTGCTTATATTTAGGTTGCAGCTTAAAAAGTGCAGTACATTACTTAATGGGCAATCGTCCAGGGTCTTTAATTGTCTTGTAATATATGCGAGTGAGACAGCGGTAGTCCAACAAAAGCCAATTTTTACGGTAGTCCACAGCACTGCATCTGCACTAAGAGATGCTTTTAAAATGTTACTAAAACTCGTAAAGGCTGCCTTTTCTCGGTCCAGCCATGTAGAACAGCATGACCAAAACATGTGTGTATGCACGACTCTGTGCGTGTGGGGGTATGTTGCATGTATGTGTGTGTGCGTGTGTGTGTGTGTGTGTGTCCCTCTCTCTCTCTCTCTGTTCCTACCACCTGTAGCATAAACTGACCACATGGGGGCAATGTTACATAAAATTTTAAGATTCTTTGTTAAATGTGCGCAATCTGCCATGTCTGTGGCAGTGGTCTGACAGCTAGTATATTAATTAATTTTGCTACATAAGAAATAAAAGCTTTGGAATGACTACATTGAGGAGGTCGAGAATATCTAAAAATAATGCTTCTGAAATAGATGACACAAGTTCAAGACTTTAATATGGTACAGTTCTTTTTTGAAGGCCTCATACTCTCGTGATGTGTAATAATTGTAAATTGTAAATGTATCTAACAAAAATTCGGGGAGGAATATTATCAAACAGGCCCACGTAATTTTCTACATGAATTTTTAAAAGTATGATGTTTTGTCATATTTGCATTCATGCATTAAAATCTGACTTTCAAATCTGCTATCTGACTTTATTTATAGTAGTAATAATGTTTGTGACTGAAGAGCACAGTTTTCTGAAGTGATTAATGACGTTCACACTTGGGTGCTTGCAGACGATACTCATGTGGACAGGTCTGGGCTACTCACTGAATTAAATTCGTCAGTGGCTTTCGGTACATCGGCTGGCTGGCACATCCGAAAAAGACGGAGTTGAGTTGATCGGTAGTGACGCAGGCGAGTGTTTCCACCTCGCCCTCCTCCACTCTCCGTTTTTCCTCTTTTCTTATGGAAATACACTGAACTGAGATGAACTCAGCCCAGCCCCTCCTCATAAACTTTCTCCGTGTCCAGTTTAATATTAACTCAGCATGTGTGTTTCTGTTGCTGTGGGCGGCATTGCCATGCCCATGCTTTCATACACCACCCGGGTCATTCTTAAGACAATTAGGGCTGTGGAGAAGGGTAAATGCAAGTAGTGCTGCCCTTTACATTTCAGAAATAGAATATATTCACCTCTCAAAAGAGTCTCTTTTTTTTTAAATCTGATGCCACACAGTGTATCCACCTCACTGTGATCACCAAATTCATAATTCATTCAGGTCTTTTTTTTACCACCTCACTCCTGTTGTTAGAGTCTGGATTAATATGACCTCAGCGTGTGTCTGTCTGCTGCTGTGGGTGGCATAACCATACGATGGCTATCCTACGTCATCAGGATTAGGACAAAGGGTCTTTGGACAATAGACTGGTCAAACAGACACAGGCCAGGGTGGGGCAGGGGGGCAATATGACACCAATACCCACCTGTGCCTAATACATAATTGAGAATATGTGAAATGTGAAGGGGCACCGGTGACATTTTTGATGACAGTGACAAGTAACTGAAGCTTGGAAGCGTGTCTCGCGCGCGGAAGTTTTCCGTGACGGTCCCTCCAGAGGCTCCGTCTCCAAACTGGCACGGATCATTATCTGCCTCCCGCATTTTACACTCCACTGCTTGTCTTATCCGTGTCTGTACGCCTGTGTGTGTGTGTGTGTGTGTGTGTGTGTTTGTGTGTGTGTGTGTACAGCAGGCTTTTGTGTGTGTGTGTGTGTGTGTGTGTGTGTGTGTGTGTGTGTGTGTGTGTGTGGCGTGGTGTGTGTATGTGTATATGATATGCTTCTGTGTAGGTGTGTGTGTGTGTGTGTGTGTGTGTGTGTGTGTGTGTGTGTGTGTGTGTGCATGCGCGCGCTCATGTGTGTGTGTGTATTTTACACCTGGCTGCTTTTCTCCTGGCACTGGCAGCTGTTATGCAGCAACAAGCCCTGGTGAGCAGGGAAGGAAGAGCCGAGGAGAGTAGGGGGTAGGTAGGTGGCTCTCTTAAGGAATACTGCTCTATGTTGTGTACGTCCCCATGTGTGTGTAAATTGTGGCCAATCTGTTGCTTACAGGGCAAAGTTGTGCTAAACATTTCACACATCAGCAACTACTTGACCAGTAGTTAGAAAGTTGAGGTAGAGACAGAGAGGCAGAGAAAGAGAGAGAGAGTTAGAGAGAGAGAGAGAGAAAGGCCCTCTCCCCCCTTATTGTGTGTGTGTGTGTGTGTGTGTGTGTGTGTGCGTGCGTGTGCGTATTTGTGCACATATTTGTGTACGAATTTCTGTGTGTGTGTGTGTGTACGTATGTGTGACTGGAGGAAACAGTCTTCCATTGTCTAGCACATCTTTCAGCTCCTAATCCAGTCATATTTTACAAACATTGGCATTCCAGACCTTTCCCGCTGTTAGCATGTTCTCAGCTGTGAAAATAAACCCCAGTGTTGGGCAGGGAGCACAGAGCCAGCGCCACAGACCGGCCTCAGACCGGCCTCAGACTGGCCTCAGACTGGCCTCAGACCGGCCTCACCTGCATCATGGAGGCCTCAGCAGCTCACTGCACTACTGTAAGCAGAGCCGTCTGGCGCAAGCCAAGGCAGTCTGACCTGTCATTGTTTCATTGTGTGTGTGTGTGTGTGTGTGTGTGTGTGTGTGTGTGTGTGTGTGCACACTGCACCTTCTCCAGCTGGTTGATGCCTTCTTCCACGCAGCATATGGAGGCCACTGTGCGGAGCGCCTGAGCGTAGAGGCTACTGAAGCAGTCCTGCCGGCAGATCTTAAATAGGACCACCACTGCTCCTTCCTGCCAACACACACACACACACACAAACGTGCATGCACGTGCACACACACACACACACACACACACACACACATGGACATACACACACACACACACACACACACACACACACACACACACGGACAAACATGGACATACACATGCACACACACGCACACAAAGACACACACACTGAATTGTGAGAATATTTGTGAGAGGCATAGTCTAATTCAGTGTAATCAAATCTAATCATCTCATCATTACCCTGGAACTGTTTTATTGGATTATTTCAAAACATAAGTATCAGTCTTGCTGCCCACGTCACAGAGTTTTATTTATTTATTTATTTGTTTTGATGGTCACTGGAGGAAAAAAAGACCTCAACACATCAGCAAAACACAAACACACTGTGACAGCATGGGGGAAAATGTTTACCAAGATCCTCTACTCCATACTTGCTGAGTGAATTACGCACGCAAAATAGAGATAAAAAATGACCTGTGAGACCAGGTAACTATAGCCATTATCCCAATCAGGCCCATTATCTGGGGTGACACACTGCTTTCTTTCCCGATAAGGCCACGCACTGCCCCTCTCTGAATGAGCCACTCCAGAATGAGTGTGTGTGTGACGCGTGTGTGTGTGTGTGTGTGTGTGTGGCATGTGTTTGTGTGAGAGAGACAGAGAAAGCGCCACTCTCAATGAGCAAACACACATGGATCAAAGCCTCCAGTACCTCCCACCCACACAAACATGAATACACACACAAACACACACACACACAGACGCATCTTCCCAACCCATGTTCACAGCTTCGATCATTCACACTGTTCAGTCAGAGTGATGAGGTCTTCCATGTCTCTCACTCTTTCTCTCTCTCTCTCTCTCTCTCTCTCTCTCTCTCTCTCTCGTTGTTTATGTTTATGTAAGTGTGTGTGTGTGTGTGAAGGTAATAGGGTAATGTCCCCCAGCCTCAGTGAAGGGTCACAGATAGGACTCCATTCAGAGAGAAACAAACAGACACAGGCTCAGATGTAAAATAGACGTGCATAATAGGACCCTCGCTTTATGATCCAACAGCCAAAACAAAGGAAACTACAAAAGACAGATTAGGGACTTGATGCATGTGTGTATATTAAAGATGGCATGCTATGTGAAAGAAAGAAAGAAAGAAAGAAAGAAAGAAAGAAAGAAAGAAAGACTAAATAACTGCAGCAATGCCCTCATTCTGTGCTGAATACTAAATTCTATGAGACACAGCAACATCAATTTAATAATTATCAATTTCAAGTAAGTCCATTGGTACTGTACTTTAACTGTGCCTTTACAGTCGCCTATACATGCATTTAGCTGTATTACACTACAGACATTAGATACTTAACATGAGGACACTTAACATGAGGACATCTGATTCTCCCATTTAATCCAAAACCGCTTGAGAAGGTCATGAAATCCACTTTGAAAAGAGGGCTTATGCAGCCTTCAGAGCACACCGATCTAGTCTTTATGTGTAATAAAATATCTGGTTATTATCTTGTTCTAGTGCAAGGCAGAACACGTCAGTCATATGATTTACACAGGGTTAGGGTTAACACAATATATTAAGTCATTGTACACACACAGTGATAAAATATGTATGTTATGTGACTTGCAATTGTTCTCTTTGTTTTACAGTAAGACTATCTATTAATCTATTAATCATGTCTTTTTGTTGAATGTATACTAAAGACTCAACATCTGCCGAAATAAAATTGTTTGTGTATGTAAGTATAATTGGCCAATATTTATGATTCTGATTCTGATAACAAAGTCAGTTATTTAAAGGACAAACTGCATGGTTTGTTTTATTTTTTATGTCAAAAATAACTCAGTCCCCAGTGCCTTAAAGAGCAGTTGGAAAAGTAAGGCTCTGTAATCATGCGTGATCATGAAACTGTCGTCTGTCAGCCACAATCTCAAGCCACACTCCTGTGGTCCAGTTTGATTCTAAACCCCTCCTTTCCTTGGCTAAGTGATGCGTATCCAGAGTCCTCCATTTTCATCTAAACAAATCAATCAAGCGAAACAGCTGCCACGCCGGTGGGATTACTTCAAGAAAGATCCCTCAACCTGTCTAGATTGGGAGTATTTATGGACAGACCTGTTATTTATTGTGCAAATCTGACCAGAGCATAGCGGCGTTTGGTGGTGTCGTGTAATCTAATAAATGGAGGTGTCATGGAGGGTTAGGCTTACAGAGCTTACCGTCTCTCCTGAGCTCATCTCCGTGACCTCTACCTGTACGTACCTGAGCACACTGCCACACACAATCACACTGCTGTAACATACATACTCATGTCTGATATCTGATATCTCCAACCCTGATAGCTGCAAACTACCTGTACCTCCACTTTTGGGAGCATTAAATTCAGTGTATGGTAATTACTTTACTTCACATTACATGACTTTGCTTTGTTTTGCATGTCTGCCTGCCTGATTGTGCCTGTCTTTACGGACATCCTCAATTTTGCCATGACTGTGTGGCTCTTGCCTAACTTCTCTCTCACATATATATATATTGAAAAAAATTCAACTAAACCCACAGATAAACATTGACGATCCTTCATAGAGCAAAATATAAATATACAAGCTAAAAAAAGGAAATAACCCAAATCATTGCAGGTAATTCAATTACTTAACCCCATCATTAAAAAGCAGTCAGTCAGAGTGAGAGATGTAAGAGATATGGGCAGGCAGGGGAACAGGATAGGGAGAATAGTCTACCTCACCTTCTGTTAGCATGAAGTATGCCAATAGGCTCTTAAACATTAAAAACACATGTGATTACACAATACCTTCAGGAACAAAAGGAAAGTGTGAGAGACGTTGAAAATGAGAGACAGACAGATGGAGAGAAAGAGAAAGCCGGTGTGCAAAAAAGAGAAAGAGAGAGCTGCAGTCTGAAAGAAGAAGATGGAGGAGGGAGAAAGAGTTAGTTAAACCTCAGGGGCTAAATGATTGCATACTGTATATCAACCAGATATAAAGACAGAGAGAGAGAGAGAGGGAGAGAGAGAGGGAGAAAGAGAAAGAGACATAGAAAGTGAGAGAAAAAGAGAGGGAGAGAGAGAAAACTATGCTCTGACCATGAGAGACAGAGGAGGGAGAAAGGCCTAAAACCTCAAGGACTAAACAAATGCAGATGTCCACAGATGTCTGCAGCTGGCAGAGGCCGGTCCGGCGCCGGGCAGGCGCTCCGCTCGCATGTCCATCTGTCACGCAGCAGTCCAGACCACAGGACGGCCAGTGACGGAGCACAGGCATGCCTGTCACGGTGATCAATACCGCACTTTAATTGGACCGGACAGTATCGATCTGTTCCATTCGAAGGGGGGAAAGGGGGGGGAAGTGGGGTAGGTGGGACAGGGGGGAGGAGGAAATAATCGTATACCCAGGAAGAGTCTTATCAAGCCAGGTCCTGGCTTACGCGTAGGTCTGCTAATGGCTACGGGGACATGGAGCTCAGCGCTGGGGTCTCTCTTATCTCCTAGGCAGCTAAGAGGAGGGCTATTTATAGCCAGGGTCAGGTCGGTGGGCAGGGGCGCAGTGAGACGTCAGCAGGGAGGGGACCGGTGCCAAGAGCGAGAGTGTTAGTCGAGGAATGCGACAACGGAAGACACTTATACAGCAGAATCTAAAGCGCAGCAGACGAATGCTGGTGTGTGTGTGTGTGTGTGTGTGTGTGTGTGTGTGTGTGTATGTGTGTGTATGTGTGTGTCTGTGTCTGTGTTTATGTCTGTGTTTGTGTTTTGTGTATGTGAAAGAGCAAGAGAAAACTATAATGTGTAAAAGTGTGTGTGTGTGTGTGTGTGTGTGCGCGCGTGTGCGTGTGTGTGTGTGTGTGTGTGTGTGTGTGTGTGTGTGTGTGTGTGTGTGTGTGTGTGTGTGTGTGTGTGTGTGTGTGTGTGTCTGTGCTTGTGTGAGTTGGCTCTTAAACTTAATCCACAGACAGACTGTTTAACCAAGAAGAAGTTTTAGGAGATATTCCTAATATTTGGACTGGATAGTACCTGACAGCACCACAACCTCCATTTTTTTTTCCTGATGTTATGACCTTTGTGTGAAAGCATGCAGAACATACTTGTGCTCATACTACATTGATGAAGCATGGCACAGGGATCGGATGGTCACTCACCTTGGCAATGATGCTGCAGAGCTGGGGGCCATCCTGGGTGAGGGACAGGAGGTTGCTGATGGCACTGCCAATGGTGTAAACATTATCTGATGCCTCAATCTGCCTGATCAGAATCTGATACACACAAAAAAAACCCCAAGGACACTTACTCAGTGGAAAGTTCAGACACGACAATCTCTGCTTCCAGTGCTACTATACAGAGGTGAACAAACTGTCTTGAGAAAGTAAAAGTGTTGTTGTGTATTCTTCCTGCCTGGCTTCCTTACACAGACAGTTTCACTAATTAGCTCATCTATTTGTCTCAAGAATTGTGCTAAGTAGGATAAGCTGGTTCAGTGAATTGGCTAAAACAAATATATGGCAGGACCTTTACTTTCTGAACCTGCCAAGACTCAATAGACATATACGCACCTGAATTTCATTGGCTAGGGCCATGTCAATCATTTGGCTGAACGAATCACTGACATCAGTGAGGATCTCATGAATGGCCTCCTTCATGGACTTGAGGAAGTACTCATCCTCAGTGTGGAGGCACCTGGTGTTATGAGATCACATGAGGTGAGTACACAGTGAAGAGTAAAACCAACTTCTATTATATTTGGGTACAGGATCTGACCAAAAATGTATAATCCCAGGGGTCAGATATGATCTGCACAACAGAGAGCTCCTGGTTACATTTGGCTGCATGGCTCTGTTCTAGGACACCCGTGGCCTTCCATATGCCAACATGGAAAGCCTTAGGTAGGTAGAGCAGCCCACAAGGAATACAGAACAGCCAATCATCAATGACAACAGACATTTGTTAAGTCTGATAGAAGGTGGGTAACAAAATGGCTCGCAAAGAGTGTGGCGAGAACAATCATGTTCTCAAACAGTTTAAATAGCAGCCCCTGGTGTCATTTTAGCCAACAAGTCAGCAGAAAGTAGTCAGTCAGCTGATCAACCAGGTTATGTGGTCAGCTGGGCCAACAGCTGACACCTTAGCTTGACTAACCAGAACTAATGCTATGCTTGATGTCTTACCTGGATCAAGCAGTATAAAAACAGTGTTAAGGCCTAACCGTAGCCCCAGACTTAGAGAATGAGCAGCTCAAAACATCACTACTGTAAATAAACTTCTACACGTGAGTTCTCTGGTGTGCGGATCATAACTGACTTTTTTGGATCAGCATATGAGATGATCCCATCACACAGATGAGCAGATTTTTATTGTGAAAAGGGAAATTCCTAAATATATAATATCCAATAAAATTCAGTATGAGGTCACCTCTCAGTAATGGTGGTCAGCTCCATGCACTTCTCCAGCAAAGACTTCTCATACTGTAAAAAAAACAAAGATAAACATACTGTGGAAAAATATATATGGCCTAATAAAAACACTGGGAGCACAAGAGGTCAAACAGTCATACTGCTTCAGTAACAAAACCCACAGACACACATCTGCATGAGAGACCACAAAGTCCAGTGACAGCGCATGCCGACACACTTCCATGGATGCACATCCCATACACACAGACAGGAGAGAAAAAATGGATGAAATGTGTTATTCTTCCGGTTTCAATGTAAATGCCCATTATGAAACCTGACAAGGCTGTGCTACTGTGTTCCTGGGGCATGATTCCGTGATGGAGTATCCTGACTAACTGATTTGGGGTGAGCTCACAACATGTTCCCTCTCATCTCACTAAGATTGACCCTGAGGCAGAGTGCTTGGGCCTGGGCACTGTTTACAATCCTACTCAAAATTGCATCTCAGTGCAGGCTTGCTTATTAATAATTCAGAATAAAATACAAAGCAATGAACTGACAGATTACTTTCTCTCAAACAACATGTCATGTGTATATTTCCATAATACAACATTACCATGTTCTTCCTTTCACAACATCCTTTGCCATCCATTAACCAACCACACGCTTGCTAAGCAGCAATTCATAGCTGTTGACAGTCACAGCTCTCGGCAATGGTACACACCTCTGACACACCCACTGAAGGCATGCCAGCGCTAATCTAGCGCTTGTATATGAAAGCAGCGTGAAGACTGCTACCTGCCAGGTGCCAGCAACTGTCAACTTCAGAACGTTGGTGTTTGTTGTTTGGGGCAGTGTGGAAGCAGCTTGGGGTTAAGGATAAAGGTAGGGCAGCTATCAGAGAAGCTACATTTAGGAATGTTTTCCTTCAGGAAAATTAGCTTTATGAGCAAGGATGAACTCAACTTTTCCCTTGAACCTTTGGTCATTGTTGAATTTTTAACAAACTAAACATATATCACATTAAATGACTTTCAAATAAATTTCATAAATAAAACACATAATTCAGTAGTATGTAAATTAAGAAAAAAGTTTGTCTTCTTTTTTACAAAGATGTATTCTAACTACTGCATTGTGCAGTTTGCTTCTGCTGCAGCAACAAAGACACTGCACTACACAAACATTACACCACACTACTGTTCGCAACTATAGTTTCTGCCAGGAGCATTCACACAACTACAAAAGACTGAACTTATTGAAGAAGGCATAAATTGTGCTCTGCTGTTTTGTCTTTCCCTTTCTGTGGTTGGTTTCCAGACTGTGACTGCTGTTTCATTGCTGAATGGGTTGACAGCACGCTTTGATCTGATGATCCCGGTTGTAAAAATAATGTGTTCCTATTTAATCATAAAGGTCAGTCAGCTAAGGTCAAAGCAGATGCTTTCATCTGCTCGACTTTCAGAAGCATCCTGCACTATTTTGGAATCAAACCTAAGTCAGCTTCTCGGAATGCAGTATGCTACAAAAGCTAGACAGGATTTTGTGTGTATAGACAAAAACCAAAAGACATGAATCACTCCACAACAAAAGCCAGTCTATTCACAAGACTTTGTTCCTGATGAAGACTTCTTGTAAGTCAAAAACACATTGGCCTAGATGCTGCATATCTATTGACATAAGGCAATTTTAATCAAATATCAGATTGATAAGACTGCTATTGACACAGGAAAGTCTATATTTTTAAATGATTTTGTCTCGTCTTCTGAATTGCTTTGTCCATTTTCCTTGAAGAGCACCAGATATCAATTATTTGACCCTTTGACCCCATGTACACAATCTTTTCCATACGCCAGTGTGTATGCCTGTGCCCTGTTCCCTTTCTGTTGGAATCTCACCTTCTGCATCTCGGAGGGTGTGGTGCGCGTGGCGCCGTACTCGTGCACGAGCGAGCGCACGTGGCAATTGGTGCGGACGGCGGTGCTGTGGACTCGCTGCCAGCGGCCCTTCTCCAGCCTCTGGAACATCTTGCCCAGCTCCGTGCTCACCACAAGCGCCCTCTTCAGAAGGGTCTGCAGGTTGTTGCGGGTGACGTGGTCGCCCCCGGCCGAGGCCCCGGAGACGATGAGCTCCCCCTGGCCGGCGTCCTCCTCCACGCCGATGGGCTTGGACTGCAGCACACACATGCACTCCACCTCCGTCATGTGGCGCAGGTCCTCCATCCAGCGCTGCACAGAGTCCACCTGAATGGCATGCATCCTGTAGACACAGACACACACACACACACAGGGATAAACATATGCACACAGACACACACATGCATGCACGCACACACACACAAATACACACACACACACAAATAAACTCATGCACAGAGACATACATATACAGACAGGCACACTCACACACACATTCCCAAAATTCTGAGAATGGCATAATGTGAATGCAAGGAACTCTCCACAGCATTAAAGAAAGCCCTGCGAGAGTAGAGAAGATCTCGTTAGTAAAGAAAAGCCCTCTCAATAAAAAGCATAGGTCAATCGATGACACCTTGATCGGAGCCATGGCTGTACATCTAGAGAGGGGCATTAGCTGACGTCTATGGGAGGGAGCAGAGTGATTTCCTCAGCATTGCCGATGGCAAGACCTAATGAGAGGGACTTAAAAGAGGGGATTCCCACACCGTCCCAGGAGATCAGTGAAACTAACACACCATTACAGAGGTGGGGGGGAGGAAGATCTATCGCCACCAGGAACGCCCCTTAACCCCAAGCAGACGGAAATACAGGCCTCCACTAAAGCTGGTTTCCTCTCCTCTCATCAGCTAATAGCTATATATCATCTTTGGTAACCGCCACCCACACACACCACTATGAAATGGGAGCACTTCTGTCATAGTGCCACTTCACTGAAATGTATAAACGTATAAAGCTTGGTCAGGTCTCGGCCTCGGTCTACTATGCTGGTGTATGCGTATGCAGTATTGTAAAATAGATCCTCATTCATATTTTCATAGGTTTAATAGCTTGTTTAGTGACACAAAAATTAGATTCGACATACACAATGAGAAAGCATGTACTACATTTCAACAATGGCACCACTCCCTGGTGACTCAGACAGTGTAAGAAATCAGTGGTAGACTACATATTTTCCCTCAAAAACGAAAATACATGCAATCGATGATTCGATACCTAGAATGTGTACTGCAATGAGATGGCCTCTGACGTCACCACATAATGATAATTGGACAAAAGAACCCAAATAACAACCCCACACAAGATAACTCTACGGTAATGTGAGGACACTGATCTGAGAGAAAGCTACCCATGTCTACTAAAAAGTACGAGCCTCGAGGGCATCAGAAGAAGAACTGAACTGATATTCTGCACAAGTGGGGGGCCCAATTAGTGGTGGAGAGCCTGTCGATCCCCTCTAGTGACGTCATTCTACTGCCCCGTCTCTTGCACAGGTCAGGGACACACACCCACACACACACACACACACACACACACACATTGTGCATTGCAGCACTGCCGGAAGGTGTGTGTCTGTGTGTGTTAGTGAGGGAGGGGGCTGGTGGTAATGGGGGTGGGGGGATCCACTGGGTTGCCTTTTTTTTTCATCAGCAATCAGAATGAGCTGCCGTCCGTCCGCCCACCCCCTCTCTGGATGACGCCTAATGACTGACACGAACCGGCTAAGAGAGGGTGGGGTGGCGAAGGTCACATTCCTTAATTGCTCCTCATTTGTTTCACAAGCCCCTGCTTTTGCACTCCCATGGCTTTTTAGCAGAGAGGCAAAAATTAAAATGATAAAAAAACGTGTGTATCTGTGGTTGTAAAGGTCCAGCTACATATGTAACTGGTATTTTTGGAAATAAAAACACATCCTGTTGATTCTGATGCCACAATATTCAACTGATGTAGGCAATGAGGGCTGTCAAGAAAGTCTCATATCATGATAGTTCATGTTATTTTTCCTTCTTTTTAACAAAAAACAAGTACTCACATAACACCTGTTTTAATTTAATTACACTGGTCTCCCATTCTATCATGAGCAAATTTTAAAATTGTTCTTTTAACTTTAACAAAGCACTGAATGTACTTGCACCTTCATGTGTCCGAATTGATTAGTCCCTATAAATATGTTTAATGCCTACTTACATTGCACTTCCTCGCACAACTTATGTGACTGCCTCTATGCTGCCTATGTGACTGCCCATGCTGCCTATGTGGATGTCTGACACCATGTTTTATGGTGACACTGCACTTTAAATATCAATAAATTGAATTAACATTAATAAAATCCTTTGACCATTCTGAAATACTCTGCTGTCATATCCATGTGGGAAGAATCACAGTGCTTCAGGAAATCAACATGGCCGTTTGGTTTGTGTTATGGTTCTGGGTGAAGCAGTGCACACTTCACCGCATGAACTACTACATACATGTATTTACATATCTGACTGTGGATGGAGTCAATCTGTGTTGGTTAAGTAATTGCAGTGTTGTTAGGACATGGCCTCCTCACCTCGCGGTCCTCCGCCTGTTAACTATAAATACTCCAGACCTATGGAGGAGGACAACACACACATGCACACACACACACACACATACAGGAAAAAATCCTCCACACTGCCAGCTTACTGCCTCTCTCCACACACACAAGCACCCTTGAGGTGAAAGCCAATCGAAATGAAGATCATTAACCTTGCACAGAACCAATCTCCTAGTCCAGAGATGGTCAACCAAGCCAGTAGTGTCTGTTAACTCTAAAGATATGCCCACCTTCACCTTTTATCATGCTATGACACCCCTGCTTTAAATGACCTCATCAGTCTTCCCTTATTGCCCTTTACCTGTGTGGCTAACCAAATGTCCACTTGCTGAAGAAGTTTGTTGTAAAGCAAATGACTAAAAATGATAAAAATTCATTGCCAAAATGAGAGGTTGGCAATTGCTGTTCTGGGTGGTACTTTGCAAGTTTTTGATCTCAGTCTGACAACGTCACAAACGCATTTCTGAAGGTGAGCTTTCCCGTTTTTGCCCTGAGGTGCTGCAGAAGATAATGAGACATAATTTCTGATGCTTCATGATGCTGCCTGTTATTCTCATCACTGTGACCCCAGGCTCTCCTTTGCTTCTCCTCCAGACTGCCAATCACTGATCATGCGGTGCTATATTCTACATAGGCCAGAGGGCCGACTGAGTTTTGAGGACATCTTGCTCGCTCACTACACCCCTGGATGGAGATCTGTAATAATCCTGCGGACTTGTCTGAAGAGCAAAGCATCATTCACAACAAGCCTCTTACTTCTAATTTGAGCATAACTTTGTCTGTTTGATGTAATACAAGAACCAACAGAAGACTTAAAGCCAGCCAAATCATTGCCAAATTGAGAGGGGCTGTAATTAAATTACTAAATGGATTGGTCTTCTGGGTGGAGCTTTATAAGTATTTGATCTCAAGTCTTCACTCTTTTATATTGGTCTGCAGTGAGAATAAATGTCAAGGAGTCTTTTTTTACATTCCAAACCCACAACGTGTTTCCATCCCCCTAGGTATTACTATGACAACAGTACACCTGTAGACCAGCGACTGTGAACTGTGGGGGTGGTGGTGGTGTGTGTGTGTGTGTGTGTGTGTGTGCCTGGGGGGGGGGTGTACTACAAAGGTGGTTATGTAAGTGACAAACCTGATTTTTGTTTTGTTTTCAACATGGAGGTAATCGTAAACCTGATAAAAGAAGAGCCTTACTTGCTAAGTTAAGAGAGCAAAGCCCTGGGTTCGCTCTTCTACTCATAGGTTTACAACTACCTCTGGCTTAACTTAACCATGTTTATCTCTTAACCACCCTTGAGGTAGTATACCCCACTCGACGGTCTTCTGTTGAGCTCCGTCACCCGGTGTGGCCTGGAATGAGTCCTACTCCCTCGCAAAGCTGTGATGCCATGACTCACACCTTCCCTGTGCTGGCACGGGCAATCTTCATCAGGGGAGGCTCACTGTTAATGGGGTGTGATGGTGTGGCCGTAAACAAGCGGCCGCCACATTGGTGCCCATTTGCCATGTAATTGATGTTAATGTGCAGAGTATGACATGGTGTGTGTGTGTGTGTGTGTGTGTGTGTGTGGGCTTTCCGAACTAAAAATAAAATGACACAATGGAGACACAGCCTGTCGGGGTTGGGAGAGAGGACAAACCGTGAGCTGCTTTGGGGGAGCTAACTTACAGTATACATGTAAGCCACGTGTTAGGGACCACTGCTCCAGTAATGGAGATGAATAAGCTGGCATGGTTAAACAGTATGTAAGTTAAGTCAAGTCCTAGCGATTTAAGGATGTCATCTAACATTTGTTGTAAAGGTGGTATTTCTGTTGACTTAAAATGCTATGTTTGATAAGAATTTGATTTTTGGATGTGCAATGCAATAATTGTATTAATTCATTACATAAAAATGAATAGTTATTGCTTAACAGAAATGGTGAAAGTATATTTATTCTAAATCTGTAAATAGCACAATGTTGTACTGCATATTTTTCATATGAGATATAAAACCATGGCACTGCTGGTTGTGGGGATTTTCCACAGGTTTTAAACTAGGTGTGTCAGAAAATACAGACTGCAAAACCTCTTGGAATGTGGAAAAGATGTGTTTTGATGGAAAAGCGGTATTAATAATTCAGCTCTACTTGTCAATGGCATGCTGTACACCATATAAAAGTCTACATCACTTAGATCTGGATGTCAGGTTCTTGTGATACGCAATGTTCCGAGAGCAGCTTTTAAGATATTTTTTTGGGGGGAAGGGCACTTTCTGGAAGAATTGCTTTCTTTGAAAAGTTAGAGATGGTTATATATATAGACAGAGGCGGTGCTTTCTTCAAAATGACAGTCCAGCATATCAGAAAAAAGAAGAATCGATGATGAAATATGAAAAGAAAACCCTGAACTTATCATCATCATCATCATCATCATCATCATCATCATCATCATCATCATCCTCAGTACCATCGCTATTTGGGAAAAAAAGATGTTTCTTAGATGTGACTCACTTTTCTCCACGTCATTAGCATATCACGATGACTGTCATCAACGTTGTTCTGCCTTTCTGGAATGTATTTACTTTATGTGTGGAGCCTGGGTCACGGTCACACTGCTATGCCAGGATGAGGTAAATGAGCAGAATGTGGAAAATAGCGGCTGGAAACTGGAAAAGCTATCAGTGGTTCACCGCTAATGGCACTAGCAGGGGAAAGAGAAAGTTGTGCAGACGTGTGCCGTCGTATTGGGAGAGGTAAGGCAGACAGCGTGACGGAGAGAAAAGCAAGGTAAACAGATGGAGTCGGTGACGGATCAGGCAGACAAACACCTGTCGGGACTGAAGTGTGCTGCTAAGCTGCCTGGGTGGAGAACGCTAATTGTTCTTTAGAGGGGTGTGTGTGTGTGTGTGTGTGTGTGTGTGTTGTGTGTGTGTGTGTGTGTGTGTGTGTGTGTGTGTGTGTGTGTGTGTGTGTGTGTGTGTTTGTGTGTGTGTGTGTGTGTGTGTGTGTGTGTGTGTGTGTGTGTGTGTGTGTGTGTGTGTAAATGATTGAGTCTGTATATGTGTGTGTGACTGTGTCTGTGACTGTGTGAATATATACCTGTGGGTGGGATATGTGTGCTACAGAAAAGTGCAGCACAGCCCTGAAGGTGTCTTAGTGTGACTCATCTGCACCACTGAAATATATGAGTGAACACTCACCAAGAGCACATCGGGGCCTGGGTAGGTACACACACACACAGGATAGACTACAGTGCTTCCACCTACCGCTCAATAGTGCAATGAGCCATGCTATTCACATCTGCCCAGGTACTTATGTAAGATTCAAAAGAAACAAGAGTGAGTAGTGAACAGACTGTGCAAAGGTACTCTTGAGCCCAAATCAAAATAATTTTTACAAACACTATTAACAGTCATTGCAATATGATTCATGGTGGAATTATTTCCTGTGATTTGCCACATAGGTTTAGGCTATTAAAATATTATTCCTTGAACGTATCTAGAAAGTTAAACAGGGCCTTTTTTGTATTTTAAAAAAACTTAACTAACCTTATTTCATTTGAGGCAGCTCAGCTGGTTCTTTTGAGGCATCTGGTGCTTTCAGTATCATGAAATAATGACTGGTAAATGGTTCCTCCATTTTGATTACTCCCTAAAACCAGGTGGTCTGCTTCAAAGCACAGCAAAGCGACTGGTTCTTTTCTTAGACTTGGGTTACTGTTTACATAGCAGTAGCACTGGTGATGAAGGGTGTAGCCCCATCCCCGGCCTTGTAATATATGGGAGGGGGATATGATTATGGCTGTCACACCCTTGCTCGGGTCAGCATTAAAGCAGGGTTACACACAGCAGACCGAGAGAGAGACTGTTTCAAAGGTCCTCCTCTAGAAGAATGAAAAGAGCAATGTGGCTGGGATCTTATGAAGACCATCAACATCTGACTTCCAGATGTTCACTGGGCCAAAGGCTGAGACATAATTGGACTTCTGTGTGCCTAGAGAATCTACTCCGTGCATATATATACGTACACATTCAAAGTTCCTTTGCTCAAGTACAAACACAATGAAAAAGCGCCTGTCTGTAAATAGTCCTGAACAACGACCACAGAGAGAGCTAACACAGCACAGCACACACAAGCCTTATGCACACACAGACTGAAAAAACAGACAAGGTACACACACACACGTCCAAACATTGAGGATATATATGGAATGCAAATGCGGTACTCAGCCAAACGTATATCCACCACCAACCCAACCAAGCTCCTCTAAAATGCATTTTTGGTTCATTATGTAATTCTGGTCTGGCGGTCACAGTAATCTCTGACTCGACATTGCTGGAAACCAAAGAAAACGCGAACCATACAAACATGCAAGCTCTACACACGCTGAGTGAATATCAGTCATTTTCTTTGAGTAGGGCACACTGTCATTTGTGTGTGTGTGTGTGTGTGTGTGTGTGTGTGTGTGTGTGTGTGTGTCTGTCTGTGTCTGTGTGTGTGTTTGTTTACACTACCATTACAGTAAAAGTAGCATTAGGTGTGCTGACACCACATGGCCTGTGCACCAAAGCGTGGTGCTGGTGCATGATGGGAGACCTCTTCAAACCACTCAGGAAAGACAGCCTGTTACGTCAGCAGGACAATGATCCCCACAAACCTAACCAAACAGCATAGCTTCGCTTTGCATTTCAGGGGGAAAATGTAGGGCTTTTATACATATAGGACTCCTATATACCACCAAATAATTAGAGAAGTCACATTCATCATTACTTCATGCAACATTATTTACAACACAGAAAGCATAGGGACATGTGTAAATCTATGGTTGATTTGTTTTTCTGATCCCTGAGGGACTGATGTTAGTTTCTTCCTTTTGTTACAAGAGAACAAATATTAGTGAACCTACAAGTCAAATATACACCATTCCAACAGTCCACATACCATAGCTACCACTTTCTACCACCCATTTTTTCTGGGTTTCTCCCTTATTTTAAGATCCCCCCTCCCATTTTGTAACCATAATCTCCTGTAATTTACAGGGTCCAAACCTTTTTGCAAATAAACAACTCAACGTGTTTGCCCCTGAAATTTTCCAGATTCTCTTCTCAGCTGTTGGCAGGTATGCGATATACATGTGTCCCTGAAACCAGAGGATCCACAGGAAGATCCTCTCTCTCTCGCTCTCTCTCTTTCTTTCTCTCTGCTTACCTCTTTGGAGTAGAAGACGACAGACTGCTATGTCTGGAGCTCTGAGGAGTTGCCATTCTGTCCACAGGTATTCTCCTTCAGCATAGCACCTGTAGGCAAATGTGTTGATTTAACACTGTGTTGTATTTCATACAGTTTTTGATACAACCATTAAAAGAACAATTATTCACCAGTTTAACAACAGCATTCATGTTGGGCGTCACAGAGCACAGTGCTACCCACTTAACCCAACCCACTGCCATCTTATAGTTTTCAATGCACTCACTGTAGTGTGGAATGTGTCCTGTCATTTGCAGTATGCTACGGTCTTTGCAGATGGGTACAGACCCAAACCACTGTTAACATTTGTAGCATGACCAAAAATCTTTTTGGGAGACAATGTGATATTTAGTCTACCAAAGTCACAAACCACCATGAAGGCAAGTCAAGACAGTGATGATATGGTTGTCATTGATTCCCCCGGTGCAATTTTTGTACACATTGAATACCAGCACGTTGTCTATGATGCATGTCTGAAGTCAAACAAAAACAGGTACCACTGAAATCACACCAATATTTACGGTATCGTCACATGAACCAAGGAACACCTGTCTACCAATACTGCACAGCCACATGTAGAGTTGTACTGTACAGGATTCATGAGTTATTTCTCATTATTGATCTGCATCCAAGGCTTCTATTCTTGTCTTGTCTTTTTCTCCAAAGTAATTAAATTATCAATAACCCTCCCTATTTAAAATAGCCGCAGCTTGAGTGTGCCAATAGAATATTTCTTATCTCCTAATTTATTGGCCGGCTGCCATCCAGTGACTCTACACTTTGAACACAAGCAAGGGCTGGCTGCTCTTAAGTGCCTACAACTTTATTCTGCATTCTTTATTGATGTATCCCATTTAGATTATTCCATTTTTAAACCTGCGACGCACAAGGAGGCCGGGCCTTATTGTAATCCATTTAGTTAATGACATCCTGCTAGCCCCGGGATGATTTCATGTTTGATGTTTACAGTGGAGCACAATTAGCTAACACATAAGACTCGCTAATCTCTGTGGAGCAGCTTCATGTAACAGTTAGATTACATTAAACGTCTGGGAAGCTTTACAGATTAAATGGATAAAGGAATAGAGTTCACTGCAGAGCGAGCAACTGACAAGGATTTTTGTGCTGTGGATTGTGTCAGCAGGGGTCATTCATGCATATGTATACTAAATTGATTTGTCGTAAAGGATCGGTTTAGCAACTAGCAGTCACTATACTCAAAATGGTCAAGACAGATATAAGGTAATGTAAGGACACTTCAAACAGTTATGTAAAACCTTAGAGAGGTGAAAATGTGAATACATTCACCTACCATATGTCGAACAGTACTGTCTTGGCAGGCTGTTTTTGTGTGAATTATACACTGAAAACAAGCAACAGGGGAGAGTTTGTTTTGTTTTGTGGTAGCGACCAGAACCCCATAGGAGGTTGTTTAGACAGGCACCAAGACAAAGCAGTGTCACTTTAAATCCAATGTCAGTGTGATTATGCTCAACAGGACTTAAAAAAGGTATGTTAGATCTACACTGTATTGGAGGACAAGTGCAGGAATTTAGGGGAAATAATAGAAAGCCTCACACCAAAACCTTTGCTGACATTTTTCATCTAACATTCTGTATTTACATTGGACATACCTAACGCTAACCCTAATCCCAACCCTAACCCTAAACCTAATCCTAACCCTAACCCTAAGGTACAGTGTAAGTAAGTAATGTCACATGTTGCTACACAATTTGTTACACTGTACCTTATGATGTAAATGCACTGTAACAGAGACAGTAAAATAAATTGCAACCGCATCTACATATTAATTCAACTACTTTTAGTGTGATGTTAGTTAATGCCCATATCCCATATCCACAGGCCCAATTTGAATGCAGTAGAACAATTCCACACCATAAAGAGGTGACTAAACCAAGACCACTGTATGCAGAACCTAAAATCTCAAATTATAATTTCACAAGTGAAAACTTCTCATTGTAGTACCAATGAAGGAAGTACAGGAAAGAAGATAACATTTGAGGGCCAGGTTAGCTCAGACTGAGATTTGATGATGTTCTCATTTTGTGACATATACAGTTGTCTTCTGGACACAGTCCTAAATTCCAGAGAAAGCAATCAGCCCAGCTGGACTGAGTGGCCTCTTAAAACCATAGACGTGGACACAAAATGAAATATGACATCCATTTTCATCATAGGAAGTACTTGTAATACAGTGTGCACTTCTATTAGAAATTATGGATAAACTCATATGCAGTGTGTTTTTTGTTTTATTTAGTATGCAGCCTTTATGTCAATTTCTGGAAGTACTGTAATTGCCTATCAAACCACAAGTGCATGGAGTTCACATGCCTGACGATGTCAGGGGTAAATGAATGTCAAATGTGTGTTATGTTGTGTTACTAGTTTGTAGGACTAAATCTGCTATTACATTGCATTGCATTTTGCTGACATTTGTATGCAAAGGCAACTTGCTAGTGAGGAACAACACGTGAGTAACTTGTGGTAGATCTGAGAAGAAGAGGTAAGCACTGTGGGCTTTAAACTAAAACAATGGAAGGTATCCTTTGTTTGGATAGTCTGCCCACAGAGACATTAGAGATGGTTTGTTGAAATTCGGTTTCGCTGTGTTTATTGTTTACTGGATTATCACCTTACTCAAACCCAACCCTAACCCTAACCGTAACGACAGACAGAGTTTCAACAAATGCTTTATCTGCGTCTGTACAAACGTGAGTCCAAAAGTCAATCATCCATATACAAAATAACTTAACAACGTATATTTTCAAGACAACCTCTCTTTATTGAATTTCGGTTGAATATTCAACGTGAGTGACAGTATACTTATATTCAGTATATAGTAAATGCATAGTAAAATATATATAGATAGTATATGATCTTTGGGTTATAGACCTGTGGAGCTGTTGTGATTGTACAGTAGGCTGGGTATTTTCTGCAACTTCATAATACAATACGTGTCACAACACAAAGGCAATAATACGATACTTATCGCAGTACATTGAGTATTGATTCTGAATAATGACCAGGTCCAAAACAGAATTCTCTCTGATACCTGTTCTATGTCTGTAGGCAAACGCAAAGAATAAGGATTGCACAATGTAACATTTCAACACTAAGCTGCCACTTTTAGTTTTGTCATACTGTAACGATACAGCGGCAATTGTATCGCTACAGAAATACACCATGATATAATCACGATATTGATGATTTAAGCAAAGTCCTTTTGTACAGCATTAAATCTTGGCCTTTAAACATAAAAATGTTCACTGTGTGGTAAAAGGATGCTGAGAGAGCAGTCCTTGTGACCAAAACTATGCTCTTTCAGTCGAGCTGTGAAGTGTGGTCTGCTTTTGCAGCGTCTAGCAGAAACGTCTAGCACTCCCCTGACTTCCTGGCTCTGTCACCGAGAGTGGGGTTGGGCTAGGTGCGCGAACAAAGAACACCTCTGTGTTATCCATGTCATTCTCAGGGTAGAATAACAACTTGGCAGTGGTGCGTGTGTGTGTTTTAATTTAAGGCCCTGGGAGCAGCTGAGAGAGAGGTGCACTAGGCGTTTTGGAAACACACGTATGCTCACGGGGGTTCAGGGAGAGAATTCCACACCACTGCTAACCAGAACCATCATCATCATCATCAAACCCTCTGCACACGTTTGGTCAAAACTACTTTTGCAACAAGTTTTGCATACAAGCATATTGTTGCAAGGGTTGTAATAGTGATTGCACAGTGGGCAAACTCCACAACAAGGTTAAATTGTCCTACATAACACATTTGCATTTCCCCCTCCACAGCCACTCTATGCACATTGTTTAACATTTTACCACACAATGTTGGCATTCAGCGGCATACAGTTTATTGTGTATGGCCTTCATTGTGTGCGGTTTTACAAAAGTGCATTTTTGGCTTTTAATGCGCCAAGTGGGAGAACACTGAACATGTTTCAGACAGACTGAAACCGCTAACAACACAAGAATTGTGACTTGAGGCCAGGAAAAATAAATAAATAAATAAAACCCCCAGTACTCAACCAAAAGCTTTTTTTGTGACCAACATACAGAAAAAAATAACGCAACAGCATTTGAAAATGTGAAGTTTTCACTGAGAAGGAAAACAAACAAACTCACCATAGTGTTGAGCAGGAAATCTTATTATGTTCAAGGCTATAAGAAAATCTCATTAACAGAAATGAAAACTTTCCCAAAAATCTGCCAGGCAGTCATCACAGGATAAGGTGCAGTTGTGATAATAATGCCTTGATACTTGCCCTGATGGTGATGCACTCTAACCCAGCGAGCAGGTCCATCCTTTTTAGGGATACTACAACTGAGGATAATAAGGCAGGCTGTCCCTATCACAGACAATGGACCAGTTTAAAGGCACAACTCCAAGTCTGGGAAACCAGCTGCCTGCTCCCTGTCCCCGTCTGGAGCATTCCTGCCTTGTGTTGAGTGGGCAGGCCCAGAGTTGGCCTGGGGCCTGGTACACACATGGGGACATTTGAGTCTTGGTGCATGTATGCAGCCCATACCATAGCCAGTGCGTCAACACTGACTGCAAACCACCACGTCAAAGAGACAGAGACACGATAGAAACCTAAGCTAAGCTGGTTAGTAGCCTACCAGTACCCTTATACTCCCGTCGTCAAAACAAACACTAATACATAAAAAAACTCAAGTCAAGCCTTAAATAGTGTAGGTCCCTTAGATTCACTATCTACAGTCTCCCTCTGCAGACAAACAAAGTGGCACTAAAAGCAGCGCATTCCTCAGATAATACTGCTGCAGTTATTTTGGGTTGGCTTTGCCTGCTGCTGGTGACAGAGGACAAATCCAGAGTCCAGAGGAGGGAATTTTCCAGCTCACACTATGTAATTATCTTTGGATGGCGAATGCATAAAACAGAGGGGTTCGTCTAATGAAAGCGACCGTGGCGCTTTCCAAAGTCTTACTGGTTTGGAGAAGTTAATCAGGCATTCAAGGGTGTTGCCACAACCATTTCAAAGAAATACGAGTGGTTATGACTTCTCCAGACAAGGATCTGGGACACTTTCCCTGGTACTTCTGGTTATAACATGGAGCTAGTGAAGGACACAAAAATGAGCTCAGTGAAAGAAATAAGTACATTATATGAATTACTATGGAAAGGTGTTGAGTTACATATTTCTAATTACTTTTCCTACCAACTGTAGGAAGCTGGTGAGACTTCCTCCTGTATTTTTCTTATGCAGTAGAACTGGAAGAATGTATCACTGTCTGAGTCATACCCTTTATTTATCCCACTGAAATTTCAGAGCCATTTTTAAAAGTTTGTGTTAAAATGCACAGAACATTTCCATAGTATATCACGACACTGTAAATTGGTATCCTTGCCCGAGAAAGGCTCAGGATGTGTTATATTTGGGCATACACGTAAAATGGCATGTCATTATGTTGACATCCATTGGTCCAAACCCAAGTTGAAGCGGAAATGGCAACAACGCCATGATTTATTAACTCCTCTACCACCCACACATGGGCTCAAACTTGGGCTGTCAGAAAGATGTTTTTCTGAAGAAGGTGGAGCTCAATCATTTCCGACGTTGCAGTAAAAAAGACCGGGATCCCATCAGCGGAAGTGACAGCCACCGCTGTCAACTCAGGCTTACACAATCAACCTGCATCCACTCTCACACACTCACTCACAATGACACTCAGTCTCTCTCTCTCTCTCTCTCTCTCTCTCTCTCTCTCTCTCTCTCTCTCTCTCTCTCTCTCTCTCTCACACACACACACACACACACACACACACACACACACACACACACACACACACACACACAGCCTATCTTGCTTTAAATTACTGTACATACACAAAATATGATATGCCTCTGTTCCAAAGCCAGTAGAGACATCCATGATAAATTTCTAATCAATCACAAACACTCTGTATTGGCTCTGCAGGTGGGAAGGTCAATAGTTTCGTAAGGTTGACAACAGACGTACCCACACACAAAACCTGTGGAATTTGGAAATAGCAACTTATAGGACATCCTCGAGTAGTCAATAGAAGCAAAATTGATTTTTTTTTTTCGGTTAGGCATCTCTCACAGAGACATGTCATGGTGTTGTGAACACTCTGCTCTCCACCTCTTTCAAGGAAAGAAGAGAGAAAAAACAAGGAGCAACAAAGAAGCTGCACCATACAAGGCCAAAGAATTAGACTACTTACTAATGGAGAGTCAGCTTTGGTATTACAAAAAAATGATAATGACAGACATGGTGAGTTGAATAATGGGAGAGATAAAAGAACAATGTCAAACAGCACAGTTATTTTAGTTCCATATTTAGCCCAAAGTAGACAATAACATTTTTGTCTGAAGTCTTTTGAATTTACCAGTTGCATTTACAATCCCCCCTCTTAGCATGCTAGTTTTATTAGCAGAGGCCAATGAACAGTATTCATATGAAACATAACCTTTGTATTAATAGTGAAAATAGTATCACCAACTAAGACTATAGTGTGGGAGATAATTTTCTACCTTTTATAAAAGGGTGTTTTTGGGGTCTTAGCTTTTTTATTTTTTATTTTTTATTTTGAGACATATCCAGGCTCATGACAGGCTGTATCCCCCACACATCCCCACCTTGCCACCTGTATTCAGTGTGACGCTCACACTTGGACAAAGACTACACTGGCTGATGCTCACACACACACACACACACACACACACACACGCGCGCGCACACACGCACACACACACACACACACACACACACACACACACACACACACCTTTTAGAGAGTGACATCAATGACAAAGACCACTTGTGGAAGCATATTTCAAGTATCAACCCGAAGGTCAAAAAGGGCCCTCATCCCATCTCAGAAGAGGGTTAGGTCAGGAGGTACTTGTTTGACAGGCTTGTTGAGATCAATGTAGACCAGCTCGAGGATGTGAGCACAGGTATTCTAATAGCTCCAAAGCTGAGCTGTTTCAATTATTGCCCAAAGCAAGGAAATTGGTAGAATTCAGATCTCACTTAAAATTATTTGGCAGTACATACATATCTGGGTTTAGTATTAAAATCATATTTGGATATGGCAAACACAGACCAGGAGTAGTGAACACACACACACACACACACACACACACACACACACACTCACAGCAGTGTGCAGACTTTAGAATTAAGGCATCCAGGAAGCAGTTTGGGGTTTAGGTGCCCTGCCCAAGACCACTGTGTTGAGGAGAGGAAAGTGGTGCTCATCTACTTTGGTGGACAAGACTCTTTGACTTTAGGCATACATTTACTTCATGATGGAGAGACACTTTCTTTGAACCGTCAGACTATTTGGCCTGCCTTCTAGGTTCACTGGTTGCTAAAAAATTTAGTCAGAGAAACCAAAGCCTTTGGAGAGTTCCCTGATAAAGTACTGTAGTGTAATGAAATATTAATAGAGGCATTATGGAGTCACTAGCCCAGCCTACTGCTCATCAACCCCCAAACACCACTATTTATTCCTGTCCGATCCAAGTGATCAAACCAGTGACTCTTCCATCACAAGTCTGGTCTTCTAACTCATACTCAACTCTAACTATAATGTGATTCTTTTATTTTGTACAAATGTGAAAATACATTGTGATATAACAACTTTTCATGTTAAACTAATGAGCTATTTTGGTGATTTTGGTTATTTTTATGCCTTGTCCCAAATCCAGACTGCGGAACTATGAGTCACAAACAAGCTCAACACCCTGTCAGAGACATTACACATGTGGTGGGCAGGATGTGTAAAACATTCTTGGCAGCCTCTACAATAATGAACAAAATAACGTTGTTCATGATAAAAGTATTTGGCTGCATTTGTGGCTACAATGGTATCACATATTTTATTGTTACTGTTATCTCAGAAACAAAGGATACAAAGCATGCCGCCTTGTAGATTCCTGACCTCTTTCTTGGGCTTACTCACCAAATTATTACTCTACTACGTGTGCACCTGTAGTGTACAGCATTTTGATTAAGTATAAGATGTTAAACATTTACAGCAAGTAATCATAAAATGGGCCTGCTATGTCAGTAGAGCTTAAAAAAACATGGTAAATTGAAATACTGATTTCATTGACAACAGAAGTACCATCAGAATATTCACATTCACAAACTTAATTTACAGCCTGCGAAGTCTCTTCATGTTTTGATGTTGAGTTTTGACTCTTGCCTTTAGAGGGGGGACAATGCTTTCCAGTATTTGACATTGACTGTAATACTGGTTTTGCCTACAATCCTACATATCACACCTATAAATGTGTTTCACTCCATAAAGTATCCCCTTGCTAGTATCCAGAGCTCCTGGAATAAGCCCTACAACACTACAGTTGGTGGGAGACTGAAGAAGCTGGCTACTGAGTGCAAGATGGCAGGCTGGAAGACTTAAGGAGGCTAAGAAGGGGAGCTTTTGGCTCTGGCTGAGGAGCAAGGACAGGTTCTGGGGAAAGAACAACTAACCCCAACGACAGCCACAGGGGGTAACACCTATCAGCTGCAGGGGGTGACAGGGAGACGTGTCACCCCTGTCACTGCTCCGCCAGCAGGAGACGTTCTAGGATTAAAGGACCAAAACGTGGCTGCTGGCTGATGACCCTGCAGTTGACCCGTGGGCAGCGGAGGTGCGACCAGCAGCAATGCCTAACAGTTGATTCCATCTTTCTGTACATAGTACTGGTGGTAGATTGAAAAAAAAAGACGGAAAGTTAATGTGGAATGTAACCGTAGGTCCATTGTCTTCTTGTTTGGAAGGAACACAAAAAAAGTATTTTAAGTATGAGTAAGACTTCACTAGTGCACACCAAAAAAACTAGTGTGAGATACACACAGCTCACACAGCAGTATAGCCTGCTTTTTGCGCCGAGGGGAGAGAGTAAGAGGCAGAAGAATGCCAGTCAAACAGGCAGGGGAAGATAGGTCTGTGACATTTTAAGTGCATTCTGCCTTTTGTATAGGAGCATCCGGCAGATGCTGGTGATGTCTCAAAAAAAGCTAATGATGCACTTGCCCCTCATTCTGCATCATCGCCTCCTCCCCTTCCCCTTTCCCCTTTCTCTGTCTCTCTATAGCTTTATCTACATCCTTCATTCTACCATTCTATTTGTGTAGCCTATGTGTGTGTGTGTGTGTTGTGTGTGGGGATGTGTGAGTGTGTGTGTGTGTGGTTTTCTTCCTCACACATGCACCATTTTATGCCTTCACAAAGTGATGGTGTTAGAAATAAATATTGAGCTGTTTTTTGTTTTTTTCCTTTAAAAATATTCACACGCAAAAAGCTTTTTAGCTTATATCAACTATAACAATGACAGCTGAAGTCTGGTGTGTGGTCATTTAATAAATGAGTGGTGAGCATCCCCATGACATTAATGTCAGAGCATGTGCTATTGTTATTAATGAACACATTGATGTGATTCACACTCACTGTGCCTATACGCGCCGGCTTTTAAATAAATCTTAACATGTGTGCCTAAATATTTAGGCGGTCTGCCATTCCCAGCAGCTCATTCCTTATGTAACACGCACGGCATGAAGTCATAGCAGGTCGGATTACACAGGGAGGTTAGATGGTTAACTGCTGTGTCCCCGCCCCGTCTGTACACAGACCCTACCATACAAACATATGTCCACCATGCAGCAAAGACACTCAATTGTGTGTGTTTATAATGGTCTTATTTGACAAGGCTAGTTGTATACAACACAAGCAAATTAAGCTGTGACAGGGATTAATATGACAGGATTGAGAGTGAGCTGTGACCCCAGGTCCATGTACAACAGGCTGAGAGCATCCAGTAAGATCCATCAACAATCCTCAGTAACCATGTCAACCAGTTAAGCTAACATAAGGTAACTTTGTATTAACGTTGACTCACCAAAAGCTGTTCAGAATGTTCAAGGCACAGTTCACTTCCTTTTACCAAGGTAATGAAAGTATACAATTTCCTAATTTCCTGTTGTTGGTGCATGAAATTAGTGTTGTGTGTCATGTGCTCTGGTTGCCATACCTTCATATGAGGTGACTAGCCAAATGAAAAATCCCCATGCATTGGTCGGCCGGAGAGGAGCTGTCTCTACGTGCCACAGAGGAAGTTTGCACAGAGCGTAAAAAGTCACCGAGAGTACTTAAGTCTTCCAAGAAGGGTGAGGATGTGGTTACAGCTCTGTCTACTCAGGGCTGGAGCTGGACCCCTAAGGTTCTCCTGTCCAATGGGAGAGTATGAGTCGTACCCCTGCGCTCCTGCTGTCCAATGAGAGAGTATGTGTCGTACCCAGCACGCCTCTACTCTGTGGAACTTCAGCTCTCTAACACCCAAAGACAGTGTTAATAATGAATGAGGCAGAAAGAGACACCCCATCACACACATGCTCAGGTAAGATGAGCACCGGGCCTCCTCATGTGTGGAGATGGTGAACCGTCTGGCATGACAATAGAGTGTGTTTCTTGATGAAGTGTTTAGTACAGGTTATTCCAAACATGTGGGCCAGTATGTGTAAAAACTGCAGTAAAGGAGATTATCCTGTAGAATTCTGTAGATACACCAAAAATACTGTCTCTAAGATAATGTCTCATTTTTTAGAAAAACTGTTCTGTGTCATGAATACAATAAAATGTTATAGACATACGCAGCTCTATTTGAATCTAAAATTCATTGACTTAAATGTTCATCCTGTTGTCCAGGCTCTGTAGGTTGAGGGTCACGGATGGTCATTTCACTTGCTCACCAGTGCAGTTGTTTCAACGGTATCTGCTGGCTTTGTTTTAGTGGTTTTTATACTGGGAGATGGTTCCACTGAGTATAAAAGAGCCCCATATGGTCAAAACCATTAGCCTGTAGACAAGCATTCTGTGCTCAGCCTGGTAATTCTTCTGCAAATATTTTATTGAGGTCCTATCAGGCAGGATTTTATCGTTTTCAAGTGGTACAAAGTGCAGTTTGATTATACATGGTTTTACTAACGGACATAAGTGGTGTTAGTGAACCAGGAGCTGGAATCTGATGCTGTGGCTTCTCTGGTTGGTGCCTATGTAAAATGTTCGACACAAAGACTTGAGATCTCATTTAGTTCTTTGATGTTAATGGAGCAGGCAGAGCCCCATTAACATCAGAGCCCCTATCCTTGCCCATGCCCGTAGATTACTAAGCAAGGCATATACTGAAGGTTCTCTTTCATAGTGGCAAGGAATCTCTGCTATGCTATGGTGTGCTAAGTACTAGCATATTGCTTAAATTTAAAGTTCCTGATTATGTAGATTTATCATATTAGATTATCTGGTTGGACATTTTAGAATTTCATTCCTAACTCTGTTCAGCAGACAACATCACAGGTCCGAGGTCTTGTCACCTCATCTCTTTGTTCTCACATTGAGATAACGTTTGTGAAGGCTACTATATGTTGTCTGGGAGAATTTACAACTGGCGGGTCCATCCATCTCCTACCGTGTGACATGTGCCATGCAAACGGGTGCCTCTCTCGTCCCATAAATCTCTCCCCCCAGGCAGATACAGAGCTGCTCCCTGTTTGAGAAACATCAAGTTATTGTTCCCTGCTGAGGCAGGAATCAGGGGTTAGAGCAGAGGCCAATGCTGCTTGCAGGCCTATATGTAACGGATGGGTTTAGGAGCGAACTGAAGAGGGTAAGAGGGAGCTGGAAGCAGTGACTCATGTGCACAGTCCACAGCTGGTTAGTATTAGAGGGGAGTGTTTGGGGTGCAGATTGGAGACCTGCGCCCAGACCTGGACCCTCACTTTGCTTGCCATCAAACCCAGGCACCATTCTGGCTGTGCACTGAAAGAATGTGCAAGGTGTTGGCATTTAAATATTTTTGTAGGAGTGGGGAGAGATGTAGACTGCAAGATAAGTCAATGTGTCGTGCAAAATTGTTTGGTTTGTGCGGGGAAAATGGTGCACATTCTTTCACCATTTGGTTTTTCTGTAGTACTTTTTAAGGGTGTATTCAGTTGTAACGGGTACGTGGCTTATTAAAGTTCCTTAGGTTCATGTGTAAGCCATTACGTTAGATATGAGAGGAGATATGAGAGGAGATTTTTTTTTGTCCTGTAAAGAGTTTCCAAGAAGGAAAGTCCATTCGTGTCAGTCCCTTCAAATGTCCACCTGTGTAACCCTCTTGGAAAAATGTGTAAAAGCCACAAAAATCTTTAAGATCTATAAATCTACAAAGGTGTTGGCAGAAGACAAAGCTGGGACTGACAGTGTGTGTGTGTGTGTGTGTGTGTGCACCTTCTATAAGACATTCCATTCATCTTTCATGATATTTATCACCACATAAACACACGTGTCCAGATTTGTCCTTGTTTACCACATGTGTGTTTGTGTGGTCATCTGTTATTGCTCTCAAAAAGATATTAAGTGCAGGTTTTGTTTAAAATGTTTTTCATATGCCCATAGGAAACTTAAATTGTGCCTAATACCATATGATGTGTCATACGAGAGGGGCACAGAAGGAGGTGGAGGGGAGTAAGGTCTTCAGGGGTCAGATAAACAAGGGCCTACAAAGTGGGCATAGAGGGAGAGAGTAAAGACTCCCTGAGGAACAATCCTAAAGTGAGCCACACTTACTTGCATGTGATGCAAATATGACACACCTTTACACTCTTAGTAATTCAATTCGGAACTCGGAAAAACCTCAAGAGATAATCAGGTATGACATCTCAGAAACTTGTTTGGAGAGGACATCATGTAGTCCTACAGTGACACCCAAGATACCTTAAGTTAAAAAAGAATCTCCAAAAGTTGCTGCTGCTTGTAATACCCATTATACAAAAAACATTTTAAATAATTGAATAAATAATTGAATGAAATTAAGCTCTTTGGCTTAACAGCAAGCTACTGGCCGCTCCCATTGGTACACTATCATTATATATTAATCAGAATGAACAAACCTGTCCTCTACTGTGCAGTCAGGTGGGGCATTATAAGATTGGCGCAATCAGGACACATACAGGCATCAAAGCCCAAGTGTCCTTGTAGTAGGCCAAGTTCTCATCCTTTATGTAGAATACTAGGCTTCTACAAGATGAGCCACTGGCCACTGATGGTAATGATTAACTGCCTTTTTAGAAACTCTGGATCATTTTGGGGAGGTCTTGGCCTGTAGGTTGACCTTATATAAAAAGACTGATCATAATGAGTTCTGAAATGTATACTATGAAAGCAGGAAGACCCCCATTAGGTTTGTTAATTACTCGATTATGTGAAACTGTGTTTCTGTAAAATGTCTATTCAACAAGCTAGACATGAGAAGTTCATGCATTGTTATGACATTGTCAGTATCAGGATAGAGCTAATCTGTTCGGTTTCTAAAATTCTTACAAAGTAGACCTTCAGAAGAAACTCAGACCTAGTTCTAGTTCTAATAGTTCTTTTTTATCACACTGTCTGACATGCAAACATGTTCCATCTGCATTCAGAACTGTGAAATACAAATGAAAGGTAGTAAAAGGCTTTTTTTAAACTCTTACGATATTAAAATACCTATCTAAGGTCACGTCAGCCACGAGCATATAAACAGCTGTAGCCTGCCGCCATAGAGACAAACATTGGAGGTTCCAGCTGGAAGTGCATAGACAGAATGAACATACTGTCTAAGTGCTGCCTAGACTGTGAGGAGAGAAATAAAGCGTGACCTCTGCATGACATGCTCTCTTGAGTTACACCGGTACAGAGCACCACTGCTCTTCCACTTTTGGCTGACCCAGGATATGAAAAATAAACAGCAGGTTAAGGTTAATTTATTGTGACTACTTTAGTTTTCACTGAACCTGTAGCAAAAACAGTACATAGATAGGGTTTGTTTGTGATTAATAATATGGCTTCACATTCAGTATAGAAGTGTAAAAGTTAGTTTGAGCTCAGTATTGATTTTGTTGTCCTCTTGCCCATTAGAGTCAGTGACTTTTTTGTTGGTGCACTGCATGTTTAAATAGCAAACAACCTTCAAATTAAGGGGACAAGTTGGGTCAGACGTACCCACTGCCAGAATAGGAAAGTTTTGATTATGCTCATGATTTAGGAAAAGTCTGAAAATAGAGTTCTCTTTTATTACCCACCCCCTGCTTTTACTACCCTTCCCACAAATTTCCCCATGATCAGAGGTGTTCCTTCTGCCAAAAAGTGCGGAGCGCAAGTACAAAAGGCAGAATGAGAGGAACCTGTCACATGGTAAGACAAGCCTCATTCTGATTCTTCAGACACATTCTGTTTCCAGCAGGGTTTTTCCATTTTGTATAAGTGGCATCTTGCCTCACTCAAAGCCCTTTTTTCAGTGGTTTTTGGGTCTAAAGAGTGAATCTTCACATTGATCACACACAAAAGATACACAGAAATGAAAAAAAGCTTCGCCTACGACAATAAATCAAAATTATCATTATAATCAGCCACAGCAGCATCGGTATATTGTATCCATTTTTCACAAACAAGCGGCCTCCTCAATTTTATGCACATGTCAAAGAGACTGCAGGCAAGACTGCCTCCATGGTTGGATGTGCAGACCTGGCTAAAAAAGAAAAACACAAAGACTCTTTTATAGGGGGGCACAAAAGTGTAACCAGATCTCCCTTATTTTTGCGTACTATTTAGACTATGTAGACGAGCGATGGTTAGAGGAGGCTCGGAGTAAAGGCAGTAATAGTGAGAGAGAGGGAGTCACCAGTGAAAAGAGCAAATCTCGAGTCTATCATTAGTGGTGGAGCCCCTTCAATCACTGCCTGACGGAGCTGCTGTCAGTCATTAGCTAACCAAACACACCCATCCAGCGCACAAATCTATTCTTAGAAGAAGCTTGAACATTGAACAACTGAATTTCAAATTTCATTTTTCCCTTTCTTTATGTGCAAAGATGTCGAAAGAAGACCCTTACTATTGAATTAAACTAACTTTTGAACATTCTATAGGTTTCAAAAGGGGATAGTCCATTCTTATTTGGTGAATGAAATTTGTCACTTCTTTGACACTTTTATAACATTTTTATAAAACCGTTTTAAATCTGTTATACATAGAAAATGGTTCAGCATTATCATGATCTTCTAGTAGATGAAACTACATTCAGTTTGGCAGCCTGAACAGTTTTAGCATCAGAATGGTGTTGTCCAAACGTCACTGAGGCTCTCATGACTCTAGTGACAGTCGCGCCTTTTCTCTGGATGCAGTGGTGTAGGAGTCAGAGGCACCTGACAGCTTGCGTTGTAAACTCAGTTAAGTTTCCACGCATGCCCTCTGGCTTTACAACTGCAAACGTACATAACCAAAGGTCTTTCAGGACTCCAAAAACCACCCAAGACCTTGTCCAGAAAGTAAATAGCAAGAGTATTTACTTGACCTACCTCAGACTTTTACGAAGCGTCACAAACTTGAAGCATTCCCAGGGGCGTTCATTGTCAACAAAGTAATGTCTCCTTTCCCGTGATCACAAATCAAGGTTCTGAAGCTCACTCTAGTTACTGTTCCGAGACTCGAGTGTCCTCAGAATTTTCTTTTTGGAGGTAAAGCACCCAACCCTCTCTCTCTCTCTTTCTCTCTCTCTCTCTCTCTCCCTCTGTCAGACAGGCAGCTGAGCATAGTTTCAGCTGGGCTACAGTCCAAACAGACATGAAACTATTCTTATTTCTGTCTGCCATTTGAGGAGCAGGGCTGTACTTTTGGAGAGATTCCGTGGTCAAGCATGTAATTACACAGTGACCAGTTATGGTAAAATGTAATTGTAGACCTCATCAGTTCCTACCCTGACTGCCAGCAGAACTAGGTAGAGAACTTTTTAAAAGTCCCACAAAAGCAAGACAGACCACATAAATAAATAAGGCCCTGGGATCCAGATGTGGAACAGAGGGGAGGAGAGTGTGGGAGAGATGGGGAGGAAAGGGGCGGTAAGTGCAGCTGGGGGGGAAACAGAAAGCCATATGTCAGAATCGCCACCGCAGCAGAATGAAATCATATTTCTGACACGGCAAAAGTGTGTGTGTGTGTGTGTGTGTGTGTTTACCTTCTGCAAAGAAGTCACAGGAGAGCTATGGGAAGGATGTTGTCTGAGTGTATGTTATTCCTGGACCCTGACTGGGAAACTTCCAAAGCTTCTCATTTCACCTCAGTGTTAGCAATGAGGAAGAAATCTCCTTGAAGGTTCACAGGATTAGAAAAAAGCAAACACTGACTATATTTATGTATATACAAAGAAAAAAGCACGCGCTACAAGGATTTAAGTTACAAGGACATAATGTGAGGTCGCCGCCAGCAAAATGTTTTGACTTTTTTAAAGACTTTAGTAAGATTCTTAGTACTCCTGAGTATGCCCAGTCTCACAATTCACATCATTAAAGTCTTTTTAGAGTGTACATTATGCAGATTCATGATCCAGCTAATCAGTGTTACATGATTGTCGACATTTAATTCTATCCCACAAAGCCATTCTTCTTGCATGTCTTCCAATTTGTAGATTTGGGATAACTGTAAAAGGATGTATAAGTCTAGAATGGGGCTAGTAGGCTCCTAACTCTCCATCTTATTTCCAACAGAAGTGACCAAATATCTCCCAGCTGTTCACCATTAAGGCTGTTTTTCCCGTGCTGGCAGAGACAGCACATTGCAGAGGGAGAGAGACACACAAACCAACCAAAACAAGCCCATGACTTTCAGTCTCCCACAATTATCAAAATATGGAGAGATTTTCCATCTTGGAGGAAAAGTTTCCATCTGAATCGAGAGTGTTCCAGGCTCCAAGGCTGCTCTGGTCTTGCAGAAGACAACAAACAGAAGAAGGAGGAAGTTGGGGTAAAGGTTTTGCGCAGAACGAGTAATGAATGTTGGAGCAAGGAACCCACAATAATATCAGCACTCTGAGAGGGGTGCTCTGGCAGAAACTGCTGTGGTTTTTAATAGCTGCTGATTTCAGAGCGACCAAGATCAACCTTTTAATGCTAGCCTTACTCAAAAAGAGGCCTGAGTGGTATTCCTTCTCAAACATGTTAAAACTTGCTTCAATTCAGTAGCGATTAAGACACATTTCAAGAACATTTGGCAACCATAATGAGAACCATGTCACTTGTGTCGAGAGGGATTTGTCAGCCTTCTTTAGCTTTGATCTTTGTTTTACTGCTCGTCCCTCTGGCTGAGAGGGATTATCTAGTCTGGTCTCCTTCTTGTGTTCTTTTACAAGCTACATTTTCTAGAGTTGACCTGGGTATCAGTTTTGAAATATGTCTGTCCATTAAATTGTGTTCAGTTGCAGTTGAACAGTTTAGCTCAAGTGAAGAAGTTGTCATAAAACAAAATGGTGAACTTAGCTTGGACTTTTCATGACAAATTGCCCCAAAACAACAACAACAAAAACAGCAACAACAGTGAAAACAACAATGACAACAACAATTTATGAGAGAGGAGTTACAGCGTTACAGTGGCCTCTCATACCAGTGTTTATGCAAACAAGCGCTTCTCTACAGATCCCGAGATAGATGTTTTGAGGATTTCCAGGTAATGGTTTATTCCTTGTTTAAAATGGTGTATTCCTTGTAAATTTCTTCTCAGAAGGCTTTCCCTAAAAGCGTTTAACATTTCTCAGGACACAAAAAGCTTTGATGCTTTGGATTATGTGATCTTACGTGGCTGTGGCCTAAAAAATGCTCCAAGTTTCCTAACATCTCTTGTGCTTAGGGACGATTGTGCGTCATACATATATTAACACCTCATAGGATAAAAGCTTGGATTGTAAAAGGGAAAGTAGTAGCAGTAGCCACATCCTTTTTAAAGTTCAGCCTCACATACTGTACCATCAGCATGATCCATGCAGACTGTCTGTGCTGCACACAAATTGTGTTCATACACATTAATATCAACATACCTTTCGACCTCTCTCTAGTATATTTTTTGTGACTTTAAAAAGTACCAAAAACATGTTGATTAAATAAGTTCTTCATTTGTTGCATCTTTGAAATCAGTAAAATATAACTGGTTAGGATACCAACAGCAATATCTTCACAGCATATAGAAACTACTAAAGGGAAAACTCTTCTTCCAGGGACACAATTTATTAATAATAATGATATTAATAGTATCATATTACAGTAATATTATATATTAGTATTGTTATTAATATTTATATTAATTGTGTCCAAAAAGGGCCCCCTTTTAATACTGGGCCTTCAGGATCATTGTAACTTCCTGCTTCCTGCCACACTCTTCCACCAAGGGGAAATCAACAGCTTGGTTAGGATGTTACGGTGGTGAAGTGAATAAGCAAGCGGTTGAAGAGGTTGTGCTGCATCATCTCAGTCACACGGTTTCCCACTGTTGACTAAACCTTGCCGCTACATTCTTAAAATGCATAGCAATTTGGACTACAGTTGGCAGGAAATCTTTCTAACCAAATGTAATAAAGTGTAATTTCACATTTGTTGGTTGAATTATTTGATTTAAGTATGCTTGATGAATTACTGATGATTGATTATTTGACCCTTGTCCAAATCATACTAAGGACTGAGCCAACAAACAGAAATCCTCAAAGCTACTTTGTGAAGAAACTCCCTTAGATGGCATCTTGCACTCCATGACCTGACCAATACTCAAATGATGATAAGAAAGATTGCAATACACATCACTTTTTGTTTGCTTGTTGTATAGGGCAGAAATATCAAAGGATTTAGCTTATAAGAGCTTATAGGTCTGTAAGAAGACCACAGGTCAGTTTGTTGTTATTCTGTTAAATAAAATCAGTGTATGGACCCAGTGTGTGTGGCGCCTTTGTTTTTCTTTAATGTTATTGACTGTCACTGTGGTTGCTAAGTAACTTATGTTATCACATGAGATTGGACAGCATTTTATGAACTTTAGTGTAAATTGTAATTTAAAGCTGTCTATTTAGGTTAGGGTTAGGGTTGATAAGGATTTTTGCTATGCAATGACATGCAATTTGACCAATTTAGGGAATTGGAAAATTACAGCCACAGACTGTACCAAGACCTCCAGCCAAGCATCATATCCTACAACAACTCCACACAATCAACATTCTTTTAGTTGTCCATAAATGCAAGTCATAACATAACACTTTACAGTACAGCACAACAGACTCGGTTCCCCTTACCAAATGCTGCAGCCTTGTCAGTATTTGGGGGTAAATTCACAAGTAAGCTGTATATTTGGGGTAAAAGTAGTTATTTCTAGGATTAGGCTCCTAGAGACTTAGTTCTGTGAACAAACACAAATTAAGTTCTGCAAATGGGCCTTTGATAAGAAACATTTAGAATGCCCCCTTTTGGAGACTGACCATATGACAGCTGAGCTGCGTTCTATAGCAAAGTGGATAAAAGAAGATCTTGGTTTCACTAGGCACCTGTTCTGTTTTTTCACTGGAAAGTAAGTAGAAAATGGTCATTTTATCAAGCTTCTTCAAAGTAATATGTCATAAAAGATGTGCATCAATTTATTTTCTCTAAATACATTTAATAATGTGAAATGTTTAGTTTTGTCTTAGGGTATAACTTGTGTTTTATAGAAATATTTATTTAGAATTTATTATTATTATTATTATTATTATTATTATTATTATTATTATTATTATTTGCTTACATTTAACACACAAAAGCTCAATGAGACTCTACTACTGCCATTAATTGGTGAAGCTCTTTCAAAAATATTCTCTACCAACTACATTGCAATGATTGTCTGAGATGAATCTCTGAAACCATTAGTCAGTTATAGAAATGATATTGCTTCTAAATGTTCTTTGTGTGGGTTTGAACATTTCCTTCTGAATGCTATATAAATTGTTAATGCTCCTTTCTCAAAAATACATATGCTATCAATTTCAATTTTCTCCACATCAGATTGACTACATGTAAATGTGAGAAGAATCTGAAATAAAAACCACCAGCAGTATTCCAGAAATAGAAACATGTTACAGTGTCACCTTCGGTGCTAATTCTCAAGAACAACACATGTACCCCAACCCAAATGTATCTAAAATACATTTTAATCTTGCTGAAATTCACAGTCATTACAATATGAATTTTCTCGAATGTCTCATCTTCCATCTTCTTCTGTCTTCTTCTTCTCAAAAGTACAGGAACAGACTGTACAATCATGTCATGTAAATGTTTTACAACAAGGCACAAGACACAGGCATCAAGAGGAAGCCATGGACAGGCTGAACTTTAATGTTGTCCCCGAGGTGTGGCAGAGACACTGCCGGGACATGGACACAGGGGTCAGGGTGTCATGATACATAATGTACTCTATGCCCAAGAAATGGAAATAAACACTGCTCTTTTTTTCTAATTTTATTTAAAATCCATGTCATATCAAAAAATAAGATATATATTTTTCCTCTGTATTTTTTGGTGGGAGGTTTGGGTGGTTGTGTGATGTAACTTGTTTTTTTTTTTTTCGTTGTTGTTTTGTTTTTTGTTTTTTTTTTTCGTCTTTGTCATGATTGCCAAAAGCAAAATGAAGGAGTCATAACATCAAGAGAGCGCATGAGAGTTGGTGTTATGTCCTGGGTGCAGCTCCTTTTGTAGACAGGAAGGATGCATGTGGTGGCTGTTTGTTTTTCTGCCTAGATTGGACACGACGTCGTCTTCTTGAGATGGGTCAACCTCTGCAGCAGGAGAGTAGGGGAATAGTCGGTTTAATTAATTCAATTCAATTCAATTCAACTTAATTTAGTTCAGCTCAGTTCAATTCAATTAAATTCCCAAGGAGCCACTTTACACAGCCACACTAGAGTATAGTACGCCCACAGTGAATTGACATGCGAATAGAATAAAACAGAATGGAGTAGAACAGAAACAACATACAGTTCTTAAAGTTAAAGACACCTCAAAGAAGAGGGCTGTACTGATTTCAATATACTTTTATGATCTGTGTTGAGTAGGTATCATAATACCTACAAAAAACCCCCACTCCCTACTAATATAGATGATTGTCCCTGAATCATGCAAAGCCAGACGTACAGACTAGAGACACCTCCTCACCATTTCCCTGAAGGCTGGTGGAATGCTCACATCTGGGTGTTTCTCCTCCGCCGGCCGAAGGCGTGGGCGCCCACATCGGTGGGGACGAAGCTGCTGCTGCCGATGCCCCCCGACCGGCTCAGGAAGTCGGCCAGGCGGTGGGTGACACAGGTGGCCGTGTTGCACGCTCGCTTCTGTGCTGTAACGCTGCTTCAAGAGAAACGTGTGGGCTGTTAAACAGGAGCCGCTCGCATGTTACATGTGAACATAGTTACATACATTAATGGCCACAGACACAAATATAGTATTGGCGTACATACACACACACACACACACACACACACACACACACACACACACACACACACACACACACTTAAGTCTTTCTTTCAATGTCTTAAGTTTCTTTCAATGTCACAGCACATACATCTAAATAAACACAAACTTAATGCAATGACTCAATACTGCATGAAATGGCAGTTTTAAATGTGAGAAAAATAAAAACAATGACATTGACAAACACTTCAGCTTAAAGAATTCTGTGAAATCAATTGTAATTTCATACCTTGGGTGAGAAGTTCATGTTCATTGCATGCAGGAAGTGTATTTCAACATTATCTTTTACTTTACTGTACTTTTGTGGTATATAGGCTACTTTCAGGTTTTGCTATGAATGAAAAAAACAAAAAGCTTCCTGATATAAAAATAAGTTTATTAAACAAATAAAAAACCCAGTAACACATGAAAGAACCATAGTGTTTGTTTAATTGGACGGTGACGGCTACATGTAATGAACTATCTAACCATGGCATCCAAGAAGGTAATGAAATACCCACGTAAAAATCGAATCACATCCAAACAGAAAAAAATAATTAATAAGGGTACCAAAAAATCCTAAATAATTCTGCACATTGGTGTCAGTGAAAAGAAAACAAAAAACAAAACAAAACAAGGGAATCAGTAGAGGATGACGGTTTAAAAGGAAGGGGTTATTCTCAGAAGTCAGTCAAGCAGGCAATATCCACATGCACCAAGACCACTGAGCAAAGAACAAACACACAGGGGAACAGGCTGGGGGGAGAGGGGGGAGGGAATCGGTGGGGTTGAGGGATGGGGGATGGGGGGGGGGGGGGGTGGGGGGTTAGATGGCATCAACGAGCTCCAGGGTGCCGGCGTAATGGCTGCTGTCGGGTAGGCTGCGTTTCTTGCCGGGCGTGCCGGCGCCCACGTCCGTACGGGGGAACGTTTGTAATTTGTGCAGCTCCTGGGACAGTTTGCCCAGGGCACAGGTGCTGAGATTGGAGCAGCGCTTGGACAGGGGTCTGTCCCAGCTGTGAGGAGAGAGACAACATGCAGAGAGAGAGAGAGAGAGAGAGAGAAAGTGACAGGCTCATAGACCTGCAGAGCATGCAGGAAAGGAATCATCATGCCACTTACTAACACCCCCCTCCCCCTCCCCATCCTCCACCATCACCCCCCCGCCCACCCACCACAGCATCACATCATATCAGTATCAGCCCCCACTTTCATGCACTCCAAACAGGAACAGAAATGCATTCCGTGACTTTCCAAGTCAATTCAAAGATATGCAGAATTTCGGAACAGTTAAATCTATTTCTCATGCTTTCTGTAAATAATGATGTAACCACATGCTCTTGCATTTCACCTTTGTTTTCATCATTCACATACCATTCCCAAAAAAATCTAGATTTTTCTAACACCATGCAAAAAGCAAAATCATGCTTTATCTGAGGTTTGCATTGTCCTTAAGCAGGCAAGCAAGCTCTTGCAAAATATTTGGTCCTGGACATTCTCTTCCATGCAAAGCAAGAAAATAATTAAGATGTTTTTGTCTGATTTTAGCTCATTTAAGAATAAATGAAAAACTTCACTGACTACTATACAGAGTACTGTACATACCTCGTATTTCAAAATGCAATGGGCACAGGACACACTGCTCAGGAGTGTCAGTAGAGAGGACTGTATTGATCTGATTCATTGAGAGTGAATGATCTGACTTTCTTAGGTATAATGTATAAGTGTCATACACTTACAATTTCATATAGGGGAAAAAGTGTTATATTGTAGGAAGGAAAAACAACAAAAAGATAAAGAAGAAGAAGAAGAAGGACGGAACAGATAAAATGAAAAAATGTACCTATTTCCTTCATTTACTTGCTGTTCCAGCTCCTCGGTTGTCATCTGTACAAACTCCTTGATGATGGCGTTTAGTAACCTCCGGGCTTCGTAGTCTGTCAGTGTAACCCGATCTGTCATAGACTCTAAACCAGGTCTGCGGAAGAGGAAGCCATAGCAGTAGTCAGAGACCAGCGCGGCGGGCCAATGATAAAATGGCCTCCCATGAGCACTTGAGGCGGTTTGCGGCTGTCTGATGGCACACAGGCTATAAGGCAATTACATCTGCACTGGAGAGAGGGACCCCGGCCAAGACAGATTACGCCATGGCTACTCGCTGTAAAAGCCTGGGAGGGGTTTGAGGAGAATATAGAGATTTTATATGTGCGCATGTTCTAAATGATACACGCAGAGATGACATGTGTTATAGTTTTCCAGTAGAGTTATCAAATTAATTCCAAATCAAAAAGGATTTCATTTACATTCTGTCTTTGAGCATGGGCATTATGTTGCGAATCGGAAATTTACTGGATGTCTTTTTATAATCACTGGAGGAACATAATTCTGTTGTACACTGTGCAATGGCAATAAAAGAAATTCAATTAATTAAACTGAATTGAGTTGACTTAAATTAAATTGTAAGTTCATTTGCTGCACTATCGTAGCTCAACATAGGTCTCATCTTCTGTCCCAACAATTTTTGAGTTGTGATCATTTTCTCTGCCTGCAGTGCTGCAGGTATGTCTCACCTGGCAGGGGCTGCTTGGGAGCAGTACATCTGGCAAATGACCAGGGTATACGCAACGAGAAAGGCAGAGATCTTCAACATAAACATGGTTTCCTACAGCAAAGAAAACGTCAGAAGAATGATGTCAGCAGTGTCGGTTTCTGAAATGTAATCCAGCAAAGAGTTTTGCATTTACATTTAAACTAATGGTCATGACGTAAAATGGCTCCCGTGGAGCCCTAGAGAATAACCGTGAGCTTAGGCAATCAAACCGAAGTTGTCAGGAAATAGTAAACCTGACTATACAAGGGGGCAGAGGGGGCTGATCAGTTTATGGCAATCACTCTGAGAAGAAATAAACCACAGCAGGTCAACTATCAACTGCCCCCCTGATGCAGATATTATTCTGTCTCTCATACACACGCGTGCGCACACACAAGCACATGAACGCACACACACATGCACACACACACACACACACACACACACACACACACAGTCTCAAGACCAGCCGCAGTCCATACTTAATATCAAGTATGTAATCTGTAGACGGGATAGTCTACACAAGTGCACCGGGACTGAATGGATTGGGGGGTCCAGTGAACCCCCACCACAACCCCACACTGACAACAGCAGCAGCCCCCTCCCCCTCCTCCTCCTCCTTCTCCTCCTCCTCCCCCGAGACCAAGTGCATTAGTGTAATGAGCTGCCACCATACTCCCATGGACATCCAAAGGGGGATAATCACTCTACGTCCCCTTCAAAAAGCCTCCACCATACGCACAACTCTCACTCTCACCCTCGCTGTCTCTTCCCCACTCTCATGTACATCTCATCCCACACAGTGCACCACGACCGACACACAGCACAGCTCAGCTCTGATCTGACCCCTACGTCCATTCGTCAATCCAATTAAAGTCATCTCCCCTCGCCACTCCAGTCCTGGAGCCTCGTCCCGGCTCCCCTCTGGCTCTCTGACTCTGACTCTGAGCTAAGAGATACTGTCAGAACAGAACAAGACCTCGCTCTTTCCCCGCAGTCACAGTCTGAGTGCATCCTGTCAACGACAACACCAACAACAACTGAAAAAACTCTCAACTTACCTTAAAAACTGAGTGTGGGTCGTCCTGCACAAAAATATACACCGTAGGCAAATGGATAAATTTGCATGAAACAACTGAGGTGGACTTGTCTTAACTTGGAGACCAACTCTTGACTCTGTTGCATGCAGCTACAATGCACAAGCCTATATATCCACCACTAGGATTTGTGTATTGACTGTGTAGGTGTTTAATTATGTGCCACCAGCCAATCATCCTTCACAGATACGCCAGCCAGCCAATGTGAAGCCATCCTTGCTTTCTGGCACACTAATAAGTCCTACGGCTTCGCAATGACGTCATTGGCCGAGCCACTAAGTGCTCCATTCACAAAATCCACCACTACTTTGGAGCCTTTGATATACCAAATTTACATTGATGTCATTAATTAAATGGGAACAAATCAAATGAGTAGCCACCATATCTGTTGCAGGCAATTAATATTTTATGGGCTTCCAAAAATGTATAGCAGGATGAATTTTGAAAATGACAAATGATAAAGGTTGGAGACTAGCTGGCAGAGCCCTCTGCTGGTCACGATCATCACATACCTTTCAAACAGTTACTCATGTCCACAAATGGTGCCAGTGCACTTCTGTCTGTCTGTAGCATTAAACTTCCTTTTCTGAAAAGAGAGTTTAAGTGTTACTCTGCATTAGGATAAGGATGATGCTGAAATGAATTTAAAATTACATGGCATCTGAAGATTGCAGACGAAAGGGTTTTAGTTGTTTTTTATCCACACCAAATATATCAAACACATGTACTGACCTATACAGTCTATGGAAGTAAATTAAACACAAATAATTAGTGATTTTTTCACTGAATAACATCTGATGGAAAAGTTTAGGTGTTCACTTTTTTCATCTATCATGCGAAATTAGTTACAAACATGGAAATGAGAAAGGTAAGAGAAATGGCTGAATGAGTCAGTAGATTTTTCCATTACATTGGGTTTCAATACCCAAAACAGTTCCCATTAGTATTTAAAGGCTTCTATTAGACACAATTTAACTGTTTTAACATCATTTTTAAATTTCTGTATCTACAGGCTACAATTCAATACCTGTTCCAAATCTCTTAGTTCTACGGTACCTGTGTGGTTAATACAGGTGATTTCACTAATTAACTGTCCCACCTGTCTAAAGGGTTGTGCTTATTAGAATCAGCTGATTTAGTGGAGGGGTGGAACAAAATGTGTGTTACTATATTGTAGCTTCTGAAGCCAGGTTGCCCACCACTGTCTGTCTGTATAATGCTTCATCATACACATAGGTTTAACACTACTGGGGCCTGGCCTCTACATCACTGAGAAGCCCTGTTACCTAGGATTAGCCTTTTAGCGCTATTGAACAGTCACCCACACAGATGACAGTGGAGGTATATCACTGTAAAGTTGCCCTCTGCCAGGTGCCAGCTACTGCTGCACACAGTGGGGAGAAGTGTTAGTGTTAGTTAAGTGTTAGTGTTGAAAGTGGTAGTTAACAGTCTGTTGGTTTGCAGTGTCCTTGGTGCACATGAGGGCAAAACTCCACAGTTACCATAGGCCTGGTGTATTTGAAGTTATGCTGCCTTATGATCAAACTTTTAGGATCAATAAGTTAACCTTTCAGCTCGTATTTGACTTGGAACACCATGTCTCATCCACTGTACTGTAACTTATTATAGAAGACATTTAATCATTTTATTTTCTAAGCAAAGTTAAGACTGACATTTTGAATTCAATGTGTATCAATATTCAGTGAATCCCACTGATCTTTTTTTAAATGTTCTTTCCTATATAGCGAACACCATTGGCAGTTTTTTTGGGGTTTTTTTTTCCTCCGACTAAAAGACATTTATCACTTTGCCTTTACATTTTGTAGGTGAACTTCAAGGTCACTGCTTAACTATACCTATTAAATGTGAGCACAGTGCACACAGCAAATAAGGCAGTGTTTGGTTAAGTGCTTGCCTAACTGCTTCCCATTTAAAAATTTAATTAGAACAGTACTAGAGAGAGAGCTTCATTGAATTTCGATGCAAACAAAGAGTGCATCTCCAACTGAATCATTCCCTTCCCCTAAGACATGTTTGCTCACCTGCAACATGGCATCTCCTGGTGCAACAACAGCAAACACACCCAAAACACATATACACCCAACGATTTTAAAATATATGAATGGGGCAAAGAACAAGAAAGACTGTTGTACCCAACACTGGGCGACAGGCAATCATTTAAAACAAACAAACGAAAAAAAAAACTTAATGCAACATCGTTTAACTTGTTAGCTCCAACTGCACTGTTCGCTTGGTGCATCCTCCAGACATTAAGGAAATTAGATTTAATCATTTGAGTGTTTGGGCATCAATCAGACGCCCACAGAGCAGGGCGTGGATGTCTGTTTGGTTTCCCATGACATCATCTGTTGAAGGGAGCTTCATGAGTGTCTGTTTCTTTGGTATTTCCACTGAAATCACACTGACAGAGAAGGAGAGCCACGGGGCACTTATGTTTTACATGACTTGACACGGCATTAAACCTTTACATTAATGGTGTGACTTTTTTTTCGCAGGAAACGGGAGGAGAGTGATGGCGCTCTGATATCCTAAAGAAAACTTGGCTCTTTGGGTTGGAAGCGGATCAGGATCAATCCCAGGACTTGGATGGGATCCCGCAGTATTTATAGAAAGTAAAATATTATGCCATGATGAAATGTGGCCAAGGTCCAGACCTCGCTGCAATTTCTGCCGCTACAGCAAAGCTGTGAATTAAAGACACTCTTTGTGAGAGCTGTTGTACTCCATGGGCTATTTTTACTTGCAGAAAATTTAGCACCTCTTAAAAACAAACCAACAAGCATCCACGTGAGCAACACATACGCATGGCCTACACACACACAAATGCTGCACACACACACACACACACACACACACACACACACACACACACACACACACATACAGACAACCACAGACACACACACTCATGCAAGAACGCACAAGTGCACACACACATACACACACACACACACACACACACACACACATACATGTGTATGTCTCTGTATGTGTGTGAAGTTTGCTGCAGTTGTCTAATTGGCCTTTGGCCGTCCACAAGACTAATAATAATGGGAGTTTACAGTTGTCTTACCTGATCAAACCACTGGCTGCTGTATGATCTCGGAGAGAGAGGAGGCAAAGGGAGCTCAGACTGTCTTTGGGTGACTGAGTTGATATTTTATGTCATGCTGGCCTGGCATTAGTAATGAGATTATCCAGAACTAACATAATGGTGGCCTCCAGCATTTTAAAATTACTCAAACCAGGGCACAGTCAGGTCATTCATTTCAAAGCAAGACTAGTGGGCAGATATGATATCAGTTGTGGTGCAGTTCTTATGTTAATCACAAACAAGATCCTGGATTCAGCAGCAGAAGTGTTTGTACGTTTCGGTAAAGCAAATGTGAGAGTTGGCCGTATCCATAAAAGTCTATTGGTGAATAATGAACATAGCATTGACCACTAACAAAGATTCATACTAATGGATGTTGGTTCAATGGAGCCTCATTGTCCAGTTGTTAATAAACATTTGGGCTTACCTGAGTTTTCTATTTTCTTGTATTGTACCTGGTAAAGAAAATAGAGACCATATATAGGGTCAAAACAATAGAACAAAAACGGTAGCACTTCATAACTTGCTAATATGCATTTATTTTGCATTTGTTAACTCTTACTTAACACTTTGTTCATCATTTGGTAACCATTATTTTTACACTATTTCTCATCAGTAAATAATTTAAAAAACATATCTACACATGTCAAAGCAGACATAAAAGGTAATAGACAGACAGACAGAAAGGAAGCAGGCTGAGAGATAAATAGCAGATAGCATAAAGACAAACAGTCTGACATACAGACAGATAGCCAACCGACATCCAGACAGATGTGTGTCAGTATGTTTTAGTGTAAAAGCAATGGTTACCAAATAATGAATAAAATGCTAAGTAAGAGTTAACAAATGCAAAATAAATGCTTATTAGTTAGCTTTAGTTATTTTAAAGTGTTACCCAAAAACGTGTATTGAATTATAGTGGCAACATGACAATACAGGTCATAACAAAGATAAAAGAACAAACGGCTTGGATCTAGCCCATCATCAGCAGTCCCAATTAGAAAGCAACAGTATTGTAAACTGTGCTGTATCTGACGAAGCCCAATTTCAGGGGTATATTTCACAGAGGAGAAGTGTTACTGTACTACTCAGATGTATGGATCTCTCCGTACCGCAGAGCATAGGCAGCGTCTCCATAGCTGCATGTACGATGAGCTGGCGGTGCTGGTATAGACTTCAAATCCTCACATTAACATCTCTATTGGCACAACATTACATTAACATGTCCAGCATGGCACTGAATGTGTTGACCAGGGGTGGAAATTAACTTGGCAAAATGTGAACCTTTACCAGCCACAAATAAATGTTAACATTCACCAGCCAATTAACAGTAAATCATTATTTTGTGTCCAAATACTACCAACAACTTATACATTTTACCAGCATTTGGATGGTGGCAATTTCCATCCCTGGTGTGAAGATTAGCACAACTTAGCCTGGGAATAGCAGGCACAGAGGCTGATGTTGTAATATTCACTTGTGATATTAATATCCTCAAGGAGCCACCCTCAATCTCCATAGGAAAGAGGCCTGCTTTATTCAGTATGTTATCAAGGCCAACAGTACTACAGAGGTGTTTTACAGCTGTTTTCATCTAGTCTCAACCCCTCCAGACTTTCAACAGCTTAATAAGAGAGACATTCCTAAGCAGAAGCAGGTAACATACATCAGAACCTAAAGTTACCAACATCTCTACTGTAGCCCCTGGTCTCTTTTGGCCTCCTCTAATAACTAAGACCTATCCTGACAACTAAAGTCCATTAGAAGTGATGTTAGACATATTACATATTGCTACCTTCCCTTGCTTATTTCAGCTATAAGTTTAATCAACAGTTTGCTGATTTCTCTATCACTGCTTTAAACATATTCATTACCTCAGTCTTCTCAAATCTGTGATGGAATTGTCAATAAGTGAAGTTTGATCACCTACAGTGTACAGGTAAATGCTGTAATATTGACAATTGTCTGACAATGTCAGTTAAAAGTTTTCAATCCTGTAGTTTATTTCATTTGTCATCTTGTTCTTTTCAGTAGCTAAGAAATTTCAGCCTGCTGACTCTGAAAAAAATATAAAGATCACTGGCTTTGTCTAAACTAAGCAACCAAAATATTTGGCAAGCACTTAAGTTTAGAGAGGGCATTTGCGGCATTGTGCATATAACTGCAGTAAGTAGTTGAACGATCAGTTTGCTTTAACCCCCACTTGTTTTACCACATAGGAATATTTAGATAGTTGGCCTACCCAATCATGGGAGTGGCTATAATATACACTGGCCTCAAAATGGTCAGGAGTATGTTTTGACTGTCTGGCTCAAATTAATGTTCAGAAAAAAAGTGCAATTGTCTAACTAAACAAGCCAGAGAGACATATTGCCAAATATGGATGCAATAGTTCCAGTGCCCAAAACACGTCTGACTGCAAATGCCTGTGGGAATTTCCCTCTCCCATATTTGCTGTTGTACCACTTGTGGAATTTTCCTCAACCATCAATAGGCTTACTTAATGCATTTATAAATGTCTTTTTTCTGGATACCTACTTAGATAGCCTAATTACCCTTATTTAAATATAAGTGGCATTAATCAAAGCAAAAAAATAAATAAATACATAAAAAATAAAGCAGCAAGATATGGCCAAGAAACTGGAAGGGATTTTCTCTCTTTTATTCTATGCCCTGTATAATATGAAATTCTGACTTGGCCTTTGGGAGAGATCAGTTACTAATTGTTACTTATTCTGGTGATTAGGTTAGGCTTTATATGAAGGGGAAAAGACACTCTGTTGCTGAACTATGATGATAGGCTGTTATACATAATTCATGTGGAAAAAAATGGAAAAGGAAAAAACACCACAGTAACTGGAACTCAAGCCCATCTTAACATTTTGGAGACACTGCAAAATGCAAAATTGTTAGGTTTAAAACACTAACATTACTCAAGAACAACCTGCACAAAGAAGACACAGAGAGTTTAGTTTGTTTTACTTGCAAGGAGAGTGACCGGAGACTGCTCAGTTACAATCATCCAAACTCACTCTGAAGCAGTCTCCTCTCTACATGCCTTTTATTTAGGAACGCCCTGGTTACATGAAGTCTCAACTGCTAAGGGAAAGGGTTCGACTAAATAATCCAGTTGAGACCGGTTTTCTCAGTTCTCTTTGCTACAGCATGTTTGTTTCAGTCTATGTTCTAGCACTGGTTACAATTGTTGCATATCCAGGCAGCAAGTTCTGGGTGCGATCAAGTCTGTAGGCTGTTGACGAGGCCAAAAAGGTTACTGAAAAGAACATCCTGTTCTCTCCCATCTCACACACATATTCTCATATTAACATAATACATGGGTTCACAATCTAAAGTAAAACGAAATGTAAAAGCATAAGCAAAGTAGAATAACATTCATACAATTATTCCAACATTTCCCTCCTGTTTATTCGCTTTGCACTATGGTAATTTCTTCCATTGGTTTCTTCCTTGTGAGATTTTTAACCATGAATTCATTCACTAGTACAAGGCAGTACACCCAGAGGGCCTCCTCATAGTCACCTGGGTCCGGAAATAAATCCGGAAAGTAAAAGGATTCGTCATCTTTATTACATTCATCTTGTGCATCATCATTGTCATCAATATCATCATTATCAATTGGCTCAGAGGAAGGTAAGAGAGCATATAAGTTTTTTAAGACATTTCTGTTTTTATGGGTGCAAGAGCAGTGGTAATTATTCTGGTACACAAAACACGAATGCAGGGAATACAACAACATCCACACAAGGTCAGAATTGCTGCAAACACAGCCACAGACATTAATACAGTAGCAACCAGTTGCTTGTATTTGCCAAACATGTCACCAAAACCGTCCCACATAGAAGTGTCCACACCTGAATGAGCCTTCATTTTTCGGTTAAGGGAGCGTAGGCCCTCAATGGCCTTTGTCAGGCTGCCATTTACGGCAGTGTTATTTGGGATGAACGTGCAACACTGATCCCCTAACAGAGAACAAACGCCTCCCTTCTCAGCCAGCAGCATGTCAACCGCTATACGATTTTGGAAGGCCATTAGTGAGGTGGCACGAAGTTGCCCATGGACGGCGGTGAACCCATCTTCAGTTTTATTACCTAATCTCTGCACGTTGTAGTGGATGTAGTTTATTTTGTCTACATTCTTGTTTATAGTGCACCACCAGCAAATGGAAGATTTGAAACCAGCTTTAACTTGGTCAGTAAGTTTATATTCGTCAGGAACTCCCCTAGGGACCCCTATGCTGTCTATGTAAGTAGGATCATTGGCATCAGACCAAAACGGTCTTCCTGCGGCCCGCTTGGGCCTATTTAACCAGTTCTCTGGCATCACACTGTCAACAGAGGTCAAAAGATTCGATACTGTGGTGGGTATTACTGAAACTGGAAGAATTAGAGACACTAGGGCACAGATTCCTGTTGTATTATAGGGGAGTCTATCATACAACTTGTCATCTCCACACCACCACCATACATCACTTCGTGATACAGGTTTAAATGTAATTCTAACATTTACTGCTGTCTTACAGTCTGTAATGTTTAAAATACCCACACGTTTACCTCTTCCCAGTCTTTGTATGCAAGTGAAGTTATTTGGGGCTACTTGGTTAGAGAAATACGGTTTTCGTTCCTCTTCAGACGTGAGGGGAAACACCTCATCCCATTTGCTACAGTTCTTTGAAGGAACAGTCTTATTCATTACATTCACTAAACATTTTTCGTCGAGAGCTGCCGGCACTACCTGCAGTAGTGGCCTTGCCCCCATGCCAATTACACAATCGGTCTTAGCTCTTTCTGCTGCTTGTTCGACCATCAATAACCAATTATTGTCTATCTTTGATATTCCAGTAGTAATTTTAAACCAGTCATCAGTGTCAGGCTCTATAAATATTTTGGCCTTGATAGGAGAGGTCGTCTTAGGGCCGTATGTTATGGCAGGTAAGATTTGTTTAGGGGTATTGACGGTGGTTATATTGGGACATAAAAGTATTGGTACACATGGGTCGTTTGCGTGTGGTCGCCACACACACAAAAGAAGTCCATGGCATGGTAGTTCAGCTATCTCTGGGTCAGCGCTCGTTAACATACTCTCACCCCAATTTCTTGGTTTGCCTAAGGGTACAGTCGTTGTATTAAGGGACAACATTGGTCCCCCACTCGTGAGGGTGAGGGTCAGCTGTCTTTTCCAATTGTTACAATAAGAGTGGCTACCATAGGTATAAAAGGAACCCATTTTTCCCCAGTTCCCAGTGGTGGCACATACCTTGCCCCACCAGTATCCTCTTGTCTTGGTCCCTGCCACATCTAGGTACCAGTCATAGTCACTCCAGCTAGACCAGCGATATCCTCCTATCTCAAAGTTAGTACCAAAGGTAAATATTGCCTGGGTCCTATTGCTTTGATAGCAAAAATACAACTCGCTTGTAGTCTTTGTGTCACCATCAGTTGTATTACAGGGGTTAGTTATCATACCATATTGCAATCTAGACGTGTCTGCCCACCTGAGGAGGGTATATAGCACGACCACGACAACCCCTGTCTTACCCATCTCCCAGATTCGTTTATTCGCCGGTGACAAGCACTGTTTTGAGTAGTCTTATTTCTCTTCCTATGTGGGTTCTAGTCTTTACATATAGCCTTCACCGGTTTTGAGACAGCGGCCACCTATTGTGTGTCGCTCCCTTTGTAGCCGGACTATGCTAGAACTTTATGTGAAGAGAATCAAGATAACTTACAGTGCTGCTCTTCTAGTATTAATTTGCCTATTTTATTGTGTCGTGGCTTATGACCTTCTTACAATGTGACAAATGTATCCATGTGCTTCTTTCAGCTATTTTATCTATTTCAGCTTTTTAGCTATTTTTTGTTTGTTCTGCTGCAACATTCGCCTCATGTAATCTGCTAATGTAGCTTCATCATCACTTTCCCAGTTATTCCTAAAAAATGGTAGCCGGTAGGGTCTGCCAAACATTATTTCATATGGTGACAACCCGCTTGAGCTTGTAATGTTAATATACAGTTTTACCAGGTCTAAACATTTCGTCCACGGTCTTTTAGTTTCATCCATACATTTTCTGAGTCTGTTTTTTATAGTTCCATTCATTCTTTCTACCAATCCTGCACTCTGGGAATGGTAAGCGCAGTGATTCTTTAAGTCTATATGAAAGGCTTTGCCTATTTTGGTTATTATTTGATTTACAAAGTGTGAGCCATTGTCGCTATAGATTCTTTCTGGGATCCCATAGCGTGGAATGATGTCCTGGCACAGGGCTTTAGCTACTGTTTTTACTAGCCCTGTCATCCCTCCTGTTGAGACATGTGTTTTCCCATGGCTCACTATTGCTGCCCATTTATATAAACTCTTCGGTAGTATTGGTCTGTCTTTGCTTCCATTTGGTCATATATAGATGCCCTGTCTTAACACTGCTCCTTTTGCTATTTTTGATTTTATGTCATGCATTTTATGTATTTTTCAAATAAAAACCATTTTACATATGTCTCGGTGGCTCTGATGAGGCAACTAAATCAATTGTTATATTCCTTTATTCAATCTCTATGTCAGGTCGTGTCAATGCCTTACGCTTACAATGCACCCAGTGCTATCGCGCGCAATCCACTCTTTCCCTGTTCCATTAGCCCATGTGACTTTCACGTTCGAATCACGTGGATTGCCCGGGGATGCAAACTCATGGGAAAAAACTGCAATGTATCAATTTTGGAATTCTGGACCACCCCTTTTTTGGCTTATTAAGTTAGGTTTCTCAAAGAGACGCCATTTTCGACAATGGAAGAAGAGAGAGAAAGAGAGAGAGAGGAGAGAGGAGAGCCCGACGGTGAGGCAAGCGGTAAGCGTTAATGTCGATGTTTATTAAAACTTTAAAGACTAAAGTCCTTCAATAATTGGGTATGTTCCTTAAATAATATATTATATTCCATTTTATTCTCAAAGCGAGATTTGGGAGACTGGTCAGGGTGAGCGTGGGGACGGGGACGCGGCGTCCCCCGGGCAGCGGGCCAGTGGTGGCCGTGCCCACCGTGGAGCGACCCCCCGACCTGCCAGGACCTGAGTATGTATTTATTCTTTATTGTTATTTCATTATTATTATTGTTACTACTATCTTTGTGACCATGTATGTATAAAACCGTATATCTATACACCCTACTAGCTATGCTACATATCGCTGCTATTCGATGGAAACCTTGTGTGTCGAAAACAATTGTCTTTTACTAAATAATTAAATACTGTGTTTGTCAAAGTTGGTATGATATCTTTGCCATATGAACAAATGAACGAAATTTTTCTCCGGACAGAAGCTTTATAAGTCACTTATAATTGACTCAGTCACATCCAACTAATCGGGTGATTCTGTTTTACAGAGAACCACGAAGATGCATGGAGGGCACCAGTACCTGTACCTGGTGGCTCATTGGACTTTTATTTTGTTGTGTTTTTTATTTTCTGTTAATTCTTTTCTTGGCCTATTTTAAAGTTATTCGTTTTTAGTTTTTCCCTTTTTTCTTTCTTTCTTTCTTTTTTTTCTAAAATTAAAATTTTACTTTTTATGAAAAAGATGTTTGTGTTTGAGTCTTATTAATGAAGCCTTGTATATGTATCCTTAAGAAAACTAATATGCATGTTAGGTGGAGTTGGTTTGATAACCCATTTTTGCTACACCTATTACTGCAAATATTTATAGTAAAAAAGTATCACTCTTATCAAATAATATGAATGCATACGCTTAATACACTTGAGTTATTTACCAACAACTCCTTGGCCTCTAAAATAACTTTAGAGCTGCATATGTTAGTTTACCTGGCGTAACCATAATGTTTATTACCGTATTATTGAAAAGGAGAAATTGTACACTAATCAAGAGTATTTTCTTGCAAATTAGCATAAAATCTTGTGTTTGTGGACAATTCAGGCATTACTTAGGCAGCTCTCAGTTTAGCAGGGGTCCTTAGCAGGAAACAGGAAGTAGTGCCCTAACTGTATACAATCGTAATACACGAGAGGCAACGGACTGTCACGTTTACCGCTCGTCATTTTGCAAAAACATGGTAATAAAAGGATTATTAACTTATTACGCATGTTGTTTTTGTCTTGTTTTGTTTGGTATCCTGATGACAGCGTGTAATGTGCTAAACATTGATGCATTAGACGTTCACATTAACAACCTTCCGTGTCAATAAACTGTCCGCAAACAATTTGTATACATACGAAGTTATTATGCAAGGTTTATTTTTTTTGACACAATTTAAAACATCCGTGAACAGTTAGTTTACCGTCGAAGTCGTATTATTTTGCACAGTTTCTCAAACACACTATCTTGTGTTTATGATGGTATCGCATATAGCCTACTTAACGTCACCCACGTGACCTAAATTTACTCTTTAACTATTTTTTCATTCAGACAATACAGACACACACATACACCTTGTAACAGAGGACCCAAACTCCTTTTTGCTAGTAACTCTTTAAGGTTAGTCGTGGATAATTTTCCACTGTATCCATATTGTTTTATCCAGTAACATAGGGGCTCTATGGCTGAGGAATCTTCCTTCTCTACTACCTTCCAGTCTTTGCACTGTAACTCTTCAAGGACCTTTTGTTTTTCTTTACTTTATCCCTTTCCCATGTTGAACTAGATTTGGGCCCAGTGGTTCTTAATACCTACAGTATTCTAACACTGGGCTTACTTTTCAACAAGATAGTGATAAACAACCTTTAGTGGTAAAACTCTCTTCAACCCTTTCAGGTGGAGTTTTCTTGCATACGGGCATCCACAAAGGCTCACTATTTGTTCCTTGTTGATTTTGCATAAAACACAATTACCTAGTGGTAATTGTATTTTCTTTCACACACTCACATTCATACTTTCATACACTTGTTTCAACACAGAGGACTCTGCCGTCCTTCGTAGAATTTAACTGTTTGAAACTTATTTTCACACTTCAACACAGAGGACTCCGCCGTCCTTCGTAGAATTTAACTAGTTACACATTAACTAGAGGAGTCTACCCTCCTACGGAATTTAACTGTTTGAAGGTGCTTTTACCTGATAGAGTCTAGAATTGTCAGGGTTTTTTTTTTTTCTCACTGTCTACTTTTTAGCGTATGTCTCACACACTCCTTTTTAAAGAAAAATCTACTCACAACTCTCTGTGTCCTTGGGTCTTCCTTCAACCGTCGGATCCCAGCCAGTAAGAGAGGAACCAGTCCCGGAAAGGGTCTTTATGCTGTGGCCACAGACTTGCCTGGATCTCACTCACCCGCTGGGATCGTCAGGCATCTTGGAATCCGGCTCGAAGGACCAATTTAATGTTAGGTTTAAAACACTAACATTACTCAAGAACAACCTGCACAAAGAAGACACAGAGAGTTTAGTTTGTTTTACTTGCAAGGAGAGTGACCGGAGACTGCTCAGTTACAATCATCCAAACTCACTCTGAAGCAGTCTCCTCTCTACATGCCTTTTATTTAGGAACGCCCTGGTTACATGAAGTCTCAACTGCTAAGGGAAAGGGTTCGACTAAATAATCCAGTTGAGACCGGTTTTCTCAGTTCTCTTTGCTACAGCATGTTTGTTTCAGTCTATGTTCTAGCACTGGTTACAATTGTTGCATATCCAGGCAGCAAGTTCTGGGTGCGATCAAGTCTGTAGGCTGTTGACGAGGCCAAAAAGGTTACTGAAAAGAACATCCTGTTCTCTCCCATCTCACACACATATTCTCATATTAACATAATACATGGGTTCACAATCTAAAGTAAAACGAAATGTAAAAGCATAAGCAAAGTAGAATAACATTCATACAATTATTCCAACAAAAATATAAAACATATTTTGAGATCTGGCACCTTCAAAGAGTTGGACTGATGTCATAGTTATTACAACTGTCAAATAACATTTGAGTTATCATCAAACTAACAGTAAGGGGTTTTATTCTAAAACTATTTATGTTGATTATATTTTTTGTTTATAATGTATTGTACGTCACCTTGGGAAAAAGCATCTGCCAAGAGCCATAAGTATACCATAAACCTAAAACTAGTGTCTATCATGCTGACTGTTGTTTTTGGCAATGTTGTGGTGTGAAAGCTTTTCTTTTTTTTTCAATGGATGGTTCACCTCAGCCCGCAGGAGTACAAAGTGACCAGCCAGGGCAGCTTGTGTGAAAGGTGTGTCTGTCTTTTATGATCGTTATCACACAAGGAACGAACTTTAAGGTGTTGCCAAAACTATACAGGCCTCTAAAAACATTAAGTGGCAAATTGTGTCACAGTGTTAATTGAAATTCTGATCAAGGTAAATCCTACGCTGATAAGAGTTTGTTTAGAGATGAGATTTATTCTTTAAGAGTAGCGATTTGCTGAAGAAAATGTTCCATATTTGGTGTATATCATCAGTGATGGGCAACTTGGATTCAGAGGCTACAATCCTGTGCCACATATTTCAAATCACCTTGTTTTACTGGTGCACCAGTACTGGGGATTTCTCTAATTAACTCCTCTACCTGGCTGAACAGCTGTAATTAAAATCAACTGACTTAGTGAATGGCTGGAACTAACTTGTGGTACGAGATTGTTGCTTGTGAAGCCACGTTGCTCATCACTGTATACCATTAGACAGAAATGTCTTTAAATATAATTTTTGGAGGATACATAAAAGTCGCGTTAGAAATACCTGCTAATACCTTACTTTATCTGCGCCATGATACATTATCAGCAAAACAAACCATTCTGTCTATTTTAGAGTTCCGCTGTGTCATCTTGTTGACTACATCCACCTGCTGCAGTGCTCTCTCTCTCTCTCTCTCTCTCTCTCTCTCTCTCTCTCTCTCTCTCTCTCGTGCTTTCTCTCTCCCTTTCTGTCTCTTTCTCTTTCTCTCTCTCTCTCTTTCTCTCTCTCTCCCTGTCTTTTCTCTCACACACACACTTATGACACTCCTTCATGCTACTATATCCTTTAAAGGCTTCACCATCCCACCCCACCCCATCCCACTCCGCCCCACTCCGCCCCCACCCCCACCCCAACCCCGCCCTCCACCTAACTGGTGCTGCAAGAGAGTGGACCTGAAGGAAGCCATGCGCAGTGACTCAGTCTCCTCTCCATTTGAAAAATTAAAAAGAGGGCCGTTGGCAGGCTCAAATGAAGCTGGCTAAAAGTGCTGAGCTAAGCACAACCCCCTTGATCTCAATCACAAAGGAGGTGCATTGATGTAATGCCCAGCACCCACGCCACCGCAGCAGCCACCGCCTTGGCAAGAGGTGCAGGTTCCGTCATCAGCAAAGCACTTTGATTCGTCCCCCCCCACCCACACATACACTCCACTCCACTCTCCACTAACCACTGCCTTCTTACGTACACACACGCACACACACACACACACACACACACATTGCACTAGCCATTCCCTCCTTACACACACACACACACATAGGCACACACACTCCCATCCCCCCACCGTTGGTACATCAAATATCATTAACAGTGAGGCCACTCAATATTCTGCCTTTTTTAAACCCCCAAACTGCACTGGTGTGGTATGGCGGCTAAGAATAGCAACATCATCCCCTGGAACGGTTTGCGGCACATCTTATGACAAACTCTTCCTCAGTTTAATCTATGTGCTGTGCTTCACTTCACTAATTAAACAGCCGGAGTGTCTTCCCATGCACACGTGCCTTACCATTTATTAGTACAGTAGGCTGTAGTATATCAAACAGGGTTGCACACATATTAGATGGTCATTTTTTATATAAAATATATTAGCTATATAATTTTATATTTATTATGTGTTTCTATCTTTAAATCTAGCGGCATAGCATAATAGATATTATGGAATACTCCAGATGATAGATTTGTTTTGTGTAAATTTGTTTTATTCTGAGAAATTAAAACAGATGTCATGTAAAATGTGCCTTTGAGTTCGGTCAGACCTTAACATTGGTGCCATCCCTTTGTACTAAGATGTGTTTGCATCTAAGGATATGCAGGCTGCATTTAAGTCTCTAATACAATAGTTACCATATTTGGGTTAATACTGCTCTCTAGTGGTTATTTTGATTAATAACGTCAAATCAATACGGCACTCTTTCCACCTAGACGGGCATTTAGAAATCAAAGACCTCCTACGATGCCATATCCACAATCTCAAAATGTTAACAAAAGTGTGTGGATCAAAATTTTGCAGGTTCTTCATTGGTCTCTGCTACAGCTTAACACGAGGTTTTATTAGAATCATCTGAATAGTTTTAGGCAAATTCGGCCAAAAATCGGACAGAGATATTTAAAAAAAAAAAAATGATATTCGAAAATTAAAATGATATGGTCAGGTAAAAAGTGAAGGGGATTGTTAATCAGTTTTAGCTGTTTTGGTGTTAATGAAATGAACAACAGGGGCACTAGAAGGGCAGAGACCACTACCAAAAATAGGAATGGTTTTACAGGTAAAGGTTTTGTATTTATCTAAGGTCAGTGTCAATATTGGTAGTATGAGGTGATACCTGGTACTTACAGAAGTTGCACTGGTAGACCAACTTTTCCAGGTTTTTACATCAACACATGCTAACACCCGAAACATTGTTGTGTCTCCCAGCACAGTCTCAAGAGTATGGAAGAGTTTCAAGGGAACAGACAAATGGACAGGGCCATAGAATGTCCTTAACCCATCAGCAGGACATGTATCTGCTCCACTGTGCAAACATGTAGAGGATGACAACTGCCAGAGCCCTACAAAAAGACCTCCAGCAAGCCACTGATATATCTTCGTGAAGAAACAGACTTCATCAGGGTGGACTGGGGTCCAATGTCCACTAGTGGGCACTGTGCTCACTGTCCAGCACCATGAAACTTGATTACCATTTTCTGTGGAACACAAGAATTAGCAAGTGTGTCACTGAGTTTCTCACAGATGAGAGCAGACACCCTGAACACATGTGACAGACTTGAAGGGGTCTGCAGAAGCCATGGAGAATGTTAAGCTGCCTGTAACAATGGTGCAGTGGGGGCTTGGTTCCTTCTGCTATACAACAATGAGTGCAACAAAGTGCAATTAACACACTTAATCAGCTAAATCCTCTGTTATGTTGAGATGGGGCGTTTCGAAGGGCCCAGCATGGACAGGGCCCTTTGATAACAATAGTATTATTAATATTTAGAAGGCCAAAGACTTCTACTGGAGTTCCTGGTTGAGCATGACCATGGACAGAGAGTGAATGTAAAATAGTCAAACAAAAAGAAAGGCACCATCATCGTTTAAATCCTCTGTATGCCAATGGGTTCACTGTTGAGAGTTAAGTCAAGGGCCAAAAAAAAAGAAAACAAAAACAAAGCAATTCTTTGCAACGGCTGGCTTATTTCATTGGAGGTATAGAAATCATTTGGTATAAGGTATACCTTTAGATGCACTAGATTCAAGCATGTATAATAATCTGTATCTTTATGGTTTAACTTAAAAATGTCTTAAAGCTTTAGAAACTTTTGTACACACAAATATCATACAGTAACATAAGGTGTAAATGTATATATTTTACAGTAAAACTCTGAGAAAATATATTTATTAAACATGCCAGTGTGAATAACTAGATTTATCGGTTTATCTTCCCACAGAAGTGACAGGGTCCTTTCTTAGGCTTCTTTTTCTCAGATGTCGACCCCTGCGAGGTGGTAGGTACAGGAGCAGCAGCGGCAGGTGCGGGTGCGGCGGGAGCTGGCTCCTTGAAGTTGGTCTAGCTTGACCTGACGAATCTTCATTTCGAGGTCTCTAGAGATTCTGGAGGCATTCTGCAACACATCCTTTAGCTTGGTGGCGCTGTTCTCCCAGGTAGTTGACATCACCATCTTCGTTCCTTGACGAACCTCTGGGAGCAACCCATCCATGAAAACTGCTTTAGCCACCTGCTGAGTGGATTCACTCATGTTCTCAGGGTTATCAGCTAGTCCCGAGTGCAATGCAAACACGTCTGCAAAGCGTTTGAAGTACGAGTCTACTGATTCATCAACTTCTTGGCGGGTTGAAGTGATCTTGGTCCAATCCACATTAGCACGAGCCTGATCTTCAATCCACCTCTTGATAGCAGCCCATCCTTGCTTTAGGGATGCCTCTGTTCCGACGCATACCTCATCCAGTTCGGCTTTGAGTTCCTCTGCTTCGCCATCCTCCATATGGAAGGAGAGGATATCTTCACTGACCAAACAACCTAAGTTATTGTATTATGTTCCCAGGGTCTTCACAATAAATCAACTGTATGAAGATGTGAGAGCAACCCTGAGCAAGACTGTATTGGACAAACTCCAAGTCGTCTGGTGATATGGCTGAGGAAGAAAAGGCCAAACAGCAGGTCATGAGGGTGACTCTGGAGAAGCTGATGGAAGACAAAGAGCTGGAGGCCTCCAGGGAGATAGAGAAGGAGAACTGGGAAAGAGAGAAAGAGAACCTGGTGGAATCTGCTGATGCTGCCAGACATGAGGAATCAGTGTTGGGGAGTAACGCAATACATGTAATTCAGTTACGTAATTTAATTACAAAATAAATGTAACAGTAATACATTACAGTTACTGGAGAAAAATGTGTAATTCAATTACAGGTACTTTTGATTTTTTTCAAAATTACAATTTGAATTACATATTAATATTGTCAGCAAAACCTTGCTAAAAGAGTCTATATTTTAAAAAAACTGTTTCGTGTGCTTTTCTTATAGCCTACAAAACATCCCTGTAGCCTACAAAAAATCCCTGTTGCCATTTCCCTCCACAGTTGGATGTGAGGCTTTCTGTTAAAGTGTATCACTTCTACAGCGCCACCATGTCTACTAGTACATGCCTTTGGATTCTGGGTCTGAATTTCAGTTGCTAATAACATACTACCAGCAATGTCTGTGTTATGCTTTAAAAAGAAAGAAAAAAGACTGTGACCTGTTTGACAACTCAGATTGATTTTCCAAAAATGTGGCTTAAAGTCTGACCTTGTGGTGTTTATATATATATGAGCCTTTGTATTGTATATATATGTATTGAAAGGCTCAATAGTGTTCAGTGTTTTTTTTAAGGTCAACACTGCCAGTAAAAATGTTTACGAGGCCAAAATCATGAAAACATTTGAAAAGTAATCAAAAAGTAATCAAAAAGTAATAAGTTACGTTACTCAGATAAAGTAATTCAAAAAGTTACACTACTATTACATTTTAAACAGGGTAACTTGTAACTGTAACGAATTACATTTCTAAAGTAACCTTCCCAACACTGTGAGGAATGGATCAAAAAACGTGACAACGTGACGGAAATGCTGTTCTGACTGAACATGGCGATGGAGGAGAGAGAGAAGGGGAGAGAGAAAAATGTTTGTCTGTGGAGCAGGAGCATAAACACATACTCTCTCTCCCTGAGATAACAGTGGAGGGAAAATGATGGGTAAAGAGTCAGAACGTGTCATAAAGGATGCTGCCACCTGGGAGCGCTTGTCCCGGGAGGGAACTACACATGCCATGTTGTTTAACTGTTGGTCTTCTGAAGATATTAAGTTACATCTACACAACACAGAGGGACATTGTGAAAGTGCTGTGTTTGTTTTGTTTCTTTTTTTTTTTTTTTGCAGGCACAAGAAATGGCTACTGGAGAGACCAACTGTCATGACTGAGACTGGAACCAGGGAAACAAGACAGAACAGGAGAGGACCCAATTGCGTTAGCGTGGCCCCAGAGGCCTTTATTGACAGACACATAGACAGGGTACACAGGACTGGGCACACGGGGGCAGAGTCAGGGTACAGGGCGGACAGGACTGGAACAGAAGCAGCCTGCGAAGCCGAAATGCCTGCGAAGCCAGTCGGTAGCATTGCGAAAACGTCCTTTCCTGTAAGGAATGCTTCAAGGGCTGACCTTTGCTCTATTTTCAGAGAGAACTTCTCTTTGAATTCTTTCAAAACAGCAGCTACAGCTACATTGAAATCTTGCCTTTGCTCCACGTTCGCCATGTTGACAGTGACTGAGGTACATTTCCGGTCGCTAAAATACCGTGTCATTGCCTTTTTGAAATGCTAGATTTTTATTGGTTCCAGTTTCTCTGTTAATGTAGAAACGGTGTAGACAGGGAGCTTGGCCAGACTGACTTGCAAGCGAAATTCAAATGCAGCGGCACAGGAAGTATGGGCGTGCCCAGTCTAGCAAACACTGGGACTGGACTTGAAAACTCAAACAACAGGCAGAAAAACATGACAAGACAGAGTCGGGAGTCAGAATGCTGTGAAACATACCGTGGGTAGCAAATGAACCGACAGGGAGGGAGTGAAAAACCAGGGCTTAAATAGTGGAAACTTAACGAGAGAAAACAAGGCTAAACGAGGTTGTGCAGGTGCAGCTAATAATCAGGGAACAAGGAGACGAGGCAGACAGGTGAAGCAGATACAACAGGAGAACAGGGAGACGAGGCAGACAGCTAGGGCAAATTTAACACGGAACAAGGAGACAAAGATTCACAGGTTAGGGAGATTGTGGCAGTGCAGGGTGTAAAGAGAATAATTGAAACTAATAATGTGATCAGGGGAAAACAAAGGAAAAACACAGCACTGCCAGAAAACCCCAACGGAACACCGTGACACCAACAACCAACAACCCAACAAAAAAGCACAGTTGCCTTGGAAAAGCTCAAATTAAAACATAAAATCCTTTTATCTAGCTCATGATTTATATAATCTAGATCATTATTAACCCAAACATTGTATTATTATTTTGCATTTTCATAGACCCTCTCCAGCCAGATGGAAATGAAGGGAATTCTTCTTCAAAACCAAACAGTCTTGGATAAGATTGCAATGAAGTTTGGAAAGAAGAGAGAGTGCCTTGTGGCTGAATTTATGAGGAAACAAGAAGAAAGCATGGCTGCTGAGCTAAAAAAGAGGAGAAAGCAGGAGGAGAAAAATGAAAAAGGAGCTTGAGAAGATACAGAAGGCAGAACCGAAAGAACATAGAAGAAGAGAAGCCGAGATAAAAAAGGAGGCCCAAAAATTGGCAAAGAAGAAGACAGCAGAAGACGCGGCAGAAAATAGGCAGCCAAGATTTTGTTTCTGGTGGTAATCTTCCAGAAAAACTCAACTGCAATAACATTGATTCATCATAACAAAAATGAATCAATGTGCACAAGTGTTTTTTTTTTTTTTTTACTACTACCAAAGACATATTGTGTGAGTTTTCAAGTTGTTTATAAACTAAATCCAATGTAGTGTGTGTTAGTGTGAATAGCAATTATTATTATTATTATTATTATTATTATTATTATTATTATTATTATTTTGCTGTGTATGTGTTCTTTTGTTGTTGATATGCCTGTCTGTGTCCCATGTCTTGTGGCAGCAACTGTACTGCAAATACAATTGGCCCATGGGGATCAATAAAGCTCTAACTAACTAACTAAATTTGATTGTTCCCTTTATAAGTACAGGCTTATTAATGAATAATTATTGTCACCAACAAATTAAAGCGTTCTGGTAAGTTTTGAATGTGTTATCAATATAGCCTATATTGGACGCAGGACCTCTACGACCCCCGAAGCTGCATGCTAATATATATTATAATGTTTAAGTTGCTAAACTCTACAATTAACAAGTCCCCAATACGGGAAAAAAACTGTTGTGGGATATCTGGTGTTGTTGCCTACTACCTTGATACCCCTTTAACCCTCTCTGTTACCGTTCGCGTCGATCGATGTACATCTTTGCTCTGAGATCCATTGCATTTCCTGCACTTCCAGGAAAAGAAATAGATAGTCAACGTCGTTGTTCTGGGTAAGCGGCTGATTCAGAGGCAGACATGGTAAGGATGAATGGATATTATTTTAATCATTTTACCAATTCACATGCGTTTGGAATATGATTCTGTTTGATGTTTTAGTGCTATACTCAGACCTAAATGGACATCTAAATGACTAAGCTGTTCCTTAAACTGTATAAAATAGGTGGCTAAAAGTGATGTTAGCTAATGCTAGTTTGAGACCGTGAGTAAGCTAAAACTAACTCACACGAGCGGACTACCTAGCTTGGTGGCAGTGTTGCTTTATTGTTTATTGCCGCTGTATTCTGATCCAAGCAAGTGTTCGCAACCTAATTTTCTTTCCTTCATTTGGGATTACACATTTTTCGCATTATAAACTAATTGAAAGGCTAAATACTTCAGTCGTGCTGGTCTTGCATGCCAACTAAGCTAGTTTTGGTTTGCTAGCCGTTGTGAACTTGATTCACTGCGTAAAGAACTTGATGGCAACGTCAAGTCATACTAATTAACTTAATTGTATTTACGAAGTGGCGTAGATGAACAAAACAATGCATCTAATAACAGATGGACATTTATTGCAAAAGTGTGTGCCGTTAGGTATCACTTATGTAGGTGGCTAACTGGCCAGCTTAGCAGCCAGCTTCAGTGTCAGTGGACAATACTTTCGATTTGCATTGAACTACTTAATATGAGGTAGTGGCATCACTGTAGCAGTAGCTGACGACTGGTACGGTTGTTGCATGACAGAATATCCATATTTCTATGGTAGACATTTATTTTATTAATTGTCTGTTATTTAACCGGTGTCAATTACTTACCTTTTGGGTTTAAGTGCATTAATATTCCACTATAACTAAAGTATAATTGGATTCAGTAAGAAGAGTGACTTCTGTCCCCTCATGGTCATTAGACATAGTAATATTATGCCAAATTGTGTCGTGTCGTGAAATTAGATATTATTGTTACCTTGTTGGTAATATGTGATTTTCCTCCTTCAGTTCCGCAATCAGTATGATAACGATGTCACTGTATGGAGCCCTCAGGTAAAGTAAAATCACATTACCTGTTTTTGTCTTTGTTGTTTTGCTGTGCCAGGTTTGTTCCTCAAAGTAACATGATGTATGTTGATTTGTTAGGGACGCATTCATCAGATTGAGTATGCCATGGAGGCAGTAAAGCAAGGATCTGCCACAGTTGGACTCAAATCACGCTCCCATGCAGTTCTTGTGGCTTTGAAGGTAGAGTTCACGCTTCACTGTATTCTTAAACTCCATCAACATTCCTTATTATGCTAAGGTCATAGTAATTACAATGATTATACTTGCTAGCCTATGTAGTGATATGGTAACATGCAAATCAGGCTATTAAATGGCTAAATGTACTCATCTGAAATGATGCTGTTAATAGTTTCTATATCAAGAGTTTTGCTTTCATGTCCCTTACATTGCTTTGGGTAAATACACCTGTTAAAATATACATTGTTTTATATATATTGCAATTATAGAGAGCTCAGTCAGAGCTTGCGGCCCACCAGAAGAAGATTCTCCATGTTGATAACCATGTGGGCATCTCCATCGCTGGACTGACCGCAGATGCTAGGCTGCTTTGGTAAGAATGACCTCTCCTCTTAACTGTAGGTCAGTCTGTAGACATTGTGACTTGGCGTTCTGGAGATGATGGGTTTAGCCTAATTCCTCAGGATCTTAAGGAGGGATTTCTTTACCTTTATAGATACAAAACTCTAGCGTGGGGTGCATACATCCAAATGAATTGTAAAAGGTTACAGATAAAAAAAAGTCAACTGAGGAAGAGTCTGAGATCTGCACACATTACAAAACGGTTCTTCAGTGTTTATTGCAAAATAAGTTTCAATCGTGAGATTGAGAATGCCTGATGTCATGACTGAAATGTTGACTATTTTGTGTTACAACTTTTTGAGTCATTTTGTAACAGTGTGCAGACCTCTTTGATTCTACCTTACCTTATAGATGTCATTGAACATGTAAATGCCTACCCATTGTGTTGTCTAACATGTTGATTTGATACGATAACGCACTTGTGTTTTTGTCTTCTTTATCACAGTAACTTCATGCGACAGGAGTGCTTGGATTCACGATTTGTGTTTGACCGACCCCTTCCAGTGTCTCGCCTTGTTTCACTAATTGGAAGCAGTATCCTTTTATTCTATAAAGAGCTTTGTAGTTTTATGTGTCTGTGATGGTTCTGTTACCCAGCAAGTTTTTAAACTAGACAGACCTTTAACCCTCCAAAACAGAAACCCAGATTCCCACACAGAGGTACGGAAGGAGGCCCTATGGAGTGGGACTTCTTATCGCAGGCTATGATGTAAGGGCTGCTTGCTGTTAAATTTTATATGAAGAAGCCAGTGATGATCAGACCAAGAAGATAAGAAAAGTGCTGTATGTAGGATTGTGGCCAAAACTGATATTGCAATCTAATTCAGAATACTGTAAAGCATTGTTCTCTCCTCTAAAGGTCGGAGGCTAACCACAAAATCAAAACATAAACAGAATTTCCAGACTGAAAATTAAATTTTAAAATGAAACATTTTGTGGCTGTGCTGTTGTTGCCAGGGAAACCAGTATTTGTATACTACAGTATAACGAGACCATGTTTTGATTACTTGCTGTGTTTTTTTTTAAACGTAGCACCTTCAAATTTTTATTCTTCGTTTTCAGGACATGGGGCCCCATATCTTCCAGACCTGCCCGTCAGCAAACTACTTTGACTGCAAAGCCATGTCTATCGGAGCCCGCTCTCAGTCTGCTCGCACTTACCTAGAGAGGCACATGGAAACCTTCCTGGACTGTGAGTCGATGGTCCTCAATTCTCACTGAAATGGCCAGTGTAGTCTGATGGTGTATAGCAGGCATGGGTAATCTGGCTTCACAAGTTACAATCTAATGCCAAGTATTCACACTCACCTGGTTCTACCTGTGCAGTTAACACAGGTGATTTTAGTAATAAACTCTTTTATTAGAGTTGTCTGGAACAAATATGTGGTATTGGATAGTGTCTTCTGAAGCCAGGTTGCCCATTACTGTTGTATACGACAAATGGTGCCAGTTCTTGTCAGTCTCATAGTTGCTTGTCTGCAGGTAATCTGAATGACCTGGTGCAGCACGGCCTTCGTGCGCTGCGAGAAACCCTGCCCGCAGAACAGGATCTCACCACCAAGGTTAGAATTTCAGCTAGATTAGCTTTTCACCCCTCTAGTGTTGCAGGTTGTCAGGGTGAGCTGCCTGGTTAATATACTGGTCTTGTTCACCTCCAGAATGTCTCCATCGGCATTGTGGGGAAAGAGATGGAGTTCAAAATCTATGATGATGATGATGTCGCACCTTTCCTTGAGGGACTGGAGGAAAGGCCACAGAGAAAGGTGATTTTGTTTTTCTTAAGTTTTAGTAAGCATTCAACATCATTGCTTTTCCTGGGAAATGCCATGTAAATGCCATATACATTATCCCATTAATTAGTAGCAGGTAAATCCACTTCTTCCAAAGACACATTCACAAGGAACATTTAACTTAGCACCTCCACTTTGTAATTAGTTTGAGGTGGTTTCATGTTACAGGCTAGCAGTCCAGCAGCATGACTCCCTGTAAGAGGGAATTATTTATCCAAGAAAGGCTGTTCTTGGTTTCCTGTTTTCTCCCCCAACAGTTCCGTTTAAAAATGCATTTAAAAGTATGCATTACACTGGAACACTTACTTTGAACTCCTGCCAAACGTATTTAAGGATATTAGAAAAGTACCTCATAGAAATGTTCTGTTTTGTGGCAGTGCAAGCAATCCACCTTAATCCTGTCCATACGTAAAGCCAAAATCTGAATTTTACAGAGCATCAGTGATTTCTTTTCCTGATTCTGTTTAGCTGGCACAGTGTAACACATTCACAGAATAGAAGTGGAACCATGACGATGTCAGTTGTTTCCTTGGCTTCTGACATCTGATCTGGTGAAGTAGGCACCTTTTAGCAGCTGGACCCTGTAATGCCATAACCACAGCAACCTGTAGCCCTGGTTAGACAAGCCCAATGGATGCATTAACCAAATGCATTAGTCCTTTGCTCCATTTGTTTTTAAAATGACAACTTGAGGCTCTCGGATTATTTTATGTTCCATTGAGGCTCTCAAGCTATGTGTTTCGTTGAGCATGGATTCTTGATGCCAGTAAATTGTTTTGTTGCAAGTTGCTGTTAAAATCAAGGCCATTGTTTGCCCTCCTCTAACCATTCTACTTGTTTGATGCAGGCCTGCTCAACCAGCTGATGAGCCCATGGTGTACTGAGTCGGCCAATGAACATCCAGGATTCTGTTGAACTACAGAGCCACGGTCAGCAGCTCTGTATTCTGCTCAGCTACCAAACCACAGCAGCTGCTGCTTCATGGAGACACTGCAAGCAAATGGCTGTAATGTAATACCATATAAAAATTATTAACTTTTGTGCCATCAGCACACTTGACAAGTAGGATGTCTGTTTTCTATCTGTATGAGGTTTCGGATCCAATTAAAAATGTTTTGTTTTCTGATTGTTTGTATGGTGGCTCATTAATCTCTCTCTAATCTTCATGTCAGTCTGTAGTCTCATATGTCATTAGTCTTTTTTTGTTTTTGTTTAAAAGACAACGCTTACAAAACAGACAGAACTCTAAGGATCAAGTGGCCACACTCCCACTGCATTTCCATTAACTAACTGTATTTGCTTTATAACTCAAATACCACATGGCCCCTAAAAAGGTAGGAAGCTGCCTTTTTGAGGTTTCATAACATTACTACAACACACCAAGCAAGAGGATTACATTAATTTATTTAAGATTTAAGTATTTTTATTCAATGAGTGGTATGGTAAAGGCAAAATGCAAATATGTGTCTTGCATATCAGTTGTTGGTGTGATTATACACAAAAAGGGAAAAAAAGACATTCACATTATATATAAATATAAAGTCTATTTAAAATCTAGTTAACATATGCAGGAAGACGGACAAGTTGCCAAAAGATCATATTACATGTGTTTAAGAACAACAGAAAGATATGATTGAACACAAAAATTACATATGCAGTGTTTGATGAACATTATTTCTGTAAGCTTTCACTGTGCATGAAAGCTAATACATTAAGTCCCAGCCTTTTTGAGGAACGGAGAAGCAAAAGGACTGTCAAAGAATGGCATCAGGAAGCATGATCAAACAAGCCCTGAGATATGGTCCCTTTATTGAATGGGACCTTCATAAAATACAGTAGACTGTCTACACATTTTAGGGCAGCTTATGATAGAGTGAGCAATTAAGATAGTTTAAAGCTTAGTATCACAAAACATGGGCATGCATACACCTTAGAATAGGGAAACCTCTTTTCCATGTCTTATGTGTTCACAAGCATGCTGACATGTTTAATTCAGTGAGCCAAGACTATGAAAGAGTAGCGAAAAAGGAAAGCACTACAGGTGTATGCATAATTAAAGGTCTGTTTAAAGAGAACAGAAAAAGAACTCAATGTGTTAATTGATCCTCTTTGGTAACTTCTTGCTTCTTCTTCTAAGCTGGGCTGAGGCTGAGTCACATTCTGAGAGGACTGACGTCCAGACGGCGCAGTCCTCATCCTTTGTAGCATGCTTCAACTCTAAAACTTGATCTTCACCAATATATTCCTCATCCTTCACAGCATGCTTTAACTCTAGAACGCGTTCTTCACCATCATGTTCCTCATTCTCCATCAACTGATCCAATGTCTCCTCATCATTTAAAGCACAGTCATGATCTCCGGTTTCCTCCCTGAGCACACTGTTGTCAGAGATTCCATTTATGGCATCTTCAGTTAGCCCAGGCCATATGTCTTGAATTGTACCCAAGGTCTCGACATCGTTCTCGTTAGTTGGGTCTGTCATTCCCTCATCTTCTGGCCTCTCGATCCACTCGTCTTCCCCATGCTGGTAGCCGTGGCTGTGACCATGCTGGCAGCACCCACTCTCTGGCCTTGGGTCAGTATCTTCTGGATCGTCTGTTTCAGTGATAATAAGACAACATCTAAAGCAACTAGTTTAAATATTACACACTTAATTCTAGTATCAAACCTATTGTCTTTTTTGTGATTCACGAAAGAGGTGGCAAAATAAGCCGATTTATTCTTGCTTAGTACTGACAGGTGGCAAGTTTTCATAATTTCTAAGTGCACTCTATTCAAAACGTGGAATAAACTCCGTTTTTTTTTCTCAGACCTGAGAACTGAAATGTATTAAATCAGTGATGGCAACTTGGCTTCAGAAGCTACCATACATTACTATGTATTTGTTCCAGCCATTTATTTAATCCGCTGATTCTAATTAGCACAACTCTTTAGCCAGGTAGGTGAAATCATCTGCATTAACTACACAGGTAAAACCAGGTGATTGGAATATGTGGCACAGGACTGTAGTTCTGAATCCAGGTTGCCATCACTACTTAAATGTATGGTATGCAAAATTGTATGGAAATTTATTCTATATCTCCAATACACCTATTCCAAGGAGGTGTGGAGTAGAGTGTGGTGAATTCAAAATTTTAATAATTTCCCTGAACTATTCAAAAAGAGTTATTGCATAATAATGTTTGTTATTTCTCCTAAGTAGAATGACAATATGCTAAGTATATGCTTATTATGTAAATATATTAGTAAAAGGTACTGTACCTTCCCAGTGTTGTGAACATGGGCTTTCTGCTTTTTCCTCGGGAGTAATACCCTCCAGCAGGCTGCCCTTGTTCATCATCTGGGTGATTTCCTTAAGCTGAAACAGCAGCTTCTCCTCCTGATCTGCACTCACTCCCTTTATCCGTCTGAGGAGGGCAGAGATCAGACCGTGTCAACTGAGTATGAAGCACTAGATGAAAAACCAGTGTGTCCCCTAGAATTTAGTTGTAGCAGCCGTGCTGTCAGTACAGAAATGCTGTTAACTCCACTATGATAGCGGGTGCAAGGGGAATATTAGAAAATAATACCATACTCCTCGAAAAACCTGAGTTAAGAAATGGACAGAATGAGACCTAGAAATAAGCTTCTGGATGAAATGCTTACACTGTGTGCAAATGAAAGTCATTACTTTGGTGGTAATTTAGAAAACAATGGAAGGACATACCTCTCAGGACTTTGGCCAGCCTTGGAAACGATCCTTTCCATCACCTCCTCTGTCTCCTTCAGCTTCTCCTGGAGCTGAGCCAGCTCAAAGTCAGCTGGAGACGAGAAAGATAAACAACTAGATATAAGACTTTGAGAAAAGTAATAACTATACCATTACTATGACTAGGACTGGCAGATTTCTATGACAGTCATGGAAAAGTACCATGCCCCTACTAGATCACATGAACTCAGCGGTCAAACTACAAGACTTTTGTAGCTTCATAATACTGAGGAGGCCAGCAGCCTAACCAATGATCTTGATCTTTTGTTCCTGGCCTGAAACTAAAACACTTTATTGTTGTCTTGTACATCAGTAACCATGAGTATTACATATAAATAATAGAACTGTCAAAAGTCTCCTACAACATTACAGCTATGTTTTAATTTACTTTACTGCTCAGGCCATTTAATGTCAAACATATTTAATCACCTTACTAAATATGATCTAAATTCAGAACTCATGTTCAGACCTCATGTCCTCTTTATCCTCTACACTTCTAAAATAGCTCCAAACTCTCATTTACTACGTAATGTAGTGCAAATTTAAGAGGATACTTTAAGAGGTCACAATAGAGCAATACTTTATTTTTAAACATTTCCATCAGTTTTTTAGGGACTTTACCACCAGTCGTGATTAAGAAGTAGTCATAAAAACAAATATGAACATCAAAAAATAATTACAAAACAAGCTGGTCTAACAACAAATATGAAAAGTGCAGATAAAAAAGAACTTACTGATTTTTCGTTTCATGTTCTCTGACCTGATTGCTGTAAATCTACTTTCGGGTGGCTTTGAAGTCCCTTTTGATGTTATCTTTTAAAGAAAAAAGTTATCACATTGATATGATTTGCAGCATATTTTCCATCTCCCAGGACCATTGCAATGACCTTGACTAGGACTTCTGATTGTCTTACTTTATTATTACAATCACTAGCACTAAAAAGCATGTCAAACCATGTTTTCTATGTTTCATATTGGTTGGTCATACTGGTTGCCAATGTCCAACAGTAGTTTCACCTGTGCCTTACCTTGAAGAGGATGTACAGGATGTACAGAAGGATCCCAAACCCATAAATGGGGACTATCTGACCCGCGAAACTGGACTTGCCACCAGGTGCAACCCCTGTGCCTCCTCCACCTTTGGCACGCGCAATAGCTTCAGGGTTGTGCGCTCGAGAGAAATGTGCGCCGCTACCTTTCTGGGCCTCTGGTGCCAGCTGTCTTCGTACCATGGGAGGGTAATGCCCCGGTCCACCTAACATGAAACATTTGAATGTTGAGCAATGACCAGACGAGATTACTTAAACCACTGTCTTATTATTCACTACTTAATGATCACCAGGTAAAGATGAAGGACCCGTCGCCTGGGACATGTACTGGCTAAAGTAAAATGACTAGCCCTGAACTGAAAGGCATGCACTGAACGCTATTCAAAACCACTATTCCTCGTCGACGCAGGTGTAGATGTCAACCCACTGCAAATACATTAGAAATAGGTTACCTTTCTGGATAATCGACATGGGTGATGTATATGCCTAGTCTACAATCCACAATGTCAAAATAGCAGTATACGCCTCCAGTCACTAAGCCAGATCCCTAAAAATCTTACCTTCTGCTTGTGGATTGTCTTTTTTGCTTCGCGACAGAAGCATTTTGGGAAGGAGCAGTGCAACGCACAGCACTAGGCACGATATAAGAGTGACCTTTTGAAATGTTGACATCGACATTTTCGTTTTTAAAATAAAATCAATGTTAAATACTTAATGTTAACAGACTAACTTACTCCTCATCTGCATTGTTTACATTACTAAGGCTACGATGTACATGTACTCCAACTAGCCTACATCCGTGCTCCGCTTTCTCCAGAAGCGCATCAATGTCCTAACTACGCCGATGGAGGACAGTGTCGCTTGTCATTGGGTAGAACAGTTCAGGCTTAACCAACCGAATGCAGAATTTCAACGAAACTGAAATCCACATTGTCGACATCGAAATAAATGCGCATTAATATAGGCATGTTAATGTTATGCGTTTGCCATATTGTAAGGGCCATACATGATGTAGCCTAAATCTGCATTTATAGGCCATTCATCGAAGACAATGAAAAATAAAACTAAAGAATCAGTCTTTTTCAGTTAAATATAGAGCTACCCCAGCACCAATAACATTTTCAATCTTTGCCGACCGGTGGCCTGAATATGTTATGTTTTTATTACCCTCCCTTTGTATCCAGCTCACAGCAAGCGGCTGGTTAGACAAACAGAAAGGAGGCATGCGCCCTCTAGCATAGTTGTGTGTGTGTTGCAGATATCTTTCAATACTATGGGATGAATGTAAATGTGTTCACACAGACCTTCACAAGTTCTCAGCAGTTATGAATATGATGCTATTGGCTATTGAAGTCTAATGAAACTACACTTATATATCTTGCCTTATTTCCAAGCATCATGTCGGGAATGACACAAGGCATTACTCTTCTCTTTACCGTTCTAATACAATTTTAATCTTCTCTACTATTTATCCAGGGAGTTTATCGGAACAGTAACAGTTCTGATTTTTTTTTACATGTAAAAATCATCCTTACTCTCACTTACCTTACTATTGTAACTGCAGACAACTAAACTAAATGTTACATCACTTGTCAGAGGCGAGACAGACAAGGACCAAATCAAGTCACGTTCAAAAACAGTTTATTGAAGGGTTGAGGGGAAAGGGGAGATTGTGTGTGTGTATCCCGTAGGAGTGTCTCTGCTCAGCAGTGGAGATGGATGCCCACACACACACACGACAGGCAGGCAGGAGAGCTGGGCCGGTGACAGACAGGCAGAGGTACAGATAGGGGCTGGCAGGAATTGAAGTCACAAGGCAGGCCAGGTTTACCGGGGCAGTGGAGCAGACAGATCGGGGTACGGTACAGGAGTCAGAAGTGGTAACCAACAAGCGGGAGAGCAGTCCGAAGACCTTTGCAGTATTGCAGACAACCTGACAACAACACCTGGAAGACAGGGCCTATATATACACAGTGATTAAGACAGGAGATGCAGTGCAACTCGTAGCCAATAGAGGAGCAGAGTTGGTGCAGCTGGGGCTAATCAGAGCGGGGAAGACAGGCAAATAATTGAAATTAGTTGAGTGCTCGTTAACTGGCAGAGGGAGTGAGCTCATGACACTATATGCTATTATCCATACTGATCGTAATTAACACAGCTTATCAGTTAGCCTATTTACCTATTTATCCTGCACAGGATTTTTGCTTCTCAGAGCCAGAATGTCCATCTCTGTATAGCCTCTTGTAGATCGTCTAAGTTATATAACTTTTATTTCACCTCAGACGCTACAGGTGGGGACATGTACCTGCAGCCTATACACTAAACCCAAAACACCAAACACATCACAAAGAAAGCCCAGCAGTGTACTTTTTGATGAGGCTGCGAAGCTCACCTCCCCAACCTCCATCTTGAAACATTCTACAGGGAGACTATTGAGAGCATCCTCAGCAGCAACATCACAGCATGGTTTGGCAACTGCACTACTGCAGACCGGGAAGGCCCTGCGGCAGATTGTGAGGATGGCCGAAAAGATCATTGGAGCCTCTCTGCCTCCCTCTCAGACATCTACAACACCCACTGTTTAGACAAATCCAAGAACACTGTAAAGGACACTCGCATCCCTCTCATGGACCCTTCCTAATGCCATCAGGTAGAAAGTTCTGCAATATCACTGCACCTCCAGAAAGGAAGAACTTTTTTCCAGGCAGTCAGACTGCTTAACAACCTATAGTGCAATGTAACAGTCTTGTAATATAATCTAGCAACATAAAATGCAAACTAGCACAAAGCACCTTTATGTCTCTCGCTCTTATTCTTTGCTTCTAATATCTTATGTAAAAAAAAAACAATAATAGATAATAGCCAATACAGCTCTGTTACAAGCCATGTCCTGTCTAGTGTGTATGTCACTGCGCCTTTTACACATTATCTATGTACATGTGTATCTTACAGAGAGACAGACAGACAGACAGACAGAGATGGTAAGTGTGTGTGAATATGAATGTGTGTAGGTCTCATTAATGTGTGTTTGCACGCTGTGTGAACTGTTCTTGAAAACTGCCCAACTTTGTGATCTGTAAACTTTTATTTCACCTCCGACACAGCAGGTGGGGACATGTACCTGCAGCCTACATCAGTCTGTGATCCGAAAGAAATTCTGTAGCCTAGAAGAAGAGTACCGGTAGGAGTCAATCAGCGTCAACACACGCCCCTCGTCGTTCTTCAAAGTTAAAGGTAAGTTGATTAAGAAATGTGACAGCAGTAGTGCTCAAATGTCTTATAATATAAAGTAGGGACCACGTCGTTTGTGCTGTTCCCCGCAGCCTAATATAACTTGGCAGGCTAGCCAATTATGTTAGCTCGTCTCACACCACGCTACGTAAACAGCTAACAAGCTGGCTAGCTAACGTGGCGTATCCTGCCTGCAGTCTTCCAACTTCTTTTGAGAACTGTCTTGAAATATTTTCTGTCAGTTATTTCACTTGTAATGATTTGTTTAAAAAATGCTGTGCATGTCAGTCACTTAATGTTGGGAAGGAGTGACCCTAATATTCGACCACTCGCTAGCAGTTCGGCTAACTCACTATTCACATTAATTCAAAGGGAATAGGGACCAGTGTTGACAGGTGTAGTTGTCAATGTGTGAAACAAGTAGACCTACTTAAGATAAGATATCTTCTTAATGTAGTTTAGGTTACGTACCATCGCGCCTTTCCTCCTTTACAGCGTATCTGTGTACACTAAACGCATATGTGCCCCTGCCCATCGATCAAACAATCTGCCTGTGGTTTGTGTACATAGGCCACCGGAGCTGTTTCCTGGTGAAGAGTGATTTTCCGCTCTTGTTTTGCTTCAGGGAGGAGGCAGTCTAGTTTAACGCATGACCAACATGTGGCCGTTTCAAGATGCATAAACCATTGATTTTGGGGCATAGTTTTATGTAGTTTCTCGGGAGTTACCAATGATCTGAGTTAGTTCATGCAGTCTGGCACTCTCCAGTAAAAGGATGTTTTGAGGTAACGTGACCGACGTTCGAAAAGGTTGATTGGGAAAGGCACTGCAAGATGTGGGCTTCTTCATATATTTTATAGACAAGTTCAAAAAAGGTAGGTAATCGATATTGAATGTTCCCACAATAGACGTTTCTGAGATAATGCGTTCAGTTTATCATATGGGAAGCTAAAGGTCACCGTTTGTATCCCCCCAACGTCAGGTAAAGCTGCAGGTCATTGTAAGTTAGTTTAGGTGAAGTAAGGGCAAGTAGGAAAACTGAAATGTGACTACTTTGTGCTCAGGGTAGAGCACATAGATTGGCAGCCATGGTTTGCGTGTTAAATGGCAGGAGAATGAATTCAATGAATGAAGAATTATTAACCAGAATGAATTATTAACCTGATTATGTGGTAGTCATAAATCACAGTGGCATTATCACCAGAATATGCAAGTTATTTATGTCCTAAATTATATGCCTTTTTTCGGTTGCGTAGACTATTTTCGAGCATTGTTTTGGATGTTGTCTTGCATTTACTTCGTCCAGATAGATGTCCGACTGAAAATGATTAGCATGCTCTTTTCAACCATGAATGGTCTGATTGCAGGAGTAATGGCCAAATGCAATGTATTGTACAGCCTGTGAGATTCTTCCAATCCAAACTATATCGTTATGGTGTAAGCTGCAAAACGACCTTTAGAACAAGAGCTAAGTGTTGTCTGATCAAAACAGAACAGAATGACTGCAGTGCTTGTGCAAAAATGGACCAATACGAGGCAGTTGCAGCTTCTTTTTAACAGATACCAACAAGGCCAATATTTGATTATTTTGTGTTTTCCTGTGTGGTTCTCTGGTAATCTTTGTTAATTCTGAAGACGTTTTTTTAATCGTAAATTTACATGGTTTTACACCATGTTGCTCTAGAACTTTTCCCCCACTGAGCACATTTCAAAGACACCACTAGGTGGGGCAATTGGGCAAGAACAAATGTAAGTAAGTGCTATTAAGTATGCACTCTGTAGTGAGTGGTGCTTAATGTTTTGCAAATTGACAGGATACAACACTGAACTAAACTTGTTTGAAAGTAGTTGTTGTGTATTAGGTTGTATCTTTCAGTTCCAGCAATGAATGACACTACTACATGTATCACAGTATAGTACAATGGACCTTTATGCAATACTGGTAAATGGAATGTGCAGAGAACTCAACAATGTAGTTATGTCAGAGTGTGTGACTGTGCGCGTGTGTCAGAAGAGCCCAAACAGTGAAGGCTCAAAGTTCACACAAGCATTTGTCCTTTGTGTCCTGTAGATGTCCTTCCTGTGATGGTGATGCCACTAATCCCACCCAGGCTCTGACTCCGTGCTACACCCAGCAGCCTGCCCGCAGTGTGTGTGCCACAGCCCCAACATGACCCTCCACCCTGCCCTCACCCTCTCCCCCGTCCTGGGGCTCCTCGCCCTGCAGATCCTCTCCGTGAGTGGCACCACACCCACTGTATTGGCCAACCTAACGGTCCAGGGTCCAGAGAACTGTACTACAGATCTGTGTAAGTTTCTCTTAGTTCTTGTAAGTTTTTTGGCATTGTTATCCTTTGAACATATATTGCTATAAAAGAATGTGTCCTACAGCAATGCAAGGTTCTAAACTTCCACATTACATTCTATAGACTCCTAGGCCTAGAACCTCTATGGCCTATGAACAGTACACACCTAAAAGAACATAGAACATGTAGAACATTTCAAAAGCAAACTGTTGGAAGCAAAATGTTGAAGCTGATGTGTATTTGCCGTTTTGTAACACGGGGTGTAGAGCTGCAATTACACCCTTCTCTAGCAAATATTAAAGGAGCTAAAGGTTTGTTTTTACCTCGCATGGTCTGGATCCTCTCAAAATAGTTTGTTTTTCACGCACGGAATGCGTATCAGTGGCTACCTCTGGAGATAAAAACCCCCAAAAAATCAGAAGTCTGTAAAATATCATATTTTGGGAAAAAGTAAAGCCATATGGTATTTTTTTTTTCCAAAAAAAAAAAAAAAAAAAATCACATCTTCTTTACTTGAAGGACATGTAATTTCAAAGGGGGCCATGTGTTTTAGATTTGAGATGAAAGGGATGCTTGGGCCTTGCTGTGTTGTTTATGAGCCTGGCGCTGCACTGACGGGCTTTACCCCGAGTCTTTGTCATGACACGTTCGTTTTTTTTTTTTTTTTTTTTATTTAATCACACAATGGCTGTTTTCAAAAAAAAAAAGGGAAAGTAACTCACCACACATGTACTTCTACCTGAGCTCCACAGCCGTGTGTGTGTGTGTGTGTGTGTGTGTGTGTGTGTGTGTGTGTGTGTGTGTGTGTGTACATGGAGAATATGAACCCTGTGGTTATTTTTTTTTCCCTCTGTGGAGGAGGACTGGGTGGGTTAGCAGCCACGCCGGGCTTACATAACACACACACTCGTGCACTTCGTCTCTGTCACTCACAGACGTATACATACCCGCACATTACTGCGCCCAAAACGACTCTGTTGGGCTTCTAATGCAGCAACTAAGGGTTATAAGTAACTAAGAAATGAAAGCTCGGACTCGCCATCTGGAAATGTGCAATGCCTGGTATGCTGTCGAGCTATAAATATATAATCATTCAACATTCCAGCTCATAGACCTGTATACGCAGCCGTGTGTGTGTGTGTGTGTGTGTGTGTGTGTGTGTGTGTGTGTGTGTGTGTGTGTGTGTGTGTGTGTGTGTGTGTGTGTGTGTGTGTGTGTGTGTGTGTGTGTGTGTGTGTGTGTGTGTGTGTGTGTGTGTGTGTGTGTGTGTGTGTGTTCGGTCTGCATAACTCCTACAGTTTACTGTAAGGTGACCCCTAGTGACTCGGGGAGGGAAAGTGAATTGGGACAAGTCCCTTTTAATGTCAGTCTATCCCCACTCCCACCCCCCCGAAGTGTGCCATCATATTGCTCCCATCCCTCCTTGCAGTCTGTTCGGGGCCATTCCGAACAGCTGGAGAATCATTCCAAACAAAAAAGCAGATGGACTTCCAATTAGTTCGCCTTCACCGTTTGCTTCAAAGTCGGTACCGCAGCTTGAGCTTGAAAGCTGGTTAAATTGACCATCAATTACCTGCGCTCTGCCATTTTTTGTTATTTGTAAAAAAAAAAGGAGAGAGAGAAAGAAAGAAACTCCTTTCCATTCCATTAGCAGCACGGATGGAAAAGTGACCGAGCTGCTACCGCTTGCCAGGGCTGTCACAAAGCTTTCCTCAAATAGGGGCCCAAGCTTACTCTCCCAACCCTGTCCCCCCAAACACCCCCCCCCCTTTCCTTGCGAGTGCGTGCTGTGGTCTGTGTCCACTTGCTTTCGGCAGTAGGAGGGGGGCAGCCCACAGATGCTGACAGTATGGAACGTTGTATGGTCAGCAGCGCACCAGGCCAGAAAGATAAAGGTTATTTATTTTAATTGGTGAACTTTTTTGGGTTTGGCCAAAAGCACATGTTGTGATGTTGCACTGCCATATTTTTGGAAGAAGAAATGTTAAATTTACATCTGTTTGGTTCTTTCAGCTCCGAGATGTTTTTAAATGTGGTATTTCCTAAGAATGATAATCAGTAAAGTAATCACTTCTGCCGCCCGATGTTAAGTTGTATGAAGGGTCTCATGTGGAAAGAGGAATGCTAAGACATAACAGAACCCCCTCCATCCCACAGCAAGACAGGATCAGGTTACTGGTTTCCTCCTTTAAAAGCAAGAAAAGGCAGACTAGTAGTTTGCTCCAAGTCCCACCATTTCTAAAACATTTTGTATGATGGTGATTATGAAAATGGGTGATTGTGTATTTTTAAAGAGCAAAACCTCCCAATATCTGCATTTCTTCTTTTGTGGTTTATTTCAGGCACTGATAAGCACTGCGACTGGACTTTGTTTTGGAAAGATAACTCCGTATGTTATCTTTTGAAATGTCCCAGCCTTGACGAGTGCAAAAGGACCACTGTTGAAGAACTACTTTCGAACCAAGGTAAATTCACAGTCAGAACACTACAAGAGGACTAATGATTGACTGTTGCACTGACTTTTTGTCCAAAGCCTGTGGTGCTGCTTGTAGGGGATGGACCTAGTACCAGACCACAGAATTGCAAGGTCATAACCTTGCCAGCCTGTGGGAAAATAGTGTGTAAATTACCTCTCTGTTGACCACATACTATCAAAATGAATTTGAAGATGGTACCAAACAGGCCTATGGAATACCCCCCCCCCCCCCCCCCAAGCACTCGCACTCACACTCAGACACTCACACACAACCATATGCATAGGTGAAGCATTTAAGGCAAAGCCTGATGTAAATCACACTGTGGAAAACACTGGTATGTTTACAGAATATTAAAGATAGATGGGTCAGGTTCAGAGTGGTGTCGAATTTGCACACATGATTTGTAATGTGGTCATAAATGGCTGAGTCCCATACTGCTGTCCCATCTACTTGCTTCAGGATAAGTCATGGGTACACTCATTTACCGCCTGAAAAATCAGTTTGGCAGAGGGAGACCCTGATGGGTCAAACCATTACTATTGTGGCTTAATTCAACCTTTTGGGAGCTATTCTAGAGTAATGCATTTGCATATCAGATTACTTAATCACACCAATCCAACATTAGCTATTTTTGTCTTATTTCAGCAGTTGGCAGTGAACCTGGTCCAGTAAAGTCTTCATCTTCCATCAACACCAACTCTTCCTTGCCCTCTTTAAACTCCACCCTCAAAGCAGATACCGCACCACCCTCCAAGACTACATCCACCACCCTTAAAGCACCTTTGGTCCAGATTCTGAATATATCAACAGAAGTCAACCAAGCACCTAATAAGGCTGTTGTCGCCAATGAACCACTTAACCCAAACTCCACAGCCAAAAACACCACTACTCCTCAACTGCCCAGGATGAACACCACAATAATTGCCACCACCTCCAATTCAGCTGTAACTGAAACGCACTCCTTAGCCATACCACCAGTTCCCCAGACAACTAGAACCACTTTACCAGCTACCAAGTTCACCATAGCACCACCATCACCCCCTAAGAATACCATAAAGATGGCACAGCAAGCAGAAACTGTTTCTACTACCACTGTACGAACATCATCTACAACTACCAACACACCAAAGCCAGCAACTAATGGTGCTCCAACGTCACCTCTGCCTGCAACAACCACCACAACCACCACTGCAAAACCACCTGTAGCTCCTACTACAAAGTTCCCACAAACAGATAGCCCAACCCCGAAGCCCTCCCTGACCATACAAACCATCACAACAGTTGCTGAACAGAAGCCATTGCCAACCACTCTGAAAATCCTTAATCCAGAGACTTCATCCCAGACCCCCATACCCCCGGCCAGTTCTCCAGCATCTGTGCCCAAGGGTCCAGCAGTTAGCAGTACGAACAAAAGCACGGTAGAAGTCACCAGAGGTCCCGGTCGTCTGGTGGACACCAGCGCCCTGCTGGCAGTGCTGCTGTTTGGGCTCTTGTTCTTCGTAGTGACTGTGGTGCTGTTCCTCACGCAGGCTTACGAGAGCTACAGGAGAAAGACTACACCCAGGTGGATTACCTGATCAATGGAATGTACTCTGACTCAGGGGTCTGATGTAGGGAATGCGTTTACACATGTGCTGTGGTTGTAACTGGTCTCAGTTGCTAAGGGGATGTCCGAGAGGAAAATGACGGTTTGTAACTTCTTCAGCTAGACACAGTTGTCCTTAAGGTACCAACTTGGAGAATTTACATAAAAGAGATTGCATACTTATTTGTAGAATGGAATAACACTGTAATCATTTCAGCCTTGGAAGGCTTCGAATAGGACTGTGGGCCAACGTATGACGACATGATGTATACATTTATTTTTTTATAATACACATTGTTTTCTATGCAGAGGATGCTTCCACTTTGTACTCATGGCACATCGGACTAAAGCCTTAGTATTGACCTAATAATTTTTCATGATCGAATGTCATTTTATGAGATTATGTAGTGCAATATGTGGAGATGTTTTTTGTCATGTTTCTATTAAGGTCCAGGTGTTTCAGTGTTTATCATTTCACCGCAAATCATTTTGTCTTGCACTAAATGTCTTTCTTTGTCTTTTTTTTTGTTTGTTTGTTTTTCCCAATGTGTCATTTAGTTGACTACTCAAGGAGAACATTGATAATGGATGCCTTTTGACTCTGGTCATCACCAGGTTGTGTTTTTTGTTGTTTACCATTCCACTCCTTCTAAGGATTAAGATTGGATGCCAAAATATAACTCACTGTGGAGCCGAAGCACATTGTCATTAAGCTAAGGGAATCGTGTAGCCATTATGAACCACATTTCCAGAACGCCAGAGAGTTTAACTTTGCTTTCCCAGATGAAACTCTGGTTGTTTGGGAAACCTTACGAGAAAGAAAAAGATACAGGTGTGGTAGCCTGTTATGTGCCAAGTCTTTCAAGTCTTAACTAAATGCACTTCTGCAAATGAAATGTACTTTACAAGTAAATAATAAAGACTAAAAAATTGGCAGATATTTCATTTTGTTTTATTTACAGAGACAAATAAGTCTTCCAGATGTTTCCTTTGATTGCGATCCATGACTGTGAATAAGAGATTCAGAGTCTTGTGGCATGAATCAGTCACCTCCCCCCTTCCTCTTGGAACTAATAAGCTGTAATATACCACGTTTCCTGCGGCCTCAAAGTGTTTTATTAGAAAGGCATATCAATCAGGCTTTGGTGTAAACAAGACAGTATACATAAACAGGCCTGCATCTGTAGCACCATAATTGCTCCCTGGCAGCATGTGATGCATGCACATGCACTGTCTGTTTGGGGTGGGGGCTGGGGGTTGGAGGTCTGGTAACGTAATTGGCACAGAGGAAAAAAATGAGGGAGGCCATGGGGGGGCGGCAATCCAAACACCTTTACAACACACACACACATACATACACACACACACACACACACACGCACGCCAGGAGAGTTTTTAGCCTTTATGGAAAACAAAGGCAAAATGGAGGAACGTGGCTTGCATTACATGTGGAATGCTGAGAAACAGTTGAAGGACTCATTTTGCTATGTGTTTTCTTTAAAAATATTTAAAACCTATTTACAATACCTCGTTTTTTTACACACTATAGGGTCTTGTGATTTTACATTGTATTATCTGTGCCAATTTTTGTGGTGGGTGTTAAAGTTTAAATTACATTTTGGGTTTCACAAGAATGCTGCCGTAGTCATCACTCTCCCTTTTGACCAACAGTTTGGTCATTTGGTTATCCCAACATTTATCTGAATTTCTTTTCACCACTTAGAAGCTTACCCAAAATCAGTCTCTAATAGCGCACCCTGCTGATTTGCTGTACAGTATATACAGTATGCACTTTGCTTTTATGGCCTTAATGCCCATTTCAACCTAGTGGGTGCGGGGTTTGTACTGTAAGTTAAAATGGTGGATGTGTTTGCCACAGAGAATTGTATTCTCAAGGACATGCAACCTGAGTATCAATGTTATGAACTTCTGGTGAGAAGTAAAGTAGCAAAAGGTTTAAGCAATAAGTGGGTAAGCTGGTGGACATGATGCCTGCTTGCACTGTTGTTTTGATAGGGTCTGTCCCAGATGGACTTTATTACTGTCTAAGAAGGTATTCCTGACACTGAGGTCCAAGAATTTATTATCAAAAGCAATAAGCAACAGAGTTCAGCAGAAAGGTGGATTTTTTTGTATTATTTGTGGAGGTGGACTGTTGGATCAAAGGAAGCGCCGAAGGCTATATCGTGCAGGTGACTGTAAAGGCAAGTTTCATTACAGATTTTTTTCTTTCTTTCTCTTTCTTTCTCTCTTTCTTTTCTTCTTTCTTTCTTTCTTTTTACTTCCTGCCTCACTCACACGCACCAAACAGGACATATGCTTCTACTTTCCACGTCGACTTGGGGCCAGTTGGAGAACCTTAAACGCTCAACCCAAGGAGTTACCTCTCTGCCAGTACTTTCTCAGCCTAATCCTCAGTGTTTACAGTGCCTCGAGCCTCATGAAACACTGCTACATGAATTTTCCTTATTGTACTTTTTTCCTTTTATGTGATTTCAAAAATAAGGGGGATTAAAAACAAGGACTCAATCACACATGAAAACTATTTTGTAAGACATGGTATATTTACATTGTTGCGCTATTTTTTAAACATTATTTGCTGTTTCTAAGAAAAGTGAAAATAGTTGATCCCAATGAACACAATATTTTGATGTCTACTGATTCTTTATAGAAGCTGGATACAATGGGTACAGTTAAGCAATATAAAATTGCATTATATGTTTTCAGTTTGGTTTTGTAAATGCAAAATCAATGTTTGTAGTTTACATCAGTTTACAGTCACATAATTATTTTTCTGTATCCCATCATAAAATGAATTATGTAATAATATTATAATAATGGATGTTATCCTCAGAGTTGTAGGAACCAGTATAGGCTATGTACATAAGTTGATGTGGACGTAAGATGTTTTACTTACTTATTTTATATGTTCTAGTGTCTTGTATTCTAGTAATGGTTTTTTTTATCTAAGACTGAAAAAGACATTATCAAACACATATGTTTTCTGCCAGCAATGGTGAGTAAGTTATTGGGGAGAGGCTTGTTATCAGTACTTGTGCATTTATTGGCAATTAAGTCAACCTGACTCACAATACAGAGCTGGGCAACACAGGGCGATGGACACGCTGTTTACAGTGTTTAGTCAGACTTCCAACAGCCTTCATCCATCATACTTGGTAACCCCCCTGGATCCTCACATCTGGGGTGTGAAGGTGGGGAAAGTTGGTTGTCAGGTACGGATGTAAAAGCATTATGCACAGCCAGAAAATGAAAATCTTCTGAACAGAAATTCCGCTTCGCAAAATATCAGTCAGCCAGTCACAATAAGTAACTGAACAATCAGTTTTAGAACATTCTTGAAACCTGTGTCTGATGCTATTTAAGATCCCTCTGACCCTGCAAAGGGACATTGGGTCTCCCCAACTCACTGCATGAGCGCCCCCACCAGGCAGCTGTGACCTGTATGATGTCTGGTAAAATGGTATATCCTTTGCAGGCTTTGTATGACCTACTCTTTGTTGTGCACCATTTACAATAGTAGCAGTAGTAGAGATACTTTATTTTTCCCGAAGGAAATTAAAGCAAATGAGCATTTAGCCAAACAAATGGTTGCAGCCAGTGAACCCACACACACAAACCACTGCCACCATCACCAAACAAAAGTGCCTTTTTTTATGGTTATCTGTAGGCTGTTTTCTGCTATGTCAGTAGATATATATTTACACTGTTATTAGTAAATTACACTTTGTGAGATGTCACTAGTAAATATATATGGTTAGAAAGCACTTTTAAAGCAACAGGCATAACACATACAACTAGTTAAGGTCAGATTCGTTTTGACATAAAACAAATATCACTCCATACAAAATATTATTCAGCTCAGAAAATATGCTTACTTAAATAGCAGTATTATTCAGTTCTATTTGTGTTCTGTTTATCTCGACTTCCCCAAAGAATTTTTGCGCAACCAACCAACAATCAGGAAACTGGGGCCACAAAGACATATGAAAGCAACAATCTGGCCCGCATCCCCAACCCCAGGCTTCCAGTGGGGAAGAGCTGGAGCCAATCTGCCCTCGCTGCCCTCCGAGTCTCATTGAGTCATGATTCCCCCCTTTGACAGTATCTGCACACAATTTACCTAGCTCCCAAAATATAATTTTAATGTCACAATGTTTGGACCACAAAGTTTTCATCTGGTATTTGAACCCAATGAAGACCTTTTGTTCAAGTCGCTACACCATTAAAATGACATTTTCGGAGCTAAGTAAACAAAGTGCATAGTGCAAGTCTCTAATGTTTATGTCCAACACCTGCATTTTTTGTGATGTGGAAATGATTGATGGAAAGAAAAATGCTGAAAAAAGTAAATAGTGATGACATTTGCATGAATGATTTTCTATTCATGCAAATGTTAGAACTATTTACTTTTTTGCCTGGGGCTTATGCTGTGCCCGGGGCAATTAATCACCAGTACCTAGATCTGCAGCTGTTCATATGCCTTTAGTCTATGAGTGATAAGAAACACACTACAGACAACAATAGGCAAATAACATCATATATATACAGGGCATATATGATACACTGGATGCTCTTCCCACCTCTGTCATTACTGATAGTGTTGTGACACCATTGATAAAGTAATGCTGTCTTGGAAAAGAAACACAGTTCAGGCATTTTTTGTGCTAATAAAATGGCCATTATGTCCGCATGTATGTTAGAAGCCTCACAATGGAGCATTGACATTTTTTATTTTAGTTGAGGCCAACATTTATTTAGCAGCAAGTGACAAAATCTGTCAACCTCTTAAATACTTCTTCCCAGGAGTATGGAAGTGGGGGGAAAGGTGGAACTGACTGCCCAGGGCCCTAATGTCAGTAGGGGCCCTAGCAGGCCAGGTGCAGGGGGACTATAGAAAGGTAGGGGGTTCACAGAGACCGCTTGTGTATAGGGCCCAGAGTTAAATGCTACAGTCCAGCCTTCTCCCATGACCAACAGGTCATGTGGCTTCTATGCAGTAGCTATTCGGCATAAACACTCTCTGTATAGTGTAACCTGTAGTGTGTTGGATATGAGAGACGGATGTGTATTTGAGGAGAGTAAAATGCATGGGTGTGGCACTAGGGTGAGCAGGAGTCCCCGTTTTCGGTGACCTGTGCCTGTTAAAACACGTGATGAGACACCTTGTGAGAGCCAGGTGTGTTGATAAGGGGACTAAAGTCCATGGGTGGGGCATGCACATCTCTTCTTCAGTCTGACATGAGTGAAGGTTACTCATGTATGTCTGTTCCTGCTAGCTGTCTGAACAAACTTAAAGCCAAAGATGCTGTTTTCCAGGGAACACTTTCTTAGATCTCTCGGAATGAGAGTTCCACATTCCAGCAGACACTGTAAATTGTCCAGTGAGCTGAACCTTTGGCCCCCAACCTAGGTGTATACAAATTAGAGTGGTAGACCGGCTAATAGTAAAATCACCCATGCACAGGCAGAGGTAACAGATTGTTCATAGGTTGCCTGATGGCCCTTAATGATTTCATTTTCTCCTTAATTTTTCACATTGTTTCACAAAGTTTTGGTAACCCCCATTGTTACAATTGTTATTTTACAGCGTTATTTGCCATATTTTTTTGTCTTCTATCAACTACACAGAGATCTACTGATGTGCCTTTGGTCTCACTAACTTTCAATTTTGGCTTTCCATTTGTTTTTGTTTTATTTTTTTGTAGATGATGTTTGTTACAAAGACTAGGCTATTGGTCTTTATGTTTAAATAACATGTTTTTCTGCATCATCAGTTTCAAGTCTAGTAATGCTAGACTGCATTGCATATCACTCAAGGTGGCTGTCAGTCTGCCCAAGTCAGCCTGACACATAACACACAGGTGCAATACTGATAGCGTACTGACGGAGAGCTGGAGCACCGCCCAGAACCGGAAAGCTACAATATATGTCAGTTAAACGTGAGATTATTTGTAGATACTTACGGGAGGTGGAATAAACCGTATATCGACGGTAACTCGACTTGGGCATTTAAATGAGCTTAAGAATGACATTTTAAGGACATGTACGGTGAATGCAAAAGGTGAAGTGCTGTCCATACAAACCTATGTGGTGACGTCAGCCAGTTTCCGCTGTCATTCCCCTCTGTGCCTCTCCGCTATCAGAATAGCTGCGTGAACAAAAGTGTCGATTGAGCCACCAGCTCGGATTTAAACTTTACTTTTGGCCGAATAACTCGAAGAATGGAGTTGGACTTATGGAATTAAAGCTGGGTGCGCTTGCAATGGAGGTTTTGTTATTGAAATTACTGCTTTACAGTAGCCTGATCGTGGTCCATGGTAAGTGAAATACTTTTTTGTTCAGATTATGGTCGAAGTTATAAGTAACCAGTTCAACGCGATTTCACAAACTTTTCGTTGAAGCGCTGTCGAACAACGCGCAGGAATGTGGATATGGTAGATGTATTGCAAGTATTTCCGACTCAACTCTTGTGCAGTGATTTGTTGAAGTCTTTACTTTCGGCTAAGTTTTTTTACTTGAAGAGTAGCCTACATGTGTTTTGTCCCTTTTCTTCAAGTAGCCTGAGTGTATGTTTCGGGACCCTGCTGTTTGTCGCGGGAGTTCACTTGTTCAGATATGCTATTAAGTATTTATAACCATACAGCAGTAAACTCAGACTTTCTTTTTAACGAAAAGTTCAACCCGCAATAGGACACTTTTGTTATGTAAGCTTAGTTAAAGCAAATTGTAAGAATCTATTCGGAATGTCTGCTACAGAGGCCTTCGTGCAGTAAAGTTGGGACTGATCACTAGTGTCGCGTGTCAGAAAAGACCATTTTAAAAGATTTTTAAAAATGTGTTAAATAAAGCTAAAGGTTTGTGGGATGTATCTGGTTGCAGTGAAACTCTCGGTTTAATAAATCGTCACGATGATGGAATAAGTAAAAGGGAAAAACGTTCTAATAGCCAGAATCATAATAAATACAGCTAGTAAGTGCTTGAGATTGCAGAATACGTCTTGAAAAGTTAGTGCACCAAGTATAGACCTGGTTTTCTATAACTGGCAGCGATCATACAGGCGGGTTATGTTTTCTTGAAATTAAGATTCGGTGCAGTATTCCAAAGGACACTTATCGGACAAAAATAAATAATGAATGTCTGTGATCATATAAGCTGTTTCATGTCATGTCTAAATAGAGCCCATCATTAAGTTTACTATTTGGCTGAGGAAGTCTATTTATTCTGTCTTTTCAAAACACGTTCTATAGGCGTTTCCAGGCGTTAGTAGGCTACATTTTTTATTTGTGAGTTATCTAAACGACCGGTGTAGTTTACAAATCATCAGCTAGGTTTTACATTTACTGGGTGATGGTAGGATTCAAAGTTCACAGCTTCCAGATACATTAGGCGTAGCAAGTATTATCCAAAGGCTGGAATGGGTCTAACTAAATGAACACTGTTGCGTTAAGGCTACTTGGTCAAAATATGAGATTTATATCGCAAGGAAGGGACTCTGAGGTTGGCTGTATTGCATTTGAACTATAGTGGTGTCAATTTATGTAGAGGAGGACACCAAATAGGCCTATGTAGCATGGCACTACCACTTTTGGAGACAGAACTTGCCGAACTCCACAAAGGAATTTTTAGACTTGATGATGGAATGAAAGGCACACTTCACACCAAGACTGAAACAGTGTTGACACTGTGCTACACTCACTTTACAAAGTGTGGAATCTGCACCCAGATGTCTAAAGTTGTAGCAGACAGCAATCTATCAAACATTTCTTTAAATAGTAAGACCAATTGCAAGGTTGGTAGTAGTAGTAATAATAATACAAATAATAATAAGAGGACTATAATCTGTTGACCTGATAGTTTGCTCAGTCAACAGACATTTACCTTGGTTGGTTAAACCTTTCTTTTTCTGGGTTTGTTTGCACTATTTCCCTTGTGAACTTTTGTTCAGATACTCTGGCTGCAATCTACTTGATGTGTTTCGCAGGTTGGCTGTAAAAGTGTTGTTGAAATCAGCAATGTTTCTCTGGAATGGTTAACTATTCATAGAGCACAAACAGCTTGTTTATGCCTACTTATATGTATCTCTTTAAAATGAACACATATTTGAGTATAAATGTTAGTTTTTGTAAGCAGCTCTAAGATAGCCATAGAAAGCTTTCTTTCTCAACCATGGCTATCATCATCCACACCTCGTTGCCCAAGCTGCTCAGCAGACTTCACACATTCACAGAAAAACTCCCCAGTAAGGCTCAAAATGACACAGCCATCGGTCACAAAAGGAGAAAGAGGTGGACAAAGACAGACTGAAAGAGAGAGAACTACACATTTGAGGTAGTGAGTGAGTGTTTAGGGGACCTTTTGCCTGTCATTCTGGACATTTATCATATTGGCAACCCCCCTCCCCTCTTCACACACACACACACACACACACACACACACACACACACACACACACACACACACACACACACACACACACACACACACACACACACACACACACACACACCTCTCCCCCTCTCTCTCTCTTTCTCTCTCTCACACACACACACACAAACACACACTCCCCTCCCCTCCCCTCCCATCTCTCGGCCCCTGACTCCCCTCCCCGAGGAGGGGTTGTTAATCCTGGTGACAAGCTCAGACTCCTCAGCTGTTCCTTTGTGCACTCTCTCTCCCCACAAAGGCCAGACCCGGAGGATCCAGGTGCTCCACAACTCTCCTTTCAGAGAGGCCTGAAAAACGCTGGTGTTTGGCAAGAGCTGAAAAGTCACATGGATTTAACTAACACCGGTGAAGTAAAGCAGACACTCCTTCCAGCTCAGGTCAAAGGGTCCTGTAGCTTCTCTTTTTCCAAAATGACAGGACCTTGATGACCTGAAATACATTTTGGGAGGAATGAAGTGCAAAAACACACTAGGCTACTTGTGTTTATAGTGATGTCTCTGTTTGGGTTTTGGTGTATGTGGTTCAGTGCACAATGCATTTGTTTCTGTTGATCCAGTAATTTTATTTCACAGCTCAAATGATAGGCCTAGTCTTTCCAGAAGGTATAATACAAACCATAATAATGTTAACATTTTAAAAGCTTATCTAACAATAAAATAAGGATTTTGTGAGGGGTGTCCACACTTTTGCACATGACAAGATGGAAATACATTTAAGGAGGGATAAATTACCAAGCACAACTTGTTTTTTATAGACATCTCTGTTTTGCTTTTGGTAGGTATGGTTCAGGTGACCTTAAAACACTTGTATTAACTGTGTCTTTCAGGGCAGTGGTGAACAAGGTGAGCCCAGCTAGGCCTTTATGCCAGGCTTTGGTGTGGTATGCACAGCCTTTCTCAAGGATCTTTTGAGGCTCATCTGTGGGCCGCTGTACACATAGTCAAGGCTCTTGTACCAGAAAACCCTTTGGGTGCACACCAATTCTTCCCATCTTAACGAGGTTGTCCAAATGGCATCCTAAAATTAGACTTGGGGCTAAACATTAGGCAAGGTAAAGAAATTATAGGAATATGTATGACAATCAATTGCATCAATTGCATCCATTCAGACCAGCTTGAATACGTAAAACAAACACAATACAAAGTATATGAATAATTTAGAAGTGATATCTTTCTTGCTGAAGAGGCCATTCGAAAGCAGGTTGCCTGTGCAGTATGTAGGCCATACAATGTGAAAATCATAGGTCTGTCCTCATATTTTAGTGCCGGTTAATTGATTGTTTTTTTATGATTATTTTTTATTTTCGCATTTGTTTCTGGAAGCTTCAACACTTCAGGGGCACAAATGAATGACAATTCCTTAGAGGCAGGCAGCTTCGGTCAGAGCCAGCGGCCGTGTCGAGAAGGCAGTTGCGCTTGTTTAGAACCAAGCTGCTGTTGTCGGTCTAAAAGAGAGATTGTGCCTCTCAGCCAGCTACAGAGAGAGAGAGAGAGAGAAAGATAGAGCTACAGGGAGACAGACAGAGAGTGAGTGAGAGAGAACGAGAAAGGTAGAGAGAGAAAGAGAAAAAGAGAGAGAGAGAGAGTTGTGTGATCTCATAAAGAGTTGCAGCTGTTGAGATGGGGTTCATCTTTTTAATCCTGCCGGTTGGGCATCCTCTGGAGGACGAGGTGTTAGAATCTCTCCCCTAATTCACCCCAGCGCCCCCTGCCCTGCCACACGGGCACCAGTCAGGAACCTGAGGGGCACCATCTCCCCAGGGCCGGACTAGTCTGTGCTGTTCTGCATGTATGCTGATTCTCAACCAGTTTACCAAAAAAAGCCAATTCTTAATGTCAAAGTCAAAGTGTACAGTGTAATTATTAGATAATGTGTGCATTCTGGTAGCCTTTTGGGGTCATGGTTTTAAAGGAAACATGTTTCATGACCTTTCTGTGTGGTTTGAAATTGTTCTGTTCCCTAGTCTGTCTGGTTCAAAGTGTCTGTATGTTCTGCAAGGGGGTAGTTTCTTTTGCAGTCAGCAGAAAATGGATTCGATTAAACGAATACCATCATGAATACCATAGTGGCCATTACGTCTATACCTTTCCACTATTTATCCTACCAATTCTAAAAGCTGAGTTATACCTCTGTGTCAAATCTGTGCTACCACTCTCTCCCTACTACGCAAGGAATGTAAGGAAACCTTTTCAATTCTGCGTCTCATGTGTCTGCCTAGCACACCACTAAAAAACAGTACATCAGTTAAATCATACTTAAGTGCAGAGGTGTCAGTCTCGGGTTTGGAAAGTAAAAACCCTGCCACAAATTTGATCCAGCCAGCTATGAATAAGCTGACCGTAATGAACACTTAAGACAGGTAGATTAGCTACTCAGTAAAGTCACCTGTGTTCGAAGGAAAACGTGGCAGGGTTTTTACTTTCTGAACCCAGGATTGACACCTCTGCTTAAGTGAACCTTTTTGTCATTACTATTACACAAGTACATGGGGTTACACAATGGCAAAGCCCTGAGTGCAATTTACATTGTTATAAATAGAACAATAGGACACTACATACAAGGTATTAAATATAGTACAGATCACCTCCACATCATAGTACAAGCACACATAGTACAAAATAAATACACAAACAATGCTAAAAAGGCTTTAAAAGTTACATAGCAATGTGATGGGTCTAGGTACATGTAATAAGCATGTAGTGGGCATGTATTAATTCTTACATACATGCACAAGGTATTTTGTTGTTGTTTTGTTGGGGACTGGTAGCTTATCTATGTTATAAACTCTCCAGACCCAGTATTCCATTTGGACATGTCTGTGGCAGAGGATCACATGTAAAATGTTCACCTGTATGAAGTTGATTTGCAGACACACTGCTGACAGCCTGCTCTAGCAATTTCCAGAAAAACATGAAGCATTATTCGTTGGAAAGACCTTGAACAGATTAGGAAAAAATAAGTGAGTGTGCGGAATAACAGTGCCGCTGTGCCATCTTCGTGTGGCACCGGGGGCACCTAGACATGGTGAAGTCATCTCCGAGCGTCTAGCAGCTGTGGTAAAAAGCCGCGACTAGATGGTGACATGGTGCTTAGCAAACGGGCATGCTGGTAAACCACAAGCACAGCACCCCAACCCACAGCCCTTCTTGCTCTCACAGTCATTGTGTCAGTTCCTCTATCTCTCTGTAGTTTGTGTGTGTGTGTGTGTGTGTGTGTGTGTGTGTGTGTGTGTGTGTGTGTGTGTGTGTGTGTGTGTTTGTGTGTGTGTGTGTGTGTGTGTGTGTGTGTGTGTGTGTGTGTGTGTGTGTGTGTGTGTGGACGTACCTGTTTCACCCCTTGGTTGCTGACACACAGATCAGACTATTCAGCATAGTTATTTTCAGCAGTGTAATCAGAGGTGGACATTCCAGGTTCAGAAAGTAAAAGGTCCTGCCACATATTAGTTGCAGCCAATTCACTAAGCCAGTTGATCCGAATGAGCACAGCTCTCCACCCAGGTAGATGAGCTAATAAGTGAAGTCACCTGTGTTAAGAGCACAGGCAGAGGGATTACATGGAAGGACTTTTACTTTTTGAAGCCGGTTTGTCCACCTCTTCGATGTAAGGTTAGTCATGGGCAACAATACATGCCCATTCAAAACAAGATAAATTGTGATTTGGCTTGCAAAATACATAAGCTAATCTGGTAGAACAAGTCATGGGTTTGGCTGCATGGGATAGTGTTTATTTGACCTCAGTGGTGTCAGTCCACTTTTAAAAAGCCATCTATTCCTTCTGCATGTGCACTTAACAACAGTGATTTCTCCAATTAGCTGATCTACTTGTTTGATGAATTGTGTGGTCATTAGAATCAGTTTGTTCAGAAAACGATTGGTTCAAAATATCTGGCAGGATTTTTAAGTTTCTAAAGTTTGGTATAACATATGTCTATCTATACTGGTTTGGATAAAAAGCTAAAAAAGCTAAACAAATAAGAAAATGTAATACATAAGTGAAAATAGGCTCCTGCTGTCCCGCTGTCTTGTTTTGTCTAGTCCCTTTTTGGCTAGTAACTGAAGCAGATGTACTGTATGGCACACAGAACAAGTTTCTGTAAGGAGCAATAAATATCTATTTAATATCCATCTTGTTTGCTTTTCATCCTGTCAGGTTCTCCTTTGCTGCTCTTTGCCAATCGTCGAGATGTGCGCCTGGTTGACGCGGAGGCCACTCGAGCGGAGTCGTCGGTCGTCGTCAGCGACCTGGAGGATGCAGCCGCTGTGGACTTCCTGTATTCCGAGGGTCTGATCTTCTGGACAGACGTCAGTGAAGAGGCCATCAAGCAGACCTACTACAATCAGTCTAGCAACTGTAAGGCCTGATGCCATGTTTTTGTCTCTGTGGCACTAATTTGAAGTACATTTGCTTTTACGTTTTCCATTGCTCAGGTTTTTCAGTCTGTCATGGTGATGAGAGGTTTTCCACAACTGTCTTCCATCTGTCAACTAATGATATTGGTGACAAGCCATAACATTTATTAGATTTTATAGTATGCTTTCTTATACTTGACATACTGGATTCAAAATTGTTATTCTTGCCTAATTTTATTCTGTTTAAACTCTAAATTGAAAGTATAACATATCAGTTTTTTTGATAGCAGAATACACTTTGGAATCTGCAAGCAAGCAGCTCTTTTCGACTCTTCCCAGACATCTCCCTTTTTAGAATCAGCTCTGTCACTCAGCCTGCTTAAGACATTTGCAGTTTGGGAAAAAAATGTTGACTGGTTAAAGATACAATCAGCAAATCTGGTGAAAGGTTGTTTTTATTTGAGCTCAACAGCCCATCAAATTACTCCCCTCTCGTGCTCCTCAAGCAGCGCACTGATTGGCTGGTATTGTTTATGCCCAGAGACAGAGTAGAAACATGAGAAGTTTTTTTAAACTCCTACCCAGGACCAACTGCATGGAGATCAATAGGCTGAATTTGAACAAATTTACAGACCCTACCTGTTATAAACATACCATGACATAAAGCAGGTCAGAGAACCTAAGGGTATCAGAGGTTATGATTTCTGTGGAATAATACAGGAATACACCGATGCTGATACCAGTATGTTGTGCTACTACTATGCTCATATGTCTGTACCACACACTGATTCTTATTCATGGTAACTCTACTTCAAACTCAATGCTTCATTTAAGAGTTATTCTGTCCTGTCAGATTTGACTAACAGTCATGGCTGGTAGCAAGATATTAAAATTATCTGTCATTTTCGATGCCCTTTCAGGCGTGAATAATTGGTAATTGTTATTGTTGTGGTATCAGCAAGTACGCTCAAAAATGTTATTCTTCTAAATTCAAACTGACATAAGGTAGCTGTTAAGTGTCACCAGAAGTAGACATTGATTGATTAGAGGTGACTGAATTTCTCTTAAAATCATAGGTGCTCAAGCTCTGCAGTAATGGCACTGAATCTTTTCGTCCCCTTCTCTCTCAGCAGTAAAAGAGGCAACGCTGGGCACCGGTCAGAAAGTGGTCGTGTCAGGCCTAGAATCCCCCGATGGACTGGCGTGCGACTGGCTGGGGCGCAAACTCTACTGGACGGACTCCGAGACCAACCGCATCGAGGTGGCTAACCTGGACGGCACGTCGCGGAAGGTGTTGTTTTGGCAGGACCTGGACCAGCCGCGGGCTATCGCACTGGACCCAGCGCACGGGTAAGTTGGGAACGTGCAACAACCCCTCTGGGTTTTTTGTCTGGTTCTGGTTTTAGTCTCTGGGTGGTCCCCAGCTCTTGCTCCGACGTTCTTCCAACTACCCCACAGCAAGGCATGCTGCGCCCACCCCAAACCCACGTGTGGCCTCCTCTCACTCCGCTGTGTATTTTTAGTTGCCTAAGCACATCCTTACGCGTGAGCTCGGTGGAAGGGGCTCACCGCTTCGCCTGGCCGTGTCTGTTTCCTGTTGTTTGAGTTTCGTGAGGGTCTCTGGGTGTCAGCCCCCCTCTCCTGCTCGCCCCTCTCTGAGGACGAGTGTTGTCAACATGGAATTCTGGGAGTTCGCCGCTTGTGTATCCGCTCCACTCATTGTTGGATCGGTGTGTGTTTACAGAAATGGGAACTCGAGGGACAAAATTGGTCCCAATCTGTCAATGGTCTAATAATATGCTCGTAGTAACAGCTTAAGAGTCTGTTATTTGTGGTTGCATTGTTATAAATAGCAGGCATAAGGGACTATCTTAAACTTTAATCAAAAGAAGATGGCATTGTTTGAAAAATAAATTGATTAATAGATTGAAAATTAGATGAGATTAGAATTTAGCATATCTTAAACACTGTAGACTGATGCACCACTTGGTGTGTGTGTGTGTGTGTGTGTGTGTGTGTGTGTGTGTGTGTGCGTGCGTGCGTGCGTGTTTTATTTCAGTGAAAATATATCGTTGTAAGGTAAATTGAATATTCAGAGCACAGTTACTTGAACCGTTAAACACATTAAATCATTTTAAAACCAGGCATATAGTTTTTGTCAGGGTGATTTTCCTGAATGAGTGCTATCAAGTGTTTCTGTGGCGTGGCAGTGTCTCTTCTAGAATGACTTACACAGAACTGGAAACTTCTTCATTAGTCATGTCTGCAGAGTGATTTTCACACATGTTGGCTGGATTTCTGTCCTGCATTTGACTTCCACATTTTGTGGTATTGTTTCTATGGCCATTTTCAGTATTTGTGTAGGCTGGCATGCATAGATTCTTGAGTAAGTAGTTACAAGGAAGATGCCGGGAAATTTCATCCTCCCCTAGATTGACGCAATGCAGGATTTGTTTTTCCCAAAAGTTGCGCTGATCTATATGAGCTGCTGGGTTATAAACCTTACTTGTGATGGGTCCAAGGTGGGTTGAGTGAGGTGCAGCAGGTTTTGCAATCTCTTTGAAGTAGATCATTGGAAAGTAAAAGAGGCCCTCCTAAATTGTGTTTGCCTGCCTTCATGACATGGCCTTTGTTTTTGCCCAAATGCGGTAATACTTACAAGGCCTGTTGTTACGCCTGGGGTAACTGAAAAACGTTCTGTGCGCGCAGACCTTTCAGAATTAAAAAGTAACAGTCAACAAAAATGCATCTGGAGCTCCAATGGATCTCAACGCCAGATTGAGCAGCCAAGTATCTGACAAGAATGTTTTTCTTGGAATTTTCATAAGCATTACTGTACCAGGTATTAGAGCTCAATCTGTTGCCCTCGCTTCTATTATATATTAGACGTTTATTTTATGTTTCGCTTTAATCTTTTATTGACAGCCCACTTTATATGGTCTGTTAGTCTTCGATTTACCCCTTTATTGTCTCATCCCCAGTCTACTTTTTTATGTGAACTTGGTTTTGTCAACATAACTGGTTTCGGGTGTGGCGAAATCTAAAAGAGAACTGTGTGACAGTAAAAAAAAAAAAGCAAACTGTTTTTAAAAAAAAAAAACTGTTATTATTCATCACCAGACACAGAATGACAACTTTATTTACTTTTGTCTAAATCCGGGAATCTCTCATGCCTGACACACTAGGCCTAATATGCATTTGCATAGAACGCCTGTCAAACTCACTCGGTCAAACAAGCAACATCAATCCAGCCATCCCAACTGTCCTTGTCCTGCCCTTCGCTGACTGTTAAAGAGTTTAATTCCTAGACAGCACAGCCATTGTTCTTCCTGGTTCTTTTGTTCTGTCAGCAACTGAATTCAAATGGCTCCGTATTACCCTTGCGCTTGTGGTGGGGGTTGGCGTTTAATTGAGAAAAAAGCGCTGCCTGCCGTTGCCACTACAGGCAAACTAATCAAGTGTGTTCTCAGGGGAGGAAAGGGTGGTTGGGGTTGTCATGCTCGGTCTCCTTGCTGGCATGAGGTTTGATAAGCGTTTCCGTTGGCGACACGCATGCTGTCGTACCTCGTACGCCAAAAGCAATCAACTCTCTGCCTTCCTGCCACCACTAGCACCCTGTGAAACCTGCTTTCCTGTAATTGTTTTTTTCCCCCTCTCTGCTTCACCGGACAAAAGAATTCGCAAGCCCCCATCTGACTCAAAAAGCTGACACCCAGTTCACCTTGTTCCAATCAGCTGTGTTTGGCAGCATGATATATGCCTATAACAAGTGCAGTGTACAGCCACACACATCCAAACCTTAATTTATAGTTGGGGGCAGGATCAAAACCAAAAAGTTTATAATCCGAAGAATGTAAGATGTGATCCGCGCACCAAAAAAAGTCCCATATAAAAAGTGTATTTATGTGACGTTTTGAGCCGTGCAGTTCTTTCTCAGACTTCCATATTATAACCAGAACATCATCTTTTGTTGGAAAGCCATAATGTTACAGGAACATCAAGTAAAGTCTTTTTGCTGACACTGGTGTTAAATTTTCTTTGTCACTGTGCAGCCATTAAATATAGTGCCTTGTTCACCACGGTCACAAACTGCATGGCTTTCCATCCAAGGAACACAGCTCGATCATCCTGCTGTGTGATTTGTCTTTGTTTTTCCCTTTTTTTCCAAGCCCTGAGGCAGACCATAGTCTACGACAGGGATCATAATTCAAGTGTCACTGGATGAGCTAGTAGTCACATTTGAGTGCTTGAGAAGAAATAAAGATTTGGTTCTTCTCCGTTTTTGACTCCAGTCTCGAGCAGATTCTAAAGCACAGGAATTTCAGGCAGCCCCACACCCTTAAATTTAGCACCCCGAGGAGAAAAAAAAAGCAAACCACAAAACCCTGAAAAGGCAGAAGGAAAATGAAAACACATTTGTATATTGGTCGGACGTTGCTTTAAAGCTATACCCCCAGCATAGGCTGTTTGCTTCTTCTTGTGTGTAACGTTATCTCTTACATTCCAAATAGCGAGAGCCAGATATGCCTGACTAAGAAGACACACCCACCTACCCGCACACACACACACACAGGCACACAAAAACAAACACACACACACACACACACACACTTACTCAGACTCTACCTGCAGAACACACTGGTAGGTGTGAGACCTACCGCCCAGTCACAGCAAGATATGAATAGATATTTAGCATGCCTGCTTTGGCTCACATTGAAGGAGACCACTGGTATTCACAACATGAAAACAAAGCTGTCTGGCACGCAGCTAGAGGCGAAGACTTCAACCATATTCTATATGGCTTGTTTTTTTCACCTCCTAAGTCTGTGTTTTGTCCTAATTGTTGGTGTTTATGTTATGATTTGTGTGCGCATGTTGGCCCGCTAGATTTATGTGCACTACTTATTGGGAAGTCCACTAGAACACGTCTGGAAAGGACGAGTGAAGCTTTGTGAACACAGTGGATAATAAGATTATTTTGCTTTTTTGTGTCTGTGCTTGTGGAAGCGGCGGAATGTGTTTAGTCTAAGTCCACGAAAGACTCCATTTTGGCCGCCAATCTGAAACCCATCGAGGTGTGGCCATGAATCAGTTAAGGAGGGTGAAGGGAGTGTGCGTGTGTGTCTGTCTGGTCTGCGTTTGTCTGTTCATCAGTCCTGAGTTTTTTTGCACGCATAGGCTACACGTTTGTGTATGTTTGGTTGTGTTTACACACCGGTGAGTCACAAGACGGGTAGTAACAAGGAAGAAAATGCCTGTGTTGTGCTCTGCACACTGCTTTTGGGGAGCTCCATTGACTGACATGTTGATGCAGAGGTCTGGTCGGGGATAGGATGATTCTAAGGGCCTCAGTATTGACACAGGGCCTTTTAAGGACACTATTAATATTTTAATTATTGGTTATAAGGGGGTCCCAAAACCATATTCTTATTCATTATCGGGCCCAACATTTCTAGTGGTGCCGCTGTAAAGTATTTCAAAATGAAGGTTATTTGGTCCAACCTTCTTTTGAACCAGCTGATTCTAATAAGCACGAAATCATCAGACAGTAGATCTTCTAATTAGTGAAATAATCTGTTAAGTGTATAGGCGTACAGAATACACGGTAGGGTGGTTACTTTCTGAAGCTGGAATTTCTGCCTTTGTGAATTGGCCAACGCCCCTCTTTTTTCGCACAGGTATTTCCTCCAGAGGGGTGGCCTATGAGGACACTGTTAATATTGCTATTAATCATAAGCAGGGCCAAAATGCTATTTTTTCGAATAGGATACCACATTTCTGGTAGTGCCCCTGCCTTGATTTGACAACTCCACTGTTGTCTTCTTACAGGTACATGTACTGGACGGACTGGGGGGAGGAGCCTCGCATTGAGAGAGCTGGCATGGACGGCAGCAGCAGAAAGATCATCGTGGAGGTGGAGATCTACTGGCCCAACGGCCTCACCATCGACCTGGACGAGCAGAAGATCTACTGGGCCGACGCCAAGCTCAGCTTCATCCACAGGGCCAACCTGGATGGGTCGGCACGGTCAGAACCTCTCTCTATCTCACACTCTCACTCTCACTCTCTCACACTCTCACTCTCTGACGCTCTCACACTCTGTCACTCACTCACTTAGTCTCTGTCTTTCAGCCCCACTCTGTCTCGTTTTCTCACTCTTTCTCACTCACCAACTCAGTGACTCACTCACTCACTCACCGAGTTACTCACTCATTCACTCACTCACTCTGTCTGTCTCTGTCTCTCTTTTTTTGTCTCTGTCTCTCTCTTTTTATCTCTATCTCTCTGTCTCTCTTTCTCTTTCATTCACTGACTTACTCACTCTCTCTCTCCCTCTCTCTCTCCCTCTCACTCTTTATCTGTTCCCACGTCTTCTCCAGCAATTAGTTTTCACCCCAAATGTCACTCACACTTAACATTAACAGACCCGCTTTCCTTTCGGGGAGGGGGGGAACGAGGCGAGGGCATAGACGGCCCAGTCCAAACCGAGCAAAAGAGTGAGAGAGAGAGCGAGCGAGCAAGGGCGGCCCCAATCCAAACACACCGGGCACGTACTAGGGCCCCTCCTCGGTCCCCGAAGGGCCAGCCTTCACAGCGAGCCGCTCTCAAACTCGAGGTGACCTCCTCCTCCTCCTCCACCTCCTCCACCACCACCGTATACCGCTGAAACCCAACCCCGCTTGGCATCGGGAGTCACGGCTCCGGCCTCCAGGGACGAGCAGGGTTGCGTCTCTCCTCCTTTTGTGTACACGGGATTCTATAGCAATTTTAATAAAGAAAGGTATGTTGCCCCCTTCAGTCAGAATTTACACCCGTGACTGATATCGTCATGGAATATATATATATATATATATATATATGCTGTGTTTCGGGTCCTTTGGCTTTTGTGTTTGTGAGTCAAGCTGAACCTCAGCCCTCCCCCCTCCTCAAACATTCACAGACTGAGGTTGGAGAAGAAGGAGAAAAGAAAAGAAAAGAAAACAACAAGGCCTGTTGACACACAAGTTTCATTCTGGCAAGAATGTTCAGTCTTGTGCGCTCACTTTATCAAACTTTCTGTTCCGTTTGTGATTCTTGATTTAGGACAAGAACGCAAATCTTTTTTTTTTCCCCTCTCCAATTCTGACAAGAATGGAGTTGCCCTAGGGAAGAGTTCTGTTAAATATAATTGCTTGACAAACAAGCCATCAATCATCTGTTGTGTTGTAACTGTCCATCAGAGGCATTGAACGTGTGGGCCATGTAGTTTGCTAATGCTAATACTTGTGTTTATAGAACCGGTGCTAAACAGCAAAGCAAATGTTTGTCAGTTGTCAGGGGAACTGGCCTAACTGACCTGGGTGGAGGCACCACCATTCTGTTGCCTGTTGAGATAACAGAACGGTCCTGAAGTTGGTTCAGAGGAACTTTTCTCCATATCTTGGATGCTTTTCTTAAGTCAAAAGTTATCCATAACTGTTCTGCCCCTTATAGGCAAGGCAAGGCAAGGCAAGTTTATTTATAAAGCGCATTTCATACAACAAGGCAACTCAATGTGCTTTACAAGATAAGGTAAAACAAATTAAAAGCATAATAGAATAAAGCATAAAAACATAGAGTTTAGTAAGGAATTAAAAAGTATCAAAGAGATCATAAAAGAATTAAATTAGAAATAAAATTAAAATAAATGCCATAATAAGACAGACCTAGTGGTTAAAATGTACAAAGAGTATAACGAGTAAAATCACTGGCAGAAAGGCTACTTAGGCATAGTTACGCACAGTTTCAGGAATAAAATTTGGATATGTGTTTTTTTTCCACAGTGAACTCCATTATGTCATCCTCTGTAAAGCACTGTGTAATCACACTGGTATCATTTACAGTAATAGTAAATTGCTAACCAAAAACATAGATTGCAGAATTTAATATTAGACCCTAATTAGAGCACTTGACCAGAGTCCCTATTTTGTCTGCGCAGTAATGTACTCCTGAGTACTGTTTTTTTTCATGGCACAGTCATGTGAACTGTCAATATGAATATTTTGCAGTGTTTGTATGGTTGTGCAACATTTTGAACATTGGAGAGCCAATGCAAACATTGGTCAGTACAGTATTGGCTCAAATCACAGACAGTGCATTCCCCCAAAGTGGCACGTAGATTTGAAGTTTGGGAATGTGGGTCTCTGTAAGCATTTACCTCCCCTTGTTGTTAAAACAAAAGCGTGCTTTTTGCCTTTCAAGTTTTCCGCCCTGACACCTATGATTAATGATAAAGTTTTGTGTGTTTTCGCTGGCTTCGAAACGCATATGTGCCGTGCGTCCAACTGCAGCAAAATGGCCGTGCGCGCAAAAATCTGGATGCAATTATTTTTTTCCTGACTTTCTCTCTCGCTCACTCCATCCCTCTGTTCTTCACACGCTATTAAAAATCGGAGGGGGCGTACAGGCCCTGGTCCCCTCGTACGCCGTTAAAACGTATCCCTGGTGAACTCAGCGTTGCTCGGATGAGTGATGGGCGCCCTGGTCGGATTGTGCTGTGTCAGGGCTCCAGAACCCACATTGCGCGGCCCGACTTGCTTTGAACCCCCCCCCACCCACCCACCCCCCTTTATTTACGACCACAGCAGCCTTGTATGTTAGGTGTGTGCGTTGTCTGGCGAAAGGTTATTGCCCCCGACTGGACTGGGGAGAGAGCAGCTCTCTCGCTGCGCAGCTCTTCCTTCAAGTTGTTCATCTCCTCCTCTTAATAAGGCCAGAGGCAGTGCGCTAGTGCCGAGGGTGAGGTGGAGGGGTTAACTGGCTGCCGCCCGTTAACGACCCAAACAGATGCTGCCTCCCTTCGCTCGATGACAGCCTGATTTGTTTAATTTCCCCCCTTGGAACTGAATCTGAAAGACTTCCGATCTGGGGTTTGATTTCGCTGCAGTACTCCAGATGCCCTGAAGCCTCCCGAGTTCCCTTAACGTTTTGAGGCTGATTGCGCCGTGGAGGTCACCCCTCTAAGCACCACTCTTACAAGTACGGATAGGCCATGATATGAATACCAACTGATGGTGAATAGAGATGGATGTTGTTCTAACAACATTAACCTGAAGTAAATTAACGCAGGAAAAGTAGACAGTTAAGCCACCATCTTTGCCTTTTTTCTTATTCCTTTCTCTTTTTTCTCTTTTTTCTCTTTTGCCCCTTTTTAATGCTAAACTACTGACAATGTTTCCACCAGTGCTGTGTAGTTAAGGCGGCCATCCTAACAACACATCCCTCTAACCCAGACCACTAAAATTAGACTTGGGCTAATTAGGTGATGAATTATAGGAATGTGACTGGTTGTCAATTGCATTTCATTCATACCTGGTGGAAAGCTTAAAAACAAACATTAAAGACTAATGTAAATCATTTTGAAATGATATATTTTCAAACCCCACCCATGCACCTTGCTGGATAAAAAGACATCACCTTAACAAACAAATTCCCTTCAGGAAACACAGCGTAGGCCCACTGTGATTTTTTTTAAATTTTGACAATGTCCTTTTGACTTGCTTGTTTCTAGGGAGACAGTGGTGGAGGGCACCCTGACCCATCCCTTTGCTCTCACGCTCTCCGACGAGACGCTGTACTGGACGGACTGGCAGACACGGTCCATACACGCCTGCAACAAGCACACAGGGGACAAGCGGCGAGAGATACTCAACGGCATCCACTCGCCCATGGACATCCAGGTCCTCGCCCAACAGAGACAACCAAACTGTGAGTCTGCTACTTCTCTGTCTTCTACTATATGTGTAGTGTCGTTGGGGCTTCCTTTTAATATGCAACAACACACATGGTCATTATCGAGATGGGACTTCTTATATTATTGTGTATATGGACACGTGTGTAAGGACAGCCTCCGAAAAGGAGAAAGTGAAAAAAATGATAGAGGAAAGATTAGTCCACTTTAACATCTACGTGTAGTTTTAATGAAAGTAGATAAAAACCATGAGCAAAGGAAAAGCTTGTCTTGTCTTTTTATGTCTTTTTAGGGATATAGTTGGTGGTAATAAGCTGTAAAAGTGGTGTTGTCCAACTCGGATCACAGAACTACATAGTACATAGACTAAAGGCCCATTCACACCCGAAACTATATCTACAACGATAACTGACGTTGTGTGTTTTTTGTAAATCGTTCTAACCTCAGCTATTATGACAGAGCTGAATTATATCATTGGGATCGGTGTCAGAGTGATTTCATATAGGATAAAAAACACTGTAACCAATCGGAATCTGTTACAATTTATGCTACTCTGTCAGTTCTTGACACTCACTAGAATCTTATTCAGTTAAATTGTTGTTCTTGATGTGAACTACCCATAAGCCACTTGTGCGTCTCAGTCCTTCACATATACACCATGAGAATGCGTTTGAAGATGACTGACTCACTGACTCTAGGTGTACAAACCTCGGAGAAGTGGCAATTTGTTACATACTTTCACTTGAGGTTCACACATGACACGTTTCTTCTCAATGCTAGTACATCATGTTCCTGTCTGCTTCTGCTCAACTTGTCCTCGGCCATTTAGTTCACTTTAAAGAAATTCTGATTGACACTCACTTTTGTTCCCCTGAGAACCTGCATATGGGTGTAATTAACTTTTTTTTCCCCTCTTGGGCTGGCATAGGGCTCTGTCCTGTTCGTAATCAGACAATGTAGGGGCCCTGACACAACATCTGTGCAGGGGGAAGGGGGTTAGCAGTGTGTGTGAGTGGGTGTGTGCGGTGGTTGGGGCTAGCAGGGTTTATGTCAAGGCCATCTGTGCTCCCCAGTGTAAGCAGCTGCATGCTTTAGCGCTGCCCTGCTATGGTTGGCAAAGTCTTCTCCACAGTGGAAAAAAAAGGCCACAGAAGTCAAGCTGTTTTTTAAATTATACCCCGGTCAGCCCATTGTCTTAATTTTTAAAGATGATTTAATGTGATGTCATACAAAGTCAACATACATGAAGTTATGCAAATGTTTGTGTTTGTAGAGCTGCTAAAAGCTGGTCATATTTAGCAAATCTTGCTACCCCTCCCCCCCCTTCAGACATGGTCCCCACCATCCCCTGCTCTTTTTTAACATTCTCTGGTACATTTGCACTAAAGGCCATTAAAAAGTCAAACCTATTTGTCTGAAGCCCCTCTTCAAAAAATACTTTAATGATTTAAAGGTTTACCTGAGCTCTGTTTGCAGCAACGTAAAGTGCTCTGAAAAAGAGGCACTTACAGCTGTGTAGCTAAGTGACTTCTTTGGGTGAAAGGTTTTTTTTCTGAAATATTTGTGAGAGAAAATAATTTTGTACCAGTGCACCAAAAAAGAAGTTAGACGCACCAGTACAACCAATGCAAAGAAGTTACTCTAGAGCCTTGCTGTGCTTCTTGTGCTTGCCACTCTAAAAGGAACATTTGCAAAAACTGTCCTTGTCAGGGGTCATAGTTGTTAATAAAATGGTCCACTCACTCTAGTGTCCAGACTCACAGTCAGCCATCTCCAGTTAAAACTAAACTTGTTGTGTGTTGTTCTTCTGCTTGGTTCTCTACAGTCCAGACCCCGTGCAGTAACGGGAACGGCGGCTGCTCCCACCTCTGCCTGCTGTCCCCACTTCAGCCCTTCTACAGCTGCGCCTGCCCCACAGGAGTCAAGCTGAAGGACGACGGCAAGACGTGTCGACCAGGTAAGGATGAGTCGCTCTTGTAAGGCAATTTGTTCCCGCTAACCAAAGGTGAAATGTCATTTCCTTTTTTTTTTTTAAGTGCTTTCAAGTTCTCTGTCTCACCATTTGTTATCTGCATTTTATCGACATGTTTTTGAGGTTGCTAAGAAAGTGTTAGGCCTAACAGAAGAATAGCTGACATTCCTCAGGTTAGAATCATTTCAAACCACAGCCAGTTGATCCACTTCTTGTAAGTGCGATGAAGGATCAGTAGCAGACTGTGAAACAAGGGGGAAAAATATACTCCAACATACTTGATGCTCCCTATCCTTTAGAAAGGGATTTGACTAAAGGGTCTACAATTATATCACACAGTCACTTAAAATGTGGCTTCCAGAATGCCCAGGATGATTTACGTATGTCTTTTAGTTAATGCCACTGAAGAGTGAAATAATTGTGGGAATGTATGGTGAGTGTGTGTGTGCTTGTTTGTGTGTGTGTGTGTGTGTGTATGTGTGTGTTTGTGTCTTGGATGGGTGTGGGTGGGGGGTTGTGGTGGGGTTGTGCGGCAGCGTTGGCATCCCATTGGCCTGTGAACATTAGCATGCGTCTCTAAAGCAGGGAGCCATGACAAGGGCGCACTAATCTTTGACAGATGGCCGGGCCTGCGCTCGGCGCCCCCTTGTAAGAGCCATTTCCCCCCTCAGCCACTCGCCGCTAATTTCAATTGCCGCAGTATACACACGGCAACATTAAAGCCCACCCCCGCTTCGGCCTCGGCCCAGCCCAGCCCTGCCTCCAACCCCCAACCCCCAACCCCTCTCCTTGCACTTCTCCAGTGGCATTATTTGCCCTTTCTAGTGCACTCTCCAGGGACCAGGCGCAAGGCTCTGGGAGCTTTTAGGAGAAATCTGAGGCTGCCTTGTTTTAGGGCACTTTTGTTTATTTGTTTGCTTGCTGTCAGTCTGCCATCACCCCTTAGTTGACAGACTACTAGGCCCTATTTGTGTGCGTGTGTGGGTGTTTCTGTGTGTGTGTGTGTGTGTGTGTTTCTGTGTGTGTGTGTGTGTGTGTGTTGAGGGTGGGGTTACTATGTGGGGGGCAAGCCTAATCAGGTCAGTGCTAGATTTGTGTGTTTAGTCAACGTGGTCCAAACCCATAGTGAGGAGGAATGGAACCTGTGCTTGTTTGAGTTGCCCTGGGGTCTGTGTACATTCCCTCTCTTGCTCCAGACTCTTTCTCTGACAAGGGTCATGGCTCCCCAAGGTTGTGTCTGACATGACACCCTTGTGACTGCGAGACGCCCTCACATTACATCTGTCAAGACAAAATTAGGGTGTAGGCATGAAACATTCCTAATAAAAGATATGGATTAAATAAGAAAGTTTCTGGACTACGACAATCCAATGGGTCTTTTTTAAATACAGTTTGTTTAGTGTGTCCCCACAAAAAATAGAAAAAAAGGTTCTTAAAAGTTTACATTTTCATCATCATAATATAAAATGAGTACCAGACAGTTGGTTGTTGGTTTTAACAATAGCAAAATAGTTGATGGTGTGTGTGTGTGCAAAGCTCCTGTGATACCAGCACAGCCAGACTCTCAAATCAAGGTTGAGCCCTTTGTCCACCCTCCACCTCCCCCCACAAGCCCACATCCCTGCCTGACCGGGAGGAAACAGAGGCGTCCATTGTCTCTGTGCACCAGTGCTGTTAAATGACAAGTCCACCCTTACGCCCCCCCCCACCACCACCACCCTTGAAAAAAGAGCTCCCCTTAACCTCCAGAGCTTTTTTTTTCCTTGAATTTATAACTTACTCCAATTTTCAGCCAGTGTATTCCCAGGCCAGGAAACAATGAGATGTATTCTTCTTAAGGACCTCATTCCAGGGGTGCATAGAGGGAGGAAAAAAAAGAGGAAACCAAGGAAAAGAAAACAGTGCAGAGTGGAGTTAGTTAGTGTTCTGTGCTGAGGACTGGAGGCAGGGCTGGAGAAAGGGCTGGCTCTGGTACTGCCTGACTGACTCTGTGCATAAGCGCTACAGGGCTGGACTGGACTAAGCTCCCTAACAGTGTTGACAACTAAATACTACATTAGGCATGTAAATCCATCACATCCCATGGCACTACCCCCTGACAGAGGTGAAGTGAGGGATGAGTGGGGGTAGGGTGGAGGGTGGAGGGGGGGAGTTGCTGCGCTGAGGATTAAAAAAAAAAGGAAATAAAATAAAAAGCACACACAGAAAGTGTTTGCTCATTTGTTTGGGCCGTTTTGCTAAATTTGTGTTTTACGGCCCCGGTGGAAAGCGCTTCTCTTTTGTTCGGCTGCGGAGCAGAACGGACCGTCAAATTAAAAGCAAATTTGCACCCCTCTCTTTTGGCCCAGTAGGGCTTGTGGGAGGAGAAAAAAAAACAGAGGGAAAGAAAATGAGCAAAGGAGTGTTTTCCTTTACTGTCGTCTCTGATTGGTGTCGCCACTGATGGATGGAGCGTTTGATTGGGGGATCTGTGGCTTGCAGCTGGTACCCTGGCCAGTGATGTGTGTATGGCTAAAAGGCCTACCTAAAATAAAGAGCATGCTCTGAGATAATTGACTACACTCTGGAGCTCTTAAGGGGCTTGACTGCTCATTTTGCTTATGCTGTGCCTCTAGAGTATGAGAACAAATGCAGTGAGGCCTGTTAGTCTATTTAAATCAAATAGCACTTATGGAGTTTTTTTATATAAAGCATTAATGAATAAACTACTTCTTGTATATAATTGTTGTTGGTCTGACATGTTGGTTTAGGCTTTATGTGAACTCATGCATGTCGATTAACACTGTGTGCGACTTGTACTTGGTAAAAACTGTCCAAGAGACTAGTAATCACTTTTTTAAAATGAAGTTGGTTTGATCAAAAATTACCTTTCTGTTTATTCATACACCAACGACAAGACTGCAAAACCACACCTATGTTTGCTCCCTGGTCAGGAAATATCACAACAACCTTTTTTGCAAAGCAATAGTTCACTTTTCCTGTAAGGAGATAAGGGAAGTGCCATAATGTCTGCAAGTTTCCCATCAACTGTTGTTTAAAAAAACATCTCAGAATACGTCCTTAATAGGAGATGGAACAACATGCATCCATTTACATTAGCAGTAATGCGCTACAGAGGACAGATCCGTGTACACGTTGGATCCCACAGAACTCTGATGATTGTTCCACTGCTGGTACAGGCTTAGCTTATTATCTGGAAGAGAATGAAATAATACAATAAATGTTAGCTTTACTGTTATAGTATTTAGCAGACACTGTTGTTCAAAATGACATACAGCAAAATAAAACAACCAAAAGCGCTCTGCTAACATCTGTCAGTACAATAAATATCTGGGCTAACCCACTTCAATTGGAAGTAGGGAGTACACACGAGATGGCTGTGCCACAATTGAAATCTCTCACAACGTAGACTTAAATTTTTTTTGTCTGTTGCCTGTCCACTGCAGACCTCAGCATACATCATCATTAGCACATTATTGACCTGTGGTTAGCCTGCAGACATGCACCACAGCAACCAGATTTGTGTTTTGTCATGACATTCTGACATTGCAACAGTGAAAACTGATGGTTAATAAATAAAAAAAAGGCTCTCTAAGCTTATTCTATTTTTGTTCCTCTACTTTATTTCTTTATGTTGTTGGATTGCATGAAGTATAAGCAGAAAAAGCAGCAGAAGTGTCAATCTCAACCTCAGAAAGTAAAAAAAAACGTTTGATTCATGATTCATGAAACATGTTTGATTCGACCATTTTCTGAACTAGCCGATCCTAATGAGCACACAAATCATCAGACAGGTGGATCAGTGAATTTACCTGTGTGCAGGTGCACCTCCACTGGCAGAAGGAATACATGACAGGGTTTTTACTTTCTGAGGCTGGCATTGGCATCTTTGAAAACCAGTTGGTGGTAACTCATACATGTCTTTTGTGCGTACAGGAGCAGATGAAGTCTTGCTGTTGGCACGCCGCACGGATCTTCGCCGCATCTCTCTGGACCTGCCGGACTTCACCGACATCGTGCTGCAGGTCACCGACATCCGTCATGCCATCGCCATTGACTACGACCCCGTGGACGGCTACGTGTACTGGACAGACGACGAGGTCAAGGCCATCCGACGAGCCCGCATCGACGGCAGCGAGGCCCAAACGCTGGTGACTACGGAGATCAACCATCCCGACGGGATTGCGGTTGACTGGGTGGCCCGCAACCTGTACTGGACGGACACCGGCACGGACCGGATCGAGGTGACTCGCCTCAACGGGACCTCACGACGCATTCTGATCTCGGAGAACCTGGAGGAACCGCGGGCCATTGTACTCGACCCTGTCAATGGGTAGGTGACCCCGCAGATGCTAGAAAGCTAAAAATACAGAGTAAAGTGAAAACTGTACTTAGTTGGGTAACATGTGAAATATATTACAAAACTATGTTTGAAGACCATGAAGTTGTCCAGAAAACCCCTGAAGTCAGTTTTACTGTGTGGAGTTATGCAGCTCTCAGCACTTAGAGACAAGCTTCCCACAGAGTCCGAGCACAGAAAGTACCGCCTGTAATTTCACCAGTTTATGACCTAATGTTACCTTGTAGCAATGTTTATATTCACTCTGAATTTTTAGAGTAATAAATAACAACTCTTTCTTTAGTTTGAGGAACTTCTTGAACACTCTCACTGAGGAATGTACTTGATGAAATTCTGATAAAGACTTTTGTCTTTTGCAGTTACATGTACTGGACAGACTGGGGTGAGAAACCCAAAATCGAACGTGCCAACCTCGATGGAAGTGAGCGTTTCATCCTTCTGAACACCTCGCTGGGGTGGCCCAACGGTCTAGCCATCGACTATACAGCAGGAAAGCTTTACTGGGGTGACGCAAAGACGGATAAAATTGAGGTGAGTCCCTTATGTTTTCTGCCTGGTGGTGGTAGTCACGAGGACAGGTTGGACAGAGAGGCATGTTATCTGTGTGGTGCGCTGTCACTTTGGATGGCTGATGGTTTGTGGCCTGACATTTGACTACATTATGTCTGCACTAAAATATCATGATGGACTTTTAACAGTTCTATGAGCCAAGGTTTTGGGTGGTGCTGAGTACGGTCTGCTTGCTAGAAGAGAAGAAGTGGGAAGAAGAGAAAAAATGTACAAGGTACACTGTCCCGATAAGAAGAGGTAAAACTGAGATGTTAACTGACTTAAGCACCCACATCTGATGCAAAAGGAATGTCAGACGTGTTGTATAATACCTGGGCCATGCACACTAGACTTCCTATCAGTGGTTGGCCGCCATGTCTTGTGATTGTTGAGCAATTCTGGCTCCAGTTAACACCTCCCATGTGTCTCATTCTGATACTTGCTCAGCAGGAAGGGAACTGTTTTCCCTACCTCATGTTACTTTCTCTAGTAGTTTGGAGGGTTCCTCCTCTGTCATTACACAGGGTTGGGTTGTTGCGACATTCACTTTTTTTGGAGGTCGCTTGAATGAATGAAGACCGCTCAGGGTGTTGGCCTGACTAGCATGGCTGCTTGTCCTTAGATTGCAGTCTTGTGTTGAAAGTCTATACTGTAAACACAAGCAGATCACCCACTCCCAGATGAGCCTCCACTCCCTTGGGTGGGACTGGTTTCTAGCATTACACCTTCTACTCACGTGACCTTGTCTTTGTGTGTGTGTGTGTGTGTGTGTGTGTGTGTGTGTGTGTGTGTGTGTGTGTGTGTGTGTGTACATACACATGTTCACATGAGATTGAGATGCAGAATGACCTACTGCCTCCTGATTTCCTAACTTTTAAGTGTGATACTGATAGCCCCCAGACTTAAGGTGCTTGCACACTGCCCCAGCAAATGCCAACAAACACCAACAGTTGGATCCGTGTGGATTATCAGTTTTTTATAATTGATTGTTGGCTTTTTGGAGTCACCTTCGTCAGTTACTGTCTGGGTAGTGTGGAACTGACAGTTGGTTTGGTCTACACAACATTCTAAGGTCTACCACCTTCCAGATGCACCACCGAGTGCCGACTTTAGAATCTTGGTGTTTATTGGGCAGTGTGGAAGCAGCTTAAAAAGGTTATAGTAAATCTCTTATCATAGCACATAAATACCATATCCTTCTTCCCTCAGACCACAAACTGCTACTTATCACCCTCCCCCTCAGCACACACAGACACACTTCGTTAAAGAATAGGAAATGGTAAAGAAACCCTAGAGCTGTATTGTTAGACCATGTGCCACCGCCAAGAGTCTACTTGTGAGTCAGGAATTCTCAGTCATCTCTGGTGGATGCAGGTTTCATGTACATGTTTTGAGCCAGGGCGTACCCAAGAGTTTTTCTGGCCTCCGAAACCATCAGGAACAGGCCTTAAGCATAACACTCCACACTGGGCCAACCTCCTTTTGCCTGAAACTCCATCCCTCCCTTAGAGGAAAAAGACCTGGCACTGTGCAGAGAAAGGAAAGGAAAGGGGCCCCGTCAGAATGCCAAAACGGCAATGGTTGCTCGCTGAAGGCCAAAGCACCACTGGTTGTTCACTGAAGGTCAGTGGTGCGCACATGGCCCGTGCTGAGCAGCTCTGGGTGAGGAGAGAGGAGAGAGCAGGCAGCCGAGGCGGCCCGAGAGGAAGTCTTGGTTTTTTCCTGGGAGCGGGAGCTGGCACACGGGCAGGCCTGAGCTGATTTGGAGAGCAGATTAGGGTGCTCCCGCTGAGACATTGAGCCTGAGGACTCGCTCCACGTGCAAAAGCCCCTCTAATGTCTCTTCCAGCGCCTTTGGAGCAAACTTGTGCAGGTCTTTCAGGGGGTTATGTGTGCGTCAGTGTGGGCCGGGTCTGTCTTGGCAGATGCCTTCTCTTCCTCTCTCTGTGTTGCTTTAGAGAATGTAGTTGTTTTCTGTGGTTGTCAAAGTGGATTTCAGAGGCAACACTGCAGCGGTAACAGCATCCTTAGCTCCCCTGCAGGGAGAGGTGAAAGGGACAAACAAAGATGTTGGAGCAATCTCTTTTTCAGATGAATGCTGTCAAAATAAATGTTCTACCTATGCATGCAAGCCTCTAATGATTCCCAGTGTATTACAGTGGCAATCTGGTCATTGTGTTTCACAGATATAATTAAGGGAATTTGGTGAATAAAACTATGTTCTTTCTATAAAACATGTTGATAGACCACAGACTGTGATCACAAACTAACACCTGATTAGGTGTGACCATGAGAAAGTTCTGTTTTGGAACGTTAAAGGTCATTGTACATTCCAGCAATAGCATAGAGAAGTGCCCATGAAGAACTTTTGCTTTTTGACATATGAATGGGATTTTGACTTAAAGTAATGATGTAACCCTGCGTTTCCCACAAGAAAACAAGATGCTGTTTTGTATGGATAGAAGCGTGCTCTTCCCTCTGATCTGCATGTTGACCTCCTGGGGAAAGCCCTTTTCCCAGTGCGCTCTAATCGGTGCACCCCGCTCCCCTCCACCCTGCCTCTTACAATAGCAAGGGAATAATGATGGCAGTGGTTGGCCCCTTACAGACTCTTTTCTCCCTTCTCTCCCTCCCTCCCTCCCTCACACACCACCACCACACACACATACGCACACACACCACTGCACCAGATGTCCATTTGAGCGGTGGGTCCCATTCCTTGAGGTTCCCAGCCATATCTGATGAGTGTGTCCGCCCACCGCCACTCCCCGACACCCCTCACACCCGCCCCCAACCCCAGCCCCCCGAAGCCGTTCCATTCTATTCTTTAATTCTCTCTCATCCTCAGTCTTTACAAGGGTTCTTCTGCTTCTCCTAATGAAGCTCCTTGGCCCATTCTTGGGTTCAGCCCCTCTCTGGGTCTGAATGGAGGAGAAAGTGCTTGAAGTGCTAATGGCTAGAGGCCGGACTGCTGCTCCGCTGGCTGCCATTCTTCATTATGGTTTTTTTTTTTTCTTTCTTTCAAAAGTCTTTGTTTTTGATTCTTTTTTTTTTTTTGCAACATTCTTCTTCTGGCTGTTGATGACATACCGTTTCTTTTACAGAAGGGAAAAAGAACATCAAGAACATGTCAGTGTTTCATTATGTTTTTTTATTATTTCTTTTTTTCAAATCTCCAGTTTAATGTGAAATCAGGTTTTCAAGGAGAAGAAAAAAAACGACTTGTTTTTTAGTGAAAAGCACCTTCCAGCATTTGGAATGTGGCTGTTCATTGGATGAATGCTTATAAATAGAGGTCTGGAGGCTTTTTAGCCCTCCTCCCTTGCCCTCCTCTCCTTCCCCCTCTTTTCTCTCTCCTTCTCTGCTGGTGACAGGGCCTGCCTGAAAAGACTTTTTTCTCCACTCCTTTCTCCTTTGCCTTGTTGTGAGCTGAATTGCATTCAGGGCAACCGTGGACATTCCCATTGTTTATTTTATGGTGTTTGTAAAGGCGTGGAGCCTGCTCCCCTTTTCGAGAGGCAGCTTGGTGTGCTCTGTGCGCCTTGCTTCGCTCCCAGGCGTCAGGGGTATGGGAGCTGGGAGTTATGGCGTCTGTCACCAAAACCACTGTGAAGCAGTTTAAATGAAAAAGAGAGCAAAATGAATGTTGATAACAGAGGTGTCTGTGGCTCTTGAATGAATCATCACAGGCCACTTCAAAGGGAAGACGCCGCTGGAGTTCAGATTCCATTCCAAGATGATGATATCCAGACATACTTGGATTTGAGTTAATACAGTAGTACAAGTTTATATGACTGTATGAAGTTTTTGTAGTTTTTGTGATCCTGTTATGCATTAGTTATATCTTTTTTTTTGCTAAATGTACCTCTCTGTGTGCTGCAGTTTTGGACTAATAATGGCGTAGTCTGCTGCCTGCCTCGCTTTTTAAATGTGCTGCAAAAGGTTTTGGGGGTGGGTGGGGGTGGTGAGTGTGGGGGGGGGTTGAATTCACTCCAGGAATGTCTCCTTTCATCTTGGGTCTCCCGCACGTCTCAAAAAGGAGGTCTATGTTATTGGCATTCGCATTGGAAGCCCCCCCCCTCCTTTTTTCTCTGCCCTCCTCAAACAGTACGGGAGTTGTGGGCTTTTATTTCAGCCCTCCATTCGTGTGTTTTTGCTTCTTTTTGAGGGGAGTCTAATACCCTGCTCCCGCCCCCTTTCCCCATAACTTTGTCCCTCCTCGCCCGAAGTCTCTGATGTTGCCGCCGAGCCACCGCCCCCCCCTCTCCCTTTGCCCCCTCAGTGCCGAGATACTAAAGATAACTCCACTGACTGATGTGCCGTCTGCCGTAGAGAAGGGAGAAAAAAAAGGCCCAGCTTTTGTCGGACAATTATGGAGATTGGTGCTTTTCACCAAGGCTTTTTGTGACTTTCCTTTCTGGCGTGCACCATGCCTACCTCACCGGTCTCTCATAATGGCAAATATGTTTTACCATGGAAAAAGAAAATGGCACAGAAAAACAAAGCTGTCGTTTTTTGTTTTTTTGTCTTTTTCTCCTCGCTCAATCTTCCAAACAGTGATGGCCTATAGCAATTCTGAGAGAGAATTGGGAGGTTGTTTTTTTCTCTTTCTTTCTCAAAAAAAGCGAAAGAAATGGCCACTTGTGAAAAGGATCAATAATGTTTTCTTTCCAGTCCCCTTCCAAGTGCCACTTGAGCGGACTAGGTGCATTGTGGTTGGCTCCAGCCGTGAAACTTGATTTGCACAGGATTCTCTCCCCAACAAGGGCCTGCTCTAAAACATTAGCCATGCTAATGATGGCTCCCTTTGTCTCTGTGTTAGCGGTTTGTCCAAGGCCTGTCAGAGTCAAAGGGGGTGAGGCTCAGGGAAAGGAGCCCCAATAAAGTCGCCGGAAAATTGTGGAAGGAGATTGAAAGCTCCAAAGGTCAAGCTTCACTGGTCAGGGCACGTCATCGAGAGGAGGCTCAGTTCTCGCCTCTTTCTTTCTTTCTTTCTTTCTTTCTTTCTTTCTTTCTTTCTTTCTTTCTTTCTTATTTCTTTCCTTTTTCTTTTTGTTTTCCCCTTTTTCTTTCTTTTTTCATTCCTATTTCTTTATTTCTTTTTCCTTCTCTTTCTTTCTTCTTCTTTCTCTCCTCTCCCTCTCTCTTTCTCTCATATGCACGCACACACACATATAAAGACAAAGACATGGTAATGTGCACACCAATCTGGTCATTGGTCTGTGGTCTAAATTCGCTTAATCTCTCACTCTAGAAGCTCCTGTTCCCTAATAACCTGCTTTGATACCCGTTTAATGTGGAGATGACATTGCAGGTCAGAAGTGCTGGCTGTGTCAACAGTTTACAAAATAATTTCTGATTTTCTTTTGACATCCACTGTTTCTCTGCCTCTGAGGTCAGTATATTTTAAGAATTAAGTTACCTCAGGTTTCTTCTTTTGTAGTCATATCCATCTCCACACCGTGTAGGTCTTTGCATTGTGTGAGTGGAAATTTTGGTAAATAAAAGGAGTTAGCTAAGAGCTAAAACTCCTTCTATCACATTTTCTGAGAGCTAAATCAGTTCAGAGAACGGTGTTTTGTTGTCATTTGGCTGGTTACGTTTTGTCGTAGTTGCATCAAAAACCTTTTGATGTTTTCCATAATCCAAGGATATGTGGGCTTTTTGACATGTATTTGGAGTGAATAAAAAACACCTGCTTTGCGCAAGTTTTTCCATCATCTCTGGCCAGAGGTTTGCTGTCCAACCATTCCCTCTCTTTCACCCCATAATGCAGCTTGGAGTAATTTCACACAAAGCAAAAGACAGCTTTGAAAGCCCTGTACCTCAAGGAGCAGCCATTTTGTGTGTGGAGAGAAAGCACAACAGCAGCATGGGCGTTTTGACTTTTTTTTTTTTTACAGGGGTGCAAAGGGAAAGGTGCATTAAAATGCAACCAGCCCATTTGGATGGGAACCATTAGAGGTTTGTTTATAGAGGGAGAATCATTTCCCATCCCTCTACTTGCTTCTGACGCGCCTTAAAAACTCATCACCCCACTCGCACCTCTGAAATGGGCCTTGTGCATACACACGTCTGGAAATAACAATGGAAATTTTCACTCTGGTGGTGGGTGGTCACAGGACTTGCTAACGCTAGCACTCCTGCTCTTAAATTGCTCTGTTCCTCCGGCGCCCCCTTTGCTCTGGAACAGAGCGTCCCCTGCCAGAGACAGATCCAAGCCTGAACCCTGATAAGAGGAGTGTGAGGCCTGGACTCTCCAGAAAGCAAGTTGAACTGAGGTGTCTCTCCACTCTCCTTCCACTGTCTTTCCGTCTATTGCTGTCTTTGAGCCCCGCTCCACATGACAATCTGTCTCATTTCCTCTTTGATGTGCTGCCGCTGTCCCACATCTGTCAGTAGTCTACCAGCGAGGTGGGGAGGGGTGGGAGGAAAGGAAAGGAAGGCGTAGAAGGACGCAGGGTTTTGGGGTGGGGGGTTGTCGTGTGGGTGGGTTTTGGGGGGGACCTCCAGCTTGCTGCTGCTGCTGTTCTGGAGATGTTTTGTGGCTTATTAACATGATCGTGCCGCGGCTACCCCTCTTTCCGCAGCCGTGTGTTGCGGTGAGGAGTCGCCAGCAGCTGCCGAGTGAGTCGAGTCCCCCTATCTGCTGTGCAGCAATGCGTCCCATATGGGCCCTCCCGAAAGGAGGACCACATTGTTTCTGACATTTACAGACAACAGGATGGCTGTTTGAATGAAAGTTTGTCTCCTTTATTTTCCCAACAATTTAATCTGTTCCTTTCTCTTTTTTTCTTTTTTCCTTTCTTCTTGTTTTCTTTCTTTCTCTCTTTGTCTTCAGCCATCTTGTGTTTCCCCACCAGTCTAGTACGTCTAGTGCATTTTCCTCTCTATGTTGCCACAGTGACCTTATTTGGGTATTTATTTATTTGCCTTGCATGTGAAGGCCCTGCTGCTGCTGCTGCTGCTGCTGCTATGTAAATGTAATTACCTGTTGGCCCGACCTCAGCAGGCAGTTGGCAGGCCAGCGTTCGGAGGGCTGTGTTCCTGTTTAAAGAGCGGCTGGTGTGCAAGATTTATTGTGAGTGATGCTCTCCAGACACCCGCTCAATTGCTTGCCCATATTTTACATGGGAGGTGCAATGGTGGTGTGTGCATGTGTGTTTCGGGGGGGAGGGGAAGGGGGCACTTTTCTGCTGTGGCTGCACTCTTCTTCTCCACCCCCCCACCGGTTTTCTTTGACGATAGCATGATTAGCTAGGCTTTTTATCCTCTTTGTATTACTGAATTGATCTGTGTATGACGTCTTGCTCAGTACTCTGTTATGTAAGTGGATTTGGTTGAGAATGGCGACAGTGTCCATCCATGGCATCGGTCAGTCAGTCTGTCAGACAGGATGTTGATTTGTGTTTGTTTATGGTTGAAATAGGATAAACGATTTCTGCTCAGTCTCCTCAGGACAGCACAGGCTGTTGAGCATTCTGAAAAAAAAACACAACTGCTGCATATAGGCCACAACAATTAAAACTGCAGACGTTATTTTTATGAAGTTCCCCCTTGTCGTTAACTTTCACAACTGGGTTAGCACATTCTGTGACACAAGGGTGGTTAATGTCTGTAATAAACCACACTGCCAAGCAGTGCAGTGCAAAGTTCACGTAGAGTATGTTGGTGTGGCATTTTGTGTTGAATTTACTGTTGTCTTTTTATTTGTATTTAAACTTCCAGTGGGATCAGGTTGTATGACATTTACACCTGTGCTAAGGTTTTATCGTCTTATCATGTCTTGTGCATTATACATCATAGTTTGTTCCTATGGCACTGGCTTACAGTAGTTTATAACAGTGCTGGATGTGGTGTTGTATTTGTAATAAGCCTGCAACGCTGCATTGCTCAGTTTCCTTTGATCTGCTTGCCCTTTGCATCTCCGTGCAACAGGCTGCCCAGACTGCCAACTGCTCTGGGAGTCACTAGTTCAGGCTCGGTGAGGTTTCATTCCAGCATGTCAGAGAGGCCAATCTGGGTGAAAGAGGGCTCCTCCTGCCCAGCTGCACTGCCGCAAAGGGGCCCCCTAGGGTTCAGTGTGGGGACCGGTGACTGTATAAGTCAATGGGTAGGACCTTACCAACTACATGCTTAGCCCTTATGCTTTCATTTTACCCTAACAAGAACTAGATCTGTGGTTGGTTTAAAGACGCAGTAAAGTGATTTAGTCCACATATTTAGCCTTACTTAAAGGTTCACTGACTGGTTGCTAACAAAATTAGTCAGGTAAGCCAAAGCCTTAGGAGAGTTCCTCGACAGAGCACAGTAGCAAAATACAATATTGAGTGGAGGCACTATGGCGGCACTCCACGCCAGCAGGCACAGCTTGCAAGGCTCCATACTTAGGCTTTTTTGGGGTTTTTAAGGATGTTTTTTCAGCATTTGGCACAATCAACCTCTCTGTATAATGCGAAGTGCTGGACACCAGCTAAATTAAATTACAAATAATTGAGGAAACCAAGTGCAACAGACTTGCTTTGCCCTCCCTGCCAAAGCCCATCTACCAAAACTGATGCACACTCCACAAACATTAATCACACAACACCGTGTTAGTATTGGCCTCATGTAGTAGCCTCTAGCAGGCTTTCGAGGGCCAGACAGGCCAGACTATGATGCAAGATTCCTCTAGACCAGGGCTTGTAGACCTCCAGACCTGGCTCTGTCAGATCTGTGTGCAAGGGCAGTACGAATATCACACTTTGTCTGCCGATCGCAAGGAAGCAAAGCCTGAAAAGAAGGAGAGAAAGTTCTGATGGAGGAATGGAAGGAAGCACATGGAATGCGGTGCCTGTGGGAGTGGTGAAGCAGAGTGTGGAGACAGCATTCTGTTTGAATTAAGAAGACGCTGTTCTTGGCCCTCTGCAGCGAATGGCAGATAAAAAGATAATATCATTTGTAGCCCTAGCCGGGCTGGCTGTCAGAAGCACTGGCCAAACCGCCAGTGAAAACCCTATGATATTTCAAAAGCCCCCCAGCAGCAATTTCTAAGCCACATTTTTAGGACCAGACAAGAGAGAACTTTCTAATTGGTAAAATGTGTCAGGTGAGAACGTGAAAACACTAAGGGTTTTTTGTAGCTGGGAACTCTGGTCTAACACTGCCCTTAAAAGCTCTGTTTTAATACTGTCCTTAAAAAGTTCTTAGCGTTGCACCCTTTACAGCATTGTGTGCATAGCGATTCCTATCCAAGAGTGTCATGAAGGGTAAGAGAGATGAAATAAGAATCGTCCATTTTGTTGGGGTAGTATTTAGACAGTTTTCATTCTAAAACTGATTACTGAATAACAGTTAATGACATGAAATGGTTTATGACATATTCAACCATATTAGTTTTTTTTGTTTTTTTTTGCAGTGAGCATGAGTATTTGCTTATAGGTTTATCACTCTCCACTCTTTGTTTATCTAGGCCTGGGGTGACAGGAAAAAGTGTGCGAAAGCCATTTTAGTATCCCAGTGGCGAGCAGAGTGAATTTTTCATCGCATCTCTGTCATGCCAGAGCTTCTCTGAAGCCCTTTTCTGAGGGCTTGACTTTTTTTGTCTTGCATTTGAGATGAGCCTTTTGTTTTGTTTGTTTTGTTATATTTTTCCTTTTCAGGGCTGAGCACTAAAAAGAGGGATTCTCACACTCAATAATGACAAAAAAGCTCTCTTTCTATCTTGCTCTGCATAATTTTCTGTGAGGAGAGAAGAAAGAGCGCTGTGGAGAGAAAAAGCTGTACACCCATCTTTCAGTTTAGATAGCCATGTCTAATTCTGTCCCTTAGAAAAATGAATAGGATTTTTGTGAGGGAGGGAAAAGACTCCTGCTGCTCGGAGGGCCATCAGAGTTCAGGTTTTTTGTGTCACATTTTCTTGGTCTTCTTCTAATGCTGCAGGACGGGGGAAAACAATGTCCAAGCTGTTTTCTGCAAGTCTATGCAATTTAGGCTGGTTTGCCCATAGTTGGAAATGTATATGTTTGGGTACAAGCAAACACACACACACACACACACACTCACACAGTCATTTGCTGCAAGTATGCCAGAAGAGCAAGGACATCCCTCTCTGTATTCAAGAAGCTCTTGAAAACCCTTCTGCTCCAAGAACATTTGTTATCCTAACAAATCTAACTCACTAACCACCTAATCGACACTTACATTTTGTCTGTGCACAGTAATCACCTGAGCAAGTATTATATAAGGAAGAAAAAGTATGATGTGATAACTTCTAAGCAGAGCGTGGAGTTTAAAACATAAGTCGATATTTCAGTCAGAACTGTGTTTACTCTGCTTTGTCATTTGCACACAGTTACAGTTAATCCACTGGTCGCTTTGTCTAGGTGTGTATATCCGTGGCTCACAGGAGTGTCCCTGTGTGCACGTGTGTGTGTGTGTGTATGTGTGTGTGTGTGTCTCTGGACAAGGGTTTGTCAGGACGGTGCTGGCTGGCCGTGTCCTTGATATATCCTGTAACATTTCACACCGAAGCTCAGCAGCAGCAGCAGCAGCAGAGCTTTTTCTTTTTTCTTTGTGTGTTTTTTTTCTTTTTTTCTCTTACAAATTAGCCACGGGGCATGTGGAGCGTCTCTGAGTCTCCCCACGTCTCTCTGAACACTGAACACAGGCTCCAGTGTGCAGACAGGGACCACAAACCCTCCCCATCCCATCCCATGTATATCCTATCCCAGAGTATCCCTTACCCAACCCTCCGTCTCCTTTATTGGATTGAATTTGTTGTCTTTGGTATGATTCAGACATTTTTTTTTGTTTTTTTTTTGTTTTTTTAAAAAAAGCAACAACCCGTAAAACAGTGACAATTAAGATAGCATCGGAGGAGCTAGCACGGGAGCTAGGCAAGGAGAAGCATCTGGCTGTAATTAAGGCCCAGGCATAAAAGACGGGCCTGTGTGCAGCCTGGAGAGGAGGGAGAGCGCAGTAAGGGAGCCCTGCGTAGCTCTGTACCATTTGTAACAACTCTGTCGACTCTGATGTCTGATCCCTGAGCCTGAACAAGAGATTGACTCCCACTGTGCTCCCCTTTTGCCTTAGCCTCAAGGAAATGGTCCCACCCTCTGTCCATCTAACATAGGCTTGAATCCCCACTCCAGGCATGCCTTGTGTTGTGTACGGGCCCTACTGAGCCACCCCAGGTGCAGGCCTAATCCTGAGCAAGATGATGAGTGGTGAGTGAGATGAGGTCAGCCCAGAGGTGGACATCCAGCCTAGGCATCCAAGCTAGCACCACTGTAGGGCCTCAGCTCAAAATTGCATTTCATAACAGCACTACATCAAGGGCCTCTTCGGTGTTCTGTAAAGTTGAGCTCCTTTGTCGAGATGAGCTACCTGTAGTGAAACTTTATAGAACACTTTTACTAACCCTACTAACTCCTAACTCTAACCCCAACCACTACTTTCAACGACTGTATTTGTATGGTAGCTCAACTTGACAAGTAGCCACAGTGGGTGAGCCAAGCAAGCGGAGGACAGATGTCACAGCACCGGCGGAACATGAGTCTACAGAGAGCATTCTCATCATACCTGGATGGGGCAGAGTGAGGGGTTAGGCATGGGAATGGCCAGACAGACAGACAGAGAGACAGAGGGAGAGTTTGTGAGAGACTCTACAATAGTCCACCGCAGAGAGATGCTAAGCCAGCTCGTTGTCCGCCTGACTGCAAGCAGGGGTAAATAGACTTCCTCCGTCCCACCACATCTTACTCTTGCGCTTCTTCATCCCCCCCCCCCATACCATTTCATGGTCTTTCGTTCCTCGGTTCCTTCCTGAAGTGTTTAACCGAACAATGTGCTGTGGTCCGCAGCAGGCTTTTTCAAGGCAAGAGGAAACAGATGTCTGAAAGGTATGCTGTCCAATAAAGCGTTTAATCACACCAGTGGAAAGAATCCACACCTCTATGCTGACAGAACCCTGTGAGACCAATACGGATGAACCCCCAGCACATCCCGACGAGCCCCGAGAAGAACACTTTTATCATTTCAGCACATGTTAAAACTGGACCGTTAGATATTACAGAGACCTGTCTTTTTTATTAAAAGCTGTATTTTTTTAGTTCTTTTAAACATCACTGATTTCATTTGGATATGAACGTAGCAGAGTTTTTGGCTTGCTGATACTGAAGTACAGAACTCCATTCATTTCCTTGCCTGGCAAAAACAAACCACTACGGTTAATTTCCAGAGAGAGAGATACTCATGGTGTCCAGATGTGAAGAACTTACTCTCCGAGGAAGTTCTGAAGGCGCTTAAAGTATTGTGGTGTTGTGAAAACTGCTGTGTTATGTGTTATGGTGCTTCTAAAACCCTGAGCCTTGGTATTCATATATGGACTTTTGCTTAAGCTGGATTTCAACGGCTGACATGATCCCAGATTTTTTTGCTTTTCTTTTAAGCTTTTGTTGGAATATTTGTCAGGTCTGTAGACGCCAGCCCTCTCTGGAGCAGGCTTGTTTTACATAAACAAGCTTAGTTTTACGTGTGGAGAAAATTATAACAAGCCTTTCATAGACATTGCTATTGTTTTGTGCAATAAGGAGCTGGCATGATAGGGCCATTTTTAATACAAGGGTTGGTTAGGGTCATGTGATCAGGTGCAACTCTGGTCAAGATAAATTTGAAAAACTTGACAAACTATTTCTTGTTTAAAGTATGAATATAGAATTGGGATCTCTCTGTCTAAAGCTGCTGACCTGGTGTATTAACTGGTTTGTCCTGTCAGCTTCAGGCCAGATCTGAAGCATAACCGATTGTGAATCCCTTAACCACGAGTCAACCACAAGAACATTTCAGCAAGTCAAAGCGCCTGTTTTATTTCTGTGCTACTCTTACATTTTCATTGTATATGTTACATTATATGAAAAAAACTCTTTTGTCCTTTTGTGCCTGCTAAAACTAAGTTATTTTTTTTTCAAACATGATTTGGAATATCCGATTATACTTCCTTTCAGGTGTTGAGGTTCATTTGAATGTATTTGGAAATGAGGATCCCATTTTATCCCATTTATCCAGGTTTTCTTTGTTGTGATTAGCTTTGCAGCATCTGTCTTTTGTGCTTCCTGTAGAAATTGCTGATGCCTCTCACACCCATACAAACACCCATTGCTTATGTTGTCCCAGTGTTATTTATTCAGACTTCACTGGACTTCTATTCTGGCCCTACCTACCTACCTAAAAAATGTATTTCAGCCCACAGTATTCAACTGTTGCCTCTTCACACAACCTCTGCATCTCTCTCTTTTTCTCATTCTCTCTCTTGCTCATACTTGCTCTCTCTTGCCTTCTCTCTGTGTCTGTCTCTGTCTTTGTCTGTCTGTCTCTCACACGCTCTCTCTCTCTCTCTCTGTCTCCTTCTCTCACACTATTCAGTTCTCGCCTTTTCTCTCACCCTCCACCTCTCTTTCTCTCTCTCCTCCTCCTCATCTCTCATTGCCTCTGAGTCTCTGTGGTACCTCAGAGAGGAAACCGCAGGATGCTCTGGCCGTAGGAAGCAAGGGGCCGAATTACAGAAATAAATCATGTCGACGCTCCTAGAGGGCAGCAGCCCCTGGCAGCCAGCCGGCCCTCCACTCGGCCTGCTGCTAGCCCTGCACACACACACACGCATACACACACACGCGCACATGGACACACACACACACACACACACACACACACACACACACACACACACGCGAACACACACCTCTGCCCCTGCACACAGGACAGGAAACGGGGCTGAGTAGCCGAGAGACACGCCAGGGAGGAAGTCTTTGTTTTAAGAGCCCCCCCAATACCCCCACCCCACCCCTTCACGCCAGAGAAATATGCCACATTAATCCTGCTTGTCATGTCGTGCACACCGTCCACAAGCATAAATTGCTCATCAGCTCTGCTGACAGGTTTTGAGGGATATACTGAGGGGACTTTTTCTTTTTTTGTAAAGTTCCAGTTCCCTTTAAGCGGTTTCTTACGAACAGAGCAACCAAGGGCAATGCACCGATCACTCACAGGTGTAAGTCCCCCTCCCCACCACCACCACCCCCCCTCTGCTCCCCACAACAGCTTTAAAGGAAAGTATTTGTTTGTGGAGGAGTTCCAGTGGTGATCTCATATACACAGTATTTCCCCTCCGCCAAACACACTGATCGACTCTAGTCATTCACCGTCTTTATTTCCCATTCCCTTACACAGCAGACGAGCTAAACAGCATTTTGTGACATTTTTGAAGGCTTTGCCATTGACACAATGTTTCGTTGTTGTTCATTCATCTGGCTTCCATGGGTTTGATTGGTTGGTGTTGGTGATCTAGTTTTTTGAACAAAGGTGGAGATCCCAGCTTTAGAAAATAAAACCCCTTGCATGTATTCCTTCCGTCTGTGCACTTAACAGAGGTGATTTCACTAATTACCCTATCTACCTGTCTGATGTATTGTGTGCTCAATACAGTAGGTTCTAAAATGGTTGCATCAATTATATGACTGGATGTTAACTTCATCAAGCTGAAATCTTAACCTGTATTTAAGAAGGTTGTTGATATATCAGAATTTATAGCCAATCAGTTGTGCCCTTCCATGCTATGCTCCTGAAACACTATGTTGATTGGCTGGGATTCTTTATGTTGTTATGTTGTCTCAGCCACTATGTGTGTGTGGCTCACAGACTCAGAACAGTGTATGATCAGTGTATGGCCAGAGAAATGTATGGACAGAGCAATGTATGAGCAAGAGGGCTTTGTTTTTTTATTTTGAGTGCAAAGATTAAAGGGACAGACAGTGGTTCATGCGACGATAGGCCTGTTTTGCTGAAGTGAACAAGACGCGTAGACTCACAGACTGTGCCTTTAAATCAGCAGGAGTTGCCCCACTTCATATGTGTTGGTGTGGAGCTGTAGCGTATTTACTTCAGCTTACACCAGTGTGCCATAAAAAACCCTGGCCTCTATTTTCAGCATCACATTTTCTGTAATAGTAATGCAAGGATAGGATGCAGAGGCTATAATTTCAGCCTTTTCAAAAAACTTGAACAGTGGTTCCCAAGAGCACAGTCAGTTCCAATACTCTCTCTCTCTCTCTCTCTCTCTCTCTCTCTCTCTCTCTCTCTCTCTCTCTCTCTCTCTCTCTCTCTCTCTCTCTCTCTCTCTCCTCTCTGTTTCTCTTTCCCTCCCTCCCTTTCTCTCACACTTGCATGCTTTGGCACCACTCCTAGTATCACTTTACCTAATTTTCTGTGCTATAATGGATGCCTTGTGACTGGAATCCTATACTGTCGCATTTATTCATTTACCATGTGATATACTCTTGCCCGAAAGTAAGGATTGTGTTGTGCTTTCTGTTCGTGTACAGACAAACTTGTGTTTTGTCTTTAACCATATAATCAGTCATGCCACCCTCTATTGCCTAGAATAGGTTCACGTTGGCAATCGTGGGCCAGGTTTTTTTTTCCCCCCATTAGTTTCAGCATTGTGTTGGTTGTAAACTGCTATGATCAGATAATTGTGGATCTATGATTGAAAACAACACCTGTTCTATGAGCAGGCTGATAAAAGGCCATTAAAGTTGTTTTTGCATTCCATTAGTATTTCCTATGACATTGTTTACCAGGTGTTATCAGGTGAAAGTTATGCAAGTCAGATGTCGTCAATCCCAGCTTCAGGAAGTAAAAACCCTGCCATTCATTCCTTCTGCCTGTGCACATAACAGGCCTGGTTTCCACTAATCAGCCACTCTACCTGCCTGATGATTTGTGTGCTCATTAGGATCAGCTGGTTCAGAAAATGGTTGAACCGAATATGTGGCAGGGGTTTTACTCTCTGAAGCCGGGATTGACACCTCTGATGCAAGTTGATGCAGCAGTTATGCTTGGACAGAGATTTGCAGGATCTCATCAGTGGTCGTGTTTCCACTTATTCACATCAGTAATGCACATTCACAGTAAATTTGGCCTAACGAGATGCCTATCAGCGGCTGTTTTAGACAACAAAGACTAATGTGCATTTTGAAGTGTTTCAAGTTGAGGATTTCTTTTTGGAATAACTAAAAAACACACTAACAAACTGAATGAAATCCAAATTGGTGTAACATCATCGTGGGCTATCACTGATGGTCAAGTATGATGGTCCATGAGGGGGATCTTCAAATGGCTGAAGAGGCCTGTTGTAGAGCCACACATTTTTAGCAGTGTGAGTATGAGATAAACCTGTATGGGAAAACCTGTTACTTACACACACACGTACCTCAATCTGTCCCCAGGTGATCAACGCAGACGGTACGGGGAGGATGACCCTGCTGGAGGACAAGCTGCCGCACATCTTCGGCTTCACGCTGCTGGGCGACTACATCTACTGGACAGACTGGCAGAGGCGCAGCATCGAGCGCGTGCACAAGCACACGGCCGAGCGCGAGATCATCATCGACCAGCTGCCCGACCTCATGGGCCTCAAGGCAACTAAAGTCATGGAGGCATTCGGTAAGGGACACGCCCAGTCCAGTCAACCCTTGAAGAAGAGTTTGTAGGATAGGAATATGTGCTTAACCCTTTAAGTAAACAGTAATGCCAGTAGACATATTTCAGAGAATGCTAAGCCCAACAGTGAATGTTGTTAATCAACATGTTCATCTATCTGACTAGTTTGATTTAGCACAGTCAATCCTGTCACTGCTCAGTGACATGAGGCATCATGTTACTTACTTATTTACGCCAAAGAAGAGATGGCAGTGTTTACCACAGTGTCTTTTGAAGAAAAGATTGCAGTGTGTACCACAGTGTCTTATAGTTAAGACAGTCACCTTAACAAACACATCCCTCCCACCTTGACTAAGTTGTCTCAAGGGAACACTAAAAATAGACACAGGTATAAATTAGGCAATGGAATTATAAGAGCATGTATATCAATAGACACTTCAATTGCCTTCCATTCATCCCAGCTGAAGAGCTTAAAACAAACACAATACTGATATGGAGTGATATCTTTCTAAACCATAACTCTGCCACAGCAGAGCATAGCATTATAACAAGTGGTCACACAACATTTTTTGACTTTAGTATCACCAGGGATCTTTGTACCATGGTCATGGTATTATGGTGCTTTTAACAAGAAATAATCTGGAATGTGCATGATCAGTCTTGGTCTAAGGAAGGCAGAAGCAAATACTGCTACACTGTGTGAACACTTTAAAGTAAAACTTTATATATGGTATGTATTAGGAGTGAGTACGACCCCAATTAGACAACGTCTGGTACAGAAATGATGGCTTTAGGCAGTGATAAGTGAACAAATTATACCAGAAACCCCTTTTGCAGGACCCTCTTCTTTATGCTTAGTATATTCTTTGTGAAGGAACTAGTTTTTCACACATATATGGGCAGATTTGAAGTGCCTGCTTATGACCCAGGGTTAGATATTAAGGTTGGCTCGTTTGTAAACATCCTAGTCGTTTCGAACACACCTCAGGGAGAGATCTTTATGAGGTGCTGACACTCGCATTTAGCAGCTATCTTTTGTGTCTGAGAGGATGTCGGGTTCCTTTGTTGTGGTGAAATAATTGACGTAGAAGTGCTGGTCTTGCTTTGATTAACATCGTCCCTCTTTAAGTGTTATGGGGGTGATTTTTTTTTTTAAGTACCTTCTTGATCGCCCCTTTGTTTCCTAACAGTTTATTGGCATGAGATGCTTTGTAAGCAGTCTGCCCTGGCCGCCGGTCTCCTCTTTGCCTAGTTTGGTCATCTTTTACCTCCACAGCACCTGTAGAGTGTGCTCATTTAAGTGCCGTTTCCACTATGGGAACATCAGGGGAATTTTTTCAGCACTTTCACCGTTGGTGTGTCTCTCATACAGCAAGCCAACCCATGACAGCCTGTGATTTCAGTCAGTTAGAAACATATGGTGTATAGTAGGCCCATCAGTTGCAACATGGTCATACCCTAATCTATTTCTGCAATTTTGGAAATAAGGTTTAGAGTTTAGAAAGGTGCTTTTCATATTAGTATATGTAAGGGAAGATGCAATAATTTCAAGGTGGGTGAATAGGCAGTGAGATAAAAGTCTTACTGCAGCGATTACTGGCTGTTCAAATAGGTGTGCGGTATTTTTATGTCCCTTGATAATCCGTATTCACACAAAATACACCATTGCAACACACCAAACAAATGTTATCAACCATTTAGAGGTCATAGGTTGGTTAAACCTTAACGTTAATATAGTTTAAAGTAAACAGTAATGCCAGTGGAGATATTCCAGAGTCAACAGTGAGCGTTGTTAATCAACATGTTTATCTATCTGACTAGTTTGATTTACACAGCCAATTCTGTCATTGCTCAGTCCACAATAGTCCATCATTTTCAGGCTCTGGAACCCAGATGGTTTAAAAATGGATTTGAAAACTGCAGTGTAAGGAAGTAAAAAACAGTGAATGTGCACAAAAACCTGTTTCTGTTTCGAAACGATGAAAACTGACTAATGTGGACGTAGCCTTAGTCTCTCTCTCTCTTCATCTCTTTCTCTCTTACTGTCACTCTCTTTCTCTTTCTCTCTCTCAGTGGAATTATGTGTCTCATCTGCCCCTCGTCTGCCTCTCTCACTCCCCCCCCACCTCATGTTGCATGAACAACAGGAACAAACGGCTGTGCGGACAGCAACGGCGGCTGCAGCCACCTGTGTTTCCACCGTCCGCAGGGCCTGCGCTGCGCCTGCCCCATGGGCCTGGAGCTGCTGAGTGACCTGCGCACCTGCGTGGTGCCCGAGGCCTTCCTGCTCTTCACCAACCGCGCCGACATCCGCAGCATCTCGCTGGGCACCAACAGCAACGACGTGGCCATCCCACTCACTGGCGTCAAGGAGGCCTCCGCCCTCGACTTCGACGTGGCTGAGAACCGCATCTACTGGACAGATGTCAGCACCAAGGTGGGTCAGGAGAGATGCTGTGCTTTGGGTGTAGAACAACAAGAACTAAAGGCCCTAAAGGTTCTTGCATACTCAGGTACACACAGCTGTGCAAGCACTCAGGTATACAGTGATCCCCCGTCTATTGCATTAGTTATGTTCCAGAACCCCCCAAAAGGTGAAAACCCCTCCCACATGCTATTTTAATGCAATACTGTTGTATTAATGTATTATTGAATTATTACTACATTTTAATCTATATTTATATGTTACAGTATAGTCATCATAAATTATAATATTGTTCTGACAAACCTTTCTTTAGCATGCATAGTGATATAGCATGTGTGAGTGAAAAAATCCGCAATATAGCAGGACCATGAAAGGTGAACCGGGATGTAGCGGGGGATCGCTGTACTTGTTTTCCTGTTGTTTCGAGTGCATGTCAGGGCTCAGTGTAGCTGAGAGGCTTGCGGTCCTTGGCCTGCTGGTCCTCTGAAGCTCCCAACAAAGCATAGCCCATAGCTACACACAGAGAACATGCACAGTGTCCATGTTGATTGGAGGGGTATGCCAGGCCTTTTGGAGTTTGGAGTTTGTTTGGAGTTGAAATCCGGGAGGCACACTCCTGCCTCCACATGCCACAATGATGATGTCAATTTCGCCACATGCTTATTGCATGATGCATTGCCATAGAAGTATACTATGTCCTTTAAGCTATTTACACAGACAGTTTACGTACCAGGTCACTGTATGTTGATGAAAAGATGTAAATTTATGTTTTTTTATCCTTGCATTAATCCATGTTTCCCTCTTTGTTCTCAGACCATAAGCAGAGCTTTTATGAACGGGTCTTCAGTGGAACACGTGATTGAGTTTGGTCTGGACTATCCCGAGGGCATGGCCGTGGACTGGATGGGCCGGAATGTCTACTGGGCTGACACTGGCACCAACCGCATCGAGGTGGCCCACCTTGACGGCCAGTACCGTCAGGTTTTGGTCTGCAAAGATCTGGACAACCCACGTTCCCTAGCCCTCGACCCAGCCAATGGGTGAGTGCTTCACTGGTCACTCTTTACAGCATTACATTTATTAGAACCTACTTTGTGTTGAAAATAAAAAATCCCGAGTCAATTATAGTTGTGATCCAGCAATGCAGTGAAATAAATGCAGTTTTTAAAAAAAATCATGATTATTACCTTTGTGCATCAACAACCATTACAGCTTATCAAATGTCCATGTACAAACAATATTCTGAATGTTAAGCTTTGTTTGAATACATTTTCTGTTTGTTTCAAACAGGGCAGTTTGAGTAGAAAAATATTCTCTTCTTACTTGGTTATTTATCAGGAACTGAAGTCTGTTTGCTTGAATGCATTCCCATGATCAGAGTTGATAGTCAGACATTTTTAAGTCATTGTGACTGCATTGGTGGGCAAAAGAAGTGGCTTTGCAGTCATCCACAGATATGCATGTCATATCACAAAATATGTTGGCTGAGTCATGTATTTATTTAGTATTGGGTCTCATTAGTGCCTTTTGTTAGTTCACTACAAGATTGGGCAGATATATTACCCCCTCTCCTAGTCTACAGTTACAGCATTGGGACAGCAATTTAATAATAAAGGAGAATTATCCGAGGTGCACAATGTCTTATTTTACCCACCCCTTTGCGAGTGTATGTGCCTGTGCGTGTGTGTTTATGTGTGTGTTGTGGGTTCCTCATGTGAAAACATGCTTGTGCCAACTTGCCAGCGCATTGCTCCTGCGCGCTACTCTGGGCATGAAGTCATGTCCCCGACGCCTGCTGGAGGCATTCCTGTGGCCTCGCAGGCATGTTTGCCTTTTGTTAACATGCGTCGCTTGCATCGCAGCGCATCGCATCGTCCTAGTTTTTTTTCCCCCCTCAGGTGGAAATGCTGCATGTTCTTCTCAAGCCACCCCCTACAGAATTCAGGTTTGGTGCCAAATTTCTGAGAGATTTGGGCAACAGATGAGATTCCTCTCGCCTGAGGTTATGTTAATAACAAAAAGAGCCTCATTTTTGAGTGTCAGAGCAGATTTGGCGTAGCTGATGAACCATTTTTCAAGGTGTAAGAAAGCTCTTGTAAAATGTTGTTTATTCCTTATACTCTTTAGAGTTGTAGGCAGAGCTTTTTTATTGTCATATTACATTCCCACATTCTCAAACACACATACACATACACATAAATTGCTGTGTTACCAGTGAAGGTCACTACCAAAGCTGATCCAGGTGCCCCATCTGGCCCATCAGTTTGTCACATGAATAAGAGATGACTCTCTGAATGCTGATGAGCCTGTGCTTGTGTGCAGCTACATGTACTGGACAGAGTGGGGCGGGCGGCCCAGGATTGTCAGGGCGCACATGGACGGGAGCAACATCGTGACGCTGGTGGACAAAGTGGGCCGTGCCAACGGCCTGACCATCGACTACATCGACCAGCGCCTTTACTGGACCGACCTGGACACCTGCATGATCGAGTCCAGTAACATGCTAGGTAAACAAACTAATATCTACACACGCTCACTTTTACACACACACACACACACACACACACACACACACACACACACACACACACACACAAATTGCTATATTAACAGTGAAGGTAAATCAGTTCAGCTAAGTATCCTTATTTTCTCTGTAAAGCCTGATTAAGCAACTTTGGTAGACACAGTAAAGGTTTTGCATCTTGTCACTCCAGAGGTGTCAATTCTGGCTTCAGAAAGTAACAACCCTGAGGCATGTTTTATCCAATCATTATCTGAACCAGCTGATCCTTTACAGCACAAAACGTATCAGACGGGTAGCTAATTAGTGAAATCACCTGTGTTAAATGCACAGGCAGAAGAAGAGACATACCAGAGTTTTTCACTTTCTGAACCCAGGCTTGATATCTATCTTTGCTTGCCACTCGTATGTCAACCCCTAATGCCCATTTCCTGCTCCCCACCACCCAGGCCAGGACAGGGAGATCGTGGCCGACGACCTGCCGCACCCCTTCGGCCTGACGCAGTACAGCGACTACATCTACTGGACGGACCTGTACCTCCGCAGCATCGAGCGGGCGGACAAGCGCAGCGGGCTGAACCGCACCGTGGTGCAGCACCACCTGGAGTACGGCATGGACATCCGCGTCTTCCACTCCTCGCGCCAGGACGGCTCCAACGAGTGCTCGCAGAACAACGGCCAGTGCGCCCACCTGTGCCTGGCCTCGCCCTCCGGCGCCCAGTGCCGCTGCGCCTCCCACTACACACTCGACTCCAACGGACGCAACTGCACCTGTGAGTGTCCGGGAGTCGTGATCGCTTTTTTAACACTTTGGCCGATAGATAGCTTGCATGCGTTGAAGAGGTTAAAACTTTTGCACACCTCCTTAGCTGTGAATGTCTGGTGCTGCTGATCCTGAGATGTTCACTCATTCACTCATGTAGTGCTCTATATACGGAAAAAAAACAATGTAACTCGCACTCTTTATAGTGCACTATACAGTAAACAAATTAGTGTCTGGGAGTAGTGATCGCCAACGCGTTGCGATCAAGAGTGTTAAAACATTTGCACACTTCTACTTACAGGTGCGTACGAGATGACCAACAGCCTACAGCTCAGAATCAAGTATAAACTGCACATTATTTATTCTGCAACTGATTTATTTTTACACTAAATGTTCCGGTCCCTAACCTGCCGAAGGGCTAAGGGCTGAAACATTAAATAAATAAGTCGCTTGGATAGTGGAATGGATAGTCTGCGGGAGTTTATACTTGGTTCTGAGCTTGCATGTTTTGGCAGCGAACACGCTCAACATATTTTCTTTGGTCAGTTGGTATAACCGGAGTAGTAGTGCTTGGTCTCGAGAAGGTTTTGCAGTTGCCATGAGCAGTAGATGTAAGAGGTGCAACCTACGCTGCACATAAGGCATTTTTACAGTCAATGATCTGGAATATGCGTTTTGGTTGTAGTTTTGGAGAGGCTGCAGATATTTTAACTCAACACAAATGGCCACAGAGGAACAATTTGCTGAGATTGACTGAAAGTGTGTGCAGGATTAGAATCATGTAATGGACTCCTAAAGACAGATCTTTGGAAAGGAAATGGCTATTAGGTTGGGCAGTTAGTCTAATAATACCAGTACATTGAGCGATGTCGGATAAGACTAAAAGATCCTTATCATTCTTACTTTGAAATTAAATGTTGATTGAGTAATGTTTATTGTGGATTTGGTGCATTTTCTTTGCAATCAAACTAAGCAAATATTTTGATTGGCTTGTTAGAAACGTTTAACTGAATGTTCAACATTGATGTTGCAGATTACAAATGCTGCTGGTAGTTTTGATATTTTCTCATAAAGACCCTCTGTTCATGTGTTTTGATTAGTTCCATAAATCACTGATGCTAAAACACTTGGTCAGTCTGTTTGGCTTAAAAACTATCATTTGCTTTAGTCTCATTCATATTTATGATATTTAGCAGAAACTTTTTTCCCCCACAGCGATGTACAATACACCAAAAACACCACATTATTATTAACACCAATAATTGGATAAAACTTAAAATACAACAAAAGCATTTTAGGGAAAAAATATAAATGACGTTCATTCAGTCTCCATTACACCACTGTCTCTGTCTTCATTTCATCCTACCTAACTATGCCTATCCACTCATCTCTTCCTGTCTGGTGTTGTCCTCCTCAGCCCCCTCCAGCTTCCTGCTCTTCTGCCAGAAGACGTCCATCAGCCGCATGGTGCTGGGGGAGCAGAGCCCCGACATCATCCTGCCCATCCACGTGCAGCGCAGCGTACGGGCTATCAGCTACGACCCGCTGGAGAACTTCCTGTACTGGGTAGACGGCCGCGGGAACATCAGACGAGCCCGCGATGACGGAACTCAGGTACGGGACTTGGTACCCTTTAGCCTTGCTTACTGTATTTTCTAAAGCCAGTATTGCCACCTCTGCTTACAGTACAACACTGGGTAAAATTAGGCTGATAATAATTAAAATTAGGGTAAAATTAGGCTGATAATAATTTTGTATCTCAGGTTAGGAAATGTAAAACCATTGTAATTGTGCTAAAATTAGAATTTCCACAGTAATGCCAAATTAGTCATTTCTGTTTTTTTTTTTTTTTTGCTGTGACTGAACAAATATGCCATCCTTGCATTTTTTGTGACGTCCTCTCCTCTCTCTCTCTCTCTCTCTCTCTCTCTCTCTCTCTCTCACAGTCCTTCTCTGTGGTGTCGACCACTCCCACATCCCACCAGGTGGACACGGTCAAGTCGCCGCACGACCTGAGCCTGGACCCCTACAGCCGCACCGTCTACTGGACCTGCGAGACCACCAACACCATCAACATCCAGCGTATGGACGGCCGCTCCGTGGGAGTGGTGCTCCGGGACGACGTGGACAAGCCCCGCGCCATCGTGGTCAACGCCGAGAAAGGGTGAGGGGACAAAGATGTTTAACATCAGAGCGATATGTTTCGCTGCCTCTTTTTTTTTTTTGAGCTCTCTTTTTCACAGATGTCATTGTGTTTGCATATTTCTTACAGGCAGCTTTTTGGAAAGCCACCACAGTATTATGGGAGTTCCCACGGGAGCGCCTGCATTACAAACACACATGGTCATGTAGCTGTGTGACTGGCATTATTTTATTTTTTTTGGGGTTTACCCCTGTCGCTCTGTGTTTCAGCAATGCCTTTTTTTCCCTCTCCGCTCTGATTCAGAGATCTGCCAGAGTTAGCCTCAGCAGCAGCAGTGTAGAGGTGATTAGGTGTCTGGTGAGCTGAAGTTGACAGCCTCTGTCATTAAGAGAGAGCTCAGTTTTGAGCGGAGCAGGTTTTTTTTTTTTTTTTTTTTTTTAGTTTTGATAGGATCTCAGAGAGAGAGAGAGAGAGAGCGAGCCACTCCCTTTAGTGGGGAGCTGGGAGATGTGTAGCATTAACCCCAGGCCCTCCCGGCGCTCCCATCTGGGGAGCATATGGCCCATCTGTGGGCCTGCGCTGCGCTGCGCTGCGGCCATCGCTGGTGGTTAGTTGGGCACGGTTAGGGCTTGGCCGTCTCCACTGTAATTGTGCATGCCCATTGTTAGTGGGGCCTGCCATCCACGTTAGTTTCTATTTGCAGCTTCGCTCCTTCACAGCTCAGCCCTGGCTGCAGTCGGAAAGGCTTAATAAATTGCTGCAGCGTTTAACACGAGTTGATGATCTTCGTCCTTAGGTGAACTGTGTTCACTTAAACTTAAACGATCACAAATGAACTCGTTTTGGCAGTTGCGATTGGCTGTGTCTTGAAGTTTCTTTTTTCCCTATCTTTTTTATAATTAGTAGCTACTCACCCCTCCCTGGTGACTGTGTATTTATAGGTGCCGTTTCTTGTAGCTGGAAATGCCGTGCTCGAGTAAATGAAGTTGGGCTTGTCCCCAGGAACAAAAACAGGTTTTTTTTTTTTGCTGATTATATACTAAGCTATATGGCTTGAAGTGGTCTCGTTCTAAAATTGTGAAATCAGATCACAAATAGAGTCACATACTGAGCTCCTAGTCCAGTGTTCGTCTCAAAGGTTACTCCAGTGTACCTGGTGCTTTATTTTTGTGGCATACCAGTTTGATAATGCTTGGCCCTGTATGAACAAAAAAAACCCTCAAAAATGAATTAGCAACAGAATCCAAATGCTTCATGTGTGGTTCCAGTCTGTGGTGGTAATTTTTACTGTTCTACTGGAATTTCGGTGGGGGAGTTGGAGGGAGACTCCCCTATTTTTTCACGTTTGATGTGTGCTTTGGGTGTGATGTAATTGACCGAGCGGCCCCTGTTGTGACTGGGCTCCGAATGTCTTAGTCAGAAGGATACGCAGCAGCGAAGAGTGAGACTGGAATTCCACAGGGAGGCCGAGGGAGTCTCCCTGCTCATATTTGATTACTGGTGTGATGTGGCCTCACTTGTAACTGGTTTTAGAGTCATTTAGTTAAAACAGAAACAACATTTGTCTAGGACTGTCGGATTCCCCTGTATAAAAACTTTAAAAAATGTGTTTCTCTGTTTTTTGGCATAACTTGTCCCTGTAATTGTAGGCATCTGTTTTGTGTTCTGTAACCATTCTGAAAATTGACAGTTTGTCTTTGGCAGTTTGGCAGTTAGGTGTGTTATTCCTCGTGCTCGAACACCATTCCACACATGTACTTCATCCCAAACCTATCTTGTTTGTTTCAGTCAAGCAGAGACAGTATAGACAAAACAAGTATAGACAAAACAAATTGTCAGGCGAGGAAAAACTATTTTTGAATTTCGTCATGACAAAGTCACTGCTGCACTAAACACATGAATGTTTCTCCTAATTATGCAAGTCAGTGTGACACCCAGCTGGCATTAAGATAAGACACGCAGTATTGTTCACTTTGACACACACTCACACACCACACTCACATACATGAAGCCCTAACACGAAATTGCAAGCAGATGAGGAAGTGCTTTTTTCTCTCTCCAGATTATTATTTGCAAACAAGTTATGTGCCAGACTGTTTGTGAGATGACGATGAAACTGGCGTCAGACATGACGAGACACCGAATGAGAAGTCTACTGTCTTCAGGGCTCATTAGCATGTGTGTTCATTTTTTTAATTGTGTGTCAAAACTGCTCTGTCCTCCTCCTTCCATATCTGCACTGTCTATCTGCTCCCCAACTGTTTGATAGCTTCTTTTTTTTGTTATCTTCTCTACTGTAATGAAATGAGGTTTTCCTGACAGCGACGTGCCTTGAGCAAGCTTGTCTCCACCAGAAACTGCGGTCTAATCTTAACCTTATCTTGATAAGTAGGGTGTGACGCCCATACCAAGATACAGAGCTCAGTCATAAAAATAGACCTTTTCCACCACACACATTTTATTCGCCATATTACTGCCATATTCACCATTCATGTAATGCTGCTTCTCAATGCTTTAAAGAGCACATCTAAAAGATCTGTTGTGTCCATTAGCCAATGGTGCCTTGGCTGTTTGGCTTAGTCAGCAAGCAATAGATCAATTATGATAAGCCGCGGTAGAAATTCTGCCATGTATTCCTTTTGCCTTTGTTGTTAACACAGGTGATTTCACCAATAAGCGAATTTTGCTAATTATGATCAGCTGGTTCAGTAAATAAACTGGAACAGATATGTGCCAGGGCTTTTGCTTTCTAAACTAGGGACAGTCACCTCTGGTAATGAACTTTCACTCCAGGAAACTGGTTTTGTTCCTCTCTGCTTGGTTTCCTGGTGTGGTAAGCATTTTATCAATTATAATAAGCTTTACTTAAGCACTGCTCCATTTTTTTTTCTTTGATTTTCCATAGGTACATGTATTTCACCACAGTGCAGGATCGCTCTGCCAAGATCGAAGGCGCCTCTCTGGACGGCACAGAGAGAGAGTCACTCTTCACCACCAGCCTGATCCGGCCCGTGGCCCTGGCCCTCGACAACAAGCTGGGCAAGCTCTTCTGGGTGGACGCAGACCTCAAGCGCATCGAGAGCAGTGACCTTTCAGGTAGGTCCATACATAGACATCTATATTATCTAGGTTATTGTATAGATATTATTACTATAACACTACCTTTTACAGTCTGCTTTTTACTGGGTAACAACATGGTAAATTCGAGCATATTGTAGAGCACTTATTAGTAAAATGTTGGTAAATACTGAGAAAATACACCTGAACTACTAACACATATGGAGATATCTGTGGTTAGGTTGGTACATACAGGACTACAGTACTGCATAGATATCAATGGGACCTCACACGTGTGTGCTGTAAAGGGTGTTGTAAACCTTTTCCCATAAATCAGATGCAGCATCTTCAATACCTGCTGTTACAGTCATAAACTGATAAGGATGACACACCTCCACCCACACAATTAGCCCTCATAACCTGAGCCTGACCTAGTTTGTTTGCAGACTTTTCAAGAGACAAACTGATGTTCGAACAGCGTTACTATATTTGCAAACTTTGAAAGGTGTTTTTTTTTTTTCGAGGAAGGTGCCCCTGTGCTTGGATTAAAGCAGGGGTGCTGGCAACTGTTTCTCTCACAGGATGCTCATCAACACTGCTAGGTTTTAGTCTTTTCCTGTCACTGAACTATTTGCTTTGGACAGAGAGATCCTAATCTCACACTGACATGATTACGCCTCAGTGGGCTCCAAGTTACTCCACCCAAAAACAGTTCCCATGCAAATTTCAAACTGATGACAAGGCATTCTAGCATTGCAAAACCCAATCCATAAACTAATCCAAGAAGCATACAGTGTGAAGCGAAATAGAGAGTTTTTGTGGCTCATTGCAAAGCTGTATGTGTGAGACTTCTGTGGACCTTCCACATTCTTCCTAAGCAACAGTTCACCATTGAGGATCATGTTGTTGGCTGGCAGCTTCAGAAGCAGCAGATCACAACCAGATGCTTGGTGTCTGGTTTTGATGCATGGGGCAAGTGAGCACTGCATTCCTCTATTTGCTTTCCCTCGCTATGGTGTAAAATGCCAGTTTTCAGTTAAAAATGTGCGTTTAGACCAGACCACCTGGGCAGAGCTCTGAATCTGGGGGCCCATCAGAGTTGTGGGAGAGAGTAGGGTATGAGTAAATGGTAAAATGGACTTTTGGTAGCACTTTAGAAGACCTACTCCCTACAAAGCATTTATTATGCAATTACTTAACTCTTAGTTACCACTTTCTTCATCATTGAGTAAGCATTATTGTTTCATCAATAAATCATCTGTAATAAACATATCTACATCCATCTGTCTGTCTGCTGGCTTTCTGTCTGTATGTCAGTGGATGACAGACAGACAGTAAGATAGATAGCAGACAGCATAAAGGTCAACAGACAAACGTACAGACAGATGAATGTAGATATGTTTATAAATGATTTATTATTGAAACAATAATGGTTAGCAGATGATGAAGAACATGGTAACCAAGAGTTAATTAATTACTTAATAAATGCTTTCTAGGAGTAGTTAATCCAAAGTGTTACTGTGCTTTTTCACCCAGCAGTGTATCCAAAGTGCCTATTATTGCCTCACATTCACCCATTCCACAACACTAGCACACACACCGATGGCAGAAGCCCCCAACCAGGACATCGGGAGCAATATGGGGTATAGATTCTCGCTCAAGGACACTGACCTAGTCAGCAGGAGCTGGAATTACACCAGCAACCCTCCTATTCCTGAGCCACTGTATGATGTCACCAGGATAAAAGAGTAATGCATGTCTTCAGCTTTGGCTTTCTATATTGGCTGATCGTCATGGGCTTCCTTTTTGTCTTCTCTCTCAGGAGCCAATCGGATTGTCCTTCAGGACTCCAACATTCTGCAGCCAGTGGGTCTCACTGTGCTCGGGGACCACCTGTACTGGATTGACCGACAGCAGCAGATGATCGAGCGCATCGACAAGCTGACCGGCGAGAAGCGGACACGCATACAGACCCGCATCGTTTACCTGACAGGCATCCATGCCGTGGAGGACATCGACCCAGATGAGCTCGGTAAGGTCCAGCGTCTGACTGGTGGAAAGTTTGTATAACTGTTGATATAAAGCTGTAAGTCCATAACGATAGGCACAATGTAATCAATCATTTAGTTGTTAATAAATCCTAATAAGCTGTAATTGTAGTAATATTTGATGTCTGTATTCCACTCCACAGCTGCCCATCCTTGTTCCCGTGACAACGGTGGCTGCTCCCACATCTGTATCGCCAAGGGCGACGGAACCCCACGGTGCTCCTGCCCCATGCACCTGGTGCTGCTGCAGAACCTTCTCACTTGTGGAGGTACAGAACCCTTAACTCTCAACAATCACCAACACAAACCTGTAGTTCAATGACACTGTACATGACTATGATCCCAGTGTTAACTAACTCCAGTTCAGCACTGTAGATTCAGATTTTGATAAATTCTGGTCCATCAAAAGAACTTTTGATTTTGACTCTGTTTCATTTTGTGCCACAAAGCTTGTGTTGTACTAGTACTTGTACTTTTGTTGCGCAAAAAATCTTCATAATTTAAAAATAATTATCATTCATATAATTATTCCTAAATAAATTCTTAGTGCTAATAATATCTGATGTGTTGCCTCCCAGAGCCCCCCACTTGCTCGTCGGAGCAGTTTACGTGTGCCACGGGTGACATCGACTGCATCCCCATGGCGTGGCGCTGCGATGGCTTTGCGGAGTGCGACGACAGCAGCGACGAGGCCAACTGCCCCGTCTGCTCGGCCCTGCAGTTCCAGTGCGACAAGGGCCAGTGCATCAACGCCCAGCTGCGCTGCAACGGCGAGTTCGACTGCGCCGACAACTCAGACGAGCAGGACTGCGAAAGTAGGTCCCTCAGTAGAAATAATAATATAAAAATGAAATGTTATGGTAGGAACTCTGTTGTATATTGTAAATTGACACACACCCCACTCCCTACACAAGATAAAAAAACACGAGATGCTGCGGTGAATATGATAAGTTATAGTTTGATGGATTATTTGTTTATGTGTTTTATTTATTCTTTTTTTAATTTAACCTGTAATTCAATCAGCCATTTGCCGACCCAACGAGTTCCGCTGTAGCAACAGTCACTGCATCCTGAAGAAGCAGCAGTGTGACTCCTACTCTGATTGCGACGACAACTCAGATGAGATGTACTGTGACCGTGAGTAGACTTTTATCTTGATCCAAAATAGCACATTTTAAAAAGTGGCCTTTTTTTGGTTATTTGCTTTTGGCTACAAAGTATATTGTATATAAATCTAGTATGTTTATGTCTTATACCATTTTCCTCTTTTGTGAGGTTATTACGTTTGAAACCCCATGAACGACTAGGTTACTTAAGGATTCCCATAGATTAGTACCAGTGGGAAGTCATTAGAGGCCCACAGAATGTGTTTTCTAATGCAAGTCACATTCCTCACGAACCGGATGGCTATGGCTTAAAGACACATTATCTGTTTGTTCCTCTGATTGTGAGGCAGCACAGCAGATGACAGTAGCCTCGGGGTAAAAGAAAACAAACACATATGTGTTGAAGTTATTGGTGTGTCATAGTTGTTGTTGTAGTAGTAGTAGAAGTAGTAGTAGTAGTGAACTAAAAATACTGCTTTGTACTACTCAGTGTATAATGAGCAAAGCATTTTTCTAAACTGTGCTCGAGTCCATTGTCAAAAGCATTGTCAACATCTGGAAACAGACCTTGGGCATTGTGGGTTCTTTTTTTTTTTTGGTCACACATCTGGGTCTGGGCAGACGAACACATGAGGGCAGGACAATCCCCAACAGAAGGAAGCTCATAAGCCCGTCTGAAGAATAGAGCAGAAGCCATGCTTTCAAGAAAGACCGGACTTAGTCATAATCATCTGTACTGCTGCCTCAAACAACAGCTGTACTCGGCTGTAGCCAACCGTGTGTAAGACTACGGCATTTAGTCTTAAACCTGCAATGGAAACAATCAGCATGTCACAATTTGTTAAATCCGTGTTTTTTATAGCAGCAACATATAAATGCGTGTATGAACAAATTACACCATTTTGTTTTTCAAATTGACCATGAACTGCAAATGCATGTGTATCTACGCTGTGAAACAAAAGATAAATGTGAAAAATATAGAGAATTAGAAATAATAGACATTCTCCCCAAAGGGGTAACTGTCAGTGATGTCCAAAAGTGATTTCAGGAAGATTCATAGGACTAAATGTTTTACTCTCCCAAGTTTTCAAAAGATTCAATTTACTGCTATTGAAATACTACAGTCTTAATCTCAATTTGTGTCTACTATCACATATTGAGTAGCAGAAGTCTCACTGCAGCTGTGGTGTGTGTAAACTGGATCTACGAATGAAATATGAAGGTTCTGTATCCCATTGTGCTCATTTTTGAGGTGTTGTCTGATTAAATTAGATTACATTAGAAGACATTAGATTAGATAGATGCTTTATTGATCCCACAGGAAATTTAGAATTAACAAAAAATTGTCTGGATCTCCTCACAGCAGATTTCAAGCCCTCGGACCTTCCCGTCCACACCACCAGCACCGTAGTGCCCGTCATCCTCATCATCCTGACGGTGTTTGTGATGGGCGGCATGTACTTCGTGTGCCAGCGCATGGTGTGCCGCTGCTACAAGGGGCCCAACGGGGCCTTCCCCCACGAGTACATCAGCGGCACCCCCCACGTGCCCCTCAACTTCATCGCCCCCAGCAACTCCCAGCACGGCACCTTCACAGGTAAAGGTCAGCAGACACTTCACATCAGCTCCCTCAGTCTCCTCTGCCCTGCTCTGACCAAGGGGTGCTTTTCAGTCATGAGTCGTGTCGTCTGTGAATGTCTGTGGTTTCAGTACTGTGGTTCTTAGAATAGTGCAGACCTGCCAACCTTACGCATTTTGCATGGCAGATACGCGTTTAGACATCAAACTATGCTGCTACGATTTGTCACTTCAGAATACACGAAAAGCCATTGATGGCTTTGAGTTCAAGTGTCTGTGCATGATGGCATGAGCAGCTGTTTTAGGCCCCTGAATCAGAATTTTAATGTGCATTTTAAGTGCTCCCAAGGACTTGTTATTGAGGTGGCATTTTGTGTGTGTGTGTGGCAGGTATATCGTGTGGCAAGTCCATGATGAGCTCGGTGAGCCTGATGGGCAGCAGCAGCAGCGGCGCTCCGCTCTACGACAGGAACCACGTCACCGGGGCCTCCTCCAGCAGCTCCTCCAGCACCAAGGGAGCCTTCTACCCACAGGTAACAATCATAATACTACTAATAATAATAATATTGAAAAGGGAGCCTTCTACCTACAGGTAACAATAAAAAACATGAAAGAAACTAACCTAAATTATAGCGTACATAAGTATAACACTAGTCGTTGGTGGCCAACCAACATCTTCTACTGTCCACCCATTCAACACAGTCTAGAACTGGCCCTGATGCTTTCATTTCTATACATAGGCTGTTCTGTTTTCCAAATTAGGCCATCATGTGTGCCTATATAAGCTGTTGCTGCTTAACTGAACCCACTTACTGTAAAATGTTGTCCAGTTGTCTGTTTACTGAAATATCTTAGTTTGTTTGTACAGCATGTTGGTTAACAGTTGTTGTGTTTTAGAAGTGCCTTATAAATAACCTTGACTTGACCTTCCTGTTACAGATTCTCAACCCCCCGCCCTCACCAGCCACAGACCGCTCTCTTTACAATGCCGAGATCTTCTACTCCTCAAACAGTCCCTCCACAACCAGGTCATACAGGTGAGCTCCTCTCTGACCTTTGACCCCACATGGCCAGTGTTCACCTCACTGCTGGTCAGCCCTCTAATGAGCTGTAGTCAGTGAAGATCCTTTTCTTATCTCAGAACACAAACTTATTGAAAAGGAACATTTGGAAAGATGACGTCTTTAAGCGCATCTCAACCACGCGCATACATACACATTTACACACACACTCCCTGCATACGTCTCAAGTTTAACATGTTATGTAGCTACAGTAGGCCAGTGTGATTAAAGGTGAGATTAAATAGTATCTTATGGTTGATTTAGTTAAATATATGTTCATTGGTTGTTGTTCAACAAAATTCCACATTGTTTTAATAGTCTGATGTTCTTAACATTAATACCGTCTCTCTGTCTCTCTCTCGGATGGGCGAAGACCTTACGTGATGCGAGGCATGGCCCCGCCCACCACGCCCTGCAGCACAGACGTGTGCGACAGCGACTACACCACCAGCCGCTGGAAGAGCAACAAATACTACATGGACCTCAACTCAGACTCTGACCCCTACCCCCCGCCCCCCACGCCACGCAGCCAGTACCTCTCAGCTGAGGAGAGCTGCCCCCCCTCGCCCTCCACCGAGCGCAGCTACTTCCACCTGTGCCCGCCTCCCCCCTCGCCCTGCACCGACTCCTCGTGACACCCAGCCACTGGGGAGGGGAAAAACGGAGGGACAAACTGAACAAATGAACTAACTCACTAACTAAGCCATCACTTTGTACATAGATTTTTTTGCCTGTTTTTTTTGGACAAGGAAGTAGTACAGATAAAGACATCCTGTCAGATTTCATCAGTCGTGCTCAAGTGGTTGAATGAGTGATCATGAAGGGAGGGACATAAACACATTTTGTTTGATGGGACTGTCGAGGAGGGGGGGTGTTGCAGAAGAGACCAGCAGGCAAACAACACTCTGTGTGTGGGGATTAGAAAATCAAGAGGGATGAATGATATATGGACTAAATGTTGGCTCCAATCAATTCAAGGAAAAAGACAATGTGATTAGATACATTTTGATTGTGAATTTCACTGAATTTGGCTTTTTAAAAAAAGGAAAACAATCAATCCTAGTAAAATAACAAGGTCTCCACACACAGAAATACTCCTCATTCAGATATTAAATTATTCTTACGTCCAAATTAATCTAAAATACCAAAATGATTTTTAAGATATTGTAAATATTTGTAATTAAGTATATATTTTTTGTTATGGTAACTTGTTTTGGTATGTGAATATAAAATGTACCCAAGCATATGCTTGATTTTATTTGTTTTGTTTTGTTTTTTTGAGTTTACCAAAAGTGTGTTTGCTGCTATTGTACATATATCCTATGAATAGTGATTACATTTGTCAAAAAAAACTTTTGCTTTTTTGCATTTGAGGATAGCTATGATCATGAAAATGTTAAATACAATGTTATTAATCTCACATTTCAGATTTGGGTTCTATAGATCATATGAATATACATGTGAAAAACTTTCTTACTTTGAAGGAGTCCAAATGACTAAAGGACCTTAGTAATGACTTGGCTGGCTCAGGCCACCACTGTGTTTTACCAGTAATCTTTTAACAGTGTCTATTTGCCCCCAGAGTTTGTAGTTTTGAAAGTGTATCCACAGCAAGCCTCGCATCTGACAACATTTTGTTCTTGGATACGCAGATACAACATTTTTTTTTTACCAAACCTTTAATTGAACATTGAGATTGATGAAAGGCTTTGCACTGATACAATTAATTTTATTCTCACAAGACAGATTCAGCTGACTGCAGAGATCAATGTTTTCTTGGAGAAAGAAAACAGTGCTCTCACACTTATCACACAAGCTTGTAATAGTTATTGTCTTTGTGAATTTATAAATCTGACATTGTTAATGTTGTTCAGCAGACCAGCGTCAAGAAATTGCTCCCAGTTAATGTACTGAACTAAAGGATGTTCAACAGAACCTAAGCTAACGGCCCTCAATAAGCCAGTAATCGTAGATGTTGACATTAGTTTTCCAGTCTCTTTTTTTATCTCACTTCTTTATGTGGCCAAATCTTCCATGTGTGTGAAGAAAGAGGGAGGCAGTTGTGTTCCAGTTTTATGTGGTCTACAGAAAGAGCATAATTGTGTGTCTTACTTAAGGCCTGTTGTCCTGTGTTAGTTTTACTCTTCTAATTGAGAGTGTGATATGTGATGCACAGTTCAAGTGTTTCAAATGTAATCTTCCGATTTCAGGTAGAGCATGTGAACAAGCGTGTTCAGCCAAAACTAAGCACTTACAAAAAAGAGAGCGTGTCATTTGCGGATATTTTTGATTGTAGAAGTGTGTGTGTGTGTGTGTGTGTGTGTGAGGGTGGGTGGGTGCGTGTGTGTGTGCGTGTGCGAAAGAGACAGTGAGTGAGTGAATTGGTGAGAGAGGGGGAGAGTATGTGAATGGGTGTATATTTTGGAGAATAAAAACTACTTGCAGAAGTAGAGCCATGTAAAAAAAATTCCTCTAACCAGACATCTATTTTAGCTGAAGCTCCTATGCTTCCTTTAGCTATGACTAATAATCTCACTTGTGCAAGTACACCATAAAGACATAGATCTGTGCTGCTCACGGGGAGGACAGTACAAATTAAGGAAAGACAGAAATTCGATTTATTGACCATTTGTTTTTTTGGGAAATGAGGTTAAAAAAAGTAATGGAAGTAAAATATGTTATTGTGTTGCGTTTAGTGAAATCAGCAACCTGATAAAATGGATTATTGTTAAACAAATGTGATTGTGTTCCCAGCTTGTGCATGGATTGTAGCCATCACTTGTTCCATTGTCTGTCAGGATGGTACATGGTCAGCAGAAGCATGTCTGTTGTGTAACAGAGAGACCTCAACCTTACTGAAATGGACCCGAGGCCGTCAACCCGTGGAAAACCCTTCCCCGCCCGCACATCAGTGTCCTGTGTCTTGGTCTTTGTACAAATGCATTATATAGATGACTCTCATGACAATTTTTGTATCAAAAGCATTTTTATATATTAAAGGTTCTATTTTAAGGAATTCCATGTTTGTTGTCAATTTTTTTTCTCTCACATTGTTCATTATTTCCTTGAAACAACAACACAGAATGCTATTTAAATCACCAATACATGATGTAAAATGTTGCCTAAAACTTGTGTGGTAACTAGTGGTGACACTCTGGGACTTTTTTATATTTAACCAGCACATGGCTGCCAGCTGCGGTTCTAACTTAAAGAATCTAAATGCTTCATTCACAAATGTAACCACTTTTAAACCTGGTAGGCTGTTGCCACCTTGTGGTAAGATGTTGTCATCACAATGTCTAAGTGCCTACATAGCCTCCTGCAATGAAGTGTGGATGAACACATAGGCAATTCTAAATAACCATCAAGCAAGGTAGTTAAAATCTGCTGATAGACAACCTGGCCATATGTTAAAGTATATACATAAATAGGCACAACCAGGGGGGCATTGCAAAGGACTGAAGATTCCACTCTACTAAAACCTTATTTTTAAATTTAATTTCATGTACATCTGCTAAAGGACAAATTCCAGGATTTGGAAAGGATATCTTAAATGTGTGTTTTCAGTATTTGCAAAGATAATTATCTTTTCTAGTATTACTTTCATAAGTAACACCAACTACAGGCATAGTAATCAATGTTTATCCGGTATGACTGAGGTTAACACTTTAATATCAGACACGAACCACTACAAAAAAAAACTATGATCCCATGTGACATTACTCCACAGTAAAACAGCTCTGTGAAAGTGTTCATTATTATTTTGAAAGAAAAAAAATACCAAAGTATGGTTTCTGTCAGGTGAATGTGACTATTCATTCTCCATTGTGGATGTGTTTCAACCAGTTTCCTGGATGGCTATTTAAATGTTGCTAACACAGCAATGGAAGTTAATGCATCCTGTCTCTCATAGCACCTAAGGGTGGTATGTACAAAGAAAATATCAAGGGTTCAACCACTGACCCGCAGACAAAATATGGAACAGCCTTTAATAACACCATGTTTTTCTTCTCTGTAGTATATGATGATGTCACAATGTGTCAAAAGCAGTGCTAAAATCTACAGGAACCAGTATTGCAATGCTTTCTTCAAGTGTTTTGACAAAAGATGTTGGACACAGGCCTTTGTAACCAGGTTATCAGGACCAAAGTCTTGATGACTGACCAAAAACATAGGACCAACACTGTTTAGATGGTCCATGTTCTCCAGTGCTGCCAGCAGTTCAGCCAGATATGTGTGCTCAGGGACGTCTTATTTTCCATTAAGTCAGTATCACAGGTTCTTAACTTGTGTTTTCCCAGTGGAATAATATATGTTGCCTGTTTTGGTTGTTTTTTATCTTATTTTTATTTATTCTTTGTGTTGTACTCTGTACATAACAATGTACTAAATAAATAAATACTTCTTACTTTTTTAGCATTGAGCACTGAAGGAGGTCAAGCTGGAAAGGGTGAATCCTTAAACACACTTTAGCCAGGTCTTGTACACCTGATCATCGAGATTAGTAGGTACCCTTTACTGTGAGGATTTCTGGAACTGTGCTTTTCCCCCAACAAGTTTTGTGCTGTACCTTTGGGTGTCAGGGCTGGACAAGAAATAGTCCTCGAGGAGATTCTCTGTAGCTGGGTCACTGGCAGGGTAATTTGTCTACATTATCATGAGGTCCAATGTTTTGTTAACTTGCACATCTCTTGCTCACAAAGATATTTTAGCTTAAAAACTGTGAGAACAGCCATCAGCAGAGCTGGGGGATTTGAGCACAACACAATGCGAGGTAGTTTCAAGGTAGACGGTAGTTCCCTTCTGAAGGCCGTGAGCAAACGGCACTATCATAAGGGCTGCACAGAGCTCCAGCTGTGATGGAGTACATATAACTAATTGTATGTGGACATATTTATCGGGCCTTCATCATCCTCTGGCCTTGTGAAGACCATGGCTCCATCTTGTTAAGATGTGCTCTTTATAAACAGAACCCTTGGTGGATGTTGACAGACAAGTTAAAGAAGGGGCAGGGACTTCTGCCTCACAACTGCACCCAGCTTGCAGGAGGTAAGAGGGGAAGTTGGAGTTATCCAGATGATCAGCTTCCCTTGTGTGGACAAAAGTAATTCAGGAGGTTAGAACATTAATGAACCTCCCTCCTGTTACCTCAAAAGAATACACAGCTGACTGAGGTAAAAGCCCTTCTTTGAGCTTACTTGGTAGCGCATCTGTTTCCCAAACGCAGTTGCTGTGAGGTCACAGGTTCAAGCCTGGGGCTGGACTGCGCAGGAAGATCTTGGTTATACCTGATATACCACAGGCCTCTGTTGGTAGCCCAAGGAGTGTATTTTAAAATATCACCTAAGGCTAACTTGATACTGAAGTGTTGGTGGTGTCCTCTGCCAAACTATAAACAAAACAACATGTTCCTCTCCCATCTGGTCAGAAGCACAGCCTACCTGGGGCAAAGGGCAAGTTTTCCTTTGTTCCAAGTGCAATTAACTCATTAACATAATCAACCAAATCCTCTATCACTGGGTTAGAGGAGTTTGGACATTCAGAAGGACCCAGCAAGTAGCATTTTCACTGTACCTGGTTCAACCTTATACATATAGCACTAACTTCACTGTTGCCATTAAAAACACTCAAAGGCCATGGACTATAACACTTTGTGTTATGTATGTTGTTATGTATATTACTTTAACACTTTTATTGTTAATACAGGACTGACATTTCGTAGAATGACTCATATGTAGCCTAGATTCACAGTTCAAATGAAGAAATAATAGTTTGAATCTGGTTAGGATACCCAGTGTGCATTGTGACGTCATCTTGTACACGTCTGATTAGGTATAAAAATGATATTAATAATAATAATAATCTTTACTTGTATAGCGCAGTTCATACATACAAGATGCAGCTCAAAGTGCTTTACAGTTTGGCAAGGTCACAAACAAGACAGCATTTCTTGCAGACCAATGGCATCGGAGTATTGGCAATGACACGAGAGAACGTCATTTAGAGAGATGCACTTAGACATTATTGGAGCTAGGTGCTGTATATGGGTTAGGCATAGGCTACCTGTTTTTTTGTTTCAGAATAAAGTAGAACAATTTGTGTCATTATGGTCTAACTTAAAAATCAATTTTAGTCCGTTGTGTCCACACTAAAAACATGCAGTATAATCTTAAGGTGTAAATCTGTGTTAATTACAACTAAACCCTAATTGATTAAACAGGCCTATTTGTGTGGACAACTGGACAGGTGACATCCATCAATCTGTGCTGACCAAACAACCTAACATATTGTATTATGTTTCCAGGGTCTTCACAATGAATCGACTGGGTGAAGATGTAAAAACAGCATTGAGTAAGATTGTATTGGATGAACTCCAAGTTGTTTTTACTGACATGGCTCAGCAGGACAAGGTCAAACAGCAGGCCATGAGGGTGACTGGAGAAGCTGATGGAGGATATTAAAGAGCTGGAGGCCTCCGCGGAGATAGAGAAAGAGAACTTGGAAAAAGAGAGAACCTGCTGGAATCCGCTGATGCTGCCAGGCATGAGGAATGGATCAACCAATGTGATAATTCCTTACAAATGCAGTTCGAAATGACCATGGCAATGAAGGAGAGAGAGAAGCTATGGCTATGGAGCAGGAGCGCAAACACATGCTCTCTCCCCTTGAGGTAACAGTGGAGAAAGAAATGATGGGCGAGGAGTCAAAACGTGCTGTATGGTATGCTCCAACCTGGGAGCGCTTGTCCTGAGAGAGGCAGGATGCTGCCTTGTCAATGGCACTGGCTGCTGCTGCCGCCAAGCAAAGGCTGCTGAAGGCACTGAAGGCAAACGCTCAGAAATGGATGGTGGTAATTATCACTAAACTACACATCCCCCAGTGACTAGCTGTTGGTCTTCTGAAGATATAATATCTCACAACACAGAGGGCCATTGTAAAAGTGCTGTGTTTGTTTTGGTTTTTTTTTTCTCAGGCACAAGAAATGGCTACTGGAGAGTCCAACAACTCTGAGAAAAAAGTGATGGACAACTGGAGAACTTCAGGACAGCAAGCCATGCTCCAATGATGACCTTCAGGTACTTGGACACACAGCGGCCCTGGAAAAGCTCAAATTAAAACATTAAATCCTTGTATACAGCTCATTATTTATGTCATCTAGATTATTATTAACCCAAACATGTTCTTTATTTTATTTTATATTTTTATACAGCCTATCCAGGCAGATGGAAATGGAGGCAATTCTTCTTGAAAACCAAACACTCTTTGATAAAAATTGCCATTAAGTTTGGAAAGGAGAGAGAATGCCTCATGGCTGAATTTGTGAAACAAGAGGAAATCATGGCTGCTGAGGAAGGAGCTTGAGAAGATACAGAAGGCTGAAATGAAAGAACAGAAAAGAAGAGAAGCCAGGGAAAAAAGAGGCTGAAAAATTGGCAAAGAAGAAGGCAGCAGAGGAATCAACAGAAAATAGGCAACCAAAATTTTGTCTCTGGTGATAATCATCCAGAATGAAATGGGAAAGTAAAATGCTGAAGAACTCAACTAGCAATAATGACTCATCATCACATCAGTGAATCAATGCAAATAAAGATTCTTTATCAGTCTTAAACCCAAATTGTGTAAGTTTGTAAGTTGTTCATTAGCAAAGATTGAGTGTTCCATTCATGAAAACAAGCTCATCAAGGGGAAATTATCTCCATCATCAAATAAGAGCTAGCAAACGCTAAATTTGTTGTTTAGGATACATGTATGCTAAAATGCTACATACCAAAATGCAATAAAACGTTTCAAAAACACCACTATCAACTCACTCCTGATGACAGGTTGCTAACTAATGTTTTGACAAAGTTCTAATACTGGTAAATTTGTGTTCTACTGTCTATGGTTGTGCCCCACATCACTGAACAGCCAGGTGGCTAGAAACCTAGACTGTATATAAGAACGGCTAGAAACTATTTCTCTGGCCTTCATATGACCTCACAATATCTTTGAAGACAATATCGAACTTAATTACATATAATTGTATTATATTATATGTAATACATATAATTACATATAAAATCGAGCAAAAAAACAAGATGTAGCCTACTGGTAGGGTAGACTTAAGAACAGGGAGTGCTAAGCTAAGCCTCGAGACCAAGACTAGCATGTCACACCACTGACTAAACTGACAAGAATTTCTTCAGCAGATTATATGTTAAGTTGGGACACACAAAGTAACGCTAAAGAGAAGTTCTTTTAGAAATGTTGACGAACCACAGACGTTTATTTACCAAAAATGAAAAAAGCAAAGTAGAATAAAATACTGCACGTTAAAACAGTTGGGCTCGACTACAGTTAAAACAGCAGAACGGAAGCTGTGCAATGCCAGAGATTGTTCTTCATATCTGGTTTCTTTCAGTGTCAAATCATCCTGGTAGCCTTCACCTGATGTTTATGTGATACTTATTTTGTAGCGGTGGACAAGAGTCTACTATTCATTAAAGCCTGCTGGCTCATTTTGAAAGACAACACAACACACTCGCCCGGCAGTGTGCAGATTTTAGTCATGCATGCCCTGCACAGCTTGGTGATAGCGACTGTCACTGGGCGTGACCGACATTTCCGTTGTCCAATCGGTCAACAGTTTCCAATTCCAGACAGAGACCCAGATGTGGGTGTGTTTTAGTGCATTGGGAGGATTCTCCCATTCTCTCGTTCCAAAATGGCGAGTTAACACTATGTAGTTTCGAAAACGCATAGAGAAAACAGTGACATTTGGTACAAGTAGATCGATGGGTTCCTCCTGTTGTAACTGACGTTTAAGAATACAAATCAGGATGCAGTCATAAGCAGGTTTCGGTATGACTGATATATACGTGAGCCAATAAGTATCCAATGACCAGTTTGATTGACGTCTGTGGTAGTTCCAGTGGGGGAAGGGGCTGTAGAAGTTGATATAACCGCCATCTTGAAAAGTGCCCTCTGATGGTCTATCTTTTCGCGCCTGTCAGAATCAGTTGTAAACAGGTTATTGTGCTCACAGAATTCGCGAGGTGATCGCGTTTTATTTTCTGTAACGTTTTATTTAAAGGATTGTCTAGCTACATGTCGGGGACTCGCCTTAAACCGCTCCTAAACGGTACGTACATTCCTGCCCATGTAGTTCTCATTGGCGACGAGAGGAACGTTAGCTATATAGCTAAGTAGCACGCTACTTGGTTAGCTGAAAGATGTTAGCGATACTTTTTTCTGGTGTAGGCTAGCTAGCTAGTATTAGCTAGGCACTGCGAATTGGTTTCACAGAAAGGACACATTTCTTCACGACACTTAAACGACTTAACCCTGAATTTTTATCCTCATGTGTGTCGTTAGCTTATGTTTCCGGAGATGAAACTCCCGGATGTTTGTATGCAGCCTGTGCTCTTTCTTTTACAGAAACCTGCTGCTAGCCAAAATGGTAAACGTTACTTCTGTGGCTACCGCTAGCGGCTAGCTACCAGTTGGACAACCAATAACGTAAGCAGTCCATACCAATGTTTGAGGTATTAGCTAATGGTGGCCCGGCTAAAATCAGTTGAAATTGCTCGGAATTCGTCGTAAGAGCTTATGATGACATGTAATGTGAACACAAGACACACAGGAATGGGAGCATTTTATGATTAGGAAGTTTGTGGTTACTTTTCATGTTTTTGTGGTTCTTGTTGACTTGGAACCGGATCAGTCGATATGAAAAGCTGTGAATGTTAGTGATTAGTCAGCTGTCATTGTAAGTGATAATAAATATAACTCTATAAGATGCAGACAAGGGATTGTGATCTGAAGTGTGTTTCAGATTTGTGTTTGAACTGTTATCACAATCATTACCCACATCAGTTGGCACATAAAGTTAGTCAAGCAAAAACTTGCTTTCAACTGTGCGCTTCTTATGTGGCGTTTGAGTTGTTTATTGTTAACCCGTTTGGTAGTTAACCAGTCAATGATTGTGTTGTCAGCCTTGGTCGCCGAGTTTCGCAAAACACAGGTAGCGATAGCAAACCTTTGTACGTTAGCTTACGCTGTCTACTCGCAAAAAGATCATCGTCACTTCCTACTTAAGGAGCTTTCGGGTTAACTGTCGAAAATGCTTTACAGGCTTACCAGCTAACGATGAAAACAATAACGTTAGCTTACCAGTTGCAACAGTAAACCTGCTCGAGTTTAGACATAAGCCATGCTTGCTCTTGTATGTGTTGAATTCTGGTTAATGTTATGTAGGAAAGCTAGCAATACCTAGCGTGCTGCGAATGTTTGACACTGGTTAGGCCCCATTCAAGAAACCGGCTTGTTTTCCCCGAGCAGTAACCAGACCAATAGACTCTACTCTTGATACCTAATGTTAGCGCGTTGCCTAGCCGAAGACTGACACCGACCGTGGGCAAGAAAGATGGACTGTGGTGTTTGTGTTCTCAGTCAAGAGGCTAGCTGGTGTTGTTTTACGCCCAGCATTCGAAGTTTTCAAACATGTTGATGTCACTGAGGTGGCTGATGTTGCCAGTCAGACAAGCAGGCAGTTTTACATCTTTGTTAGCCTATAAGCCTATCCCTGTCTACCCACCGAACATAAGGGTTTAATTTTGCCTAGGTAGCACAACATAACGAGCATTGCGTTTGGTAAGGATGAATCGTCTAGACAGTTTTATTGTCGTCCGCTCAATTACTGTTGTTGATTTTGGTCCAACCGGTGTAATTTAATTGGGACCAGGAGAAATAGACTACAGCATGAATTCGGAAGACTTCTTGAAGTAGTGTCTACATGCGTGGGTGGTGTTTACTAACTAGAACTTCACTTGGTTTTCACGGTTAGAAGGATTGTGCACAGTAACAGATGGTCTGAAGACTGCATTCAGCAGTGCAATTAAGCCTAAGTGCTCTCGTAGTTGGAGGCTTATGCTGTTGCTCAGGTAGAGCTGTAACCTAGCTTCCGCTGCCCTTACCTTTCCAGGTACCTGGCCTGAAGCAGACTGGGTTTCTCTTTTCCTCCGAGGACTTTGAACCCTCCTCCTGATATATGGGGTGTTGTTGTTTTGAAACAGCCCAGCTGGTCTGTCGCACACTGAGTTGGCACACCCTACTCCTGTTGTGCTGAGGGTAATTTACGAACGTTGCTAACGATAATTTAATTTGAAGTCAACATTTGTTTATATTTAACCATCCACCCAACTTATCGTTGTCTATTAAGTACAGTTACCTTCACAACACAGGACACCCTTTCCTTTCGTATGTTTATGGTTCATGGCAGTTCTGCCCCAACAGCTGCGTACAATACCAGTTCACCACATTACACACAAAAATGCTTAGGTAAAAGTGAAAAAAAGCAAACATTTTAGGAAAAAAGTATGCATAACTTGCAAAGGCTAGTAATAGTCTGAAGACGACTCATTGCACAGTAAATTACTAGAAGGTAATACTTGAAAATGAAAAAAAAAAAGGTTAAATAAAAAATAATCCATGGTGGCAGGTAATTAATCAACTAGGTGTAAACTGTAAGCATTTGGTATTCTTGTATGGTATTTTGACACCTGAGGGCTGTTGTACTATACTACGAGTAATTTAGCTAGATCGCTAAATGAAATTCTATTTGGAGTCAATATTTGTTTGTATTTAACCATCTAGCGAACTGTGGTCTGTTTGGTAGAGTTAGCTACACTGGACAGTGCACCTTTTCCCCTGAGGTATTCTTGGATGTTTTTGCTATTTTGACACTTGAACCATGAGGAGGCTTGGCAGCCCATCATCTAATTGGAAGGGTCTGGAAAGAGGCCAATGTCAATGCTCCTTCAGCCCAACCCCCATCTCCTAGTCTATTAATAAGCTTTCTTTCCGCCGTCATTCATGATCTGCCAAGATGGCTGCGCTCTAGTCTGTAACCCGGTACATGCTCTCTCGGTCTTATTTATTTATTTTTGTCAACAGGAAAGATAATTAGATGCCTTTTTGCCAAGGTAATATGTAGATTAGCCAGCATGAAACTACTGCTTTTCTGTATGCTGAGGATGCTGCATGATGTTTTTTTTTAATATTGCAATTATGGCTGCACATTATATTTAATATTTTTCCATATTAACATGTGCAAATTCTCATTGCAAATTAGCCTTACTGCAGTAAAGAGTACCTATCCATAAGCTATGCTTTTTAAGCTTTGCGTATCCATATATTTGACCAATGAGAAGGAGCCCTGCTGCCCTAGATACTCTCTCCCCAATGGAAGGCTACTCTCTCTGTCTCTCTCGAGTAGTGGCGAATACGGAGCAGTAAGATGTTAACACTGCATATAAGCATTTGTTTATTTATGGTTAGTCCAATTTGTCATCGCAACACGCAGCAATGTGCCGTATCCTGCTTTTTTTGTCATGGCTTGCAGCCCTGGCTGCACTCTCATCTTTAAGAAGAATGTCTTGTTAATGATTTGATTATACTTGTAATGACATAATATGTCCACGTAATATTTTTTTTTATAAGTTAGCTGAGTATTTTTTGTTTATAATTTTATTTGCCATTTTATAGTGTTGTATGTCCCATTGGAGAAAAAAACATCTGCTAAATACTATATACTACAACTGTAACTGTCTAGCTTCACTTGCGTTTCTTCCAGGATGGACTTTTTTTCTAATGTAGGCCTACTTGTGTTTTTGTAGCTGGGAAGCACTGCACATTATACCCAAAATGTTTCTGTAAATATTTGAACCCAAACAGCCTCACGAGGGCAGTAATTAAGATTTTGCACTGTATTTCTTAATTGGTACCTGCAGAGTATGGTTTGATGTTAAAGATTAACCAAATGCTTATTCTACCTCCTATTTATGTAATATTCTTATAGCTGTAGGCTACACAAAAAGTCTGTTTTGGGAGTAGACATGCAAGCAGGTCAAGCATGCATGTAGCATCATACCTTTTTAATAGGTTAAGAGAATAACGTGTTATCTTTTGATGTTTAGGCTATTACAATGTTTAATGGCCAATTTCATTGACCTTTAGCGTTTGTGGCAAAAACAATAAAACATGCTCATGTTTTTGTTACAAATCTGTTCACACAAACTATTCCTGAACAGCTGTATTAAGTAAATATTCCACGAATAAATGCAGTGAACTCTGATTGCAAGTGCTTAGGGATAGCACTTAATATTTTCACATTGTAGCCTAATTGACAAGATCTGCATCATGTCATGAGATTCAATGTCATGAGTTTTTTTTTTTTTTAAACCACTTCCTTGGTGTAAAGAGTGTTAAGTATGGTGCACAGATCTGATCTCTGTTCCATGGTTAGGCATGTTAACTTGGACTTCGTATATGAACTTGGTATATACTTTCAACATTCCGTAACGCATAGTAATTAAAATGAAGTTTGCATTTTCACTGTTTTGCAGGTGTCTGTTAATTGTTGGGCTGTGGATGAGGTGTATTTCTGCTGCATGTGTCCTGTTGTTGAGGATCTCTCGTCTCTGCTGACCGTGGTGCCTGTAATGGGCCAGAAGTCCCAAAGAGCACAAGAATTATTTTATTTTTAATCACAATTTTTACCTTGGGGACGCTGCTTCATTAAGGTATGTATTATATAAACAGAGCACATTTAAAACATTGGAGATGCCTTCCTGAAATACTGTTAGGCCTCTAGGTCAATTTAACTTTTCCATGTGTTTTAAAGAAGTGAAAAATTGAGAAATTACTTTGGTAGGTTGCTACAAACTTACTTTGACATTCTTTGTGGGTTACTGAGTGTGTCATTCTCTGGTTATTTGTTGAAACATTCAGTAGCATGTGCTTACAATGTACCAGCCTACTCCTAGTAAGGTAGCTAGTTTGGGTGTCTGCAATGTTTGTGTCTCTGGTAACCCATTGAGTTGTAAATAGAATGCCCACTGATGAAAAGCTGTGTACAGATCTGTGTTGATTAGAAGCTGATTTAAGCTCAGAATCAAAATTTGTAACATAACCAAAAGGTTATTTACTTGGAGCTAAATAAATCCTAATCCAGCAAGGTTTACTGACACAGTGACCTACTAAATCAAGAATTGCTATTTAATTTCCCCATTTTTCAGCACCAGAATGAACATTAATGTTTGCTTCAGTGTTGATGGCTAATGTTACTATTGGTATTATTATTTTTCTACATTAATTGTCTACCCACATGAGGATGATCTCATATAAAGCTGGTTACAAATCAGTCATTGTCCAGCAAGGATTAGGAGGTGGCTGTCCAGCCTAGAGACAAAATGCTTCTCCAGACATCTTTAACACATTAAAAAAGATCACATGCATGTTAATGTGAGATTACTGAAATGTCTTACAGTTGCTTTTCCTCTTATAGCACCTCAATTTTTAAAAAAAAATCTTTGTTCTTTTTTCTTTTTTAGTGGCACCATGTTTTGGAAGTTTGATCTGCACACAACGTCCCACATTGACACGCTCCTGGAGAAGGAGGATGTAACCCTGGTGGAGGTGATGGACGAGGAAGATGTTCTGCAGGAATGCAAGGCCCAGAACCACAAACTCGTAGAGTTCCTCTTGCGTCCTCAGTGCATGGAGGACCTGGTCACCTACATCACCCAGGAACCGTGTGATGATGTGGAGGAAAAGATTAAATACAAGTAGGCCTAGACTTAGTTCTTTTGTTTGTTTACTCTGGTTGAAATGTACTTCTCACCTGTGCCCTGAATGTATGTAGCCTCTCTTATTTTTGCTAATTTTCTTAAGTTCTGCAGTCAAGCAACACCTGATGGCAGCAAAAGTATCTGTGCATACTTTTGTTTACCCCATTGGTCGCACAGCATATGTGAAGCCTTGCAGTTCGCATAGCACATATGAAACCTTGTGCAGGAACCAAGAGCAAATACACAGCTTTTAGAGGAGAAGGAAAATTCCTTTGAGTTGGAGGGTGGAGTGGTAGAAAGCTTTGGTTAGTCCTGGAGCAGGTTAAAACCGAGAATGTTCTGACCTGGTATTTAGGACCAGATGTTTAAACAGACAGAGCTAAGTGCATGTGGACATACCCGGCTTCCATCTTGAGTGACCATTCGTGATACCAGTATCCATTTACAGGACACCAGTTCCCAGTCCTGTGTGCTAATAAAGACTTGTGTCTTCCACTTCCTCTCGCAAGGACCGGATCTGTGGCGGGAGGTATAAATGCACTACCCCCCTGCCTAGTCAGCTGTAAAAGAACTGTGGTGTTTCCTTGTTTGGAAGCCTGCTATGCGGCTGTTCTTCTGTTTTTGTTACCGCTAGCAGCAGTGTAAGTTAATGCCTGGACATGATTGTAGTAGCCGCCAGCATCACTACTGTTAACACTTATGGTGTCGTCGGTGATGTGTTCAAAAATCTGTAACTGAACTTGTGAATGAATGGGGAACTTCGGACCGTTTGGACTATGCCTACTGTTAGATGTCTTTGTTGTTTACCAAAAACATGGAAAATTGAGCGTGCTACAGTTTATATATATACAGTTATAAAGATAACACCATGCTGTTCGATTCAGTAGTGGTAATAAGACTGTATAAAACAAGTTTTTTTATTAGGCTGTCACGTATGTGTTGACTACTGCACCACTGGGAAAGTCCAACAGAGCCATTTCTTGAACTCGGTTCTATTGCCATTTACACAGGTAAAAAACGGCAGTTGGGCAGCTCTACTATAAAAGACAGACATCATTTGTTCGTAGAATTAGGTGTGCAAGCCATTTTCTCTATGTGAACATAACAAGGGGATTTTGGATAATCCCACCTACAAAACTCTGCTCCTGTTTCTCCTTACATACTTTTGTCATGTGACTAAAAATGGTTCCTGTGATTTCTCTTGGTGCCATCAAAAAGGATTTTTTTTCTAGAACATTTTCTTAAGGAAAGATAATAAAGGCTGACTGGTCAGTACATGCCCGTTGAGTCACAGGTTTAGCGTTTTTGTTATAAAGGGTTGCCTAGTAATTGTAGGATTATATAGATTACACCAACATACTATTGTGTATATGTAATGGTAAAAAGTACTAGTCCATATTATCATAGCTCCCAATTAGCAAAAATCAAAGCTTGCAATTTGCAATTACAAATTTTGCATTGAGGATTAGAAACGTCACTGAAAGTCTGGTTGCAAAAGTAAGTTCAGCAAACTGGGAGCAGACTACCTAAGGGTACCTAGGTAAGATTACTAAAAATTAAAATGTAAATGCTTATTACCACCTTAGCAGGACTGCAAAAAAGTATTACATCTGCACCACTCTTTAAAATAAGGCTACATGGTATGCATGATCATTAAATGGCATCCTAACTCAAGCCAAAACAAAAGCTGTTGCCACTGAAATGACCATGTGCCACCATTTTCTCTCAGGTACCCCAACATATCCTGTGAGCTGCTGACATCTGACGTTGGGCAGATCAATGACCGTCTGGGAGAAGATGAGGGGCTACTGATGAAGCTCTACGGCTTCCTACAGAACGAGTCCCCCCTCAACCCCTTACTGGCCAGCTTCTTCAGCAAGGTCCTCAGCATCCTCATTGGACGCAAGCCAGAGCAGGTAACCTGTTCCCTGTCAATCTAAGGCAATTTGTCTTGGTGTGACCCCTATGAGGAGTGTGCAAAATTAAATTTAATGATGTTTTTTGTTTTGTTTTATTTTTTATTTTTGCTTAGGTAAAACATAGAAACACAAAAAAAAGAAAATGATACATGTACAGTGCAGGGAGAGGCAAAGATGTGGATAGGCTTATATGGAACTCTTGCTGTCGCTTGTACAGGGTAGCCTAGCCTTGAGGTATCCACTTGTCTGTTGGAGGTTTTACACAAGCATGGCACATTTTGTCCACATTGGAAGCATTTAGTATATGCAGACTAGATACTTCTTTCTTGAGTTCTTCATGGTGCTGTGAATTCATAGGTAGTCATATTGTGTTATTTAAAAATAGTGCAATGAGTTTTTCAAGTAAGTTTTCCAAGAAAATTTCTGTCAGTGAATTATCTGAGCTGTTCTTGAAAGAACCAGATTCTTTTGGCTGTCTTTTCACTGTTAATAATTGCTATATATATGTTAATATAATTGCTGTTTTTCCTAAATGCCAGAAATTCAGATTGGTGTTAGAATTGATGTAGTGTTTTCTTTTGCAGTTGTAACCAAATTCAGTTTTTTTCCTTAGTGCTTACGGTGTTTCCTTTTGTACTTGTAATAGTAATTTATTTATGCCATCAGGGACAGTGCACACTAAAACATTTACCTTGTGCACTGCAGTGAAAGATGCATTTCACCAGGTTATAGCGAAGTTGCAATTCGACTCCCATTTTTTTCCTCCTAAGTGCTTATGGTGTAAACTGCTCTTTCATGTCTTGTGTTTTTCTTTTGTGTGCATATCTGATAGATTGTGGAGTTTCTGCGAAAGAGGGAGGACTTTGTGGATCTCATGATCAAACACATAGGCACCTCTGCCATTATGGACCTGCTGCTGAGGATGCTGACCTGCATCGAGCCTCAGCAGCTGAGACAAGATGTCTTAATCGTGAGTGCTTCACTTCCACTGGTTCCACTTTGGTCTGTGTGGCTCTACACCCTTATTTTGTCATTTAAATTTGCCACAGAGATATTGCTACTAATGGATGAGATACAAGGATGCTTTATGTAAGCATGGTTTATTGTCACATGCATAGACATGCAGTGCAATTGGTGAACATCAAGATTGCAGTTGATGTGATTACTTGGTGTGAAATGGGGATAGTTGGATGGATAGATACATACTTTATTCATCTTGGATAAAATATAGGATGTATAATATTGTGTATGTTTAATTGTATGTATAAATGTGTACCTTTTTAAATTTGGTCCTTTTTTGTGACCGAAGTAGTGAATAAATGTCATGCAGTGGTCTGTTGTTGGGTGTTTTATTTTCATACTGATCCATTTATACCTTTCTCTCCCTCAGTGGCTTAACGAGGAGAAAGTCATCCAGCGCCTAGTGGACATGATACAGCCATCACAGGACGAAGATGTGAGTTGTTGGCTAGCTCTCCTTGACACTTTTTTCTTTTTTTTTTCCTTCCTTCACACACATTTCCATTTTGTGCTGAGATGCTCCCCTTTTTTGACAACCGTCTCTTGTCTCCATGCAGAGGCACTCAAACGCGTCTCAGTCTCTGTGTGAGATCATCCGCCTCAGCAGAGACCAGATGTTCCAGCTGCAGGGCTGCTCCGAGCCGGACCCTCTACTGGCCACACTGGAAAAGTACGCTTGTCTCCCAGTCGTCTTGTATTATAATTCCACTGCTCAAAGCTCTGAGATGGGTTACATTTTTGTTAAATTTATTGAGAATGCACTAAACATTTATTATATATTCTTTATATTATTAAGTATGTTGTATATTATATATTTTATTATTTGTTTGTGTCTGAAAGCCTGTATTGTGCGTTGTTGAAATCCTCAGAGGAGACTGTGTACAGTATAGGCTTAGTAAGCTTTGGCAAACAGTCTTCTGACTGAGGGCCTCTAAGTACTGCAGTGATCTTCTCAGGGACATAAGAGAAAGTTCCAGCTTCTTGAAACCATTTTGCAAGAGCAGGGGGTGGGGGGGTATCCACTGCTTGACAGTCTGTCTCTTGATGTTGTGCAGCCCTAACTAACCTTTCTCAGGAGTATGCAGGACACAGTATGAAGTACCCTTTATAGAGTACAAATGGAGTACAAATAAAGATGTACAAATGGTACCCTCTCGCACAACCTCCCCCACTCTCCTGTATTGTAATGGCCCCAAAATGGCTCATTTAGAGCATTGATCTCAACAGCATATTCTTGTGTCTCAGCTGCCTTCTAAACATAGACCATGAGACTGACGAGCTACATATGCTTTTAATGATTAAATATACGTAAACACGGCTATGTACACATTAATCTTTTCCAGTACACTTCAATTTTGAAGCATCATACTAGTTTTAGGAATCAGTCTTTTGCGCAGCAGCAGATAACTTGCCAAATGGCACAAGCAACAGGGTTTCGAAGAAGAAAAAAAAAAAAAAACTGTTCACTACCATTTGCTTTTGTGGTTGTGGCCTGTGATGTCAGTAAACCGAAATGCTTGGAGCCATGTTCTTGATGACTTGGAATTGTTATTTTTTGTTTCTGCTGTAGGCATGAGACATTGGACCAGCTGCTGTCCAACATTTTTGATAAGGAGAAGAACGAGTCCGCTATTGTCAGCGTCATCCAGATTCTGCTCACACTTTTGGAAACACGGAGACCTGCGTAAGAACCTGAATTTAGTTAATATGGCATTAAAATTAAACAAACTGAATGCAATGCTATGGGCTCACTGGATGTTACTTATTGGTTCTGTTGACATCTCCACATGTAGCTTTGAGGGCCACCTAGAGATCTGTCCTCCCGGCATGAACCACCCCTCCTTCTCAGTCAACCAGAGCATTCTGGAGGCTGTTAGACCTCGACTGAAAGACTTCCACCAGCTGCTCCTGGATCCTCCCAAGGTATGTTTTTTTATATGTGTTTTGTCGATCATTAATTTTATTTATTTTATTAATTTGTGTGGCCAATACGAAAAGAAAAGCAAAATAATTATCCAGGTAGGATTTCAAGAAGACTTGTGTGGAGTGGTTGGACTGTGAGTAGGAAGTGACCAGGTCCACTTCAGAGGATCCTTCCTTAAAACTTGAACAAAGGATTGTGCAGTGGAAGCTTCCACAGCCTTGGATGCATAGGAAACTGTGCCTATTTTACTGCACTATATTTTACATTAAGAGCTTTAACAGTCTTGCTTACTCAGAGAAATTGGAAATACAGCATTGGGCTTATTTGAGTCACACAGCGTTATCAGGAAAGAAGCAAAAGCGGCAGAGAAAGATCAAAGCATCCGCCCTTTTAATCTAAATTGCCAAGTGGCTTGCAAAAGGTTTGTCGTACAGCTAGGTTCTCGACGTATTAGCAGTGCTTTTAAGTTCCTAGCACCTGCTGGTAGGGTACATAATGGGCAGCCATTTGATGTCGTTTAAATTCTGCATGTTGTTAAAGTCCTAATTGCCTTGAAACATGTCTGTTATCTGCTTTGTTGGGGAAATAAGTAGCTTGTGAGATCATGTAGGTCTTGGTACTGTAAGACCACCACTATGAAAAACCCACCTACTCTTTAATCTGGTTGACCAGCACAATGAAGGAAAAGATTAGGATTGCATTAACTCCCTAGGGAGTTCACTAACCTTGTCAAGAAATTAAGCTATGTTTAAGCTATGTTTTGGTCTTTTTCTCTTAACCTCTGAAGAAAATTACGATGAAAACCACTTGGGGAGTCCTGGACCCTCCGGTGGGCAACACGCGCCTGAACGTGGTGCGACTGGTGGCCAGCCTCCTGCAGACCAACACGCATATCATCAACCAGGAGCTGATCAACCTCAACACTCTAGGAGTCATACTTGTGAGTGGGACATTGGGTCTCCTAAGTTTAGTCTAAGGATTTATTGAAATGTGTGTTTTTCTTTTTTAATCAATATGCAATGTGTTCTCTTCATCTCTGCAGGATATGTACTTTAAATACATATGGAATAATTTCTTGCACATACAAGTAGAAATATGCACTGCAATGATCTTAGCAATGCCTCCAGCCCAAAGTGAAACTCCAGAAATAAACAGAGAGCAAGACCAAGAGCCTGTCAGGGAAAACCACCTCATTAAACATGTGAGAAGCATTTTTTTTTTCTCGTCATTTGTCATTATCTTTCTCTTGTCTTCCAATTACATTTTTTCAATGAGCCCCCATTTTTTTCTTTGGTCTGTTCTTTATTCAGCTCTTTCAGAAGTGCCAGTTACTACAGAGAATCTTGGATGCATGGGGTTCTAACGAGAAGGAACAGTAAGTAAACTTTATGTAATAACCCAGCTTATGACAATTCTAACTTTTTATCAAATTGTCTTCCGAACAAAGCAACACATGGAATTAGAAAGGTCTTCCCCTACATTTACAAATTCCAAGCAGTGATCTGTGATTTGCAGTAATGGAGAGCCTTCATCAGTTTTTTCACCGTTTTTTCAGAGCCGAGGGTGGCCGCCGAAGAGGCTATATGGGCCACCTAACCAGAATAGCCAACTCCATTGTGCACAATGGTGACAAGGGCCCCAATGGGGCTCAGCTTCAGCAGCTCATCTCAGGTGAGAAGTCTAATGATAAAAGTGTCTCTTGCTGATGGCTAGTCTGCTTTAAAGGGCAACTGTAGCCATAACCAAACCCAATTTTGAAGGTGCAGTTACTCTTTAAAAACGTTTGCCTTGCTAATGCGTCCATATCTTCATGACCTCCAGAGCTTCCAGAGGAGGACAGAGAAAGATGGGAGGCCTTCACTTCTGGCCAGCTGGCAGACACAAATAAGATTAACACTGTAGACTTGGTAAGTGCCACCTTAGACATAGACTGAATAAGACATGAACCTGAGTCTGCACTGGTTTCCACTGACCCAACCTAGAGCAAACGGACACTGATAAAAAGGAGTGGTCTGGTTTACTCTTTAACACGGTAACCGAGTTAAACTGTGGTAACTGTGTGTTGCCAATTATATTGCTAATGTTACATATAAAATATTGTAAAATAGTCATCACCAATGTAATACTTTGAGATATGTTTTTAAAGTTAGTGGAATCATATTTTTTTGTAACATAACGTCACTTTAAAGTGTATGAACAGTGCCTCTGCCAAGACTTACAAGGTTTGATATCGGCATTAGTTTTTCAACTTGAGTTTTTGCTGATTTGTAATGGTGCTCTGTCATTGTTGTACTTGTAGGTTAGCACAAACCATATTCACTCGTCCAGCGATGACGAGGTAGATTTTAAGGACAGTGGTTTCCACCAGGACTCCTCCCTGCAACAAGTAAGTCTGTAACTGCAGGAGCTGTGAACCTCTTCTTTATTTGTTATGCATATAAATGTCATGCATAGTTACATTTTTTAATCTTTGTAATGGTATCACATCGCTAATGGCTAATTTAACACAGAATAAATGATTTAATATTTTGTAGTAGTAATAAATGAATGTGCATGTGTGACATGCTGATAAAATTGTTTGTACTGACAATGGAAAAAAAACATATGAAAGCCTTCTGTAGTGTCAAGACTATATCATTATCGTTGGTCCTGGGTTTGCCAGGCCTTTTCTGATTATCAGATGCAACAAATGACGTCCAATTTTATTGAGCAGTTTGGCTTCAATGACGAAGAGTTTGCAGATCAGGATGATGTCGTGGAGTGAGTACCGACCATACGTGATTTTTTTTTTTTTATTTTTTTTAAATTCATATTCCCCTTTTGTCCCTCCCTGCTGTGATCGTGCAACAGACTTCCAGAAAACTGATTGTAACAGCATAGATTTTAATTTTTACTGAAAGTCCCCATGAAAGTGCTGCTAAGTTCATGCAACACACTATTTTGGAAAATAAGATGATAACTACATGAAAGGCCAAGTGGTTGGTGGTTTAAAATGAAGTAATCTGTGAGTCTTTTATTTAACGGCGATCAGTTATTTAAACAACGATTTTGGTGTCTTGAAATGACCAACATTTAGTAATTTACAACTGATCGTGTTTGTAACACTGAAGTGTGGATGTAAGTTATTCCTAACGATCTAGCCGCAGCCAAAAAGATAACTTCCTCAAAGGAACAATTGATTAGTTAGCATGGCAAACTAATTGTAATTGATTGTACCTGCCTAAGGTAATATTAACATGTACTCCGTTAAAGGCCCCTGTGTTTACTCTTTTTAAGCCTACACCATCTCTGCAGTTTTTTTTTTGCGGTCTTGTATGAACGTGTCTCTCCTCGAAAAAATTGTAGCTATGCTGCTGAAGTGTAAACGGTCAACTTAAACAATTTTGCAAGCAGAGGTCCAAACTTTGTTGAAGAGTGTGGGTGTAAAAATGTTTTGATCAATGGATTTTGACTGTATTGTTTCACAACAGTCTAAATGAGTGAGTAGAAATTTGAGAGCAAGACATCCAGAGCGCACAGAGATCTGAATTTTGCAAGAGTACACAGGAAGGCTGAGGATGAGGAGATGTCTTTGGCTTAAGCACAAGATTTGTGTGCGAGCATCCTATTCGTGGGTACAGACAGTTTTGTGCAGGAGAAAAAGAAGTGAGCTAGGTCTGTTTGAGAGAGCACAAAATTGGAAATGCCTAAACATACTATACTTAAGTCTCAAATTTACTGTTGATTTATAGCAAAATTAAATTTCATAGTTCTCCAGCAAGTAAATCAACAAGGCGTCATGAACAATGCTAAAAAAAACAAACATCGCAACACTTTCATTCCCACTAACAAACTAAACCAACATTGCAACTGAAGAATCACTAAGAAGCCATTTTGAAATGTTTAAAAAGGTGTAGCACCGTGTCATACCAGCTACAAAATATCTAATGTGTATATCAAATACAACACTCGTACATCAGAAATGGCTACATTGTAACATGATCCGACTGATCCGATCAGTGGGGGAGGGTGGGGGTTATGTTTTACACTGGTCCAAAGTCTGTAAAGAGACAACATAACACGTTTACAGATGCCACATTCTTCATACCTTGTGAAAGTTTACCCTCATTAAACTTGGCCAACATAACCATAAAATCAGTTCGGGAGCATGCTAACTTGGGCAGTTTTCATAAGGGGAGCACACAGGCACATATATTTTAATATCTGAAGAACTGCTAGCCTATTGGCAGAGGCTGGTTGTGCTTTTACCCCAGTTTTTAAAATAACGCTTGGACATTTGCACCTTTTGAAGTCTGCTTTTTTCTGCCTTGGACTTCAGTAATATCCTTGTCTTAATCCCCTATTACTCTTTGATTTCAACTTTTTCTGTAGTTATTTTAATGAGAGTACATGCGTGAATTCGCATGAATTCGTTTGCAATTATCTTTAAACATGTTTGCTTTGCTTCAGTAGTTGAGACTGTATTAATTTTAAATTGATGTCACTATATCGGCGTATGCCTCGATGTCCTTTTAAGCAGAAGCTGAAATGACACACACATCAAGCCATAAATTGGATGTTATCTCTTAGACATTTTGTAAGTCCAGATTTAACTGAATGGAAAGTTACCTTATTGGGGTGGGGTACAGCTGAGCATGGGTGTGAATTTATCAAAGGTTGCCCTGAAGCACTGTAAAGGTTGTGAGCATTAATAACATTTTATTGAGATCTCTTGTTTTTGTCCAGTGTAAACCATTGGTGTAACTTCTAAAGTCATGTTCTCTTTTGACATTTACAGTATTCCCTTTGATAGAATATCAGACATCAACTTTTCCTTGAATACCAATGAAAGTGTAAGTATCAATGTCACAGCCTCATCACCTTTTGCCTAATGTTGACATGATGCACTGAGCTGTAAGTGAAGGAATACACGGGAGATAAAATGTTCTTGTTTTGCTGTTAGAATTTTTTGTTTTGGCATAGCTGTGCTTCTCCATGGCAAAGGCCAATTAAGAGCAGGAATGTTATTAAAAAATGTCAGGATAAGTTTATTTATAGAGTGCATAAGGGCTGTGTCCACCAAGCATGCTTTTTGTGCTAACATTGTCCTCAAACTACTTTTCTTAACGCTTTTCTGTGATTGTTATTGCTAGGTTACAAAAAACATCATGGATATTGTTTGATGGCAAACTCTAATCAAACGGTGACTGACAGATTTAATATAGAGTATTGGAAAGATATATACACCTGATAATTTTACTGACTAATGCATCCCTCCCTGCCTTTGTTTTTAATGTATGGTCATGGTAATTCTTTAGTTTAGGGTGAGCTAATGGAGGACTAGGTTGTCAGTTACTGCCAGTGTAGACCCAAGATACATCATTGTTGTTTGCGAGTTCTTCACTGTATGTCCCACACCTTGTTCCTTGATTTTGATTCGATGATGAGTGACCATTGATGTTGACAAGCGCCATGAGTGCCATGACAAATCAGTGAGCTCCAAGGGCAGTTTTGCCACTAAGGACGCTTGGCGCTGTGAACATAGAAGTTCATAGGATTTTAAAAAGAAAGCAGATGCTGTCTCTTTGCTGCACAAAAAAAAACATGTTTGACGACACGGCCCCTAATGCATAATTAGTAACTGAGTAGTGTTTGTGTAAATAAATGCAAAATGAAGTTTCAACGAAAGTGCTATGAGAATAATGTACAAGTTCAGTCAAATGCGCTTGTTGAAAGATCACCGTTAACGAATTGAATGTGCATTTTGATGGTTCATTTGTTACTGTTGAGGGAAATTGATCTTTTCCCCTGCTGTAAGAGGAACACTTTTGGGCAGGCTCATTTCCAAAACCCCTTTGTGTCTGATCCCCACAGGCAAATATAGCATTGTTTGAAGCCTGCTGTAAGGAGAAGATCCAGCAGTTTGAAGACACTGGCTCTGACGAGGAGGACATCTGGGACGAGAAGGATGTCACCTTTGCCCCAGAAGCACAGAGACGTCCTCGGTACTTGCTCTTACCAACCTGCCACCGTATTACAGAAACATCCTTTCCTAAGTCTTTAGTTAGGACTTGTTTCCTGAAATAGAAAATTGGGGGAAAAAACCTCTCTTATACTCTTATTCTATCTGAAGTTGGGACTGTTCATTTAGGATTTTGGGGTGTTTTATGATGGTTTTTTTGTTAAATAACCATGGTAACTAGTGTTACTATGTGATTTAAGACAATTACGACAGGAACTAGCAGTTAGGTAGATTTTGTAATACGGCCAACAACATCAATCTTTTGTCATCCATTAGTTCAGGTCCACTTTCACTTACCAACGTTCTTGTTCCAAACGTGGTTATGTGTCTGGTAGGAGTTCTGGTAGCACTGACAGCGAGGAAAGCACAGATTCTGAGGAGGAGGATGTGAAGCGGGACCCGTTTGAGCCCAGCAGTGCCACGTCAGACGACAGGATGGAGGTCGACACAGGTAAGACTGAAGCATCTCTGTGAGACCGCCGTCTCAAGCCAAGTCATTGGTCTTCCAAACGAGTGCTCAAAGACGTGTCGTCGTCCGTCCGCCCGCCCCCCCTCCCCCCAACCCCCAATGTTATGGCAGGTCCAGTGTGGACGGCCAACTTTGACGATATTCCCATGGATACAGGGAACTCGGCGGGGGTCGCTGGAGCCGCCCCCTCGTCCACCACGGTGACCATGTCAGAGCCCACTGGCTGGAGCTCTCCCCCTGCTGCCCCCGTGGCTCCCGACACGGAGACCGGTTGGGCCGACTTCTCCTCCTTCTCCCACGTCAGGTGAGTCCTGCAGCCGTACGGCCACCCAGCTTCATGCCACAGGTACTCGTTGATCAGTCATTCTGGGGTTTGTGAACTTCTAGCAAAGTTAGTTTTAAACTAGTTTTAACACTAATAATAAATAAGACATTAAACCTTTCATTTTTTCCCCCTTTCATCTTCTTCTCACTTTTTGATCTTTTAATGGGATGTTTTATGGTCAGAATTTATCCCATAGATGATCAGACATCCAGCCCAGCCATACAGTTCTTTAAAAACAGACATTTTGAGATGCCAGTAGATTTGAAATGTAACCACCGTTGCCAAAAACTGACTTGCACGTGGACAGGACTGTCAAGCTCTCCAAATACCTACACCACCTTCCCAGCGTGAATGCACTGCAATGGTGTCAGCCCACATTGAACACAGTAAACATTAAAGCATGGGTTTTCCAAGGCATATAAAGGGGAAAGCATGATGTGTTTAAATGGTTCAATTTTTTTTGCATTGTTTTATTGTAATCGACCTTGCGTACATATTTTATATTGTGTGACACACTAAAAGCTTGTCTGGCGATTACATGATTATCACAATCAAAGTAGCTATTAGTCTTGGGAGACATACTTAGTACTCCAGGTGTAGTTCACTTTTTTAAATAATCTTTAAGATATCAGCACTGAAACACTGACTTTTTTGTAACACAAATGCTGTATAAGCAAGCAGGATAAAACGAATGTGTAACCACTTCCCGTTATCTTTGCCATTGATCTTGACCCCTTACCACTCTTGTAGCCCCAAAGACCCTCTGAGAAGCAGCTCGCCAGTGGCCATGGAGACGAGCCTAGAGACGGCAGACCCCCTGGGTGTCAATGCACCCATGCAGTCTGAAGGTGAGACACTGCCCTCCTGCTAACTCATGTATGATTGGAGGTATATATCTTTCTGTTGATTTTTGTTTTGCCTTTTTCAGTAGCAACTATGTAGTACATATACAGAGGAAGGCATTGATATTGTGATATTTTATTGTGAGTCTAAATAATCTACAACTGAACAAATGAAATGCAAACTACAAATTTGCGCTCAGCACAAGGAAGAATCAAGTACCTTCTTCAAATTCATAAGTAAATGAGTCCATGGGAAAAACGGGCATGGTCACAAATGCAAACACTGAGAAAATGTCATTTATAAGTTTGATTTTTGATTTGATTTCATAACTAAATGCTATTTTAAAAAGCATTTAAACTATACTTGTTTATTCACATGATTACTTTTGAAAAAGCTGGGGTTTTAGTGAAGCCACCAATAGGGGGAGTGATTTGAAAAATGTGATTTGTGACTGTGCCAGTTTTTTGCCATGAACTCTTCACATATGAACATCTGTCTTCCCCATGCACCTTCCTCATGCTCCCAGCAGCAGAGCAGTGGTCTGAAGAAGCGGTCAACCCCGGCCCCAAAGCCACCCCTGCAGGGGGTTCAGACGCGGAGGAGGAGCCGGCTGCCGACCGCGTTACCGAGACGGTCACCAATGGCTCTATGAAGGAGACACTCAGCCTTACTGTAGATGCCAAAACCGAAACTGCTGTTTTCAAGAGGTGAGAGACACACACACAGTGCAAAAACCAAAACCTTTTAGGTGGGGGGTGGGAAGAGCAGCACCTCCCGTCCCTTTTTTTCTTTTTCTTTTTTCTGTTTTTCGCTTCTCTTTCTCTCGCTCTCTTCAGTGTCACCAAACATGTCCCTTTTCTCCCTGCTATAACACGGCCATTCACGTCACTGTGCATGTGGACCTGCCCTGTGTCCGTGTCCCAGCTTTGTCCCCCATCCCCCACCCCCCCACAACGGGAGCCAGCCAGGTGGCAGAGACACTCCCTCCCTGTCTGAAGGGGGGGGATGCTACTTTGCACTGTCAGCTTGACAGCCATCACTGTAAAAAGTGCTGCTTACAACCAACATGAACATCTTGTAAAAAATGCTTAAAAATATTGAGGCAACTTGCTTATTGGATCTTTTTATGTTGGTTTAACCAAAGTCCTTTGAGACAAGTCCCCGCACTCAGCGGCCATCTTGGCAATGCCTTTGGGCATCTGTTTCGGGTTAACAAGACTAGGCCCTACCTAAATAAATGGTGAGACAAGTGTATGCACTTGAGGATGACTGAGGAACATTAAAAATACATGGTTGAAATCACAACGAAAACTTGATTTTATTGGCTGAAAATATTTGCGGCTTTAAAAGCTCTTTTTCTCACAGTTTACTTTTGAACTGCGTATGTGCAGTGTTTCACTACACGGCAAGTGTGGTACGGCGGAGCATGATATTGCAACATGATTTGTACAGTTTGGCAGGTAATTGGCTCTTGGCCCTGAAACAGGTGGGATATTTGCAGACACTCGCTATCTTGGTGTTTCAAAGTTTTCCCTTTCTATTTATATAGACGATTTTCCCAGTGCTGTGTCTCCGCCTATATAAGAAGGTCTCTGGTTTAAATAACGTATAAACATGATGCTTGGGAAAAAAAATAGTGCAAGAAAAATAGTGCAAGTTAAACCATCGTAAAAAGATTCATGGAGCACCTTGCCTAAATATTTTTGAATTTATTCTAAGCAGCACTTTTTTTTTTACAGTGTCCAATTGTAGCCAATGACATTCGTTATCTTAAGGGCCCCACATTTACAGATGTTTGTGTGTTTGTTTGCTTCTATTGTAAGTAAAAGAGAGAGAGAGAAAAAAAAAAAACAACTGTCCTTCACTATCTTTCCGATTCTTTTTGACGACTTTGCACCACTTACAATATGAGCCTCCTCTTTCTCTTTGGCGTGCCTGTGGCTTCAGAGTGTTGAAATCTTATCGGTATGTACAGCCAATTGGGGGGGCAAAAAACACATCTGCCGTGTCTGTTTTTCTGTTTCGTTTCGTCCGTTCGTTTTGTTTGTTACTCCCAGTGTCCGCCACTAATTTATTTATTTATTTTCTATACATGTGTGTGTATATATAGATATAAATTGTACGTACGTATAATTTATATGAATATATGCACAAACTACATTTATGTAACCTTTTTTTTCTTCTTTTTTTACTTAATTTGTTCATGTCCATTTGCATGTTCCGAGTTGTCAGTGACTCAACATGGCCATAGGCCTTCAGCTGTAACCATTTCTGCTCTCGACTAGCACTGAACTGGAGTCTGTAAATCTGTCCAGCCTTCCCCAGGGGGACATGGACTTTTTCTAAAAACACAAACAAGACTGGCAGCTTGATGTAAGCGGTCATGGCTACTAAATTACATGTTGGAGTTTTTTTGGCCTCAGACTCCAAAACAGGCAGATGAAACACTCCTGGCTCAAAGAAATTGTTAGAACCCAAAATTACATGGTAATAGTGCTTCGTATAAATTGACTGGCTTGCTGGCTTTTTGAAAAGTAGCAGTTTGTAGAACATTGCACTGTGTGTGTCTGCCACAACACAAGTCCAAGTACAAGTGATCCTTTTCAGCTGGACTTTCTTTCTGCTGGTGTTGGGTCTTAAATTTCACAGAGCTTTTTGATTGTTCAGACAGGGTACAGTACACAGACTAGACAGTGTAATGCTTGTTTTTTCCTCTGTCTGGTACACAAGACTCTCTAGCCAAAGATGAAGATGCCAGCTTTAGAGAGTACAACAACTGCCACATATTTAATCCATCCATTTTCTGAACCAGCTGATCCTAATGAGCACACATGCCATCAGAGAGGTGGCTAAATTGGTTAAATCACCTGTCTTAAGTACAATAGCAGAAGCAACACCTGGCAGGCAGGACTTTTACTTTCAGAAGCTGGCATCCCTACCTTCTTTTCCCTTGCTAGGACCTCTTGCTAATTTTACTAGCATGGCACAGGGCACTTGTGGAATCCCTTCTGTTTTTTAAATGTACTTTGACAAATGGGAACCATGAATTGTTGTATAGATGTGTGTGTGTATAGTGTGGGTCAGCTCACACCTACACTGTCGTTTTTTTTTACAACTTCTACTCTAATCTAGATGTGTCTTATTTAACCAGTAATTATCTACTTACAATTTCAAGATGCAAGTTTTAGGAAGCCCTTAGAAATCAACACATGAAATGTAGTTGTTAGTTTTTCTCCCAGTATAAATCACTTGGTTGTAAATACTGTGAAAAAGGAACTTAAAAGAAACTGAAATGGACTAAAAGGGATGAGGACTACAGAAAACATATTTGTTGTACTTGGACTTGGATTGAGGTCAACAACGTTTACAGTTTAAGTGTTCTACAAACTTTTGAGCTGCTTTCAGGTTTGATTTCCACAAAAAGCTTCCAGCTGTCATTTTAAAAATGTCATAGGCACAATCTGAGAGGGTGGTAACTGCCAGCTGTTTCCTGTGAGCATTGAGGCAGAGTTGGAGAGCTGGTGTGTGTGTGGCCACCTGAGCTCAGCCCTGATCCCGTTGTCTCTGCAACGCCTAAACCAAAGCTACCTCTCCTGGCTAAGTGATCAGACCCAAAAGATTGCCGTTTTTAATTGGAAGTAAATCGCAATCAGACGAAAACAATCTCCCTCCGCTTCTCTCCATTTTGCTGTACATTGTGATGCCTGCATCTCATTTTGGTTCACCCCCAAACCCACATTTCAACATCCATTCCATTTGCTTTGAGTGTTTGTCTGTCCGTTCCCATTTTTGCATGTCTTACCTGTCGGGGGCTAAACCATGGGAGGGGAGGGGCTAGTCGTAGCGTAAAACGAATCCCTAATCGTCCAAATGTGTGACCCCCCTTCCTGCTTATAGTAAGGAAGAGACTTTACCTACCTCTGAAGATGTGTCCGCCAAGTACGCTGTAGGTGAGAGCGGCGAGTCCAAGAGCGCCTGTGCGGCGGCACAGCCTGTTAGCAACTGTCAGAAACCAGGGTAAGCCTCACACACCGCACGCCTAGCCACACATCACCTCACGGGGGATACGTCAAGGAGATGGTTTTAGTGACAAACCTAGATAAGTTAACCCAAAGTGAGTGGTAAAATGCATAAAGGAATGGTTTTAAGGCTTTATTCTCCTTGCAAAACAAAGCCTACTCTGTGTTTACCACTTGGCTCTGTGTTAACATACCCATTTAATGAACCGGATTTCTGCAATACCCTCACAGCTAATGTAGTTGGGTGTCTAATGTGGGCTGTATGATAAAAGGCACACTGCTCAGCACATTAAGCATACATCAGACCTAATTCTTGTTACCTTTTTCCCCTCCTGTAAAAGTGCAAATTACGTAGAAGAGAAGGCAAAATCTCCGAGCGAGGCCATCAACGGTCCCCTTGAAGCACCAGTCAAGGATGAAGCCAAGTAAGTCAGCCGCAGCTTTGGGAGACTCAACACCATTCATAAACAATGTCCTACAGACCAAGTACCACATATTGCAAATCATCTGGTTCTACCTTTCTGCCTTCAATTAACTCCTCTATTTAGCAAAAGGGTTGGCTAATTTAAATAAGATGATGTACACAATTTCTGAAGCGAGGTTGCCCACCACTGCAAAAGACATTGTTAGTTTTGACATAATATTGCATGTGTTGGCACCTTGCACTTACAGATCCAGCGAAACGGTCATAAAACATGTCCAGGGAGTTATGTCCTTGCCCCACTGTGTTTGTTGCCTTAATATCTTAAAAACTAATTCTAAAGATGTGCCGAGTACCTTAGCCTTTTCTTTTACTTATTATTTTTTTAAACATCTCTGAGACTGACGGCTACCGAAAGAGCACCTGGTGCTTTGGAGGAAATATTTGAGGATCCTGGCAGCACTTCCTGGTCCCTTTGTTCATCATATTAAAGCGTATTGTGTCCGTGCGCTGATTGTCTGCCTGCCTGCGTGTGTGCCCCTACAGAACAGAGCAGTGTGTGCCCTCAGCGGACGCAGCAGTGAACGGACCGGTGTGAGGCGGCACCACCACGCCCGCCTGCTCCTGCTCCTGCCTCGCGCTCGCATCCTCCAGAAAGGGGCTTCGCCAGGAGAGGGCAGTGCCAGCCTGGGAGCCCGAGCGACAGCAGGAGTCATCAACCAACCACCCCCTCTCCTCCTCCTCCTCTTCCTCTTTCCCCTCCTCCTCCTCCTCCTCCTCTTACCCCTCTCCCTTTTTCCCTCTCGACTCAACTTCACCAGATCAGGACCAGCAATATTCATATTAGACAGTTGTACAGAGAGTTTGAACTGTATGGAGAGAAATCATACTCTAATTTTTTTTTTCCTTTTTTCCATTCATTTATAAACTATTGTTCTTATGAGGTGATCTGTCTATCTTGCCACTCAAAGTTAATAGTAATGTTGCTATAGTTGAAAAATGATTGTATGAATAAAATATTTTATAAAAAGGAAACATGTATACAGAAACAAAATATGAATTGCTGAAAAAAAATATACCAATTGGAACACTTGTTGTGGCCAAATTGTTTTTTGTTTTGATTATTTTCTGAATAGGGCTTTTTTTTCCCCCTCTTGCACAAATTTGGTGTTCTGAGTAAAAGCAACGCACGCAGTGAAATATTAATTGGCGAACCCATGTTGGTCTGTTTTATTAGTGAGGCTGTTCTTAGGGGAAAACCATAATTTTACACATTCAGAAAGATTTATTTTGCCACTGGCATTATTTGTAAATGTTTCTTGTATCCTTTTTTGGTGAGCAAGATAGGGGGGAACAAACTTTGAAATAGTTTTTAACTTAATTTATTATGAAAATTTAGTTGTAATATTCTGTTACTAAGAGCCATACACATGTCCTCCCCACCCCTTTCCCCCTGTGATCACATTAAACTGTACAAAACCCCCTGAAGGAAGAACTGTAGAGGTTGTTCTCCAGTTTGCATGTAGCTAGCAAGTTTAACACATTTTATGTTGGCTTGTGATGATTGGATCTTAATTTTTTTATTTTTTTTCCAACTGTTCCTGTCTCACTGGTCAGCCTCTCCACCTCTGCAGTTTTCTGGGAATGTAATGGAAATTCCTGATGCTTCAATCATGCATAAATCATTGACTTTGATTTCTTTTACTTTTTTTTTTTTTTTTAATAAAATGGCCCCAGTGCCTGAAAGAATAGGGGAAAAGATAATTTCTATAATCTTTTCAATTAACCACACTGGTGATCAGGTCTGGCCTCTGTGTCACGTCTGTGTGTGTGTGTTTGGCCATGCAATATATGCTACTCTACTAGTCTCTTGTCAGAAGATGCCCATGTGGCAGAGGTGTCAATGCCGCTGCAAAGACCTGCTATGTATTCCCGCACATAACACAGCTAATTATTGTATCTATCTGCCAGATGAGTTGTGGGCTCGTTAGGATTCACTGATTCTGAGAAAGGTTAGATTAAATGTGTGGCAGGGTTTTTACTTTCCAAAGCAGGCATTGACGTCTCTGCCATGTCCCTAGATTCTGGACTTAAATGAAAAGAGGCCCTTAATGGTATCAGCTCACTGGCTCTGAAGACAGGCACTCAGACTCAGGGCTGGATAAATGTTGGTAGTAGTACAAGATTTCTATTTCCCACAGGGCCAGTCTGTGTTCAGAGGTGGCCTCTGCACTTCACATGGGTCTTTTCAGTAATCGCATGTCTAATCTGCTCTGATCTTGATCAGCTGCTTCAGAAAATTCAAAATATGTGGCAGGGTGTCTGTTTTCTAAAACTAGGATCTCTATCTCTGCTATATAGTGTGCATTGTTTTTGTACCCTTCAGAAAAAGCGAGACCTCACCTCGTCAACTGACTGAAAGAAACAATCAAGTTTTAGGCCTATTCAGCAGTGTAGCAGATTTAGTGTTAAATGACAAGCCATACCATCTCTCTGTTGCAGATAAAATACATGTATGAGAGACCGACATGATAAGTAAGCTAAAAACTTTAATGTGGTAATATTTGGATTATGACTTTGCATCACTCCAGTACCAAGACGTGAGGGACCCCTTTCAAAGCTCCAACTTCACGGAGCTCATCAGCTTGTCCCTCTGCCCCACCACCTTCAGGCTTTCCTTACTGCCTCCCAAGAATGACTCGTCTGACACCACCTATTCAAACCAGCACAGACATCATCACCATCATCATCATCTTGAGTCAGCAATAGAACTGAGTCATTCCTGAGTTTCAAGGGTTGTTTCACTTACGGTTTTCAACATTCCAGATCCAGCACCCCTGGAGCCTATTAAGCAACACACAAACAGGGTGACTTACTCAGACAGGTTAACTGCTAACCAGGAAGAGGCAGACATTACAGATTTAGAAAGTAAAGGTCCTGCAGCCACATATGTGTTTCAGCCAAGTTACTAAACCAGCTGATCCTAATTAGAATTACTTTTTGGCCATATAGATGAGCTAAATAGTGAAACCAACCTGTATTAAAAGCACAGGCAGAATGAATACAAGCCAGGACTTTTTCTTTCTCAAGCCAGTTTGTCCACCTCTGGACAGAAGACAGCCGCCTCTGTGCTTGACTGAATGTGAACTATTTCATTGTGTATATCCAACAAAGTGAATAGGGGTGTGAGCTGTCACATTACCTCTTCTCTGAGCTGCATGCCGTAGGCATGGAAGACTGCTGTTTTTCTCTAAGTCAGTGGTGCTCTTATTCTCTTTGGCCTCGGCACTGGCACTAGGCACGATCAGGAGCTTGGTCACGTTGGCTGTACCCACGATCTGAAAGCCAGTTAAAATAGACGCTGACTCAGAGCACGGACACACACTTTGTTTCTTAAACTGACACATCTGGAATTATGGCAAGTGAAGAAATTACTCCTTCATACAGTCAGAAAGCATAAAGTGTTTGTGCATTATCACTTTGGATCCAGTAGATGGCACTCTACTTCAGAAGACATGAATACCTCTCGCATACATACTACTCAAAACTTGGCTGTATTAATACTACATGACCTTATATCTGCAATTTTCAAGCCAGCCAACATATATACAAATACAAATCACATATCCCAGAGGAAAATATTGCTTCTTAGAATAGTCTTGACTTTGTCTTTCAGAAACCAATAATGTATTAAATTAATTGAGATCTTTTTCTCCAAAGAGAAACAACTCTGAATTTGGTGAGATCTGGTCTTTGTCTCGTACTTAAACGTAAACGTACCTAAATAAGATCATTTTTATTCTTAAAGACTTGATTGATTGATTGATGACTTTATTAGTACCCAAAGGTAGATTTGGTTTGCAGTCAAGTGAACTCTGCTCATACAAAAAAAACAAACATTTTGGACACATAACATACAAACATTTCACACTAAACACAAGGCATGACATACAAGAATTTCACACTAGACACAAGACAACGCCAAAAGTAGTGCATCCTATTTAAGAGACATGGTATCATATGGTACACATCATAAATACCCTAAAATACCCATACATCATAAAATACCCTAAAATGTGCCATCACAGTCTGTGTTTAGAGGCTATTTTGTTAATTTCCCTAATAGCGGAGGGGACAAAGCTTCCTCTGAAGACAAAGATAAGACTACTGTAAGAAGTAATATTTTCCTCTGGTAGTGTCTGACAGTTCAGGTTTGTTTATTCAAGCCAAGTCAAGTTCATTTCTATAACATGTAAAAATAAAAGTTGACCACAGTGCTGTAGAAGAGCACTACGACTTCTGAGAAGACTGACAACAGCCCACACACCACACCACACTAGATTATTCCTCATACTGTAATGTGCGAGCTGACCTGGTGAGTGGTGCGACTGATGAGTGTGGGTGCGTTGTAGGAGCTGAGAGACTGGAGGTCGTCACAGCTGCCGTACACCACCACCACGTCGTCCATGGTGCCGTCGTAGATGTTCAGCTTGTGGTTGATCTCCAAGTCCACCACGTAGGACTTGGCCAGGTGATTACAGATCTGCCTGTAAGTCCAGCCCTGTGCCCAAACACATAACACATTTTTTAAATTAAATAATGTACAGCACAATGACTTTAATGTTACCACATTTTATACACCACAGTTTTGTTACATTTCTAAATGTGATCTTATTTGAAATTTAAATGTCTTGAGTTTTAGTGTGTTTGACCTCACATTTAAATTGACTTCAGGGAACCACACAATAATATGGCATAGGCAACATCACACTAAAATGTTAACTTGTGTCAACATATTTTCAAGGTAGGGTTACTTGACCATCGCAGGCATTAAAGTAATGATTCCATATAACATAATAATTCAACAGAAATTCTGTTTAGGATTTGTGAATGATATAATTCTAAAAGTGTGAAATTTAGTGTTCAGGTAGTGTCATACCATTTTTAAATCGAGAGCAGAGCTTGGGATGGGTGTAAAATACAGGAGAAAACTGAAGAGCTGGCTACGATTTAATATGACCAGTTTATGCTAATATTGAGTAAAGATGAAGACATAAACTCTCAGACTAAGCTGACGTGCAGGAATCAGCATGTGCTGACAGGTCACTGAGACTCTGGCTGCTGAAAGGCGGTGAGTTTCTCCTGACCTGGTAGATGATGTTCTCCATAATAGCAGTCGTGCTGATCTTAACAGCCAGCGAGAACCAGACCTTATACTCCAGCGAGGGGAATTCAGGGAAGACATCGAAGGCCTCGAGCAAGGAATCGATGGGAATTAAGCAGGTCTGGTGGAAAAGAGTAACATGCAAAACCACCATTCATGTACACATTCTGTCAAAAACGTTTTGATAGACTGGACAGACTAATTCTACTAAACCCACAGGTCAATTCTAACAATATCTCACAGAAAACAACAGACTCTGGGAGGGATGGAAGGGGGGATAGAGAGAGAAGATAAATAGATAGACAGACAGACAGATCCTTACTTCATTGATACATTGAAGACATTTAGACATCCTGTAGCTTATAGGACCCAAACATTTTAGTTCTATAGATAAAAACAAAACTGTAATAAAAGGAGGGCATCTGCTGCACCTGAGTGGCTGTCTCGCTGGTGATGGTGACCTCCATGGGCTTCTGCGTGAGGCAGTTGAGCTCCCCCAGGATGGTCCCGCAGCTCCGGTAGTCCGTCTGCTGGTTTCGCTCCTTCGCCTTCTTGCTTCCCAAGTCTGGGCTGCCGCCTGTGATCTGATAGGGGAAAGTATGATAATACTCCGAAGGCAGCAAATCAAGGTTGTTGGAGCGCTTTATTTTCATCAGTTTGTTTTAATGAAGGACTTTAAATGGATAAAGAGTTTTTTTTCCCCTCTGTCGATAACTTTAATTTCTTGTAAACACCAATTTACCTGTCTTGTATTACAAACTTAAGTCATTTCTGTATCGTCTGTTTCTTAGATGCAAATGAATGTGAATGGTTAAGCAACCTCCACTGCCATTTAGCTATCACTTTGCTGAATATTAGTGCAAGGTCGCTGGAGAATTCAACAGCATACATCCAGATCATGCACCCATCACACATAGATGGGTTGGCAAGTTAACAGACAGATTTAGGGAAACTGAATTATTGCATGTTGCTGAATTCATAACAACACATCCCTTTCTGCTGGAGAGAAAATGTCTTGCCACCCAAACCTGTCTGGATTTTTGGTGCTTAGTACTCAAAACTGACCACCTGCTTTTTCAGTATCCCATAGCACTACTTGAATTTTTGTAGATTTAAGCAAAGTGTCAAAACGTGCATCTGAAGAGGGCTTCAACTTTAAAGTAACACATTCTTTGCCCACGTGAGGAGCTGATATTTAACCAGCAGATCACATGGTAGGTAGATGTATCACACTATGAGGGTAAGGAGGACTATTATCCGCTAGCTTTCCAAATAACACATAATTGCAGTCATGCTGTAATGTGTTCAAATTGCTAATATCGAAGCCCCATTATAAGGTGGTCATAAATGACAAATCAAGTGCAATTTGCACATATTAATGGCTGTGCTGTATGCTTTTGTGTTGTTTTTTTCTCTGTGCAGAGTATGTCAGAGGAGCTCTGATGAATAACTAGATCAAGACGTGGATTTCATTTTATATCACTCACGCTTGCACATCATAAGCAGAACCAACACCACAAAAAAAGGCCAGATTCTGTCATGGGGAGCAGAGGAAGAAGGCTCATGTTATGTGTGATACACAAATACATATCACACACACACACACACACACACACACACACACACAAAACAGTGCTACACACAGTAAAACTTATTTAAGGTAACAAATTACTGTAAATGTCCAAAAAAAAGGCTTTTGTTTTCTTATGAGTCACAGCTACACTATCTGTGTTGAGTGTGAAAGCTACAGAACAGCTAACGGTGCTGCAACCTATCAGATAGTCACTGTTCCTTTTCCTGTTTGTCACTCGCTTTTCTTTTTCGGCCACAATGAAATAATGGCACGAGGTAACGCAGTGCTTTGGGAGCGCGCTTCTATTAGTCATCGTCCGTGTGGGTTGCGGTTCACCGCCGGATCTGTGTTAAACGCGTTTGTAAAATTACATTTCAGGAGGGACAATGAGGCCCTGAGCTTCTTAAAACAGCATAGCGAATGATGATCATATTACAGCAGACAGAAAGCAGAGAACATGCTGATGGCATTAGGTCTGAATTATGATTTTCTGTCGACCGAAACCCGATTAACATGAGTCTTGACACAACATTGCAATGCCTGTACAAGGAACAGAGTTTACATTCGATAAAGGGGGGGTTGGAATTATGATAAAATGGCGGCAACGTAAACAAGTCCCTCAAACCACATACCTTGACCATGCCAGAGACGATCAAATGTATTCCAGTGGGAGGATCGTTCTCTTGTATTATGATATCTCCAAAGTCAAAGAACAGCAGCTGTGCCACTCGCTGAAAGTATAAAAAAAATATGAATGAATGAATAAATCAATAAATGAATGACCAACCTCCAATCTCTGTTATAACAGATCACTAATCTGAAACTGGTACCTATATAGTTAATTTGTTCTTAGACTGTTTGCTTTAATAAATTAGTCCAGTTTTCCTCTCAGTTTCACAATTCTACCTTGAAGAACTGGATCTGGGAAGCATCTTTGGAGAGCCATGGCAGACTCTGCAAGAGCTCCTCAGCAGTGGGGGCCGATATGGTCGGTGGAAACTTGGTGAGTTTCTTCATCTTAATCTCAACCATCTGGGGAGAAACATAGACTCTTAGATGCTTTGTAACCATGTAATAAAGCCATTCAGTGTTGAAGGTAGGTCAAAAACCACGAGTAGGTCATTTGCCATTTCATTTCACTGAGAGGTAAGCTTTGGCATCTTTTTCACCCCAGCCTACCTGCTGTAGCTTGGACACTTCTACTTCATCCAGGAGGCCCCCTGACATGAGTGAATGAATGGTGTCCCTTTCGCTGTTCAGCACAGCCCGGATGGCCTGCCGGGTCTTGACAGAGATTGCAATCTCTGGATGGTCCCTCTGTAAGAAGCCTATGAAAAGGACAAAGCTAACTCAGGATATTTCCTTTCCTGGCAGAACTACGGAGTGATGATCGTACAATATGGCATGTCTTGACTTAACCCCTCCAAATGTCTGTTCTGATGTCATGACTTAGTGACCACACACTGTTTTCCCTAAGGTGAGACAATCAACTGTGTTTTAATCCCACTCCATCTGGTCATATCTCTCCTGATGTACTGCCACTGTCTGTGATCTAAATGCTAATGATGTGTATTATGCAGTCTGGGGGAGGCTGACTTTACTTGGAATCGAACCTCTGTGTGGCATGGACCAGTGCAGTGCTGGATATGTTGTTTTGAACAGAGATTATCGAGATTTTCTCTCATTCTTTCAAAAAGGGCTATTCTTTTATGTTGATTCTTTTTTTGGAATATTGACAATAGATTGGTGCATCCAGCAATCCTTTGTCCCCCTACTCTTAAGCCCTTATAGCTCCTTTGTAACAGACATAATCTTCTGCGTCTTGTGATCTGTCCCATTTCCTTTGATGACCGTAGCTGAGGACGCTGCTCTAAAAGCACACCGGCGACAGGTTTTTCTCCTCCGAGGTAAGGATGGGGTGGGTTTGGTTTGGGGCATGGGAGTCGGGGGGTGGGAAGAGGCATCAGCCTGTGTGAGCCGGAGGACTAGTATGACCTGACACTGTGTGAAGATTAGAGCCATTATGTTCCTGCTTTCCCGTAAAAACCACCAGGTATCCCGGTACACCAGATACCCAACACAAATACGGCTTTTCATGAAATTATCAGAATGTTCCCCTTGAACAGAATTAAACACTGGACAAATTATTATTATTATTATTTGAAATTGGCTTACCAGAAAAAAAGAAGAGCACTTAAGACAATAAGTAATGTTCACCAGGTGCAGTAATTAGGGGTTTGCCTACTTTTTACTTCATAAGAATTTTCATTTATAAAGTGCCTTTTATACAGCAGAAGTAGCTGAAAGTGCTTAACAGGAAGTAAAAATCTAAGTTTGTGTTGCAGTTGTACAAAGCTCAGAAAAGAAAACTTTCTCTTACCTAGTGCTCGAGCTCCCTCCTGTCTGTTCTTCTCCAGAATTGATTTCAGCTCCTGAGACACACAAAGTTAGCTACATGCTGCCTATGATTTCATCAGGAACATCTAAAAGTATTAACACCACAGGTGGACATCCCGGGTTCAGAAAGTAAAAGTGCCACATGCCACATATTGTATTTGTTTCAGCCAATTCACTGAACCAACTGATCTTAATTAGTACAGCCAGGTAGATCAGCTAATTAGTGAAATCACCTGTGTTTAGTGCACAAGCAGAAAAAACACACACGGCAGGCCTTTAACTTTGTCCACCTCTGATTCGGACCTTGCATTATTAGTATTATCACCTGTCATTATTATCTACAAGTACTACTATTTTAAAGACAACCAACACTGATAACCACATATCTTACATATTACTGCACACTTAATATGATTTAGATTTTATCCTTTTAACATTGGTTTTATGGCATGGCACACATTATTGACCAATAGTACTGTTAAAGCCATACAAATATATATTCAAAGTTTAAAAGATAAGACTACTGTGTTGTTGCTATGCCAAATAAAAAAGCAAAAACAGCTTTCAGCTTTTATATAAGAAACTCTGATTCACTTTAAATATACCAAATGATAATTTGCGCTCATCTAAGAAAAAAAGAAAAACATTCCTGATCTTTAAATAGGCATGACATAATTAAATGTCATTTAAGCCACACACAGACACACAGGCACACACAATCAAGAGGATGAACTCCAAAACTTCACGACATCTGACGTACTAAATACACACTCAAGATAATCACATTGTATGGGCTTATGTCTAATTTTCCACCTACCCTGGAGATGCTCTTGTCATCAGAGATGTGGTCAATGATTTTACCAATGTCCTCTTCACCGATGACGTAACCTTTCCCAATGTCATAACCAAAGCTAAGCTGTTTACTTATCTGACGGTTGATCACCTCTATCAACTTGGGAATCATTATCTGAAGAGTTAAAAATGATGGGCGACAAAGCAGACTGCTGAAGGAGGTATTGAGTTAACAGCCCTACATGCAGGTGCTAAGACTTAAAATTGTCATACATATTTTTTACGTGTATTTTTTAATGGATTATATAAAACTATAAAACATAAAAAAAAACAAAAAAAAAAAACCTCACCACAAGAACATTTCACAGTCAAGGCAGTAAAAGCATACATACCTTTACCAATCTCAATGCCCTGGTCAGTCGAAACATTTTAAACACACGGACAATTTTAATCATCTGAATGTTGATTTCTGCCAGGCCAAACTGAGTCTCAATGTAAATATCCACAGCAGACATCAAAATAATGAAGAGATCAAACTGGTTCCAGTGATTGAAAATGTAGGCTCTTCGCATGGCCAACGCCTGTGAAACATCATCAAATATCATTACCAGCGATGGTCAGCTGAAAATAGTTATAGACCTGTTATCCCACTCACTCCCTTTAATAATTATCAATTAATATTAATTTACAACCACAGCACAATAAATCCATTGAGATCATAACTAATAAACATCCCTTATTATTCATATAAAAAAGGCAAATAATCTCCTACCTTGAGGACAGCTTCAACAACATAACATAGGCAAAAAATATAGTTGAGGACCTGTAGCTCAAGGTCATAGTTTGTTTCAGGTTGGAACTCAAGGACAATGGGAAATACGTTGAGCAGAATCAACACATACATGAAATACTCGAAAGACACACTGAAAACCAACTGGTAACACATTTTAAGCCACGGATGCCTGAGAGAGAAAAAAAACACAGGTTATTGTATTGTGTGTTAAGTCTATAGTGCTTGTCATTTATAATTGTACTTGCAGTCTGCAAATTGTTCACCTTGATGGCTTCAGTTTATCGACTTTGACATTGTACAGCCAGTCTTCCAGTTTTCTTAGGAGCATTACAAAGAAACCTTTCAATTCCCAATACTTCCTCACATCCTGTACAGTGATGAACCTTAACAAAAGTAAGACTTAGTTTCAGTTTTAGTGAAGGCCTGTCTTCACAACATACTACAAGGGTAAAATGGTTATAAAATTGTGAAAATGCAGAAAATACTTTTATAGCATGGCCAGTGTTATTTTCTTTTAGTGCTTATCATTATGACTGTCTTCATTTACTTAATACGTAAGCAAGGTACAAATCTGGATTCTATCATTTGAATCACTTGTGGAAGTGACTCATGCATTGAAGGGTCCTTAATATGGCACACTTCAATGCATGATTAGAAGTGATTACTAAGGTCAGTGTCCAAGAGGTCTCCATGCCAGCATGAATGACATACCAAAATAGTTGTCAAAGCGATCAAAATAATAAATATATATCTTGTAATATGTGATTGTGTAAAAGCAGATATACTTCTTAACAAAGCATTAACATTTTCAGATATACGTAGATTAGATTTGTCTCACACTTATATCGCACAATGTTTTGGGGTTTTTTCTGTAAGTTAGTTGACTTTTTTTTTAAATATTCAATTGTTTGTAATGTGGGGTTTTATAGTGTTGTACATCACTTTGAAGAAAGACATCTGCTAAATACTATTACTGTAATGCAACAGCCTCCTCAACATGAAGAAAGCATATGAAGCACTGACTTTCCTTTGAGATCAGACATGTTGTCTGCAATGCTGATCAAAGTGCGTGCAGCTTGTCTGTTAAGCATTCCAGAGCTGTACTGCTTCCAGTAGCTGGTCTAAAAGACAAACACATCAGAAACCCGTATATCAGACAACATATACAGCATTACTTTGTTTGCAGCATTGACCAGCAGAGTCAATTATAAACTAGTTAGTATGACAGAGTTTTGGTCATCTGATCCTGTCCTTATGGACTTATACAATTTAGTGACCTTGTGTTTTTTTTCCTCCAGTCTCCATAATAACTAAACAAGAGGATCTGCTCCTTGGACAGGATGGATGTAATGACAGCAAAGCAGGGTGGGAAGGGGAAGCCCATTTCCCTGTAAGTGAAAATGAGGGAGGCGACCTTCTGAGCTTTCAGGACTCGCATGCGTGCTTCCTCCATCATGTCATCACGCTCCCGAGCAGAGGGGACGTAGGGGATGTTGTTCTCACAGTCAGGGCACTTAGTCATGCGAGCCGTTGGGCTGAAGTCCTCAATGCTGACCTAGTAGAATAGAATAGAATAGAATAGAATAGAATAGAATACAATCTTTATTGTCTACCAAAGTGGAAATGTATCTATGGCTCCCCAACATAGAACTGACTGCTAAAAAAAAACAGACAGATTCAGACAATTAGACAACATGTGAAAGAGGAGATTGGTTGAAAAATCCCTTCTTACATTTTCTTCTCAGCAATGTAGCCTCCTACAACACTCACTACCTCATTGCTTAGTAATGCAGATTATCAGTGCCAACGATTTAAACAAGATGTTTGTCCACAAGAGATACAAATTAAGGCTTTAACTGAATTAACATGGACCACTTTATTCGGAAACTAGCAAAGTAATTACTAACGGTGCACTATTTCCAGAGGTGGAGATCAGAAGTTTAGTAAAACACTGCCACATATTAAATCAAACCATCTTCTGAACCAGTTGATCGTAATGGGCTCACAAATCTTCAGACAGGTAGATGAAAAGGAACAGATGGCAGGGTTTTTACTTTCTGAAGCCAGAATCTCCAATTCCTGAGTATTTCACAACAGCAATGCTAAGTAAGCACCGTGCAAGTTAACTTCAGCCATGGCTTTCTGCCAGTCTAGCACCAACCTCTTCTGTAGATGTTTTGTAGGGGTCCTCCACATTAACTCTCTGCTCTGCTATCTCCCAGTTGGCGTCTGCCAGGAACCTGTCTATCTTGAGCATGCTCAGTGTGTTCTGGGAGCTCTCGGTCACACGCTGCACCGCACTGTACATGGCCATGCGTTTGGCCACAGACACGTCACACAGGCCTGAGGACACAAACACGGGATAGTTACCTCACGTATATCCAGAAAAATAGGTCCGCACACTTAAAATCCTTTTTTTGTCTTTTATTGTCTGTTTAACATTACATTTGATTTGTTTCTGAAAAACAAAGTGAAGACAATAAGTAGCAATATTTTCCTTTGTGTATATGGGGATATACAACTAGAAAAATGGCTCTAAATATGTCCCTTATATTACCACACCAAAGCAGATTTCTAATATGTAAAATATCTGACCTACATGTCTATAGCACTTATAAAGCTCAGTGTTTTATAGAATGACCTTACCTAGCAGTTTAAGGAACTTGGTTAAAGTTGTTGCATTGATCAGAAGGGCCAGCACCACCACGCCAGAGGCAAGAAGCAAAATCTGAAACAGTGCAATAAATGTATGATTGCGATGTCTTATGGCGGACGCACGCACACACACACTGTATTACAGTGAAATCATAACAACTGTCCACATCAAATTAGACAAAGTGATCTCCAGCACCTTGTCTCTCACTAGAGATTCCTCCAGTCCTTCCTCCTGGAAAGCCATGAGTGTGAGACTCAAGCAAAACGCTCCTTTAGTGCCTCCCCAGACACACACTGACGCCCACTGCCACTTAAAGCCATAGCCAATGCGGACCAGCACAGGCGATAGTACAACGATGGTAATTAACCTAGGTATAAAAAGGATGATAAACAGAAGACATTGTTCTAACACTCCTGGTCCTGGATGAGATGGTTATTAATATCAGTTTCCAACACAAAATACGTTTTGGTCTAAAACTGATATCAACAACTTCGATTTCAGGCCAACTGGGCAGTAATAAACCCTTTATCCACAAGTGGAGTTATTTGAGAGGTTTGGACTGAGGAACTGAAAGTGGACTGTATTAGGCAGGCAAAGGATAATGTGGGTGTCTCCTTGGGGTGTCGGTCAAAACACAGGACAACAGGTTGAAATGCAATGGGTTTTACTGAATCTTAATTGAATGGGTGCCGCACAGCAAAGCAACGCACAGGGTACACAGGTTTAGGCATACAAAGGAATATTTTGGTAGGTGTGTGAAGGTGTGGTCTACAGAAGGAAAAGTACAAGAAAATTCGTATTCATTAACACAATACTAAATGCTGGTAACACACTACTGCTGCACATAGAGCAATGACGCCCTCTACGCACCACTAACAGTATTACAAGTGTGTAACTGTGGAAATTACCAGAATTACCATTTAAATTAGCATAAAGCTAGCGAACTTTTAAGTTAAGATTTAAAGTCAGAACATGGTCAAAAACAGTTCCTAAATCCCAAATATTACCCCACACTTATTCTAGACATGAAATACAAGGGATTTGGCAGGATAACGGCAGGAATTACGAGCCATTCGGTCAGTCTTACTAAAGCAAACTCAGTTAAAACTATCAAGGCATAGAAACGGTTTCATATCTCCCATTTACAATTCTGAATGTCTAACTTACAATATGCCAACAAAGATAATAACAAACATTCAACATTGTGACAGGATAGCTTACTTTTTAGACAATCACGCACACCGGAGGAAAGGCATTCTCTGCATGGCTCTCAGTAACTGCCTCACCGAACTTCGCAAGACTAACTGACTGACACTTCACGAGCATGATCAATTAGCACAAACAACGCGATTGGACACATAACATGACTGAGGCACATGCACACAACACAACAGGCATTTGGCATGACTCAGGCACATGCACAATTAACAGGCAGTCTTTCCAACATAGCCGCCCCCAAATTTGTGACTAAATTTGTCCCTGGGAAAGGCTGCTCTGGGGTCAGTCGGGGTCGAGTCCGTCAGCGCTGTCCTCAGCGTCGGAGATCTCTGGCAGTATGATCAGGCGTGCGATGGGCCTGGTGTAGACTCGATCGTGGATCTTCACATCAGCTGTCCTCACCCGTCCATCAGCGCCTGGGAAAACCTTGACCACTTTGCCGATCTGCCAAGAAGACCGGGATACTTGGGGGTCGATCATTAGCACTACCATGCCGACTTCGACGTTTGGAGAAGGATTCTGCCACTTCCCTCGGGTCTGTAGTCCCACCAGGTAGTGTCTGATGAAGGCTGACCAGAATCGCTCTGCCAGCACTTGGGAATGTCTCCATCTCCTTCTGCTCAGCAGCTCTGACTCCGGATAGATGACTTGGGGTAAGGAGCCATCTGGCCGCCCCATAAGGAGACAATTGGGCGTTACGGGGTCTAGATCTGCCACATCAGCTGAGACATACCCCAGCGGCTTTGAGTTCATTATGGCCTCGATCTCGGTAAGGACAGTCCTTAGGACTTCCTCTGTCACAGTCTCTGAGCCCAGTGTGGAATACAGGGCAGCCTTGACCGACCTGATCTCACGCTCCCATGCTCCCCCGAAATGGGGAGCTGCAGGTGGATTGTAATGGAAGCTGATCTGTCGCTGGGCAAGGAGTTGCTGCAGGTCAGGGCTCAGGTTGTTGTAAGCTTCTCTAAGTTCAGACTCTCCTCCACGGAAATTTGTGCCTTGGTCGGAGTAGAGTTCTGCAGGCTGACCACGACGGGCAATGAACCGTCTAAGGGCCATGAGGAATGAGTCACTGTCTATGGAGGTCAGGACCTCTAGATGGACCGCCCTAGTTGTCAGGCATTTAAAGAGCAGGCCCCACCTCTTCTCATTTCTGCGCCCTATCTTGATCAATAAGGGGCCGAAACAGTCCATACCAGAAGAATGGAATGCTGGTTTGTACAGCCTGAGTCGAGGTGGCGGAAGGTCCATCATCTTCTGACTGGCTGCCTTGGATCTCCATTTCCGGCATTCTAGACATGCTCGTTGGTGCCTGCGTACTGATTCCCTTCCTCTGAGGATCCAGAACTTACGCCGAAGCTCCGCAAACACACGCTCTGGGCCTGGATGGCACAGCTGAACATCATAGGCCTTTATTAGGAGACGCGTGTTAGGGTGGCCAGGATCGAGTACTACAGGATGGATCGTGTCTGCTTCAAGTCCTTCCACGTGTCTCAATCGACCTCCGACTCTGATGAGCTGGGTGGTATGGTCGAACTCAGGGGATAGGCAGAGTAGTCGGCTACTTGAGGTGACTGATTTTCCTTCTTGTAGACGCTGATAGTCCTCAGGAAAACGGTCAGTCTGTACTCTCCGTAGCACCAGCAACTCTGCTTCTCTGAAGGTATCTGCAGGGGGATAACCAGTCAAACCCGCCGCCCCATGAAGGTCCTCCGCTACTGCTTGCAGCAGGTCGTGCCAGCTGGAATGCTTGCACCCATCAGTCATGGGTGATAGGGTAAGGGCTAACCCACAGAAAGCTGTTTTTCTCAGCTCTGTCTCATCATTCTCAACTGATTCGAGGGGGTTTGAGGGCCATTCACTTGTAGGCTGCAGGAGAAACTGCGGTCCTTGGACCCACCTGTTAGGGCTCACTAGCTGCTCCAAGGGCTTCCCTCTTGTAAGGTCATCTGCTGGGTTTCTGGTCGAATCTACATATCTCCATGATGTCAGGTTGGTCAACTCCTGTATCTCTGCCACTCGAGTGCCAACGAAGACCTTGAAGTGACAAGACTCAGAGTGCAACCAATGGAGGACAGTAGTAGAATCGGTCCAGTAGGTGGCTTCTAGGATAGGAAGGGTGAGCTCTTTCAGGAGGACAGCTGCTAGTTGAGCACCTGTGAGGGCTGCACAGAGCTCCAACCGTGGCATTGAGTGCTGTTTTCTGGGGGCTACTCGTGATCGGGCCAAGAGGAAGGCTAGGTGTACATTGCCATCGGTGTCTGTAGAGTGCAGGTAAGCCACAGACCCATATGCTTTCTCTGAGGCGTCACAGAAAATATGGATGTTATGGGTCACCTGAGGGTTGTCCAGTGCGGGTGGTAAGTAGCACCTCGGCAGGGTCATTTGAGGCAGGGATTTCAGCTCAGATTCCCATTCTACCCAGGCTTGTAAGAGATGTTCAGGGAGCAGTGGGTCATCCCAATCTCGATGCTTATCCCAAAGCTGTTGAACGATGATCTTCGCCCGGGTGGTAAAAGGCAGGAGGACTCCAAGAGGGTCGTATTGAGTGGCCAACACTCGGTAGATGTTTCTCATTGTAGGAGCATCGTAAGACACAGGTCTGTGTTTGAAGCCTAGGGTATCAGTGTCACAGAGCCAGCTCAAGCCCAAGGTGGATTCTCTTGCTTCTGCTCTGTCCTGTGAGAGCCATAGCTCCAGCTTGGCGGATCTAGCATCCAGTGGGAGGTGGGTAACAACCTCTGGCTTGTTGCTAGCCCACTGCCGGAGGTCGAATCCCCCAGATGTTAGGAGGTCTCTCAGCTTATCGAGCAGATGCCGAGCTTCCTGGGTGGTTCTGAAGCTCTGGAGACAATTGTCAACATAGAAGCACTTCTCAACAGAGAATCTGACGTCTTCTTCTGGCGTGCTATGGGATGTGACATGTCTCTGTAGAGCAAAGGTGGCACAACAAGGACTGCAAGTTGTACCGAAGGGTAACACTTGCCACTCATAAATGTCAGGGGGGTCGTCTTTCCTCAAGTCGCGCCAAAGGAAGCGTAGCAGAGGCTTGTCTTCCGGCAGGAGCAATACCTGGTGAAACATACCTCGTATGTCTCCACTGATTGCCACACTATGCTGCCTGAATCGAAGGAGTACGCCCAGAAGGGAGGGACTGAGGGTTGGACCGGGCAGCAAGGCTTCGTTGAGGTTAAGACCCTTGTATTTGAAGGAGCAGTTGAAGACTATTCTGTCTTTACCATTATGGTTCACAACAAAGTGGGGAATGTACCAACTTTCCCCAGTTGGGGTGATATCGGACGACAGCTTGTTCACAGCCTTCGCATCCACTAACTTCTTGACCTCTGCATTGTAGATCTCTGCTTTGCCAGGGTCTTTGGCAAGACGCCGCTCCATGCTCCTGAGGCTGGGCATGGCTGCTACCTTGGGTGCCTGGAAGCAGGGCGTGTTGGTCTTGCGCAAAAGTGGTGTGGCATAACGAAGGACTCCATCCACCTCTACTCGGGTTGTCTTGGCCTCCAAGCAGCGTATGGCCTCTTGATCCTCTCTTGACCTTGTAACCTCCTTCTCGCAACGGTATGGCAGGACATCAAGTTGCCACAGGCGTTCCACGTCTTTTTTGAGTTCCAACTCAGCGGGACTCAGGGACAGAAAATGGCACTGCTGAGCATTGAGCTGGGTTTGGAGTAGACGGGCTGGACCCTGTAACACCCATCCAAGTCGGGTTTGGATAGCAGCTGGCCCACCTGGTGGTCCAAAACGAACAGGTGTGATTGGTGAAATCAGATGGGGGTGGTCTGCTCCGATGAGTAGCAGGGGTGATGCATGTTCGAAGAGATGCAGAGGTAGGTTTTGAAGGTGATCATACTTGCTGAGGAGGGCAGCAGGATACGAATGATCAGCGAGTCCAAGGCGTTCAGCAGTGAAGGCTGCTTTGATCTGGAATGTCTTCTTAGGCTTGTTCGCAGGAGACAACTGGAAGGTGACAGTGGAACCATTGAGGGTTTGTACGTCCTGACGTATAGTTCTCAATGTCAAACTCTCCTCTGAGCCTTGAATGCCCAGCTTAAGCGCTGCAGCAGCGAGCAAGATGGTTCTCTCAGATCCATCATCGAGCACTGCGTAGGTCTCGAGAGTTTTCCCTTGGTAGCGAATCAGTACTTTGGCGATCTTCAGGAGGACTCTTTTGCTGTCCGTAGGCTGGTCCAAGTAGAGAGTTTCAGTGGCTGACTTTACCGGGCTGTTTGGCCCTGAAGGCTGTTTGAGGCTGTCATCTTTGGCATTCACCTCATGTAGGATCTGGAGGTGTTTACCCTTGCAGATGCTACACGGCTTCTTCAGTGTGCACTGCGCAGCCTGGTGTGTGCGTGCACACCGCCAGCACCGATGGTTTGCTTTTATCCATTTAGCCATCTGATCTTTAGTGAATGCTTTAAATACTGCACACTGGCTGAGGTAGTGTTCGCTGTTGTTACAGTATGGACAGAAAGCTTGTGATGTGGCTTTCTTCTGGGCAGAGTCAGCTGGCATAGTGGCAGAGTCAGAGGATGGCTGCTTAGGCACTTCATTTGCTCCGTGCAGTACTGTGGCAGAGCGAGAGGTGGGTTTTGTTTCTCGCTTGCGCTCAGGCTTTTGAGCTGCCTTCTGGCCCTTATCTGGGTTTGTAGTGGGGGTTTCCTGACACCATGCCTCATAATGTAGCCAATCAGACAGGTCTCTGAGTGTGAACACTGTTCCACGAACTTGACCCATCTTGCGGCGGAATTCTGACCTCATTTCAGCTGGTAGCTTACTCAGGAGGCGATCCACATGGGAACCACATCTTAGTTCCACCTCACCCTCTGGACCCAGAGTAGCAAGCATGCCAACAAGGGCTCTAATTTCCAAGGCGAATCTCTCAAAGGCTACTGTGTCTCCCCTTCGTACATCTGCTGAATCCATGACACTGGCAATTTTCTTGAGAGCTATCTTATGGGGCTGGCCATATCTCTCAGTCAATGCAGCCATGGTGTGAGAGTAGGGAAAGGGAGAGTTCAGGAAGGAATCTGCCACCAAGCGTGCTTCCTCGAGCTTCAAGTGGTCCAGTAGAATTTGATAACTGAATAACTCTGTAGAATCAGGAGGTAGGAGATTGTCAAGGGCTCTCTTTAGACGAGTGAACTCGCCAGGATCTTTGGTGACAAAGTCTGGTATTGTGGCTTTAGGACCCCTATATGACTTCTCTTGGCTAGCGGGCCTTACTGAAGCTTGTGCAGGCGCTGTAGGATACAGCTGTTGTGGGGGGTATCGAGGCTGCGGTGCTAACAATGGTGCTTGAGCATAAGCAGGTCTGGGTGGTGGCATCTGTGGTTGTGAATAACCAGCAAAGGCAGGTTGACTCGACTGGAGGCCAGGAGGGACATGAGTAAACGGCTGGTGAGGCTGAAGACGGTATGGATTGGTTGGCTTGGTTGAGAAGCCGCTATTGAGTGGAACACTAACTGAGGGAGGTGGAGGTTTAATGGGACTAAGGGATGCAACTTGGTCTTTCACTAGCTGCAACTCAGACATCATTTTCCCCAAGAAATCACACAACTTCTGGTCTCTGTCTATTGGTTCTCCAGGAGGCATCGACTGAGAGGAGGAAGGATAATAAGGCTGTTGACCAGTTGTCTGAGGTGACTGCATTGGGTGGTTGATGGCAAACTGAGAAGGTGCCAGTGGCTGTTGCACTGCTGGAGTAGAATGAGGTAGCTGAAGTATTTGATGCGGTACTGTGTATGTGGGCCTGGACAGAGGATGGAGAGCATGTGGCTGTAAATGCTCAGTTATTGGCTGGAAACTGTGCTGGCTAGTAGGCAATACTGGTGACTGCAGTTGCCGTCCTTCCCATGGCCGATGATAGGGAGACCTGGGTGGTTGATTGTGTAGCAGAGGAGAGCTTGGGTTGTCTAAGACAGGGAACATTGGATCAATGTTGCTCTTAAGCGCTGGGTGCATCTCGTCATCGACTAGCACAGACAAAAGTTCACCTTGGCTGTAAGGCGTGTCCGCTCTTGAAGTAGGCAGAGCCTCCATCAGCTGATCGGGCATATTTGGCAGCCTTTCTTCAGTACCCTGTGCTTGCTGTTGCTGTATTTCAGAAGGGAACAATGGGAGGGAAGGCCTCCGGCCATCTGCCAGATCATAATCCTGAAGATATATAGGTGGATGAATCTGACGCTTAGGCCTGACGGCTTCAGGTTGGGAGGAAAAAGGTTGCATATTTTCAGGATCTAGCTTTGTCCAAGGCTAACACCATAATCCGGCTCGAAGGACCTTTATTTGAGAGGTTTGGACTGAGGAACTGAAAGTGGACTGTATTAGGCAGGCAAAGGATAATGTGGGTGTCTCCTTGGGGTGTCGGTCAAAACACAGGACAACAGGTTGAAATGCAATGGGTTTTACTGAATCTTAATTGAATGGGTGCCGCACAGCAAAGCAACGCACAGGGTACACAGGTTTAGGCATACAAAGGAATATTTTGGTAGGTGTGTGAAGGTGTGGTCTACAGAAGGAAAAGTACAAGAAAATTCGTATTCATTAACACAATACTAAATGCTGGTAACACACTACTGCTGCACATAGAGCAATGACGCCCTCTACGCACCACTAACAGTATTACAAGTGTGTAACTGTGGAAATTACCAGAATTACCATTTAAATTAGCATAAAGCTAGCGAACTTTTAAGTTAAGATTTAAAGTCAGAACATGGTCAAAAACAGTTCCTAAATCCCAAATATTACCCCACACTTATTCTAGACATGAAATACAAGGGATTTGGCAGGATAACGGCAGGAATTACGAGCCATTCGGTCAGTCTTACTAAAGCAAACTCAGTTAAAACTATCAAGGCATAGAAACGGTTTCATATCTCCCATTTACAATTCTGAATGTCTAACTTACAATATGCCAACAAAGATAATAACAAACATTCAACATTGTGACAGGATAGCTTACTTTTTAGACAATCACGCACACCGGAGGAAAGGCATTCTCTGCATGGCTCTCAGTAACTGCCTCACCGAACTTCGCAAGACTAACTGACTGACACTTCACGAGCATGATCAATTAGCACAAACAACGCGATTGGACACATAACATGACTGAGGCACATGCACACAACACAACAGGCATTTGGCATGACTCAGGCACATGCACAATTAACAGGCAGTCTTTCCAACAGGAGTGACTGGCCCTCTTTGGCTGACTGAAAACCAGACAATGCCACAGAAGTCAGGACAGGCCAGACCTGTGCTTGCAAAAGGAGTTGAGTGGCAGGGGGCATTTTGTATAACCTGCTCCTGTTTAAATGTGCAGCTTTTAACATGTACAACAACAATTGAAATAAATGTGCTAGGAATTTGCAAAAATCATATCCTAATCACAAGTTCTTACATCTGCTGTAACAAAATGCACATTCATTTCTTCTTTACCTTATGATGTACACAGCAAAGTAAAGAACAATGATGTTGAAGAAATCATTCAGGGCCAAATGCTGAAATGCTCTGGAAATTACTATTCCAACGATGAAGAAAATAAGTGTGTTGGCCAGGTATGTCAACATTTCCCAGAATCTGTAGAAATACACAGAAAATACAAACTCTTACCAACCTCTTACCAACACCAAAACTGCTCATGAAACTACATGAATAATAGGCTAAGTGGCAGGCTAAAGGTGTTGGTCAACCATTTATCTGTTTTGTATTACCATGAAAATACCGTCAACACACATAGGGCTGGACGTACCGTAAAAGAAATACTTCAACCTCAGGACTGAAGTTGACAATATCCAAGAAAAGTCCAACCATGAGCACAGCAATGACTCCTGACATTCCCAGCCACTGAGCTAATAAAGCACACACAAACATACTAAGAATCTGAACAGGAAACTTCACCATCAATCCCCCAAAAAGGTGTGATTCTTACCAATATAGAAAGTGATGTAAGCAGTTGCCAAGCTAATGGTGATCTCTATCAGTCCATCATTAAAGATATATGAAAGCCAGAACATTACAAACTTAGCCATGATGAAGCCTAAAAGTGGACTTCCCAAAATCTGCAGTATCATCCTTACTGCAAACTGTGATCCTGAAGGATAAACAATAAACTCAAGTATAATTGAATGTGTCTAAGCCTTTTATGATTTTTATAACATTGTTACACTGCAGTTTACATTGACAACTTTCATTGGTCACTACAACAATATGGTAAAAATGACCCATACCTTCAAACGGTACTAAATCGGTGGCAAAATCCTTAAAGGCATCAAATATGATGTAAGAGGCTCCATCACCGAACAGTGATTCTCCCTCTATTAGAAGAGGTAATGCTTTTGCAGTCCCTTTGGAGATAAGGCAGGAGTTAACTTCACTCGTCTCAGAAAAATGATTTAAAAATGGCAGAGGTGGGCAGCCTGAGTTCAGAGAGTAAAGGTCCTGCTCCATATTTGTTCCAGCCAGTTCACTAAACTAGCTTATCCTAATTAGCACAAGGTAGATGAGCTAATCAGTGAAATCAACTGTGTTAATAGCACAGGCACAAAGGATACCTGGCAGGACTTGTACTTTTCCAAGATGGCTTGTCCACCTCTCAAAATTGGTGTAAAGGGCCTTGCAATACTTACCTAGGTTCCTTAGCAAAGATGATGACATGAAAGGGTCAGTTGTGCTTACAATTGCTCCAAACATCATACCAGTATACCAGTCCCAGTTATAAGCAAAGACTTTGACAACTATTAAAGCTATCATTGCTGTACTGAGGAGAAATCCAGGTACTGCTAGCAACAGAACCTGATAAACAACAACAACAACAACAACAAAATAGTACTACATCCTTGCATTTCTGAAAATGTGATGCCACGTCCATCCCAAGTAGTTACAACACAGTAATAAATTATGTTATAACTTTTTTTTTTTACCTGTGGAAGAGACTTCCAGAAGATGTGGGATTCTATTTCAAATGCACAACTAAATATAAGGACAGGCATGAATGTGTGAATAAGGAGTTGGGGATTGATGTTGGCGATTTCACGTGTGTAGGAATCCACCTACAGGGACATGCAAGCAATACATGATTGCACATACAGTACTTCATGTATATGATCCACTCTGCCTTCGCAAGACAAACTCTTCATACCTGTGCATATTGATAACTTAGGAATCCCATCAAAATTCCACAAACAGACATTACGACCGTGTATGGCAACTTCAGAGATTTCAAAAGGGTCCTTACAATAGCTGAAATAAAAATTATATTAATAATAAAAAAAAATTATATAAGACACAAGTATGCTCAAATATTTACTTTACATATTATATATTTAAACTGAAATGAGAGGTATACAAAGGACTGCAGCAGACTGGCAATGTTTCGCCCTTGTACTTGATAAAAAAACTGATTGTAAGCAAGATTGTAAAGAAAGTTGCCAAACAGTATTTTATGCATGCACATTCTTCATTCATTTAAGGCCGGATTGCACAGGTCACGGAAGTAAAACCAAGAAGGATATGTTCAAACTCACTGACCTCCAAACAGACATGCCCCAAATATGGTGAGTATAATTTCTGGCTGCTTGTTCTGATTGAGGATTCCCCATCCGGAGTCTCCCGAGGAGTTACGAGCAGTGTAGTCCATTTTCAGGATGTTTCACCTTAACTGGATCGGTCTGATGCACACTGTGCAAAAACAAAGACAAAACAAAGCTATCTGAGATGAATAACATTACAGTTTCAATTTGACACTGCTACTCCATAAGACACTGTTGGGAGGGTTGCTTTTAAAATGCATTTTACCAAATGTCATGATATATGTCAAAAATGTCTAAAAATGGAATTTGAAACATACTCTATCTGATTACTCAAAGGGACCTTGCATACTTAATGTCAGTGCTCACAGCATTCATTTTTGGGGTGTACTAAAATAGGTTGTGCTTTTATAATAAGAAAAAAATGTAGTCCTTTTCATGTTGTGCATTTATTCAGCTTAAGTCTGAAATGCGCTGTGATTGGTTAAATCACCCACTCTTTTCTGACTGGTGATGACATCACCTTGTACAGAAAGAAAAGAGTGAAAATGACTCAGTAATTTCTAGGCTATTGTTTTAAGAAATAAAGCACTACCTCTGGAATATGATTTGGTGTTTGTATGCAAGCTGTTTTCTTACACAAAAGCTAGCCCACATAATACTGTAATAAAATAGGAAATGCAAAAAAAAAAAAACACACACACACACATACTCACAAAAGACACAACTGAAGCACAAAAGGTCCCTTTAAGGTAACATGTTCTTTGTACTTAAAATTACTACGGAACAACATCAGCTGACATTACTTTTTAGCAGCTGTGAATGAAATGGTTATTGTCAGACGTTAGACACTTGTAAGGACACTGATATAATTAATATTACCATCATCATAATTAGTATTTTATTTTCTTTTAACATTAACCATGGTTTTGTATGACTAGTCCGGAAACTATGAGAATTAAGTTAGTAATGACTACATTAATCATCTTTATGTCGCTACCTATTTACCAGGTAAAGACGGTTGAGTATACTTTATTTACTGTTAAATCTTTACAGTGCTATTTTTTGTATTATTTATGATAAGTGTTCATGCTGATATGTTATGCTTGCTCTAAACACGTTTTGACTGAACAATGACCACTTGGATATGATGCTTGCTTGATGAAATTGTGAGGTTAGGTTATTAGCTTGCGCACATTAACGTTAAAGCAGTGGCGTTTCTACTAATTAAATCATGTTTCTGGATAAACCACAGGAGTAACCTTGCATGTTTTGTTATTACACTGACAATAGTTTAGTGTTACTGCTGTCAAATAGAATTTGATAAATCCTCAGCCAGCTTTTTTTCCATTAAGTCAATATTAACAAGGGCATGGTTATGTTCGTAATCATGTTGACTACCAGGTTAAGTTAGCAACTGCTAACTGACAGGATGTATCGTTAGATTTACTGATTCAACTGATCAACATCTGACCAATGCTATTTAACTGTTAAACAGCTATGTTATTCATGTGCCTAACTTACATTATTCAGTGCGACGTTCTTGGTGAATCATTTTGTTCGCCTTATCTTTTATTTGCGAACATGGATGGCGAACATCATAACTACAGCTAACTAACTGTCTAATTACGTACGTTAGCCGCCTGATTACGTCACACGTTGTGAAGAACTAAACATAGCCTACAGTCTATGGATTGAACACACAAAAGCAATCAAAACTATAAAGCTGTGCTTTAAATATAAAATATTTGATATATGTATGTACAGTATGTATGTATGTTTATATTTTTATACCTGTATCTTATTATCTTGAACAATGTGCTCTATAATTAAAATTAAATTAAATAAAAAAAACGCCGCAACACCAAATAGGTTAGTCATGGGGGCCAGTGCCTTAGCCTGGTTGGTAGCTTTTTTAGGCTAACTGCCATTTTGTTGTCCCATGACTGCCAAACTGGCTTCATTTCCTTGCCTGAACTTAACAGTCTATTCACATTTATTGCCGTCTTTTCTTTATGATTTTGCCTAATATAGGCCACTGGGGGCTGTAGACACCTGCTGTCAGAAGTCCTGCTGTCACAATAACTTAGCAACTTCCAGATAGACAACTAAATATTAGTAATATGCTTACAGTAGAAATGCCTTCATAATGCTAATAGGAGTATATATTGCCTATAAAAAAGTTGTGCTTACATTAATCCGTGTGCATGAAGGTCTTTACGTAGAAATGTGCTGAAGTGACCTCCATCGGTTGAAGGTGGAAGACACTATGAAGATATTGCTCATTCTAAAACTCAGATAGATGCCTGTTAGTCTGGTAGCCTGTGTTTATTTTGCAAGATAAGCCCAAATGTAGTCTAATGTGCTATTTTTCACGTCAGTTCAGGGTATTGTATATAGGTAATCGTTAGCTACACATGATAAATTGACAGGACAACCAACTAGTCTGTAATCTTTTTACATCGTAACTGTGATGCACGGTCTGAATGTGCGCAAATGCGCGCGCCCGCACTGACGTGAAAGTGAAGGCTGTTCGTGGGTCCGTGTGTGTGTTGGATAAAGAGACTACATAAAAGGGCACCCAATCAGAGCATTATCCTAGTCTGGAAAGGCAGAGAAAGACCGCCCTGACGTTCAGAGGTTCTGAAAACAACCCCAGAATTGTTAAACCTATAAGAACATAGCAAAGAAAAGGTGCAAGGTAAGTAACTTTATTTCTAACTTCTGAAGTAATTTTAAACATAGTTAAAATGTAATGACATGTTTTACCATGTATATCTTTGTGTATTTACAGATGCAGAAGTGTATCAGCAGCGTTTGTGTATCTCTCATATTTTGCGCAATTCTCACAGAGACAATTGGATTGGTAATTGCGGTATGTGCCTGTTGCTTTTAATGCACACTTGACAAATTGTAACACTGAACAGTTGACCGTGGAAACTGAGTGTGCACCTGAAATGTATCGCTGGATTTCTGCTTGGCTGTGTAATTTTGGCAAGTGGAATTTTCTAAGACTGCATTTTCTCTTAAATCCAAGGCAAAGGAGAAGCGAGGCTGGACTCTGAACAGTGCAGGATACCTCTTGGGTCCTCGTGAGTGTTAAATTTTGTATCATCTGTTTCTCTTAGTCATTGGCGCAGTGTTGCATGCATTTCCTTCTTCTTTTTGGTGTTCAAAGGTACAGTGATGGAGCTTGTGTAGGCTCTGATCTGTACACTAAAATTGATGATCTATTAAGAAAATGGTGATGGATTGTCCCACTCGGAAGTTGGAGGACCCAAACTTGCCATACTGGCCGTTTTCATTCTGGTGATGTGACTGTCGAAGTTCATTCAGCCAGTAGGGCTATATGTAATGAATGTATAACCAGGTTCTAACAGAATGTGGGTGTATGATGTCTTGTGGAATTTCACAAAGGTAGGTTACCTGTAGGCTATTTAATTTCCTGTCCTGTGATAACACTTCGGTCACCATAAAACAAGATGTGGCCCGGGTAAAAAATACCATCATCCCTGTGTTTCAGGTCGTATTGATCACCTAATACAGATAAAGGATACTCCCAGTGCAAGGGGGAGAGAAGAACTGCTTGGTCAATGTAAGATAGCTCCTGCAGGTCATTGAAGTCAAAGAAGGAATTGCTCTGTGGTGCATCTCTGTGTTGGAGCTTCCTCACCATTTCTCATATCATCCCTGTCATTACAATCTCTTTTTTTAGATGATGCAGGAAATATCCTCCACAATATAACTATTTTGTTTTGTTTTAAATGACAGCTTTACTATTGAGTTTCCTTCACATTTTAACAAAAGTTATGCTGTTTTGTGTAATTTGTTCAAGAGATGATTTTAGATAATTGCAATATTTTACATGTTGACACGCCACTTTAAAAGGTTGGCAACAACTACAATCCTCTTCAAATAATTGCCAAGGTCGTCAGGTGACAGAGAGGTCACATTTGTTAAGGACTACTAAGTACCCAGTAATTTTGTCCTTGTCTTTAAAATCACAGGAAAACTCAACTATACAAAAAAGGAAACACACTAAGAGATAGTCAGGATTTTTTTTTACGTTATTCATTTGGCTGGCTTGGCATTTATCCTTTATTTCATAATGTCTTATTATTAGATGGTTGTCTTTTTTTTAACAGTGTTCCTAGCTTCATACTGTCATTCATTGTAGTGGTGATTCTAAGTAAAAATGCAATTCCATGACTCAAGCCCTGCAGGTTGCTCTGAACACCTTTTGAAGAACTCAATCTTCATTATTAATTTCAATATTAAAAGCAACTCCCACTTCTAGTTGGCTCAGAGACAGATCAGTGACTTTCAAACAGGGCTGCAGTGTATGAGTGAGTGTATTGCCATGAATGCCAGTGAATAGGTGTTTGTGTGTGTGTGTTTGGGGATGAAACCTTCACAGTGGTGAAGGGGTAATAAGGTTGATCATAGTAGCAAGTGTGTGTTTTCTGTTTTTCTTTTGCCTTGCTGTTCAGATGCAATCGACAGTCATAGATCTTTGAGTGACAAGCACGGCCTGGCAGGAAAGAGGGACATGCCCTTAGAGGATGACTTCAAATCAGGTAAAGCCAACTATCTTCACCCACTCACACACTGTAAATTGTAATTCATATACATTTGTTATAAAATAGCAAGGAAACCGATTGCCTTTAACAAATAGAGATAAGTCAACTTGGAATTGAACATTGAGCTTACAAGCTTGTATGCAGTTTCAGTTGGATCAATTTCAATTCAACTTGTTGCCAGCATAGAATAGCTTTAATTTTAGTTAAGATTAGTTTCAAAAGAACTACCCAACATGTGTTGCAGTTCTAAAAGGTAGGCAGTAAAGTATGCAGCAGTGAAGTGTTAAAAAAGATAAAAGAGATGTTACAATATTGTGCCTTTTGTGTTACTTTAAAAGATACCATTACACTTACAAACCCACGAAACATTTATTTGTGAGTGCTTGTCCCCTTACAACAGGATCTTTGAGAATAGGAGATGAAGATGTGATCCACACCATAATCGACTTCCTTTCTTATCTAAAATTAAAAGGTAAGAAACTCTTTAAGGACCCTTTAAAGAGGTGAGTAAGCCAGCTTCCGAGAGCATAAGGCCATGCCATATATTTATTCCAGCCATTTACTACATTGGTCAATTCTAATTAGCACAACCCTTTGGCCAGATTGGTGCACTAGTAAGTAAAATCAGGTAGGTTATGTACACAAGTAATAGTAACACAAGACAAGACTTGTACTCTTTGAAACCAGAATTACCCACCTCTGTTTAAAGTATATTATCCTTTTTCATATCAGTCATTAACAAAACTTTCTGTTTTGTACTTGTGTGTTTGTGCTTGTACTAACCAGATTTGAATGCAAAAAACGAAGCATGTAAGTTTGAATAAAAGCAATGTTTATGGTTGATTCCCTAGAAATGGGGGCCCTTGACAGCTTGCCATCTACACTTACATCAGAAGAGATTGGTCAGCCATAGCGTGGGATGAGCATTCTTATTCTCCTATTCATTCACCTAGGACCCCTGGCTTTGCTCTCTTCTGTTTTGGATTTACATTTACAAAATAAGCAAAACATCAGTTAATTCTACTGCCCTGCTGCAGTGTTCACTTTTCTTTTGACTGTGGCTGTGTGAGTTGGAGGAAGTGTTTAAAAAATAAATAAATTCATGAATGGCCTTCATCCTCTGACTTATTTTTCAACTAGACCACCTTGATATAGAGTTGGTATGGAGTAGAGACCTGGTAAAGTCAAAAACTTTTCAGTGTACATCATGTTCTTTAATGGTAAAAATTGACAACAGTGCCATAGGTCTTAAGAATAGTTGTTGTTCCTGAGTCATGAGTGTTTATGCTCTGTTTGACAAACATAGAAATTTTGGAACATTTTAAAGGCTAAAATATAATAGATAAAACAGAATAATACAGAGTGCATGAAGTGCACTGTAATATTGGAGAACACTCTATTGGGACGAATTAAGAGGCATTGTGAGTTTTGATCACAAAACTACACCACCTTTATTTTTCTGAGCTTAAAGCCACACTGTGTGTAGTTTTTAAAAGTTGGTTAACACATTTTCCATTCATACATTTGAGCTTAATAATAAGTAATTACCACCTCAAGCAACCTAAAGTATTCTTATAAACTTTGACATTTATATATACAAAAATTTGGTGAGCTCAGTGGTGGCTACCATGTTGTGCTGTCGTTCAGAGATTATAGGCACTAATTAAGGTAAAACACTACAATAATACAGCTTGTTTTTTGCCGTCATATACAACCTCACCACTAGATAGCACCACAGACAAAAATCGCACACAGGATAGCTTTAATTTTTAATTCATAAGGACAGTGATGGTGTTCTCCTTTTCAAATAATACCCGTACACTGGTCATGTGCAGTTTAAATTTCAATCTTTACAGACATTTTTGAAAAAAATCAAAAAAACAATCATTACGTTGACTGGGGCTTCATATTCAAATAAGAAATTTAGATGATGAATATTAAAAGATAGAGATTATATTATGGAGAAACAGATATTTCAACATTACTGTAGTGGTTGTTGGTAGTGGTAGTTACTATTTGGCTGGCAACAAAGCTCTTCCAGGTGTATTTAGAAAGGAATTAGTAGGAGTTAGCATTGTAATGCCGTATAGCTGTGTGCTTCCACACATCCAAAAACTAAAATGTCACATTTCCTCATTCAGCGTTCATATTTTATATGAAACATAGTTTGAGAGGTATTGAGATGTATTTAATGTACTTATGGATAATTTAAACTCCCATCCATTAGTACAAACAAATATTGTTGTATTGTATTTTGTTTCTGTGTTTACACCCAAGAGGGCTTTCACCAAGGTAATGTGTTTCCTGTATAGTCAAGGAATCCCCCATGATCCTTTTCTGTCACTGAGGAAATGACAGACAGGACTGAAGATATGCTCTCTTCTGGACTGAGAGGTGCCTAGATAGATAAACAGAAAGAGAGAGAGATGTCCAAAAAGTGCCGCTTAGAACCAACTTTACCAAAATTATAAGGCAATGTGCTGCATGGATCTTTTTACATGGGCTTAACTTGCACTAGCCTATTTAGGTTACATATGCTTACACTTGAAAAAAAATAGTTACCGGTAAGTTAAACCAACATAAAAAGATCCATGCAGCATGTTGATTTTTTTTAAAGTTGATTTTTAACAGCACTTTTTACAGTGACGGTCACATTACTAAAGACCGGAGCATGATAATGAGAACTGCAGCTGGTTGCTGTCAGACCTCACCTGTGGGCCCCCCATGTCAGTGCGCACCCATCCGGGGTGTAACGTCAGGCACAGAATACCCTCAGCCTCCAGATCTGTCGCCAGGCATCTTGTTACCATGTTTAATGCAGACTGCAAAAGTTGATATAACTGTTCATCATCTATTATTAATTATCATTAATCATTATTATTATCATTATTACTATTATTATTATTATATTTGTAGTTTTGCTAAGAGAATACGGGAATGAAACTCTTCTATTAGGTGGTTTACCACTCACCATGGGTTAACTTATCTAGGTTAGTGACTAAAGGACCTACTTGGTATACCCCCTTGGAGCAGGACAAGGAAAGACTTGTGGACATTTCATGAATGTTACTGGGCCACACTATAATATACAGTAGACACACAGCTCTGAAAACGTACTGTATTCATCAGGTGACTATATTGTTACCTTGGATGTCCTGTAGGCGTAGCTTTTAAACTGTGCTCCATCTCCCCAGTTCAGCTGAACAGACCCCAAGATGGAGGACACATTAATCACAGCAGCTCGATGCACACCCATTCCTGTGTTTTTTTGTGCAGCAGCAGCAGCTACTTGCAAATGTGGTAGAAAGGCCTAAAAAAGCAGAAATATTTGCAAAAAATATTATATACAAAGACTAAGGACTGATATGTTAAGGAGTTTAACAGAGAACAGAGATAAAGGATGGTGTGGTTCCTAAGTAAAACAGGCCATTTCTCCACTGCTATAAGAACAAAAAAGTAAGTTTTCTGATTACCTTGGTTACTAAGAGAGGGGCCACAGCATTGCTCTCAAAGGTTTTCATCATTGCATCACCAGTAACAGTGTTTAGGTCAGTGGAGATGTTGATGGCTGCATTGTTTATCAGGCAGTTCAATCCCTCAGTTCCCACAATTGAAGCTACTTCTTCAGATGCGGAATGTATGCTTGGTTGACTTACAACATCTACAGATGATGAAATTTGAGAGCCATGAAACATGAGTTTGAAATACAAGATAAAATAAGTGTCTTTTCCAGAATACTTTGGGAATACATAAGGACATTTTTAATCCATAACATAAAGAACACACAAACCTGCTACACATAACACAAACATAACTATGACCATGACATGAGATCCTTGATACAAATTAAAATATTTATAAGCCCATATACCTTATAAACTATCTACCAATTTATGTTTACCATTATTAAGTTCATTCCTCACAATCTTTTAAAAACAAATGCAAAACTTGCGTGTTTGTAACACCTGTAACTTTAAGTAGGTTACTTGTATCAGTGCTCCTTTGACCTACTTGGCTGCAGAGAAATAAATGTCAATATGGCCCGTGCGCGCCATCTACTGTTGGTGTTGGTTTTAAACTGAAGGGTCTCTAAACGTATAGCAACAATCTTCTAAAGGTGCTGTGGTGAAATGTAGTGTGTGGTAGATTAGAGCTTTCGGTTTTATCTGCAGACAGCATTTACACACACAGTTTAACCAGTTGGACCAGTAAGACCAGTATATGGCGCAGGCAAAAGGTGGCAAGTGGATGTGGATGTTGTCCAAGAAGCACATGACACATTCGACACTTCTGAACTTACCCAGAGCGACTACGTGAACTCCTGTGAATGACCTCGTGATTTCTTGTAGCTCCTTAAACCAAAGCATAATGAAATCAACGTTAGCTGTACAATGCTGGCGATGAGTAACTAATGTGGGTCACGATGCAATGGTAGGCAATGACAGATTGGGAGAAATGTCGCATTTCTCTAAAAACAAATTTCTAAATACTTTTAAAATGATGAGTATCGTACATTTGCAGCGGCTGGATTCCTGGCAGTTGCTATAATTTTCTTCGGCCTCTCGTTCCGTTTTACTAAATCTTTGACCATCTGCAAACCTAATCCCCGACTCGCTCCTGTTATGAGCATCGAGTTGCAGCTACCCAGGTTTCCTATCATTGTATAATTCAATGAATCTTACTCTAAAACTCTTCCAATCCAAAATAGTCGCTTTTTGTCAGAAATGACTTGTCAGGTTGTGGCTTTAAGACGACGTCGAATGTTGGGAGGCGTGGCATTTTTATTTTGGAGAGGGGTTGTTCGGTTGTTCGCGGCCCGGGTGGAGATATTTGGTTGGCAGGGTGAAAGGTGCTGCGGTGAAAGTTAGGGTCCTGTTTAATGCCTACCTATTCCAAAAGAGCCCACAAACGTTCTCAGTAGTGGCGATCAGTATAGGACAAAAACGACAACTAAAAGCAGACTGATGTTGCAAAATAAGAACTGTATATAGTTTTAAAGCTTATTTCAATGTAAAAGAGTAGTCTTTCAGCCTATCCAGTAAAGCAACAATCTATACAAGTAGAATAGAAAATAAATGGTGATTCATGGGAACCTTGTCAGAGTAAAGTCACATAAACAGCTGTTTTAGCTGCACGAGCGAAGTAGAATGTTTGTCAGCTTGACAAACGTGATTTGATCGACACTTCAGGGTCCCCATCTTTCATCTATAAAAAGGTTTGTGGTCCTATAGGATATTTTTTCCAGATAATCACACCGCATTAACCTCAAGTGGTGAGAATATTGTAGATACTGCCAACTGTCTTATCAAATAATAATAATCGGTTTACATCACTTCATAATCAGATGTAACTTCAGGGCTTGTCTGTGGTACATTAGCAGTGTTGCTATGTTCATTGGGATTATACAAATGTAGGAAAGTAACAATGGTTTCTAATACGTTAATAACAGGTATTTATCCTAGCACAGTTAAGTTGTATGGTTAACGTGTGTGATATGACCATTCTAGTTAACTTGTTACACTGTTGTGGATAAGTTACACTTCCAATTGTTAGCTAGCATTACTTAGCAAATTAACGTTAACTGACTGACAGGCTAGGCCAGCGACCTCAAATTTGACTGAAAACTTTAACAAGAAAAGTACACAGAGTTGTCCACCTTTGGTAGCATGTAACAGAACAGAGATACAAGACAGTTTTACTTTTACACTATATTTCAAGTGGCAACAAGGTAATGTTGGCCAAGTAAAATTGAGTCTGTAATGTATCAACATTAAAATGGTTCGATTTTTCTACACATTTTTTCTCCTGTAGATCCCTCGGTGGTAAAGAAATGGACAATGGCAAGGGCGAGAGTGGCATTGGACAACATGAGATACCAACAGAGTGTTTGGAGAACACGTACTTGACTGGATCGCACAGTACACATAGTGCTGAAGTTGTTTCCATTGACAGCCGTCGGGAGGAAAGAGGGCTGCTTTGTCTGTCTAGAGGGCTTGAGTATGACGGACCAGACCCAAACAGCGGGTATGGCAGTTTAAGATATTGCTGTCCGGCTCCGTGTGACCAGAATCCTTCCATGGCCCAACGCACTGCGGCCACCTACCCAGATTTCCTCTCCAGCTCTTACTCAAACCCTACTCCAGGACTTAACACTGAGAATTGTTCATGGACAACTGAGGGGGCAGGGCATTATGGAATGATGTCAGTAAGTAGAAAATCATATGGATCCATGTCATAGCAGCCAAATAGCTGTAAATGGCAAGGAAAACACAGGTGTTACGAATGAAATTTACAAAGCCTCTGTATAGTTAGCCAGTCAAAATCAGAACCTTAATGAATTTTAGTGGTAACACCTGTGCTTGCCTTGCTATTTTACTGGTAAATTGGCTACTGTGACATGGGTCCATATCAGGCCTACTTGAGACCACTTACCAGTTTTTTCCCCATTACTGTGTTTTTACTTTCTTTCAAATTACCATATGCTCAAGGCTTATTGAACAGACAGTAATGAACCCTTCCCTGCCTGATCCTCCTCAGAGAGAAATCTGTGATGCTGTGGCCAGCATTACCTCAGATTCAGCAGAGGAGCAGGTAAAAGATGTTTATATTAAACAGGAGGCCTTGGGATTGAGAGACAAGCTGGACATCTGTCAGCATGTAAGATGATACTTCCTATGTAAAGGATGTCAGCTTTTGACATACATGAAAATACTGCATATATTAAGACTTTTGTATGCCACTCATTTAAGAAGTGATGCTATTGTACACATTTAGGTTAGTGATTGGGAACCTGTATCAAAAAGCTACAATCTAGCACCACATAGTCCTATTCCAAATCACCTGGTTCTACCTGTGAACTTAATGACTAACAGGTGATTTTAATTAGTAACTCCTCTACACAGCTGAAGAGTTGTGCTAATTGGAAACAGCTGATTTAGTGGTTGGAACAAATATGTGGTACTGGATAAGGGCTCCTTAAGACAGGTTGCCTATCACTCATTTGTTATATATGTTAACGGTTGTATTACAGAGAAGACACTACTCCGTCAGTAAAAAATGTTTGTGTTCTCTGCTTTAGGGCAACCATCCAATTGTGTTCCTTTCATCTCTTGATCCGCCAGTGGACAACGGTCTTGCTGTCCAAACACCCAATGTGTGTCAGGTCAGAACCTTAGGAAGTTGTAAAACAGTTTTTCTTTATTTTTGTGGCCAGAGATAAAGATCCTACCTTGAGAAAGTAAAAACCTTGCCAGATGTTCTTTCTATCTGTTCAGTTAACACAGGTGATTTTCATTAATTATCTGATCTGCCTGCCTGATGAATGGTGTGAATCAAATATGTGGCCAGCTTTCCACCACTGTTGTATTTATGACTATCTAAAATGTGGTTGACCGCTATCTCCACCTCCGCAGGTTCTGCACGATGCAAATGGCAGGCCACAGGTGGTGGTGGTGAACCACCGAAGTCCACTACCGATGATTCACTCAGTGTCCTCAGGAGGGCACAGTTCTACCAGTCCAGAGCCACAGTTTTACACGGCACCGCAGGGCAACACTCCAGAACTATGCCCCCCATGTGGAAAGGGTCAGGGTAGGCAAAATGCCTCTTTGGAGATATTATTATTTATTGGCATAATGAATGTCAATAACATAAGTCCCTTTACACGAAAACAGACTCTTTCGGACTGAAGATTAGGCTGTGGTTAGACAGCTAGAAACTTGCTAAACTGTTACCAGTGGTGACTTACCTGCCACTAGTAACTATTCATTTTGTTTTATTTACAAGAATTGAAGAGCCTTTGGTAGTCATTTTTGAAACATAAAAGCATGTCTTAGTTGAAAATAAATACCTTCATTTGTGACTCAAATTGTAACTGGTAATAATATATAGTCTAAGGTAATAGCCAATGCAAGTGTTTTAAACTTAAACATGTTTACACAACAGTATTTGTCACATGGGGTGAAATGTGTAGGTTATGTGGAAATATGCAGCTAACTCAATGAGCCGCTGCTGGAGTCTAGCCAAAGTTGACAGCTGTCACAGATTGGTGTAGTCTGTTATGAGGAGAACTTTAAATCTCTTGCCTTCATGGTTTCCCACCATGACATGGCAGTCTGGTAAAGTAGTACTGCAGTCTAATGTCTAAGTGCTGTTCAATACATGTGGACTTTCACTGTTTTTTTCTGCCTTCTGTTTAATTGTAAATTGTGGTACCGGTCACACACAATGAACTAAAATGCAGTTGTTTTGTCTGGTAACTGATGTTTGTCCTTCAGTAAGAGTTATTTTCCCCACACTAGTGACAAAATCCCCCTGTTTATAAAACATGTATTCATTGTTTTGGTGAGACTTAATATTTTTTGGTATTTTTGGTATTCATTCTTTTTAGGCAAACTAAATGTATGTAGTCAGGCTAATGTATTTTCATTGTGTCTCTGCTGTATAAAATAGACGTTGGTCACTTCGACTTCATGAGCTCGTATCCAGTGGGCCGGATGTTTCCCTCCTCTCTAGCGGGGTCATGCCCTATATCTGCTCAGCAGTATGTGCCCTCCATGGGCCCATCAGCCAGCCACCAGGTCCTGCCCTCCAGTCCCTATGGCCCCCCTGTTCCTCTAGGGCCTAGCTACAGCTACAACATCGTGCCTGGGCCCTACATTTCACAGGTCAGACAGCCATCACCTACTGATTGGCTACTTTTACACTGTCAGTTCATTGCCACCCATTCTTTTTTTTTTTTTGCTCACATGTGCCACATGACCGTATACACAAAAAATGCATAGATTCCGATTTTTCCACATTGGATACAGGCCGCATTGAAATGTGCTCATAAATCAGATGTACATTGGGTGTGTGGCAATAAAGGACCACATGTTTTGAATGATTGAAGCGTGTTTGTTTTAATACACCATGACAATAAAAGTGAATATTGAATGGTAAAAGGCCCCCACATAAAGAAAGTCATTAGATAAATTAGTGTTATGTTTTGGTGTACAAGTTGCGTAGTTTAGAGTGTGGGGTTAAAGTATGTACATAGATTTGTGTCTAGATTTATGTTTGGATTATTCTTGGATTATCATGACTTCATTTTGTTTTCCTTCAGTTCCATCAGAGCCCATGCCCGTTGTACCCAGATACCCTAGGGCTGAATCCTGAAATCCAGCCCAAGATGATCCAAAGACAGTATGAGCATCAACCACTTATCAGATAACCATTATTATACTCTATCTATCTGCCTGTCTGTCAGATAGACAGAGAGACAATCCTATAACGATTGCTGTTTCTTATGTATTTTGCGGTTGAACTGCAAAGTTTTGTTTACTTTTACAACAGGTTAAGCGGATCCCACTGGGACTCCAAATCACAGAGGAAGCCTTGCAACTGCACAAAATCTCAGTGTCTTAAGCTGTAGGTTATATTTACTTTGTTCTCATGACTTTTAAAACAGCACTGGGTTTTACCAGAATTCTTTTGGTCTCATGACATGCCTTTTCTTACAGATATTGTGACTGCTTTGCAAATGGAGAGGTTTGCAGTAACTGCAACTGTATCAACTGCTATAACAACACTGAACATGAGACCGAGAGATACAGAGCCATCAAGGTCAGATTCAACCGTGTAGCAATATTTGGATTGGGTTTATATGTTAGAATGATTGAACATTAGATCAGTTGATATCAAAGTCTGTTCCACAAGTTTGTAGCTCACGACATTTTGCACAATGGTATACTAATCTATACTTACCTGAACATGTGTTTTCCACTTCTCTTAGATTTGTCTTGAGAGAAACCCAGAGGCCTTCCGTCCAAAAATCGGGAATCGGAAACTTGGAGACCCCAAAGGACGTCACAACAAAGGCTGCAACTGCAAGCGCTCGGGATGTCTAAAGAACTACTGTGAATGCTATGAGGTCAGAATAAGCAACATCTCAGTTTGTTGCAACAATGCAGTACCAACAGAAGGCTTCATTACAGTGCATTGTATACACTATTAACTGTAACTTGGATGCACCGTGCATTCAATTCAACAGTCAGTGCTGTGTCACAGTGAACACACCAGGTGTATACTTAGTGGAAATGATAAGCACAACATTTGACCACAATTCAACACCCAGTAATACCGTAGTGCATTTCTAAGGTGTTTTGCAGCATTTGTATTAGTTAGAAAACTGTTTGGTGGTGCTCCCCTTCTGTTGTGGGGCCAAGATGGAAACCACTGAATGTGAGAAGTGTCATGAGTCAAGTGTCAAGTATCATGAGTGCATCATCTGTATAGTTACAGTGTACTTTTTGTCACTCTCAGTGTCAGTGTGAATGTATGTATGCACTCAAAATGGCAAGTGTAAGTGTACAAATGGTCGATATTAGAATCAGAAGCATGTTTATTGCAGAGAGAATATGTATATATATTTTGAGACTGACCATCTTGGTAAGGGTTCCCACTGATGTCTTTTTCTTGTCATTTTCAGGCTAAAATTATGTGCTCCTCCACCTGTAAGTGTATTGGCTGCAGAAACTATGAAGAAAGCCCAAAGAGGAAGTCAGTGGGCTGGGCAAGTCCATGTATGATGTCATATGAGGAGGACGGAGGCCAGAACACAAGGTGACGTGCACTAATATTTATTTACAATATTTACAATTTAATGATACATTTACTACAATTTACCATTTAATTGCTGTGATATGTCAGCATAAATTTAGGACATACGTAATATTGAAGTAGTGATTGCACTGACAATAATAGTACTATAACAGACTATTCCTATTTTAAAAGTTAATTCACAGTGTGCAAATTTTGTTTCTGCTTTGATTTTGTGTTTTGCTTCTGGAGATCAAGCAGTGCTTTACAGTATTATGATTTGATTAATTATATTAGTCCTTTTTATATAGCACCTTTAACCTCTATTAAATTGATGCATTAGTCTGTCTGACATATTCCTTTTTGCACAAACTATAAAATACTACAGTCTGATGCAAACTTGTAATATTGCATGTACAAATAGTATAAAACAAGCAATTGTCTTAGAATGGTGGTAAAGTGACTTGGATTTAAGTCATGGAGATCTTTTTGGTTCTTGTCTAAAGAAATATTAATCAAATTATATTTTTCAGTGACGACTAAAGATGACAATTTTGGTTGATTGTAGTTTAACCACTGCCAAAAAAGTCTGTAAATATCACGAATATATGAAAGGTTGTTGTTCCCCCGTTGCACCTTATCACTAATTATATCGATTCAACTTTTTGTCTAAAAAGAAATGAAAAACTTGCTATTTGTTGATATTACGGCTTTAAGACATTTTTTAAAAGCCAAATTAGCTTGTCCTGCATTGATTTAAGTCTTAAGTCTGTGTTTTTATATACATGTGGCTGAACCCACACTAAAAAAAAAGGCATCTTAAAAAAAGGCAATGTGCTGCATGGATTCTTTTTACATTAGTTTACCTTTTCCACTATTTTAGTACCATGGCATTGTTCATGATACTTGGGAAACAGCGCAAGTTAAACCATTGTAAAAAGACCCATACAGCCCATTGCCTTAATTTTGCGCTAAGTTAATTTAAAGTGTGATTGCTGCTGCCAGTGGCACTAACAACTTCCCAATCCTATTTTATGTCATACATTTTTTAAATTATTATTCTTAAGCCTCCTGACGGGTTGAAGACTTATCTCACTGATGTGTGTCCCCATGGGTCTGTGTGCTGATAGGTGTCCACTGGCGTGCATCACGCTTGACGTGGTGGAGGCAACGTGCGGCTGTCTCCTGGCCCAGGCGGAGGAGGCCGAGAAGGAAGGGTGCACTTTGTCTCAAGCTGAGCAAATGATTCTCGAGGAGTTCGGTCAGTGTCTGACGCAAATCGTACAGTCGATATTCAGAACCAGCGGCCTGCCTGGGTAGCCTCCGGAAAGGGAAGGAGGCAAGAAAACACACAGCCCACAGCGTCCGGACATGAGGGAGTCATGTGTGTCGGTCATGCTCTTGGCTATTTCTGTGTTCTCGTGGAAGCCTTAGTGCTTTTGCTTTAAATGGGTGTGTGAATCCAGCAGTTCAAAATATTGTTTACTGCACATAGCTATGATTCCCCATGTTATTGTATGCATGTATTTATTTATTTTATTTATTGAATTGCACTGATTTATTTATTTTTTATTTATCTTATCTAGTGTAAGTGTTTCATTAACTTTCATTCTTTTAATAAGAGGAATAATAGGAATTCATAATTATATTACAAATGACCAAAGTATGCACTTCTAAACTTGACTTTGGGTTTATACTTTTTCAGTTTTCGTAGAAGTAATACATTGGAAACATTGAGGCTTTTTTCTTTTGGCACATTTTTTTTTTGTCAAAGACCGTATAGGTATAAAGGAGATATACACAACTTTAAATTCTAACTGCAGTCTGTTTTGATACAAAGTTCCTAATTTCTACTTTTCTATGTTAAATTACTATTCACATAATTGCGACTGCATCCAATGTTGACAAATGTTAAAAATAAATTGTGTTAAAATTAGTATATTGTGTATTTTTTATTATTGTGTATGTATTTGCGTATGTTGTCTAAAAAAAATAGGCTGAGACAATGACTATAATGAGTATAAATGTTGGATCAAAGTTTGATTTGAAATGAGAATGACAACACAGAAGTGTTTTTTCCACTCTCCAGCTAATTACCACTTCTACTCAGATTTGAGTGGAATAACATGGTTGAGAGATTTAGTGTCCTTGGTCATATATGGACAGATTAACACTTTTTACGGCGTTAAGTCGGAAAACAATTCAAAATGCATACAGTAAGATTTACAAACATAGAAGATTACAGAGTCCATCTACATTTCTGTCCATTCACTCTTGTATTCACTCTAACATTACATGATCCCCCTTAACATCCCTTGACACTCTCGTGTCCTCTCTGTTTCTCTCCCCCTCCATCCCTGCGTTTGAGAGACAAGAATCAACATCAAGCAATTGATTTTCATTTTAGGCAGGTGTGTTGTTGACGTCAGAGTTTGTGGCCAAGCTAATATGATCTGGCCTACCATGATGGCTGACAGCGCTAGTAAGAGATGTCTCTCACAGGGGGTTGTATTGAACCTGGGACCCTGTTGCTATTCAGGGCCATATAAAGAGAGGGGGTAGAAAGGTCGCTGCAGTCAGATGGTGTCCCATTCACAAGGATTTCCTTTTCTTCTGGACATGGTGAGTAGTGATGCACCTGTTTATATAACTTTGCCGTTCTAGGTGCATTTAACTCAACAATGTGTTCAAAAACTAACAAGTAACTTTTTTTTATAGGGACAGAGTACAAGTGTATGGATATGTGTACTTTTATTTGTTTTGATAATGGAGTCACACTGCACTGGAAAGGTATGGCATTTTAATTTATTTATACCTTCTTATATTACCCTGTCGTACCTTTGTTAAATATGAAATCATTGTATTTTTGACAGCAAACTATACGTTCAAAAAACTGGGGACCGCAGTCAAAGATGTACCTCAAAGGAAAATGTGAGTATTTCTTTCAGTACTGTTCCATAGCATCACAACTAAGGTCAGGTGATATTGGTGTTAACATCACATCAGTTAGTTGATATTAATTGGACAGTACGACAACAATGTGGCTTAATGTTGGATTCGTCATTTAATATAATACTGCATCTGCAAAAAGTAAATGTTTGTCATAATTATTGAGATTGAATGTGGACAGAGAGATACTATTACATGTCCTATTCAGCTGGTTAACATTCTTACATAACATTCAACATTCAACATAATTTCTGTTAAAAAAAAACCTCCTTGACTGTAAAGCAATTGGCAAAAAGGTGCTGTTTGGAATATGGAGAGGCTGAATTTACCGCCACAGATGTTCTTCCTGTGTGCATGAACGTTTACTAACTCTTCTCAATAAAAGGCAGCAGAGAGACAGAGCAGAGCTATTATAATGCAGTTCCATGTGAGTACATGTCAGATTCTGATAAACTGTTGGCTTTAAAATGTATTTTGCTCCAATTTTTTTCAGATGGCAGAAGACATGAACCAGAAATTCTTGAAAATGTCTATGAATCAGGGATAAGCAACTTGTTTACTATTATCAAAGGTAGGTTGTGCATGATCAGATGGTTCGATTCTTTTGATTCAGACATATTTACGCTTCTTGTCATACCATTGTGTTGTTTATCCTAAATGTAGTACTGCACAATGCAATTTAGTATTATCTACATAGATGGCTCAAATTATTCTTTTGTCATTTTGAGATTGAGGGGTATTCCATGTGCATTCTTCACTGACTGACCCAGATAGGTTATTTTAAAATAAGGTAAACCTAATAGAAGAGCCCTATAGCTTTGTTTTACAAGGAAGTAAAGTCATAGGACTTTTTTATTCTAAGGTGGTTCTGAGTTAACACAGTCAGGTAAGAGACTAAACCTGCTTTCTGGAATACCCTCTAGAGGAAATAATAATGATACCCAAGGACATAACAAAATCTTCCCTTTAAGATGGTTTGTCATAACAGGGAGAGTCAGGTAATAATTAAATAATCAAAGACTATTTATTCAGACAACATGTGATACTAATCTATGCTGTTATGTGTTTTGCCCCAAAAGGATTTCAGAAACTAAGGTCAGTGGATACCAGAAGCCCCAAGAAGATATTCACATCTGAGAATCTCATGATCCATTATGTGGACTAGAAGCAATTTCAGAGTGCTTTATTTGTGATGATATTGTGTTGTTCAGGCAAGACACTGATTTACTGATGCGGTTGAGTGTCATTGATGTCAACTGTGTTTTGGTAATGTATTTAATAAAAACAGATTTGGGGGGAAACCTGGTGTTCAGTTATTAGTACTGTTTAACACAAAATCAAATGAACAACAAAAATAAGTCCTTAAATTCCCCGATAGAGCACTATCATCACACAAGGACAATAGTTTTTTAAAGGTCCTCTGACTTGCATAGCATACTTCCTCAGGCTAGGTAGTAGGCTACCAGGGTGTGACACAAAATGTTTCAAAATTATTATTAATAATAATTTTTATTATAAATTATTCAGCCACTTAACAGTCACTGTGAGTCCCAACCAGCAAAATAACTTATGCTAAAATAAGCGAACGCTGCTTGTGTGTGAATTCTCTAAGGCCTAATTCATAGTGATGGGCAAATGAAGTTTTGGTGAATCACTGAACCACTTAAGCACATTGTTTCAAAAATGGGTTCATTACTTGACGCTTCAGTAACAGTGACCTCTCCTGGTGAAAAGCCAAAGCTGCAACTAAATTGGCCCAGCTTCATAGTGGCAGGAGGCTTTGATACAGTAACAGAAAAGTCCCAGAACTAGTGTAGAGGAAACACGTCTATTCTAGTGTGAACGTACCAAAACACACACACACACACCTCTATACAAAGTTTGTGATATTTTTACAAATAAAGATGAATTCATCTTTGTGTTGTGTAGTTGGGGAGAGTGCTTAGGGAAAGGATGTGCTTGAACTTGGGTATTAGGGTGTGAAGGGAAAATATGGCACAAGTTGGGTGCTTGTGTAACCAGGAACACTCAAAGATTTTGATTCAAAAACATTTTTTCCCCACTTTTTGGGCTGAGCCTGTTTCTTTTTTTGCTCACAACTTCTCCACATTTGGAGAACACTCGTTCAGAAGGCACTGATGAGGTCGGTGTACATAAAAATTGTTGTGCCAATCAGAGAGTGTGTCTAATAATAAAACATACCATGACTTGTATTCCCCTGATTCAGTCATGCCTAAAGCCTATTTAGTCTGTTTGGCAAGTGCAAACGTACACTCACCAAAACCCAGTGGCAGACATTCACATTCAATGTTACATTTTGATACAAACAATGACAGGTGTATTGTTTTGGCTGGAACAAAAATATGCTAGTGACCGCAATAAAGACAAACCCTAACCAAAACTTTGTAAGGTCTTTCAAATTTTAGTCTTCGATTACCAGAGGTGGAAATGCCAGCCATAGATTTCTTCAGCCTGTGCACATAACACAGGTGACTTTACTAATTAGCTAATTAATCCTGCCATGTAACGCTTCTACTTGAGTACATAACCCAGGTGATTTCAGTAATCAGTTTATCTACCTTGCTGATGAGGTGTACTGATTAGAATCAACTGGTTTTGTGTGGTTGGTTAATGGTGGTTAAGAAATATCAAAGATAGTAGATAAGATACTCCATGACAAGCCACTTCCTTGACCACAATTGCATGAGGGGGGCACAAATCCTCCTGGGGGGGGGGGGGTAGTGCCCCCCATGTGAGAACCAACCATGAGGCATAGAGACATCAGTCATACATTAATGTCACAACCCTGCATGCAGCCTGGAACTGATGACCACTTTGTTCCCATAGACATGGACTACCACAAAGTATCTTGGAATACCATCTTTGGCATGATCTTCTACCCTCTGGAGGTGGATTAATCCCCTCTGCACCTGGGGACTCTAAACCAGCAACAGTGGAATTAGGGGAGCCCCAGGATTGGCACAGATTATGGCGTAACGTGACATTAAATGAGACAAGAGGAGACGGCCATCAAATCAGAAAGCAGCAGACTTTATCTCATCCAACATTCATGGTTCTAAAACGTAGCAGGAGCAGGAATGCTTAAAGCCAGCTGCTTTCCCATTGGAGGACTCATGTTGGGGCAGCCAGCCAGACAGCCAGCCAGACAGCCAAAGTCTGAGAATGAGCTCATCCATTCTTGCTACTTCCAAGGTGGAGGTGTGGCCACAAGTGGTCCCTTAAGGACTCACTGAGTGATGAATATTGCAGCATCACTGCTCCTGCTATAGCTTGATACTGAGCTGTCCGTTATTCATCTTTTGGTTGGGTTGAATAATAGTTCCACTAGTTAATAAGATTGAAAAAAAAACCAACACATCACAAAAGCATCTGATCGACACATCACACTCCCATCATACACGCACTGTTATACAAAATATTTACATTTTTTGCAGTTAATGCTTCGGTCACTGATTGAGTCACATTGATTTACAGCAATATCTCTTACAGGCTAAAAAACCCCACAATCCAGCACAATACAACAGAGCAGAACATCTGGTTAAAAAACTGTATACTTTGCAAAGCTCATACACAACCAGGAGCTTAAATAAGACACACCACAAACACGTCCAAAAGCCAACAAGTGACTAAACAGCAAATGAGTCAGGTGAGTTTAAGAGCATGCAGGTGATCAGACAGGTCAGTCCATGTAAGTGCAGGTGCAGGTGTAGACCATAATGAATGCCCAATAGACAAGACATGAGGAATGTTAAAGCAGTTGGGGCAAAGAAGGCATTACACCTTCACACACTTCACTTTTAAACTCATGTTTTTTACTGGTGTGGCATATGCACAGTTCATTGCTATTACGTGTTTTGGTTAATATGTAAAAAATAATAATAATAATAATAAGGCAAAGGCATTTACAAAATTTTGTCATGCAAACTGTCATGATGGTTCTGGACCTGAAGTTTCTTTCCCAAACTCTTTTTTCTCTTCTCTGTTACAGTCTGTCATGGGGAAGTAAAAACATGAATGCACCACGTCACAGCCTTTCCAGAACAGTATTGGTCCAGTCTATTTCTCGATTAAATACTCTGGCACGGGCTGCCTTAAGTTTTTGTATGTCTATCCGGCTTCATTGAGGTAAAATATCTCCTGTACCCATTTATTTGCCACATCTTCTTGATTCATCTTATTATAACTGAACAACTTTACAGTTAGATGATTGATGGAGTCACATGTTTCCAGTGTACACGCAGAACCAGTAAGTACATACCTAGAGCCTTCTCGCTCCCCTGCTGTCTTATTTTTTATACCTGGCATTATGAAGAATAAAAAATAGCATTTAGTGTCTCGAACATAAGAAAACCGCCAGTGTATGTCTATATACATGGGCTATTCTCGGTGCGGGGTATGATCATAAATGCATACCGATGTCGACACCACTGCGCACAGTGAACTGAGCAGGGGGCAAGTGTGAAATGAGGACACGACTGAACTGAAACTGCGTCGCCACTGATATGACCGGCCAATTAAATATAAGCACACCGATATGGACGTATCTGATTGGTACGCGCGCACGCCTTTTTTCTACGTTGACCTTACATAGCTTTTGGCAGGTGAACAAAATTTTAACTGCTTATCCTGAAGGACGTGGGCGACTAGCTGCGAGGCCAAACTTGAGCCGGACTCTGTTGGAATTCTGAAAAACAAAGGACTATCCAGAAAAAAATGTCGGGACTGAATCGTTCTTTTACTTTTCTTAGAAGTGCTGTAAGATCACAAATCTTGCCAAGAGCCAATCTTACAGCCAAGCCAGCTAAGCATGTCGTGTCTGTTGGAGTAAGTACCCACTGCGACTGTTGCGCACTTTATCACCAGCAAAGCATCCTGCGTAGCCTACGGTGTTTTTTTGTATTGACTCATGCATAAGTGATTAGTTATATTGATGTGGGCATGTGGTATGCTGTCTAGAGGGGGTAATTAAATTAATAGTGCTGTTGCTAAACTTGTTAAATACGTTTGCGCCATTAATCCTGTTTATTTTGCACGTATCTCACATCCGCCTATAGTAATGGTGCAGTCACCTCCAACACTGACACCGACGGAATAAGACTATATAATAAGAGCATACTCCTTTTGTGATGCGGATTGATCTATCTTGGAATATTATTCCCCTTTGAGTTGTTTAATTCAGAATGACCAAATTTGGGGAGGGTTGCACTGTAGACAGCTGCAGTCTGTAGCCTAAACTTTCTCCTAAACTCTCTCTCTGCCTCGTCTGAGGTATTTGGTCACATTGAACAGTGGTTTGCGCCATTGGAGAGCTAGAAGTGTCTAAGGTGTGGTTTTTCCTTTGGTGTTTATAACCTGTACTCCGCTAATCGACCCAAAAGCCCTTTGCGCATAACTGTTACTTTAGATTAAGCTGTTGTTGTGGGGCTAAAAATGAAACTGTAAAAACTGTAACCTTGTTGCTTTTATTGTCGATCTGAAGTGTTTGCAGTGCACCGCAGTCTGCGTCATTGTAATGTTTGTGTAAATAATAATAAAGCGTACAGGACATCTTCGTGTGATCTATTTTTAAATGCTGTATTTCCGATTTCTCCTTAACGCAGGAGCAAGCCTTTGTGATGACCGTCATGTTCGCCACCATACTGGGGCCATCGGGATGGATCCTGGCCAACTTGGAGAACTACAAAAAACGAGACTGACGCGCAGCTGTCTTCAGCCATCCGTCCATTCCTTCCACATGACCTACCCAATGTGCTTCTTACTAAATAAATCGGTGTGTCTGTACATTTGATTTGGATGTATTGTTTTTAAAATACAAGCCTACCGACCTGCTTAAGCAAAGTTCTGTTGAAATGATCTGCAGTTAAGTTAAATATAGTATCAACTTTCTGGGCACAAGTCATGCACTAATTTAATACTAACCACCACAAGTACCTTGACCAATTGTTGAAAAGGAATGTGGTGTTGGAGGCTGTAATAGGTTAGTAGTGCCCGTTTGCTCTGTAGGAGTTTGGTCCCAGGTCTGGACTGTGTTTAGAGCCAAGTAGGCCACAACAAATACTATGTATATGTCCAAAGCATCAAATGGGCCTCCAAAAGGCCATATCCTTGATGTGTATTGATTGTCTTACACAACCCTTACCAAATTGAAACTGACAAAATTACACCATACGTTTCTTTTTGTATGAAATCAGATTAGACACAATGCCCAGTATGCTTTATATTTGCATCAATTTGGGAGGTAGGCATGGACAACAGAAATTAGGATCACTTAAACTATCTGCCTATTCTTTTGCGTCCTGTAACTGGATTACCCTGCCTTCAGCCATTACCTGCATTACCAATGTGCTATAATTAACATCTCCCAGAAAAAAAAATCTTACTAAACAGCATCTTACTTTTGACTGCTTTGTCAGACATATTTTCACATAAAATGCCACAAATAAGGCAACCTACTTGCCAACTAGGCTTTAGGAAAGCCACGCAAGGACATCATTTAAAAGAAACCGGACACATTTCTTGGGGACAGCACCCTTTAATCAAAGTTAAAGGGAAGAGCTTCCTTTTATTAAGTACAAAGAAATATTCGATTCCATTACTAATAACCATTCTATGAACAGTAATTATAATAAAAAAACAACATGGTGATGAAGCTGCAGGGACTGGTGAGTGGGTGTTTAAGCACATTTGGAGATTAGGTAAGAATGTCCTGGGCCTGCTGCTCCACCAGAACGGCCATGTTCTTGACGTCCCCACACCAGAAGTCCAGACGATCCTTCATGCCTTTAATCTAGAGTGAGCACATTGGGAAAAATAGTTAACACAGCACGCTGACATAATCAAAATTCACAATTACACAAAAAATATATCTACATGGTTTGTATTTTATCAGAAGGTTTCTGTCAGAATTATCACCAGCAATAATCATTGTAGAGAGGCAGACATCCCAGGTTCGAAAGGAAAAAGTCCTGCCACATTTGCTGCAAGCAATTGACTAAACCAGCTGATACTAATTAGCCAGGTGGATGATCTAATTGGTGAATGAAATAATTTGTTTTAAGAGCACAGGCAGAAAGAATGTGTGACAGGACCTTAACTGTCTCAAGCCGGTTAATCTTCCTCTGTTAGTGAGGTCTCTAACTAAAGTGATTTTGATGAATGAGTACCTGTTGTAGATCCAATACTCTGGGCTGGACCCAGGTCATCTGAACTTTCTGATCCACCTCATCGATGTTCCCTTTAATCAGGCCGACAGACAGGGCCTTCATAACGAGCAGTTCCACCTGGGGAGCGAACACAGTCTTATTGATGTCCCACTGCCATTAAACTTCCATGTAAAAATGGGGGAGAATGCAAACTTAACATACCTCATTTACTGGGATTTTGGCACTCTGGCCTATTTCATGGAAGGTCAGCTGTCTGTTGTTGGCTGGGCGTGTGAAAGTCATCTAAGGAGTTGACATGAAAATTAGGGTATATGTTTGACTCATGTTAACCAACCTACCAAGACAAGCCCTCCCTCCTTCTATGTTCACTCTAGCAATCTGTACATGTTTTGAGTGCACTGGGCTGTATCTCCAGATACAGCAAGGTATTTTAATCCTGTTTACAGATGATGCCTGAAACCGAATGCTGCCTAGCATAGAAAATGTTTGAACACAAGAAATGAAGGTTAAAAAAAAATCAAAAGGGGTTTGGGTTCTCAACAAAGCCAAGATGTACCTGCAACTTATGGAAAGTTGTCCCTTTGAGTTCAATAGACAGTTTACTGCAAAACTAACAACATATCTATGAGCACTTACTAACACCAAAGATGGTAGATATGCCAAAATACTTTGTGGTAGTGTTATTGACATATGACTGACATTTCTATACCTCGTGACCTTGTAATTGGTCCTCGCACGGGGGTGGGGTACTAATCCTGTCTCCGTAAATCTGCAAAAAGGGGGATTAGTGCCCCCGCCCTTGTGCGATCGTAGGTTCATACAGTGGATTGTCATGGAGTATCTTGCCATATCTACCATCTTTGCTAACACTTAGCAGAAAAGGAATTCCATGTGATTTGAAATAGCCTACTCCTAAAAGGCACACACAATCATGACCTCATCTCATTTAGGAAGCAGCTCCAGAATGCAGCTTTAGAGCTCTAATAGTGACAAATTTGTATTTAATTTCTATGTAACAAAAGGGTATGACTACATGCTGTACATACTTTCAGAGGTTACCGTTCTAATGTAACGTCATATGTCAGATAGATAGGTAAATAAATGTGATGAATAAATCTAAATGAATTAAACTGAGAGCATTATTGATGTCATTTATGACCAGCTTACCTCCATAACACACAAGAGCTGAATCTTCTGCATGAGTTTGGGCTCTTGAGCTGCCAGGTCGGGCTGAGATGAAATAAGAGTCGAACAGCATGCCAATAATCGATTACAAATGAAAAGGAAGGCTTTTAAGAGTCATGAGTAATGGTGCACTTATCTAGAAAAATAAATAAGGATGTAGGTGCCACTGCACATATAGCGTGCCAAATCTGAATGTTACCTGCTGTCCCCATGCAGACTTAAAGTTCTGGAACTTGTCTACATTTCCACCATTGAATGCATAAAGTGTGTCAATCAGCCACTGCTTGTCTGTGTTCCTCAGCGACTCCAAAATAGGATGCATAAGCTGTGGAAAAACAGCATTGTTAGGGACAGTCGGGACTGTACCAAGTCAAAATAGTGGGCCATAGGTCCATAAATACAACATAAAATGGAAAGAAATATTGTATCTTACCAATTCACCAAAGTTATATACTCCTTCCCCTAAGAGACCAGCCAAGCCTAATGTGAATGCTCGCTCTTGCTGTTCTGCCTCTGTAGTTGAGACAAATAAAAAGTAATACCTATAATTAGTACTAATTACATCTTCCTTTAATCTTTTCCAGTGGCCGGTGCAACTTTTAAGTAAATACAGCCATGTTCATGACTGGCAAAACTTTAGTGATATCTGAACTAAAACCCAATCAAATTACAATCCTCCCTTTTATGCTCCGCATCATTGGCTGAAACTGTTTATAGTTTTGTCTGACCTACAGTGGTCTGCTGTGGTACTGCGACCAATAAACAGAACCAGAGCTGTGTTTTCTCAAAAACACATAGAAGAACAGACCATCAGAGGCACAAAAAACAAATTTAATTACAACTGTTCTGCTTTTAGACTATTGCTTCAACAAAGACTTTAGTGAGTATGCTGAGAAGCTATTTTTCAGTGTATGTCGCTTATATTAAAAGTCATCCAAGGCTAACTGAAACTCTGCACATCTCAACTGGGTCAAGTACCAAATATGACATCATGAGACTTTAACTTGGGTAGCAGTAAGCTCCAACTTACAAATATAAACCATTCATCGAATTAAAACCAGTAACATATTAGGTTGCCATAAAAATGGGTTGAGACAGAGCTAGTCACAATTCTACTGACCTGGCAGATCTTTGATATCCACACAACCCAAGTAGCGTAGCGCATCTCTGTAGTAGAGGGCATGGTTCCCCATGATGCGGTAGTATTTGCTGGACAGGTCATAGAAGCGGCCGTGGACAGAAGTCACACCTGGCAGGTTGTTAAGCGTCTCTTCCACCTCTTCGATTAATTTCTTCACAGAATAATGATAACGTTAACAACACCAATAACAACATTTCTATTTATGCAGTGCAGTATGTGAAGATTATTAAGGGTACCTTTGTTATTAAATGTTAAAGAAAACAATGATTACAAAATGGTACCTTAGTTGCTGGAAGGTCATTAATATCGAGCTTCAGGCTGCCGATTGTAGTCTTACACAGAATGACGGCTTCATCACTGCTTTTAACCTTGGTTCACAAATAGGAAGGCAGAAAAGAGGGAATTAAGGCAAAGCTTTTTTTTTGAGGATGCAGCATATATTGTTGGTGCAAACATGGCTACCTTTTCCTTTGTTTTCTCCAAGAAGCTGATTGCAGTGTTGGGATCTGTAGAAGCACAAACGTACACTTAGTACACAAAACCCTGTGATTTATACTATATTCCATGCTATGTGGAGGGAAAAGTTACAATTTAATAGAATGACAATTAGCCTACCTGTCATCTGACGGGCCACAAACAAAATGATTTCAACCAAGGACAGTGGGTTGATTCTATATATAAAATAAAAAAAACAGAACCAATATTCAATACATCCACAAAACATATTTGCACAGTATCTTTCCGACAATTGCTATTACTACACCTCTTTCTAGGGTATAACCTTAAGAAAGAACTTAAACCTACCTGTGTTCAAAATCACTGATGAAGTTTTCATAGAGCTGCAGAGAAAATAATAATAATAATGCATACATTAATTCATAATAACATAGAAAATCTGTAATAGATTCATTTCAGAGGAAGACAAAAAATCAAAAGACTACATGTAAAGAGTGTCCGCACCTGAATAAGGCCATCTCCAGACGCAAAATAGGGATCTTTCACAAAGTCTGTCAACTTCAGTGTCAACTGATGCCACAATCTACACCCAAACAGTATTAAAGAATAACAACATTAGGGACTATATAAAACAATGAATTCGCAATTAACTAAGTAAATATTTAATATGCAAACTTAATTTAGTAGGCTATGCGCAACCCTATCGGTGGGTGCTGAAAACATAACTAGAGGGTACCCACGACGTTAGATGTTGTGAGGTGTCTGACTCCCTCTCATACACTGACTATGCTTAGCTACCGGTTCGTTGTTAGCAAAGCTAAAAATCCTGGCACCGCCACTTCTCTTTGATCAGATCTCTGGTTTAGATAAAATTTCACAAACAACAACTGTCCACAGGGAGAAAGCTTGGGGCATAGAGCTTGATAGTGAGACGACACTGGTTTATCAGTCGTCCCATTATGATGTATATCTTCAAGAGGTTAGCTAGCTAGCTAGCTACCTCCTGAGCTGTCCTCTACCCTCTTTGGCCATAGATAACCACCACCACTACATTATAATTCAAAATAGCTTAATTTTTCATTTAAAGAACAGTATGTGATATGTAGCCTTTAGAGCTATATAATGTACAATCTACCTTTTGTACCTGCCGATTTAAATAACACTGTTCTATGTAACTCATTAGCCTCATGACTCAGCGTAGGTTATGCTGGTTGGGTTAGCAAACTGGTGTTGGCTAACGTGCCATTCACTTACTTTTTGTTGTGTAGATCCTCAAGAGTGTGCCATTCTGTTGCAAGTTCTGGTGTTGGACTATTGCTTTGCTGTTGCTTGAGGTATCCAGTAACGTCTTTCATTGTAATATCTTATTTGTTAGCGTTTCGCTTATTAGTTCTAGTTACTAGCTACAGTAGTACAGTACACTCTCTGTCAATGGGGGTTCTCTCTGAGCCAATCAGCAGTGGCAAAGCCAATCTTCTTCTCCGACGCTGTCATTTGCTCTATGACCGAAGAGATGTATTACCGCCATCTACTGGAAAATGTGTACATTATAACAGTCTTAACAGCTCTTTCTCTGTACAGTCTATGAACAGCACTATTCGTTCCAGGGTCTTGTAGTAACCTTTCCACCCCCTGATGGCCAGTCGTTGGAACTAAGATAAAATCCAATACCTTCAAAATGAGATGAGGCCAGTGCAAAAATAAAACAGCACACTTTTGAGCAATCAGTGGATGCTAGGCTTGAATGGGTAAATTATCATTTGGGAGGCTCAGATTCTGCTGCCGTGTGTATGGGGTGTTTTTTTTTTTAAGTCAGGCACGACGAAGCACAATACTTTTGATCATACTGACAAGTATAATAATAATAAAACGTTTCAATAAATTATTTGAAAACTATTTTATTGATCTCACATTAAATCATTACACTATACAGTACAATAAATGCATTTAATATATTATATCAATAAACCTGACCAGCATTTATAATATACAATTCTTTCCAGTTAGCCAACTTATGATTAAATAAAAAAAATATATAGACAGAAGGTGCAAACAAAATCTGAAATCCCCTGATACAGATACAAAACAACACAAAGAGTAGTTCGACTATTTCATATTTTGGCAAACGATCAAAAGTGTTTACCTTATCAGATGCTGGATAAAATGTTTATTTGACCTGTCCAAAAGCATCTGTGTAGTTGTCAGAGAACTAGATCCTGGATTGTGAAGCTGCTAGTTTGTATATCATGGTAGCCATATCAGATTTACAAGGCATGTGCAGTAGCTACAAAAGGTGTACCTGGAGTGTTTCAGACATTGATTTGCACAAACACATAAGCCATGTACATATTCTGCCACAAATTAAGTTCTGCTAGTTAGAAGATATCTGTAAGATATCCATCTTTCCTTACATAGTTCTCTAACTGAACTACGATATGAAGATGGCCAAGTGCAATTATATATATATAAATAATAATCATAACTGTTATTTGTCTGCAGTTCAGTTTAATAGCAATAGTGTTATTTTGCCAGTGTCTGGCTCAACTCTACCTGCGTCCTCACGACAAATGCTGTAAACAGACCTCCTATACAGTGTAAACATACTTTATGAATGTTGTTTTGCCAATTAAAATGTAATATAGAGCATGTACCCTGCTTAATTATCTCTCTTCCAAGAAAATGTCTGGAACAGAAGGTTTATTTTTTTTGCAGGTATACAAAACATAAAAACAAATAGCCTAATAAACCCTAAGAAAACTGGCTTAGGCTGATTGTCAGCATTACAAAGTCAAATAATATTTTTACCTCGTCCTCAGTAAGTGCTTTCATTCAACATTGATAGCAAATTCTGCAAGGTATGCAAATCACTACCACCAAAACACACCTTTCACATTCTGCCCTGTAAACCACAGTTAGATACAGGGAATGGCAACATGTGTGCTGTAACATCTTCCTCTTATTAAATTTGATATTAAATGATTAAATGGCCCTAACTCATCTAAGGTGCGTGAACAAAATAACAATCACATGTACATAGTTTTATCTTTATCATATTACAATTTTGCTACTCATATTCCCTGTAATAGAATTCAAGTTTGGTTGACATTATATGGGTGTGCCTTCATTATACATTTCCACCATTAAAAGCGCCCCAAGTTCTCAAAACAAGCTTTTACCTTTGACACTTTCTTATTTTCCTTATTCTGAAAATAGCATTCAGCTATAATAGACTGAACAAAGAGCATTTGTTAAAGCATGTGTTAACAGCTCGGAGAAACAGAGGTGATAAGATTGTAATTCACCTGCCAGTCAATCTAAATCTAAAGATAATGATGCACAGAAAATGTCAGAAGTGAAAATATAATCTGGGCCTACGAAATACCCAAGACATAATAAAATAGCAAATTAGGTTTTGGAACAAATAGGGACTGGAGTCACCAAAACTACAGTCTATTAGAGCTTTAGTGGTAAACTGTCTTCTCTCTTGGTGCCAGATATAGAGTCTTTGGAATTACTGGACTGGTTTTCAAGTTTATAAAATCCTTTGCCCTCATTAAACCTAATTAAAAATACACATACAGAGCACACACATCCCCGCAACAGGGAGGACTGTCACTAATATTTGTTACCAGAGTTTTTATCCCAGTCCTTGGGGATGCAGGCATGATTAGGTGTCTAGTGTAATTGGTGTTGTGGGTGTGGATACTGCTGAGTTTGACTCTGGGACGTTTTCCAAGTTGGTAGTTTAGTGACTTGCCCAGATAAGTTAACTTTAAGTGAGTCATAAATCTCCTAATAGAAGAGTGTTATGACTTTATTCTTCTAGCAAAACAAAGCCACAGGCCTCACCTTTTAGGAGGTTTACCACTTGTGCTTAGTTAACATAGCCAGGTAAGTGACTAAACCGGCTTTCTTGAATAACCCCATTTCCCTTGCTGTAGTGTGGCCATCACCTTGTTACTGTGAGGCTTTATTACTCCACATCTGAGTCACTGTCTTGCTGGGTGATCTGCCCTTGCTGGGCCAGTCTTTTAAAGTCCTCTGGGTTCATTTTGTTCATCTGTCCATCTGGTCCGAGGGCGACAGGTTGAATCATATTTGCCCTGGAAAACATATTTAAATTTTAAAAAATAATAATAAAATCATAGCTCACTTTTTGAAAGTTTGTAAGAAATACTAAGATGTATTTTGTTTTTCTCTGGCAAGTATGTTTTAACATTAAAACCTGTTACGTCATCTACGTTATGTAATCAACTGTTCATGGAACCCTCCATTTTTCATCAGTGAAGGTAAAAGTAAGATTTACACTATAAATAATATATTACAAAAAGTAATCTCTGTACCTGGAGAGTTTGTCAAACATGCTGACCAGCTTCATGGCCTCATACTCTTTCTGTTCATCAGTCATCCCCTCCATTGGGTTAGGTTGCTCTGCTTCCACTCGGCCAGTTACTGGGTTAATTCTAGCAAACGCATAAAATAACTGTTAGGTGAGACAGACAGACAGACAGACAGACAGACAGACAGACAGATAGATAGATACTGTTTGTATCCCAAAGGAAAGTGGAAGGGAAGTTGTGAGGGCTAAAAGCAATGACATTAAACATAAGCATTAACGTTAATTGTGCATGCTGCATAAAGATGGTTGCGACTGCTTATAAGCGGGCCCAATAGTTTAAACGTTCACACAAAGTATCCACAGACCAGAAAGTAAATGTACACCTACTGGGAGAATCCTAGACTCTTTGCACAAAGTGCCACTGGGTGTTTTCTGTTCTTACTGGTCTTTGGCCTCTTTGTACTCCTCAGTCTCGCTGTCCTCATCCTCAGAGTAATGTCCCGGTCTTGGACCCCCGTGCATCAGGCCTCGTGCTGCTAGGAGACCCGCTGCGTTCCCATAGCCTGTATACTTGATGAAGCGGGACACTGGAATATGGGGGAGAAGTTTACGGTCATGGTTAGGATTCAATCTACATCCTGCATTTGATTTGTGCGCATAGCTGTAAAATCGTATTGGTTATATACGATGCAATACCATCTCTGTATATGTAAGGGTATGCTGAATGCTATCTTTATCGTGTACATAATTCATGATATGCTGTAACAATTCTGATGGACAATGAAGACTAAAAGACAACTGAGGTGGTTGGATAATGACAGTCAACAACATTACTGTTGCCCTCAGCTTGCATTTTTTCAGCACTGTTATTTGTCAGGAATGATCACCAGAAATTGCATTACCGAAGCATAAACTAATCACTAATTACAGGCTACCACAAGAACCTTTTTTTCAATCAATATTCAAGGCAATCAGTATTTCTTTATTAATCATCTACAAATGTAGTTTAATAATAAAACGATCTACACTAAAAATAAAAGGCAGTTACTAACCACCACTTCAAAAGCCATCTCTTTAGATATCAATAAGCAATCTTCCTGTTTAATGTGGACAATATTTTGTAGTAAGTGATAATATCACAGTGCACGTGCTTCTCACCGCTCTCTTTACAGAGCACAAACAGGAACTCAGCGGCACAGTGCTTGACGTCCGTGTCGATGTGTGTCATCAGGCGCACCAGCTTGTTCCGCAGGGTGTTGCCCACCTCGGGCCGGGTGTTCACGTCTCTCAGCGGGGGGAGCACCTGAAAACCAGTCACAGACTTGGCACATGCTTTTTTAAAGTAACATACATCACTAAAACACTACATTATAAATAAAAATACTTGGGTAAAAAATTAAATAAAAATTCAGAAATTTGCAAAGGTTAGTGAAAACCTAAAACATAACTCAACTATTGCAATTCTTTATAAAGGATTAAAACATTGTATATGAATGTAAATAGATAGGGCTCAATGAAAAATGTTTTAGTGGCTGGTGGCAAATAAGTAATCAGCCAAGTACAAACTAAAGAAATTGTCTTCAAACATTTGAAAATGAATTAAATTTCAGAACAACGTATGACTGTAGCCAATTCATTGCACCATGTTCATCTCTCAGCTAGAAGTAAAGAAGCTCTGTGGCTTACTTTTGACCTCAGGAACTTCCTGGTCTGTCTGTGGATGCGGGAGCTCTCCGTCAGGAGGTTCAAGGAGGGAAGCAGGGTTTCCTTCAGCTTCTTTCCCTGCAGGTTACCAAGAAAACAGGTCACGTTACTCATATGTTCATGCAGGGATGGACAACCTGGATTCCAAAGCTACTGCCTAGTAGGACCACGTATTTGTTCCAGCCGTTCACTAAAATAAGCTGATTCTAGTTGCACTAGCAACTCTTTAGCCAAGAAATAGGAGTTTATTAGTGAAATCACCTGTCTTCACTGCATGTGTAGACCAACTATTACTATAAAGACTCCTACTGTGGGGCCACAGCTGTGGTGTGCTCTCTCTCTCTCTAGTCCCCAAAGAACAGAGCCACCACCACAAACAGTGCTCTGAGCAAATCACACACACACACACACACACACACACACACACACCAGTCTGACTACTACATCAGCACAAGCAGGTAGCTTGTGAGAGAGAGAGCAAGATAACTATTCTCTGATGTAAAAATGCAGTCATAAGAGAAATGTCAACAGACCCAAAATAGCTATAAATAAAGTGTTTAGACATCGCAGTGCTAATTTTACAGCAAATAAATGCATTTGAAAGTGAATTTAAACATTTATGTTTTATTATCATTTATTCAAATGTTTATCTCCATCGGATGTCTGACCCTGTCCAGCCTCTTCTCCATGAGCTCCAGAAGCATGTTGACAGCGTCCATGTTGACACCCATGTACTCGATAGAGTCAGGCTGCACCTTGGGTAATATAAGCACATCCAGGCAGGGCAGGGGCAGGTTTCCCAGTAGATTGCAGGTGTGGCTGCAGCAAACCAGACAGACAGACACAAACACACACACACACACACACACACAAATAGAAATTTTAGCTTCTGCAGAACTAAAATGCAGTGTTATATAAAAAGTCAGTGTTTTTCATTTAGTCTGCAGACTACTGTTTATGCACTCTGATGTGATATATACAGTATATATCACATCAGAGTGCATAAACAGTAGTCTGCAGACTAAATGAAAAACACTGACTTTTTATATAACACTGCATTTTAACTTAGTGCCATAGTTGCCATGAACACTTAGTAAACTCTCATTATACTCTATTGCCAGTACAGGCAATTAAACCTTACCAAAAAATGACAGAAATATTTAATAAAAGAAAAAAAGACAACGATAACAACAGAAACTTGTTTAGGTATCGTTATGTTGTCTGTTTACCTGTGAAACTCCTCAGTGCGGTCCTCACAGTCTGCGCTGCTCATGAGACAGTGTCTCAAGATGGCTCCCAGGTGTCTGTACATGGCTGCCTCCTCCTGGGGTGTCCCACAACAACAACACAGAGGAGAAAAACATGTCACACAAATATCAGGCATGAGTTTGAATGTTTTGATAAATTGTTTTATTACAGAAGCTTTCATCTTTTGATTATCTAATTTAAGTTGTTAAAGTCATAATTATATGTTTATTCTGTACATTAGGGACTTTAAAATGGTGCAACTCCTTCCAATGACAAGTCAGCATAGGTTACTATAAATGTGAGGAATAGTATTCTAAATAATTAGCAAACAATGTTAACTACACAAACTGCAAAAGGTCGAACAGTAACCTTTTGAACACAGGTCAAAATGTTTGATTTCTTGTTAATAGGTCTTAACAAATTGCCAGATCGTTATGCCAAAAGCTTATTTTCAAACTTTATAAACCAGCTCCCAAAAGAGTTAATGCCATATTTCCTTATGGCCCAATAAATATTACTACCTTACTATGGCATACCCCAGACTAAGTTGTGGTTAATACTATTGACTCCTTTTGTCGTCAGTTGGACTGTATTCACAATCTGGTGGACCATGGATGGATCTCAACCTTCTCACCTCGTCCACTTTACGATGGTTGGTGTCGAAGGTGATGTTGAAGAGAATCTTCAGGATCTCCATAGCGCACTCCGTCTCTGGGCGACCGAAGGGTGGCGGCTCCTCCCCGTCCGTGACCCCGTCGCGGGCCACCTCGTACGTGTCGGGCCAGCACACCCCCAGCATGGCGTCTAGGGCCTCGGTCAGCAGGCTCAGCCCCCGCAGGTCCTGCTGCAGCTGGGTGCGCACGTCCATCCGCAGGGCGGTGAGCATGAAGGTCAGCCTGAGGTCGAAGAAGCGCACCTCGTGGTTCCACTGCGGCTCGCGGCACTGCTTCATCCTCTCGGCCAGCCCCACGATCAGCTGCAGCTCGGCCCCCAGCTCCTGCGCCGCGGGGCTGTTCAGCACCATGTTGCACAGGCACTTGAGGGCCTCCACGATGCGGTCCAGGTCGGGGCTCCCGGGGGCCGGCTCGCCCTCTTTCTGCGCGATGGCGGCGTGGTGAGCGAGGGTCTCCAGAGCGGAGCGGCTGCTGAAGGGGCCCAGGCAGCTCTTGTCGCGGGACAGGATGCGGATGGTCTCCAGGCAGGCCAGCTGACAGGAAGGCTGCAGCTCTCGCTCCAGGTATCCCAGCACCAGCTCAGCCAAGCGCTGCACACAGGAAGTGACATTTACACGCACACACACACACACACACACACACACACACACACACACAAACATACACACACACACCAGTCTGACTACTACATCAGCACAAGCAGGTAGCTTGTGAGAGAGAGAGCAAAAGAACTATTCTCAAATGTAAAAATGCACTCATGAGAGAAATATCAACAGACCCAAAATAGCTATAAATAAAGTGTTTAGATACCGCAGTGAAACTGTCACTTTGACTGTTAGAGCGGGGAGGTTGGGGGTTTGGGATTAAATGCCGAGATAGAATGTTGTTGGGTGGTTACATTTTCATGGGAATATGGGCATAGGTATCATAATAATTTGGTACTCTGTAAAAGGTTCTGCTCAATACCAATATATAAAAAATTCAGTCAATGTGCAGCATGGATCCTTTTATGTCTTTATGTCTATAAAGGCATATATTGCACTGTTATATTGTTATTGTTATATTAACATTTATTGTACTGTTTTTTTCACACTATTTTTGTTCAGTATTTTTATGCTGGTTCTAAGCAGCACTTTTTACAGTGTAGAGAAGAAATTACTAATGTGCACACTGCACCAGATTTGACTCAAAATGTTTTCAAACTGTTTTAGGGACATCTGACCATCTTATGGTCATTCAGCTCACTGATAGACATCTTGTACTTCAACATACCATCTGGCCTCCTGCATGCATTAAGCCAGCTGAATAAGATGCAAGAATAAATCTGATCTAATAAGATTAGTCCAGGTATCAGCCTCAGTGTGTTTACAGTAAATAGTACTCCAGATCCAGATCAATAATCTCTGGTAAGGTAAGTCTGAAGTAACTGATTGTTTTCAAACAAGAGAATCACAATATGTATTTTACATTTAGGTCAAATACAGCTGCTTGATTGTAAGCAATGCATGTAATTGGTCATAAAAAGTAATACAACTTAAATCTCTATCCCCTATTCCCTACCGGTTCCGCTTACATCTATTAGTTTGACAGTCCGGGTTCTTCGGCTTTAGAAATAGACCCAAAGACATCATGGGACTAAAGTGGGTCACAAAAGATTCACTATTCCACATTTATACACATTTATTCCCATGAAAATTATTCTAGGACAACAACGTGTGGTGTCTGAAGTCTTCTATAAAATCTTCTTGAAACCAGAAATGAATATTTTTTTTTCACAGTGTGGTCAATAAGCCTTAAAGGAACGTTCTTCCGCTTATTCTCAGTATTTATGGGTGTATTATTACTAAAGAAGATAAACACCCACTGATTATCCGAAACATGTAGTCTTTATTACATTGTGCTTCTCTGTTTACCCTCAATCTGAGGCATGATGACTTTGACCTGTGAGCCCTCTCTATTCTATTCTATTCTATTCTATTCAGGTTTGTTGTATTTTATTCAAGTTGGTTGTATTCTACTTTATTCTGTTCGATTCTATTATGTTCTATTCTATTCTGTTCTATTCTATTCCATTCTATAAAGTTGACGATGTGTTGTTCATTTTTATAAGGTGTTTATCACCCTATATTTGAGGAAAAGAGAGAAATTTGGCAATATATTGCAATGATGCATTTCTAGGTAAGTGAGAAAAGTAGTGTCTGTAAAAGCCAGTCTTTCCCTTTGGCATGTACTGTTTTGTGTGTTTTTGTGAGTTTGTGTCCCATTTACGTGCACACAAGCTACGTAACACATTAAACAAACAGGTACCAGAAAAGCAAACAATGATGTCTTTTAACCCGTTTATTATTGCTAAAGTTTAAATGTCATATACATGGAATAAGCATCCATGCATCTCAAATAACAGTCTTACAAAGACTGTAAGTTGAAACGCATAGGTGCTTAACCTATCTACTGGAAGCTTATTGACTACACAATTTGAAATCCTAATCCAGTTCCTGGTTTGGTCTAGAGACTTCCCCTTGATTCCAAAGAACACCTGTCTTTGATACTTGCCTTTTTGATGCAGCACTTATCTACAGCCTACAGCCTATCTACTGCCATCGGCAATCTCCAAAAGTTTATTTTCTGTAAAACGTTTACAGAAATAAATTTTGGGTTCTAAGGCTACATAACGCAACTACTGCTGTATTAAACGTGCTGTAAGCAATGTGAGTCTTTCTCAATGTGAGTCTTTCTCAATGTGAGTCTTTCTTGCACCAGATATTCCACCAGTTTGTCCACTACCTCCCCCAGTCTCTGGTGCATTTGTAAATAACTAACAGGTGGGAGGCCAATCACTGTTGACACTCCCTGACTCTTAAACAAACGCAGGCACCTTAGTTTGCTGATCACACAGGTGAGGAGTCTTCCAGGTACAATTTTCCTGTCATGGCAGCTATAGTTTCCAAATGTTTTTCACAAAATATTGCTTACAGCAGGTTTTTTAGCATCATATATACCTCTTGCAATTTGTCATCCTATAACACAGGCATGCAGAAAGAAAATAAAGATGAACAATTATTACAGGCATCATTCATTTAGTATTCAAGTTCAATGTGATAATATAGAATCATGAAAAAAGTGATAAAGGAACTCATCATGTTTGTATGTTAATAAAAGCCTGTTGCTAACATGTCTGTCACTTAACATGCCATTACAGTCCCAAAGTTAAAATTAAGAAACAACTTACCTGTCTGTCCTCTTGTTCATTGGTTTCAAATGTGAAACACTGGCTCTTCTACGGAAACAAAGAATGAACATTGTATGACTCCTCACACAATTATAGAGGTCTTTACCATCACTAGAGAGGTCTAATGACTGATTCCTCTCAGAAATCCCTCTCTTGTCAGGAAATATGCTCTATCAGTAAACAACGGTATGTTTTGACACCACATAATCATTTTATCACTAAGAGAGAAAAATGTAAATAAGAGTTTCTTTACAAAACACACATTTTAAAGTCACTCCTTTGCAAATGCTCGTGGCTTAGTTGCCTGTTACAATAGGCTACTGCAGGGCTCAGGCAAACGGCTAGAAGGAGCTAGAAGGATTTGTGGTGCACTTGAGAAAGCTATTTGTGTTCCTGAGGTCCTAATCCCCGTGCATTAAAAGGCATAAAAGATCAGAGACTTTACCACATTCTAAGTTTGTCCAAAAAAATGCTTTACAATGAGTGGTTCCTAAATGTTAAAAGAGCAGAGATGGGTCCAACCTAACTTCATCACAAACTATGTTAAATACCGGTATATGATGTTCCAGTGGCAAAACATATAGTGTGTTAGATGTCATGTCATGTCATGTCATGTCATGTCATGTTCTCTAGCATTGTTTAATTGTGTAGTTAACACAATTACACTTTAACAACCATCGGCACAGCCAGGTCAAGACCAGTCCGTTTCTGAAGGGAGCCTTTTTGGTCAATGGGTTCACTGTGATTATGGAAAGACAGATAACTAAAGAACAGTGACAAAGCTATCCTGTATATTGCTTTTTGGTATGAAACCATCCATGAGCTTCTGCAGATTGTCTAAATATATGCTGTCAGACTAGAGATTCAGTAGAAACATTATGTATATTATACACACAGTTTTGTGAAAACGTTCACACATTCTTATATCCACACTCATGAACCATGATGAAGCACCAACCCCATTCATTTAAACAGCAAGCTGGACTCTGGACTGAGAGTATGCTTTTAAAAGTTGATAAATGTGTATATGTATATTCCCAATGATCAAATTCGCAGCTGTTGGTGAAATGACATCACAACAATACTTTAGGAAGAAAATCAGCCATTATTATACAAAGGCAGCTTTGGTTATTTAAAGTGCTAAATAGATAGACAACTTATATGGACATATGTAGGTTATTCAATCGTGAGACGGAACAGAGGTTCATTAACACCATTTACTAATGCAGGTTACATTCCAGCCCTGTCAAATCCCCGTGCACCAGACGTAATTTGTTATTGGATAAGAATACGCATCATCTACGCATATAACTTGCGCTCGCGGCTCTGGAAACGAGCCATCGCATTCCTGAAACAAGATGACAACTTCAGCTTCCGATAACAAGCCGGTCAACTACAAATCACGACATATGAAAGACATAACATTATGAGATCTACAACACTGATCTTTTACCTCCTTATTATACGTCTGCAGCGCTATGAGTGCGGCATCCTGATCGCCAGTTTCCATTTTTTCTATTATGGCATTTAAATCCATTTTCATCGCTGAGCTCGAGGTGTATTTTAATGTCCACAGTCCTACTGACAACCATGCACGAGTTCTTCAGATATTAGGCCTAATAATCAGATATCACTCCCGTACTTGGAATCTTCTCTCAGCCTCTTTAATCCTTGCAACTCACAGCCTAGCCTGGTGTCTATGAGCCTAACGGATGATGAGATTACAAGAGGATTGGCCGCCTACAGTAGAGGATGTTGGGAAATGAAGTATCTGCGCTATTTGCGCGCAAATGTACCTGCATCTGCCAAGTTGCCAACAAATATATATATTAATCGTTCCCCTTAATAGCCTACTGGCCACGTGACATTTCTTCACGTTAGTTATCACCACATTTAAAAAGTGCTGTACCTACTTTTTTAGCTAATTACTCTGGAAAGACTGGAAAGATTTTGTTTAGTCAGTACTGTCAAAATGTAGTATATTTATCCCCGCAAACACCCTTGATTTTGGCGCAGCCAGTTCGTCTCCGTTCACAGTAAAGTGGCAAATAACTCCACAGGGTAGCGGCTGCCAGCGCCCAATCACCTGTTTTCTTGTGAAGGTGTGAAATACTAATGTAGCTTGGGTTGGGTTCTAATGGCCACTGTTCTTGGTCAGATATAATTACTGGTTCTTGCTAGGCTACTTCTTGTAGAAGTAGTGTATCATCAAGACTGTCTAAGCACCTTTGATGTTCGTGTCGGTCAACGAAGGCGATGGAGACGTCACCACTCCTTCAGGAAAGCACATTTGATAACCAAAAAGATCATGGGACTGATAAAAACTTTAACCCAAGACAAAGGCGCTCGTCAGCTTGGATGCCACATTGTGGTAAGTAATGAATCAGTAATGCTTATCTTTGTCTCAGTTACCAGCAAAATAGGCTGCTAACCTCAATCGAATGTTTTCTCTTGTAGAGGACCTCTATGTCCGACAAGCAGTTGTCCTGATTGAAGATGCCATAAACGTATGATTCTTCCACCTTGCATAGAAACAATGTTATTTGTTCAGGAAAGAATGATTTGTCAGATGTCAGATTTCTCACTTCTCTTTCGGTAGTATCGCTCTATAAAACATCACATGGACTCAAAATCCCTTCGGCTCTACAGGTGGTACTACTCTAGATTATGGCAATGGTATGATTACTTTTATTTTTTTATTTTTTCATTTATTTATTTTACATTTTTAAAAGGTTGTAATTGTACGTTTTGAGAATATATTTTTCATGTAGGCGGTCATATGACCCCACACCTTTCCCTCTCTCCAAATCAGGCTGCTGAGCATCATGATAGTCTTCATCCTTGGCCTTGCCTTTATAGAGACACCATCATCTCTGTCGCTGACCTCTGACCTCCGCTATAAACAGTGCCCCTGGGAAGCCCCGTGTGGACTCACAGAGACCATTGAGATGCTTTGCCTCCTGACATTCACACTGGACTTGGCTGCTAAGGTGTTTCAGGACATTGTGCACTCAGGCCCGCATTATGAACTGCAGATTGTTTTTTTTATAACATAATATACATCGTTATAGCCTAGTTGCCCACATGATTCATATTTGTGAAGAAGTGTAAGGTTTCACAGGGTTTTTTTTACAGGTAAATCATAACATTTTTTTTGTTTTCTTTCCATCCATCGCTAACATCTACTTTTCATTTTGAATAGATTTACCTGATTGGTTGGGAAGAGTTCTGGAAGTGCAGATGGCTGATGTGCTACATGGTGGTCATTACTGTGTCTGTTGTAGACTGGACATTATCCTGGACCATGCTTTGTAAAGAGGTAAAGGCCCCATTCTTCTCCTTGTAAAACAAGTCCACATTACAAAATTTACCTTATAGCTGTACTGTTGTGTAGGACTGTATTAACTTTTGCAAGGTGTAGCCATCTGACAACTGAGCCCTTACCTTTAGTATTTCTAGTAAGACCTTGTTTGTGATTATATTTATTTGTATAGAACAACAGGTTTATTAACTATATATAAAATTTAACACATTTGTAGTTTCTGGTACATGTAATTTTAGACTAACTGTTAAATGTTCCAGTAGTATTCATTACCATTTTTAGCATTTCAAGGAAAGGCTTTTCTTCCTATGTGCAATGTGATTGAAGCATAATATTAGAATCAGAAGACTTCTGCGGCCATTCTTCCTCCTGCAAAATTCATCACTGATGAAGAAGACTCTGAAATCTATCAAAAGGACTCTACCAGAAATTATGAGGTGTGTTTTCCTCATAATCTATATACCTACTTGTATTTTGTTACATTGTTCATTTACACAGGAGAGCTATCAGATGGTAATACTACATGACCACAATTCACAGGAACCTCTTGATTGTACAGGTCTATCTGTGAAGCTACAGGTGGCTGAATACTTTTAATTTTATTGGGCTATTTGGCTCAATCAAGAGGAGATGCAAGAAATGTATGTGTGGGAAGACTGAGTTTTGTTGGTTTGGATGACTAATTATCTTGACATGAACATAAAATATCCATATCCATGATGACTAAGTGTTACGTTCAGTGGAGCACCATCACATGTCTGTTTGGGACACCCGCAATGTGCAGGGTATAGGATTTTGTGATGTAAAGTATCCCATTCTCTTATTTAGTTAAACATGTTATTATTAGAGACGAACAGTCAATAGAATTCATTTTTAAGCTGCAAACATCAATTTGTTTAAAATGTGTAATGTCACAAATGTGTCAATTTTTAATCACCAGAGCTGAAACTAATGCAGTCTAGTACATGAGTCCTGGAATATATTTTCGCTTGATGAAAGTGTACACAATGTGTGTACCTAATAAACTGTTGGTGAGTCTACCCCGTCTCTCTAGTGTCTTCTTGCTCGTGGTTCTGCACCTGTGTCTGTTCACCATGCTCGGAATGCTGCTGTTTGCAAGGAAAGAGGTGAGAACCTTACATGGATGGTAAACACTGAAAATTAGCAACTGTCACCCTGAACTGTAACCCCTGTGTCTTATTCTTATCTGCTATTTCCACAAGGTCCAACCACTTCTTTAAACAACTGAAACAGAATCATTAGTCTGTTTACAGGAGAAGTGCTGTTGAATTTGTGTCCTTTAATGCTTAGTTTTTTAAAACATCAATGTTTTGTGTGCTCCTAAAGGAATTAGAGTCAAACACAGAATGGGAGACCTATTTCAAGAACCTTCCTCAGTCTTTCACATCTTTGCTGGTTCTACTCACTACAGCAAATAATCCTGACGGTAGGCTTATATTCCATGCAGTTACTATGCAGCTTAATATGAATTATGTTTACAGCTGAATTATTTACAATCATTATGGTTTAGATATTTTAACAAGGTTGTTTTGTGTTGTGTTGTAAAGTGATGACACCAGCATACTCATCTAACAGAATATACTCTGCTTTCTTCATCTTCTTCAGTAGCTTCGGTAAAGTACAATTATAATTGTTTCAAGATATATGTTGTATAATCAAAACAATGAATTTCGACCAATTTATTCTTTTAATTGAAATAATCTAATGTTTTATGTAGGGACATTCTTTTTAATGAACCTGCTGACTGCCATCATATATAACCAGTTCAGAGGATATTTACTGGTGAGTTGAGTGAGTGTACTTGTCAGTATTACAGAAATGTGACCTGATATGAGTTAACTAAGAAGGTGTTTGCCGGAGATATAATCTCATGTTGTATCCCATGCTGTGATAGCTCTCCATGCAGACGTCCTTCTTGAGGAAGCGAATGGGGATCAGAGCTGCCTTTGAGCTCCTCAGCTGCCAGGGCCCAGCACTCACGCTTTCAGATGATGACATCATGTGAGTAACTGCTGGGAGCATATGACCAGGATGAGATATTTGAAATAGTGTTAAAATGTGTTCATATCACAAAAGACCTAGTTAAACATCACAACACACCCAGCCTAGTAACAAATACATATTTACTTCTTACATTGGATATTATTAATTCTCATACCAAAGTGAGGGTGGCAATATGTGGCAGGAATCATTATATCCCCATAACTTATAGCTACTGGTTTACAGCAGTAAGCTAGTATTTTACCTTGACATTATCTCCTGCATCACTGAAACTGTGTAGCTGTTGTAGCAGACAATAATGCTATTCAAAATGAAAGCTGTAAATCAAATGAATCTGTGAATCAAGTGTAATGTCATTTTATTAATTTAAGCAGATATATATTTATTGTGTTGGAGAGCATGTGAAGATGTATAGAATTCAGATTAAAGGTACAGCATTTGATGCTAATCCAAAACACAGTTTGTCAAATTTGGCGATCCACTAGCTGTCCAGCTGGTCTTTGTACCAAACCTCCATAAACAGAGAATAAGCCAAGTGTGCAGACCAGCACACACAACACTCTTCCAACCAATCAGCAACAGGGGATGGGGGTTGTGCTTAATTAAAAGGACAGTGGGAGGGAAGAAAAGATGAATTTGTTTAGCCGTTAAATGTGAATGATATCAGTCTTTCTTTCAGTGATAGGCAACCTGGCTGTAGAAGCTACAGTTCAGTGCCACTTATTTGTTCCAGCCATTCACTACATCAGCTGATTCTCATTAGCACAGGTATAGAATAAAGTGTTTTGGAATATGTGGTATGTGGAATGTATAGCTTCTGAACCCATCACTGGCTGTTATGTGGAAATGTTATCAGTTTTTCTTCAGCATCACTTACTTTACTGTTATGCTAACAAATGTTAGACAAGTGATCAACAACTCATATCCCACCTCCTGGTGTAGTGACTCCTATGTTTTTGTAGTGAATGTGTGCAGGTGAAGACACTGATGAAGGTTCTGAGACGGGTCAAGATGGAGTCCTACTACCGGCAAGCTATCATCAGAGTCTGTTTGGGTTTAAGTCTTATTCATGTCGTTTAACACTATTTTTAGAGTCTTGCAGATCAGTGTGAACATTTTTACAATGTCCTTTACCATATCAATGTGCTCCACTCTTATTCTAACTACTTAGTAGAAGGCACTGCAGTCACACAATGGCCTCATCGAGAGAGAGGAATTTCAGATGCTCTTTGATGAACTGGACAAAGATAGGATTAAAGAGGTAAATCACATGGCAATCACTGAAAAATTAGCAACATAACCTCAAATGTTCGTAGGGAAGACACGTCAGCTACAGGCTTAGGTGGGTGATACAGGTTTATTGGAACCAGAGGTGATTCTAAACTCCGGTGGGGTCCCAAGCAAAAACACACTACTTTCATTGAAAACTGCATGTATCTAATTTTGACTTAACAATACCATGTACATAATGAATCTACTTATCACTGTTAACTTACATAAAAAGATACATGTAGCAGCTTACCTTATTTTTAAAAAGGTTTACAAAGCATAGGTTACACTGCTAAATCCTCAGGGCAGATAAAGGTAAGGCTATATCTACTCTTATTTAGCTCAGGGACGAAGATCACAATTGTGCTAATTTCCCCAAAAGGTGGCATGTTCCTTTAAAAACTAGAGAGAAGAAAAAACTGCTAGTGGATTCTCTGTGCCCATTGTGTTCCCCACAGCACCCCGAGGCTCCGGAGTACTCCTCCAGGATGCTGCGGAAACTACAGCGTGTACTCCGCCATAACGTCATCACTGTGGGAGGCAACGCGGTTGCTTTGGCGAATGTCATTTGCATCTGTGTAAGAGCAGCTGCACAGTGTGTTGCTATATACTCTTAATGAGACCCTTATGATTATCAAATAAACATTATTACATGGTAGCAAATACTGTAATGGTGTGATGTTTGCCCATGTTATGTCTCAGTAAAATTTAAAAAACTGTTTTAATTTCAATAATTACTGATTATTTGTGATTATATAGTAACTATACCTTTTATAACGATTATACAGTTAATATATCATTATAAGTGACCTACTGATAGCAAGACAGATTATCTGACTAATCTAAGTGTATTGCAGCGGAAAATTTTGTTATAGCAAATTTACAGATTTACCAATGATAGTAGACCTATATCAATATCGTCTGATTCCACTATGCTCTGAACAAACTAACATCCCATGACATCACACACAGCACACATCTGAAATGTTTCTGTATTGCAGACTATTCTGGTGATTGACGCTGAAAAGCCTTTGTCTCTGCGAGATGACTACTATTTAGAGGTGACTGTATTCTTTCTATAATTTTATTTTCATGTTAGAATGAGAGTAAATTCAAGCTGTTCAATATCAGCTCTTGATCACTTTTGTGTATCTTGTGTATCTCGTATGTTCACTCATAATTGCCTTAATATCACAATTCATCTTTTGCAGTTAATAAACTGCTTCTTCATTATGTGCTACCTGCTGGAGATGTTAATGAAAATAATTGCTTTGGGTTGGAGAGGCTACCTTTCCTATGGAAGTAATATTTTCGATGGGTTTCTAACAGTACTTTTACTGGTAAGTGCAGTATTTAAGTGCTCTTCAAATTTAGGGTAATGAAACATAACAGTACAATAAGCAGTAAACAAACGTATGCATTTGCTAAGTGGCCACAACCTGACTAAAGAGTAACTGTTAGGGGTGCAGTTAATGCTCTATGGGATCATCTTAAACTAGGGCATACAGCAATACTTTACTGCATGCTGATCTATTGTGGGAATGAGAGTAACAGTGTGCTTTGAAAGCTCTATTGCAGTGCATGACTTGTGCAGTAAAAAGTAGAGATGGAGATTGCGGATTCAGAAATTACCCTGCAACATATTTAATGCAACAATTTTTCAAACCAGCTGATCATAAAGAGTACACAAAACGTCAGATAGGTAGATCCGCTAATTAATAAAGTCTTGAATGCACAGGCAGACCTTTACACAGGGCAGGACTTTTAGTCTACTTTTTGAAGCTGGGTTCTCCACCTCCAGTGTAGAAAGCTAAATGACTAATTAGATTGTATCTACCTGCATTTGCCTATGTGGTGTTATACTGCTATGTCTTCACAACTGTGTACCAATCTTCTGTTCTGTCCAAAGGTTCTTCAAATATCTGTCTTTGCCACTTATAGACTCCCATTTCCCAACTGGTAAGTCCATATGAATGTCATTATTGCACACATTTACCAACAGTGATGCTGCATAGTTGTGCTATATAAATGTTAACAGGATAATGCGTCATGTTACAGGAACCCTGCTCACAAAGGGTTTCTCCCTCTGTACGAAATGGCACATTTGGTGAACATGCTAATAGTTGTCCGCTTTTTGAGGATTATCCCTAACATTAAGGTAATGTAAATTCAAAGTATATATAAATTAGCCAGATATAAAGCATTTTTACGATGGCACCCGCTACATTACCAGGATGAAAACCCATGTCTTACCTGGGTTGAGCAGGTTGAGGAAGGTGTGTATAGTAAGCTACACTCTACTGGAATTTTTTAAGTATTTAAATAGACACAAATTATTCAACTTCTGTAAATTGAGTTTAAGATGAAACAAAATAATAATGGTGAAACTGCTGCCTTGTTATGATTTCAGCTGATGGCTTTGGTGGCCAGCACCCTTGTGGATTTGGTGAAGAACCTGAGAGCGTTTGTTGGGATTTTAGTGGTAAGACCGCAATGCATCCACTGTAATAAAAGTCTTTTTTGGTATAACATGAGCTTGAATGATAATGATCGGCGGTTTTACAGTGTTATGAAGTCATGCTCGGATAGGATTTAACATTTATTGTTTTATGCTGTTGGTTTTAATTAATGTTCTATGATGTTGGGGCTGAATTGATGTCGTATGATATTGGTTTTAAAAAATGTTTTTTGATGTTTGGTTTAACCACCTTTTGGGCTTGAGTTGTTGGGCTTGCATTTTCCCATGGCACTAACAGTTTTTATGTTTCTGTACAATTTCACATGACTCAACTATCTTTGCTTGTCCCTAAGGTTGTCTTCTATGTCTATGCTATCATCGGTATTTGGCTGTTCAATGGAGCGATCGTGTCTCCCACTAATATGAGGTGATATTTTTTAATGAACTGAGAAGCAAACCTTAAGTAACATAACAAACAAGTGTTGACCTAGTTTTACACTTTACACAATCTGATCATTTGAATGCCAGTTATCTTTCTAAGGAAGTGTAGCGTGTTTACATTCCGATTGTTTGGGGCATGTAATGTAATTGCCAGAAAAGAATATATGGGGTAGCAATTTTTTTTAGGAGTTAGAGCACATTCCGCATTACATATCTAAATTAACTGATGCATTTCAGTCCCTGAATATAATATTGTGCTTTTTACCTTGTCTAGTAAATATAAAATGCACTTGATTTGGATAAAATATACTCATTTAATAGACAAAATTGATTTTGTAATAGATATTCAAGGCAAACTTTTTCACATTAAATGTTGCTTTGTTATTTTAGAGTTAATGTTGTGTATAGCTGTCTTTCGATAAAACTGCTAAATGTTACAGCATAAGCATAAATGTAAACAAGATGATATACTTACTTATTTATATACAGCTGCAGTCAGTCTCAGATGAGGAGATTCAGTGCCAATGCCTCAGAAGTATGTGGTTCGTATGAACAACTTGGCTACTGGGCCAACAACTTTGATGACTTTGCTGTAAGTACACATACTATTAATCAGTTAATTTTTGCTTCAATGGTTAATCAATCACATACGTACATATAGGTTACAATTATTTATTGTTTATTCTGTAGTCATCTCTGGTTCTGCTGTACAACATCATGGTGGTGAACAATTGGCACGTTTTTCTCGAGGTCTACTCCAGACACACCTCAGAGTGAGTTGATCTGACACACACTGGTTGGTGTAGCATACGTTAACTGTGTTGACTCCATCCCCATAAGGACATTAAAGTTTGTCTGTTACTCTGTTTTTACTGAAGATGGTCAAAAATCTACTTCATCTCCTGGTGGCTTACCTCTTCAATCATGTGGGTTAATCTATTTGTGGCCTTGATAATAGAGGTAAGGTAATAATGACAACACACACCATTTACTCTAATTTTATTTATATATATATTTATGAAATCTTCATTGTTTGCCTTCATGACCTAGAACTTCATCTATAAGTGGGACAAAACTCACCGGTCCTCTGTTTCTGATGTGGCTGACCTAGAGACCACTGTCCAGCTGATGTTCAGGTTGGAGGACAATGACCTGCTTTCACCTTTCTTAGGAATTACCAAAATAATACAAGAAATGTCTCCTCAACACCCCATGAACTTCTGATAACTAAGATCTTGTTTGTCTTCACACCTAGAGCTGAATATTTAAATAAGATAAAAAAACATACAGCAGTTGTCGTACATCAAAATTGCAGTACAATTACAGACAGCACAGCAAAATTACAGTACAACAGTGCATTTAACTTTACATGACTAATGTTTGGTGAGTCATTTTTTCAAAGCATTGATAATTAATTTCTGTATTTTTTGTCTTTTGTTTAGGGAACATATCCCAGAACCCACAGAGGAGGAAATAATTAGCAGACTTCATGAGAACCGCCATCTTCACCTCACTCTGTAATGCCCTTTTAGCACATTTCCCTTAAGAAGTTCCTATCGAGTAAAAAGATGAGTCTGTGCCCGTGTGCCAATTCTCTATATGTGACAAAACGTTCTTGAGAGCCTTCATTCAAAGCTCTTAGTATAATGACGCCACACTACTGTGGTAGCAAAGACAGGAATCAGTGCGATTCTAGTCTCCGTTGTGGCCCCAAGCAAAAACCTGCCACTTTCTTTAAGAAACTGCATTGCCATCGCTGTAGTTTGAAGGCATGTCAGCCCTCTGAGGCCCTCTAGTGGCCTGGGGGGGATAAGCACTTGTCTGTGTCACATGTTGGCTAGCTACACCCTTTCATGTCAGTAACACTTGTCATACATTCTGACAACGTCTGCATGTGTAGACTGTCTTGGCCCGTGTAGTCTTTTTGGTACATTCTAATACATTTATTTAAACATTTTTCTTTGACTTTATGGCTTTTATTGGAGTCAAGGAAAAATGATTAAGAACAGATGACACTAATGGGTCATTTCACACTGTACGTATCTTACAAGCCTTTCCTTTGTACTGCCACTAATTGATAGTGTTAATGAACTTGATGTGAAGAAACATTATGGTGAATTTTGTGTTCTTGTATACATCTAAAATATGTCCTATTTTTAATGATGCACAATTCTGTGTTCAGATCAGCCACGCAAGAGAATAAAAGCTGCTTAAATTGGTTATCCAATGGGTCTGTGGCTTGATTTTGTCTTCACATCTGGTTATTTCTTTGACATTGATGTTGAGAATCTGTAGAACAATAAACATTACTTATTCTGAATGAAATTGCGTGTTGCATCAAAATGCGCTTTTAAACTCACTTTTTAACACATTAACTAGAACCGAACGAGGAACCAACCAACAGTAATCAATTTTGGCAACAAAGTTAACTGGTTGAGGGCAGCTCAAGAATACACTTTACAAAGTGCTGCTTTGACCTAACTTGAAAGAAATTAGGGCAAGGCTGCTGCATGAATCTTTTTATATTGGATCTTGCACTATTTTTCCGACTATCATAAACATGTTTAAAGTTAAACCAAAGTAAAAATAAGATCCATATGGTATGTTGCCTTAATTTTTTTTAATTTAAAATATGTTATTTTATTTTTTATATTTTATATTTTTAGATTGTTTTCTCTGCAGCATATTTTACAGTATCTACATTGAAGATTGAAGGGTTTTGGAAGACAAGGTTTGACTGTTTCTCCCCAACCATCACTGACAATTGCCTGAATCCATGTTGTCTGTCTCAAGGGCTCCCTTATGCCGTATTCCTTACATTATGCTGCCACCTGCCTGCCAAGTAAATGCAGTGTCTCCCACTTTCTGTTGCTGCTGTACTATATAACACTTGACATACTTGACACTTGACAGAAAGATCTTGGTTGTGTATTTTTATTTATCATCAAGACATTTGTTTGCAGTTTTTTTTAATATAAGGAAACATCTTTTTGTTTGTTTGTCATTGGACATGCTTTGCACCTTTTACTATCTTTTACTACAAAAGACTTTGGCCACAACTCCAGGCCAGCTCTTTTAGCTAGACCCTGCAGCAAAGTGAATGCGAGTGTAGTTATACTTCATTGCTTAGCCATCGCATACAAATATATGCTACAGTATATCCAACCACAGCAATAACAAGTTATTGCTTTACAGTAGTACTCTTCCATTTCAGTCCTCTCTGTCTCTCCTTTAAGGTTGCCCTTGCAGTTGTGTAGTGTTACCATCACATCTCAGAGTATGCTATAATTATCTCTTCAGCTGCTTCCTTAAATGACTTTCCATGAATCTGCTTTCATGACTATGGAGAGGGTCCAAAACAAACTTATCCTGGAAACCAGCCGCTCAACCTTCATTTCATTTTGTACAAGGGCCTGGCTGAGGTTTTATTGACATGGTTGTCTCAGGCAGAATCTTGCCTAACCAATCAGTGAATTTGTTGTGCTACATTTAATGTAGTACGTGGGCAGGCTTATAGCCAGGCTAATTGCATATGTCATGACCAGATATTAGCGATTGGGTAAAGGCAGATCTAATAATTTTGAACTTCAGCAGTGTCTACACCTTCATGAAGAAAACGTTTCTTATACAGCACAGCCAGACCCTCTGTATGAAAAGAAGGCTCATGGGGCTGGTTTACCAGGCTACAATAAAATTGACCGCAAAACAAAAACCAAAAACAAATCTAATGCCTTTGCTAACTTACTGAGCAATATCTTTGCTAATTTAACAACATACTGTGCAGAGGAATGAACACATTAATGCGGTTGCATTGTTAAAATTACTTCATTCAAATTCTGTGGGTATGGTTTGGAAAACAAACATAACCTGTTAGGTTATCATGCCAGGCACAGAAGGAAACCTTTTTATATATAAACTGAATTCAAGACAACAACTGAATGACAAATCATTAGCCTTTTTATAATTTAACACATCATGATTTACAATAAAAAACGTTCAGCTTTTCTTGTCACAGATGCAAACAACGATCAAGAAAGATAGTATGGTTCTCACAAAAGAAAGGGAAAAGGATATAGATATAGCTATATAATAGATATTATAGCTGCATGTCAAAGGTACCTCCTTCTGTCTGTGCACCAATTAGCCTACCTGTCTGCTGATTTGTGAGCCCATTAGGATCAGTTGGTTGAGAAAATGGTTGAATCAAATCAATATTAGGGCTTTTACTTTCAAAAGCCAGGACTGACTCATATGCATAGTTCAGAGTAAAAGGGAAGTATTCCATCAGCCTTTGGAGACTGTTTCAACTGCAATAACTTGCAGGCCATTTTAGGGAAACTGCTTCCTTTTTGTGTTTGCACTGCAAGAACCAGCCCTGATTTTATTCTTAGGAACTGTTATGAGCTGGAAAAGTACCGTATGAATTCCAGGGTAGGTATTTCTGGAGAACCTGATGGATTGCATTTAGTGCTGAGTTGTGTGACTCAATGTGTACTAACAGGACATGACACAGAATTTAACAGGAAGATGTGTTTATAGTGACTGGTATGTCTCTACAGCAGGATTTTGAATTGGACTATTATGATGACCATTTGGGATCTAGCATTACGTTTACCACTTGGAATTGAGCATTACGTTTACATTTACTTCCTGACTTCCTTGGTTGGTAATTTCTGTGAACTGTGAACAAAACTATTGGATCTGCCTTCAACCTAAGCTTGCTGATTGGTTGCGAAAAAAAATAGTCAGGGAAACTAAAACCTTAGGAGCGCTCCCTGACATAATACTGTGGTGAAACACAATACTGAGCAAGGCACTACAGCAGCGTTAGTATGGTTATGAGAGCACAGGATGACACTTAAAAAGACTATGTTGGATTACTTTTGAAATCTAAATGAGAGGCGGCAGGCAATGCATGCATGGCCTGGCCAGGTAGAGTAGAGATACTGTATTGATACTAAAAGAAATGAATTTGCCCAGTAGCCTATACACATTATATACATATATCACATATACACATATATACATACATTGAAAGATTCATGTATTTTTAGTTTCCTAGTGTAAGAGGGAACGCAACGGAAGAGGGAACACACAAGGAGTTGGATGTGCCTTAAGTAAGTAAGTAACTGATGTGTTGTGTGGATCCTGGTGCCAAACAGAAACTGGCATACAATGCGTACTGCCTTAGAGAGAACTTTGGGCCTAGAGATACTGTAAGTAGGGATTTGTCCTAAATCAATGATCGATAACTTGGCTTTGGAAGTTACAATCCAGTACCTATGTATTTGTTCAGTCATTCACAGCCATCAGCTGATTCCAATAAGCACAGCACTTCAGCTAGTTAGGAGAGTTTATTATTGAAATCATCTGTATACCAGGTGGTTTGGCACATATGGTATTAGATTTTAGTTTCTGAATGGAGGTTGCTCATTACTGAATTGACAAGCTAGTGGGTTTGGCCATGCACTGTTGTAGACAGTCTTGACATTGTTTATAGATCGTAGATGTTGGATGTCAATATGTGTGTATATGGAAATATGCACACATTTACATGCATAGGCTACTTATACTACATGCCTACATGTGTGTGTGTGTGTGTGTGCGCGTGCGCACGCTTGTATTTGTATATGCACACCTTTATATCTCCATGTCTCTATATCCTGCTAGATGTCTATGACAATACTGAGCACTAACAGTTAACAGTATAAGCATGTTAGTCTTGATGCACAGCTCACTGCAACAGCCACCCAAGACCATATACAAGCAGCACCTACTCAGCCTGTTTGTTCACCTTGCCTGTAAAGTATCACGACTGGCAACAGGATATAGTCCATAGCGGGGGTTGGGTTTTTCTTTTTTTTTTGTTACATACACCTGCTCTGTCCTGCCCATGACCCAATAAAGCCGCCTCCACCCCTCCTCTCTCTCCTTAAACCCTTCACCTGGTGGTGCTCCCCCTAGCCAAGTCTTATCACCTCCATTTACTGATAGGAATGCAGTGAAGTCAGTGCAGCTGTGGCCATAACGCAAATATCTATCATCAAAGCAGCACGTTCCTTCTCTGAGAAGCTGGGATTTAAGCTATCATTAAGCAATATGGTCAATTCCACAGAAAGTGGGCTTTTTATCACATCTATAGTGCTAATAAAAAGTGAAGGTATTTGTATGATGTGAATAATTTAAAGAATGCACAGAAAAATGTATACAATATTGAAGTAATCTACTGTATTTGCTCATGTTCTGTCATACTCATCATGTGGAATTGCCTATATGTACTGGTAAAGGCCATAGTGTACATCTCAGTACATGGCAGTTACAGATTTCTGTTTAGTCTTGTCTCATTGTGCTTTCTTCCACACATTTGCATAGGAGTGGCTGATGTATCTGGCAACCAGATAACATATTTTAGAGCTGCCAACTAGTATGCGCCTTGGCACTAGATGTCACTGGTGCTTGCATTTTTATACCAGATCGAAAAAACGTGCAACCCATCCACATGGGCAAGCTGTGTCACACACACAAAGACATGGTGTTCATTGGTTCTCATAGCTGCACATTAGTGTGTCCCTCTTGCCCCCCAACCCCTACTTTGATTGATGCCTGCACATGGCTTCCTAGATATGTCACACATTCATACAAAGCATGGTCCTTGGTTTCTTGGAAAGCAGGCTGTAGTGTCATGTAGCACAGCATGCTAGAGCACTTCCTGTTAGCCGATAGCATTACATTCTGAGGCACATGGCAGCATGAGGGTGGACAGACATGTGGGAGTAAAATGTCACTTCACATTGATAGATTATTTAACTATGAAACAGCAGATATACTTTCTTTTCCTTTTCTTTTTTTTAAAATCTCCAACGATATATAAATCTCATCGTAAAAATATTATGCTATAAACATGTGGGTACAGTTTTTTGTTTAGGGTGGAAGAGTATGTCACCTTTTGTTGCTAAGGATCATGCCTTAAACTTCCATTGAAAACTTTTGTTCACAAATTTCTTTCTGGAACACTATTTGCTAAGTGATCTTATCCTGTTAGAGGCAATCTTTTGGGCAATCTTGCTATCAAATTCTTTCACAACCCGTTGATTTATTTTATTTTACAATGTTAAACATAATTTCGGACAAAATGTTTTGAGGTTTATTTTGATGCATACAGTAACATACATTACATTTTGTACACTTCCTTGCCCTCCACCCTGACACAGTTCAGTGTCTCTAAGTCGCATCACCCAAGCATGCTTTCAGTTTAGTACCTATGAATCAGAGATCCCCAGAACCACAAATCACACCAACAGCAGGTGACACACAGTATGCACAGACATTCTGCACCATGGTATGCCCATAAGAATATGTTTCCAGGAAAACCTAATGCTCATGTGTGGATCTATTTTTTCGTAGCAGGAGGCAATTAAAAAACGGGCTGGCACTCAATGGTTAGGGGAGCACACTTTTTGATGGGTGTCTGTTGTTCCCTCAGCCAATGAAGGAGATGTGCAGGCTACACAATGCTCTTTTCAGCCAAGGGGTAAGCCCTTAACAGAGGGGACATCAGAAGAGGCGGACCGCGGGAGTAGAGGCAGAGCGAGTGGGGCGAGTTGAAATGGAAGGGGAGAAGAAGAAGAGAGAAAAAGAGGGGTCTGAGAGAAGTGAGAGTGGCAGCTTTTCTTTCTTTCTTTCTTTTGCCATCAACGACACTCTGTAATTAGGCTTCCTGCCTCCATCTTGTGGTCCCTTTCTTACTCGGGAGTAATCATGAAAGTTAAAGCTGGCCTTAAAGCAGGGGAGTTGCACCTGTCGGGCCAACACCTCCCGTCTGACACAGGGTACTGCCATTAATCTGTAACCCTGGAGCCTCCACTCCACCCTGCACACCTGGCTCACAGGTGGACCTTTATCTCCATGCCTGCTCGTGGGGCTGGGCCACAGCAGACGGCTCCGGCCCTGTTCAATCTGTCCCTCCCCAAGCATGTTACCAACAGCAGGGGCATGATTATGTCATGGTTCACCATGTTAAGGAGGGGAGGTGGGGGCTTACCTTGATGCCCAGAGGTTGTGCTGGAGAGAGATCATTTTCAGGTCTGTGATAAAGACATTAGTCATTCTTCAGTCTCTTGCTCATACAGTCACGCACAGCACAAGTTTGCATTTTGTGAATTTGCATTTCATGCCATTTTAGTTGTGGAGCTATCTGCTAATTTGGTTTTCTAAAGAGCAAGAGTGTTGTTGTCAGTTATATTTTACATGCTTTTTTTCTTTGACTATTCGTAACTGTAAACCAAAATCCCCTGGAGTTGTGCCACCAAAGTGATAAAAGTCTGCTACAGGAAACTCCAAAACACTCCTTGGTTATTAACACAGTCTACATTTCAGTTATGAATACTGGCTGAAGTCTAAAACACCTGTACCAATATTTTACCAACATAAAGTGGCAATTATTACTTTTTGGCTGTATACTAAATGTATACTAATGTAGCACTCTGTTCCTCTGTGCAGAAATGCCATCACAGTTCCAGAATATTTCCGTTTCCAGTGTTTTTGCATTTTTAAAGATTCACCATCCTTCAAAGTGCCATGTGTGGGGCCTGATTAAGGTTGAAGATACCGAACACAAACCTGGCCAAAGCTAGCTTGGTTAATTAACTTGTGGTCAAAGTACAAACTGTCTGTGTTTGTAGAAAAGGGGGCCTCCATTTTTGAGCCATCGTTGTGCCCCTCCTTGAGCAGTACCGGAAGAATTTGCATACAGGTGAAAAGTACCAAAGGCCTCTGTGTGTGTGTGTGTGTGTGTGTGTGTGTGTGTGTGTGTGTGTGTGTGTGTGTGTGTGTGTGTGTGTGTCGGTGTCTGTATGTGCGCGTGTTGTGTGTGTGTGTTTGTGTGTGTGTCTGAGTATTTGTGTCAGTGTGTGTGTGTGTGTGTTTGTGAGTCTTTGTGGTCACGTGTCTGTCCATGCATGTCTGTTTGAAGAATGTGGAGGGAAAAAGCTTCCTTTATGTGAAGTGACTTATTTAAAGAGTTCAGGTCAATATTGGCATCTGAAGAGCTCTCTGCAGCTGTTCTCTGCACTGAATGAGTGAAATTTACATTGAGTTCAAGGTAGGTCAGGGCCAGACAGAGACCGATAGCCAGCATTTATCAGCTGGAAGTAGAGCATTTGCTCAGGACATCGTCCACTGTATTTCCTTTGTCTTTATTATTCAGCCAAGAGTGTGTTGTCAGTGGCTAAGAAATACATTTGGTCTTGTCATATGCAACAAGAGTAAATATATTTGTATTAAACCACCATATGACTCAAACAGAAGCTGTCAGCCCACCATTTGAGTAACTCTGGGGCATTTTTAGTCTGTTTATGTCTAGTACCTGCTGCTACGTTTTGAATATGTTTGTGTTTTTCACATTAAGACTACAGATCCCCCACATGACCAAGATGAACAGATAAATAACTGGTATAAAACGGTTTAAAGGGAAGGAAGTCTCAGTGTCAAAGAGACAGTTGAACACCTGACATAAACTGAAATTGAGTCATTGAGATTTCCATTGACTATAAATTGCAAACACTCACAGCAATAGAAAGAGAGTGAGAGAGTGAGAGAGAGGAAGAGCGAGAGTGAGAGAGAGAGAGAGAGAGAGAGAGAGAGGGAGAGAGAGAGGGAGGGAGGGAGACGAAGACAGGGCTCCTGTAACCCATCTCCCCGGGCAGAATGCAGCACACCCTGCATATTTCTGCTCGTGGAGTTGAAGTGAGAAGGGTCACTGATATGGCATCTTAAGTTTCCGGGTAATCACTTGAGGAGGAAGTTTTCCCAGTTTCCCACAGCAGCAGCACAATGTACCCAGTCTTGGTGAATGATGCCCCCCACCTCTCTCTCTCTCTTGCTCTCTCTCTCTCTCTCTCTCTCTCTCTCTCTCTCTCTCTCTCTCTCTCTCTCACACACACACACACACACACACACACACACACACACACTCACTCAGTCTCTCACTCAAACCCTCAACCTTTTGGCTTTGGAGGTGATTCAACATATTTTGCCCTATCACATGACAAGCTTCAGTTGCTGCCCTGTACTGTAAGTGTTGAAGGGAGAGAGTATAAAGAGGCTGCATTCATTCCCTAGGACTGCTGGAACCGAGGCATGGAATGTGTGCATTCACAAGCAAACTATGTAAACTGCATTCTTTTTCTGTCTTCCCTTTAATCTTCAAATGTACCGTCTTGTGTGATAGTGGAAGCTGAGAAATGAAAGTAACTTTTATTAGTGAAAGGGTTTTGTTTCTCACAGGCGCAATAGAGACAGTACCTATACATTTGCCATGGCCTATAATGCTAAACAGCCGCAAACTGAAATTTCAGATATTGTCATTTTCAAGTGTAAAAATTGTGTACCACAGAATTAGCACTGCAAAAAGTGTAAATGTAGGAACGCATTGTATCATATACAAAAGTTCTCTTGATTGTAACAGCATAGTGGTACACAAACTTGCAATGTCCAGATGTAACTTTATTATTAATCATCTCTCAATAATCTCTAATAGCTATTGGTCACTCACAACCATTATTGTCAACCATTTATCAGGTTATGCACTGCAAATGGACTAGCGGAAATGCTAAATCAGTGGCATTAATGTAAATTTCTCCTTATATTAAATTATTTATTTAGTAGTTGCAAAAATAGTAAGTATGAATGACATAAACGACAAGCAGTCCTAACTATATGAATTTTTTTACATTAATTGGCTTTTATGTACCAGCTTACTGAGACACAAAACAGTGCACAAACATCGGAAGTCCACCTGGTTGTGATACTGTATTCTTTCGTGTCTTGACATGGTTTATAGTGGTGTGCTAGATGTAGATTTTTCTAGTGAAGGTGTTCCATGGTAAAGGCTGGGGAGCTACTGGGTGAATGTCATGTCCATTGTCAGACAATTCCAGAATTCTTAGTGCATTTAAAATACGGCATCCAGAGCCAAAGAAAGAGAGAGTTGCAACAACTCCATTGACCCAATGTTCCATTTTTATCCTTTTTTAATGGCTCAAAAAGCATCTTACTATAAGACATTCTAGCATCCCATAAAGACATAAAGATGATGAACTCCTGTATATAGGTCTTCTACAGCTGTGAAACAGTTGGGGTGGAGCCTTGAACCCTACTGACTGGATGAAAAGATCAAAGTTTTTCCAGTTTCAGACATTGGAAGCATCAACCAAACTGCCACAAATAGCCACTAGTTCATGACAGGTCCATTGTGGAGTAGCACCACCTGTTGAGTGATGTTTAACTAGAAATGTAGTACTTACCCAGCCACAGTATTCTAATGTAAAGTTTCAAAACTCACACAAAACATCACCCTGTCTCACTGCAATACTCTCTGGAACTTTTTTTTTAAATTTCATCCATAGAATGTGCTACATATTTCAATCTCTCATAATCTGTTTCAGACTTTCTTTTATTTGTATGTGTAAACAATTGCATTTGCAGACATGCCCTGAAGTTTAATGAATCTTTGCACGGTCACATAACATTTGCACATGTATTGGATCAACAAAAAACAAAGAAATGTGCATCACAGAGGCACAGGTAGGTGCAAAAGTTAGGTACCTAAATAATGTAATCACAATAGTACTGTCTTAAATAATAATTAAGTTTGGGAAGTCCAAGGCTATTTGAACATTCTCTGTGTGTGCCTCTGAATAAATGTCTTTGAAAATGTTGAACACTGCTTTGAATTCTGGTCCTGCAAAAGCAATCAACACCATCTCAACTTCCACCTTCGGTGTAATCCTTCAACACTGTTCTCAAGAATCTGCTGATACAGGATGGAATATTTGCCACTTTCACCTTTAACAAAGTGTCCAGGACTTATGCTAGCCACACAATTTCATAGTATGATGGACTTTGCAAAATCTGAAACTACGTCGGCAGCATGTTTTTATCCTAGGCTGCTTTGTTTTTAAACAATGCAGAAGGTTGATGCAGGAAAAAATGTTTTCAATGGGTCAACCTAACAAGCCAGAATCATTCCAATTCCAATAAGTATATATTTTTAAGTCCATAATATTTTAAAAGAGCTTTGCATGGCAGAAAATCATATCATTCAAGGAAAAGAATTTGCTGTCTGTAACTCCACATGTATTGGTGGGTCCTTCATGCTGATGTTATTAGCAGTTACTAGCCAATACTTTCAAAAGACTCGAACCTTTAGTGCTAAGGGCATAGAGTTGAAAATTCAATAACAAAGAATATTGGCTTTAATCTAATAACAAGGCCAAATAACAAGCCGTGTGACACAAAGATGATGCAATTCTCATTGCTTTTCGTGATGTCCTCGTGACACGGCATATGTGTGGTAGTATACAGTACCACCGCCTTAACGTCCACCACCTTCCTGAGAGGAAACACCTCCAAAGCTTTCTCCTCTCTGACAATGTAATAGAGACCATACAAGGTGATATTACTCCTACTCCTGCTTCACATTCTGGGATACGCATGGTTATGCAGATTGGCGCAAAGCACACTGAAAAGACTCTGTTCTTACATCACCTTTTCATGCAGAGTATTTCAGTCTCTATGCTCACGGTATAGCTGGCTGCCATCTTTGCCTGTTATATGGGCTCGTCAGATGCACCTTAGGATCTATGGCCTACTTAAACAGATTAATTTTGTTTTGCTTAGTGCGAAGAGTCTGGATACTCTTGGGCAGGGATGGGCAAAAATACATCAAAATGTATTTCCAAATAAAATGCGAAATACCAACTCGAAATGTATCAAAATAAGATACCAAAATACACTGCCACCAAATGTATCAAAATAAAATACTGCATTTTTGTATTTTCAAATTACCTAAAATACATTTTTCTATATAGTGATTCAATCCCTAATTCTGCACCTATTGAACAATATATTTAGGATGCGACTGATTAAAACCCATTGCCGACTGTTGCTGTAAAGTGCCTAAAATTTATGGCCTTAAGCTTTGGTCTGTACCAGTAAGAACAAATGTGAAAAAAATGGCACAGTACATACAAGCTTTCACCAGTTCAAAGCATTTACCAGCTTTCTTCATTACTTCCCTTTGTGCTCACTCATACTTATCTCTCTTTACACGTCACTGCCTTTTGAAACTCCTCCTTTCAATTGAGTCACTTCATTTGACTACCAAAACCAGAAGAATGAGTTTGAAGTTGTGTGTACATTAATAATTGTCAATACAGTAAATAGGGCAAGATAGGTAAATTTCAAACAAAGGTGCCATTGCATGATAACTAGCGTACGCCTACTGCAAATAGTGGATAATAGTGTTCTAGTTCATAACGGTTAAGATCAAAGTCATCTACATTAAACAAACGTAGGCTACCCCATGTAGTCACAGTGATACCAACTTTAAAATGTCATTCTAAACCTATGCTCATTAGATTTAAATTAAACAGAAGGGTATCTGACAAGCTACATTAACAAAATTAGCAACAAATATTCACTGGTTAAATAATTTGACATCAACAAAGACTGATAACCTTACGCTGAAAACTAGCATGCCTAGATTCATAGAGAAAAAAAAAAAGAGAAATAAATGGCATCATTAAGCCACTTACATTCAACTAGATTGAATTTTCGTTGCAGTCAGAACTTAAAAAATCCAGGCATCTGAACTTCAGTTGAGCTAGTCCCAATCACTGTGCTGTTTAATCTGCAGCAGCACCTAGTGTTCCTATTATGTCATTGTCCGAGACAAAGTATTTTGCAGTATTTTGAAAATACTAAATACAAGACACTGAATTATTTTAATACAAAATGAAAATGTTTTTGTTAACTTTGATAAAATACAAATATTTTAAATACGTATTTCAAATACATGTATTGGACATACTGCCCGCCCCGGCTCTTAGGCATACGTTTAATTCCTGGTGGATGGATAATTTGTGGTGACTTTAAAAGTATTAAGCCTGCCTTCAAACCAGTTACTACCTTAATGCAGCATACATACTTAAACGTAATGCTTAGGTTCAACGTCGTTGCTTTCAGCCCTTCCACAGAGCTACATAGTCCTTCCTCTTTTCACTGGTTCATTACTACAATTTCTAGTTTTGGAATCCAAAGCCTTTGGAGAGTTGCCTTACATAGCACTGTGGTAAAATACAATATGAAGCGAAGGCCCTACAGCAGTGCTAGACAGGCTAAAAGACCTCATCTTTGTGTGCACAGTTTCTGCTTAAGGTCTCTCTGTGCTTTCCAGGGACCTGTCCTTGGTGCTGAAAGAGTTCTCAACTGGTCCATTCAAGTCCTTGACAATGTGAACATCGACATGGTCTCACTGATGTTAACCCCTTTATTTTGTTTCGTCCCACTTATGGCAGGGTCAGATTTTATGATTTTTTTTTTGTGTCATTTACGATTGTCATTTACGAATGACCATGTCACACTATAACATCTTAGAACTACGAACCCTCAACGTGTCTTGGTCGGGAAACTGGCCACATTAGAAGACAATTAGTCATGGTTTCCATTGACTGCTGGTGACAGGACTCCCAATATTAACAATGGACACTTCTTATGACTCCTGACAAAATTCTGACATGCTAGTCTTTTTGTCAGACTGTTGTAGAACACACAGACAAAAACTCGCAGGTCGTTAATTATCACATTGTGAGACTCACTCGTGTTCAATGTTGACCTTTTGGAATTGAGTTGGTCGCGACAGGGCAAAATCGGGGCTAATGTTGTGTAATGTGAACCGACCATTAAATACCAATGGTGGTTTTAAAGACATACATGTCATATTGCAGGCTAGCGTTTAAAACAGGTCTTGCAATACAGGTCTTAAAATATTGTAGAGGCTAGAGGCTCTTGCAGGTTGGCAGGTATGTCTGAAGAGTTGCAGAAATTAAAGGATGGATTTACGAGGTGCAAGCGTACAAGACTTGACTATAGTAAGCGATAAGTCCTACTATGTAAATTGAGAATATATTAAAGATTTTACGTCAGCATCATTTCATAAATAACTCGTTATTTTTCCAGCATTCCAGCTATGTGATAATAAAAGCCACATTTATGATTCATGATGTCTGGAAACAGCCCACTTCTTTAGCAATAGTCAGCAATAATAACTGATATCACTTCATAATAACTGAAGTTAGCCAACATTAAAATATATGTATATCTGGCGATACTTGACCTACTGACCAGTTAGAAAAGTTACTAAAAGTTAGTTGTTTGTTGTAGTTACTAGTTACTTCTCCCAAAAGTAACCAAATTACTGAATACTGTGTATATAAAGCAATACGTCACTAGGTAAAGTAACTTTTACGTTGTGTTCCCTGAGAGCTCTACAACATTTTTAGATCAATCAAGGCTTTAAACATGGCCAGATTATAAACAGGTGTTCCTTAAAATTGTGAGTAGATTTTATTGATATAATTTTGAGCCATGTTTCAGCTGATGTTGGCATTAGGCTTATGGACTATATTACACAAGGCCTGGGAATCCCTCCCTTAAATCACTTCTGCAAACCTATACCATTACATTTTAGATGTTATGACATTTTTGATACGGGCAAGGCAATATTTCAATCATTACATGTTCCTCAGGCATTGGAACACTAACTGAGTGAGGACAATATAAAGGCACAGGTAATTAAACAGGCCAATTGGAGTCGAGTTAGAGTGAATTATTGCTATCCATCCAGGGCAATTCTGACATTTTTGTGCAAAAAAATATTACAAAACAAAAAGTAGTTATGCAGTGGAGCAGACAGAAGGCTTCTCTTGGCACTTTCCCCTGAACTCCACAAGTGCAGACAGCTATAACGGGAGACTGAATACAAATGGAAAACAAAAATGCATACTGCAATTAGCACAGGCTAAAAACAACACATTTACAATGAGCACAATAAACTCTGATTTATTATTAAAAGGCAACTTGCCATGCATTATGGGGTAAAATCACACACACACACACACACACACACACACCACACTGAATTGCACAACCCTTTGCACGCTCTAATGTTATGTTAAAGTTGTTCAGTGAGTTTCCTGTTTAGTTTCTGAGATGATTGTTTTTACTCATCACATACAAGTTGTTGTAGCTGATAGTTCAGATGTTGGTAAGCCAAGTAGTTACACATTAAATAGGTCTAGAACACTACTTTTGCAAGTTGACAGAATGACAATCTACACAGGCTACGCTCCAGGGGTACTGTTTTAAAGGCTTTTCTTCTTCTGTCAGATACAGCCATCCTCTTTGAAGGATCCTGTTATTTTATCAACACAGCCCAAAAGATCATTGGCTGTCCTCTTTCCTCTTTAGAGGAAACTGCTTACTCTAGATCGCTGTTTTCACCCTGGTCAGTCAGGTCAGTGTTTGAACTCATGCCCTCAGGGAGATGTTACAGGTTTCTGAAAACAAGGAGCAGCAGTTACAACAGCTTCTTTCCCAGACCACTTAGAGTCTACATCAATCCAGTTCTTCTTATTTATGCAGATTAGTTATACACAGCACTTTATCTACATTTAATTCACTTATGTGGGTGACTGGTTGGGTTGTATCTCATACCTAATGTGCATGTTTGTAGAACATTCAATTCAATTCAGTTCAGTTAAATTCTGTTCAAATTCAATTCAAATCGAGCCCACAGGTCATTCATCCCCACTAGTAGAGCACTGATGAACAAGAATCTGAATGCAGGACAGCACTTTAATAATACTTTGCACTTTTGCTCTTTTCTTTAACGTCATCAGTAACATGCACAATTGCACTTTACCATTCTATTTATGATGTGTGGAGGTCTTATCTTGTTGTTTTTTTGGGATGGGGAGCTAAAACTGTTGTTTATCCTGTCTTGTCCTGGAGTTGTCTGTCTTGTTTTGTCTAGTCTCTTTTTTGTCTAGTAACTGTTTCAGATGTACTGTATGTCACAAAACAAGTTTCTGCAAGGACAAATAAACATCTATCTATATCTCTCTCTCTCTTCAATTCAATTCCGTTCAATTGAATTAAATTTAATTCAGTTGAGTTCAGCTGCGTTGAGTTCAATTCAATTTATACTACACAAGCAGTGGCTGCCACGTACAGTGTCTATTGAGGCAATCATGCATTGGTGTTCAGTGGGAACCCTTAGGCACATTGCCTGAGAGCCTGAGTCTGTATGTGTGTGTGTGTGTGTGTGTGTGTGTGTGTGTGTGTGTGTGTGTGTGTGTGTGTGTGTGTGTGTGCAGCCTGAAGAGCTGCTCAAGCCTCAAGGGTCACAGGTTATTCTTGGAGCAGAGCCAAACATGACCACAGTCTGCGGAGGTCTCGGGGCGATTTGGTTGCGGTCCACTTCACCTCTCAGCTAGTGACCATCAGCCTCAATCAGTCTCTGGAACTTCCCTCTGACAGCCAGGGGGATTAGAGGTCATGGGGAGTCAAAGGGTCAAATTTGGGGTTGGACAGTTTCTGGGTCATGGCAGATAACTCCAGAGGCTAGATCTACTAATTTGTTGTTGTTTTGCTTTTTTGCTTTCAAGTATCTTTAGTGTTTACATCTGTCAGTTTGAATTATGGGAATTGCATACTATCACAACTGAAAGCAAGGCCCTTCCTCAGTTCATAGCAAGTGGAGTTTTTTTGTGTAAAATGTTGTACTGCATGTGGGAAACAATGAGAAGTATGTGTCAGGCATTATAAGGATCAAGACAAGCCTGCACCTACAATCTACTACTGTGGGGGCATCATGTTTGATAATGCTTTCCCTCATGAGGTCACTGAATCTACAGGGCAGGAATTCATGAGAACTGATTTAAATCACAATTGTGCTTTTCGGTTCAGCTATGAAGAAAGCTGACTTCCTGGAGCCCCACAGAGCATGAAGATAAGCACAAATACCAGATCGGCGTTATCTGACCACGATGTAGAATATGTGAATGGACTAAAATAGGCTATGAATGAAACTGGTTTGTGTGGGTCATGTAAAGACATCTAGTGTGCACACAAGTTGGGTTTAATATTTTGGACATTCTTTTCTCCAAGAGTAACATTTGTAAATACTGTACATAACAATCCCATTCATGTGTGCCGGTGGTCATATGTGCAAGTATGTATGTTGTGCACAAGCATTGGTTGGTTAATGAAATGTGTGTATAATTGCTTGTGTGTGTGTGTGTGTGTGTGTGTGTGTGTGTGTGTGTGTGTGTGTGTGTGTGTGTGTGTGTGTGTGTGTGTGTGTGTGTGTGTGTGTGTGTTGAGCATGATGATGTTTGCTGTCCAATGTATATGTGTCTGCTTGTGATATGTTTATGTTGCTGATGAGGTTCTGTACTGACTGTGACAATGAATCTCTAATAATGAAGAATAAAGACTAAAGACTAAGACAAGTCAGCCAGTACAATTAATGATATTATTTACCATTTAGGTATAATAATGATTTGTAAAACTATCTTAGCACGTACACACTGTCAATGCCTTAATCTCTGGTAACATGTCAGGACCATTTTATGATTACTTGCCATGAATTTCTTAGATATGGCACCTTTAATATTTAGATATGTGAATTTAGATTTGTGAAACTACCTTAGCACATAGACACTGGCAAGTAACTCTGCTTCTCTGGCTCCCCCCTCTCTCCTCTGTGTCCCCTGTAGCTGCCCTCTCAGACAGTGCTGCTCACAGTAGAATGTGAAGCTGGGCCCTGGGCTGAAGCCTACAGAAGCTGTGTTGCTGATCTCCCGTTTCGTCTAAAGACTCAGCAAACCACACATTCCTCTGGCACGGCTCGTGTTTACCGCAGAGGAGCAGGTCAAGGTCAAGGTTTTGTGGAGTGGCATTTGCACACGCCGACTCTTTCAGTGCCATCTCTATAAGCCGATGCCCAAATGCCAAAAATGCACATAAACACACGCAGAACAGAAGTTTTTGCCACAGGTTTCTGCGAAGTTGTAAAGTTTGCTCTTGTAAAAAAAAAAAAAAAACCTCTGCAGTAAATGTCCTTCATGGCAACTTCCTGGTACCAGGAGTAATGCTGACCATGGGTGGCTGTGATTGGGCATATCTTCTAAGACAGAAATTTCTCTCTTTTCGGGGTCTTGTTTATAGAAAAGCCAGGAATTCCGATAAAGACAGAGAGAGTTTGTCTGTGAAGAAGTAAGCTGTGAGAGGTGAAAGCCCCGGCACAGTTGTGCAGGAAACAGAGGGGAGGAAGATAAGGAGGGAGGGAGGGAGGGAGGGAGGGGAGGGGAGGGAGGCATTTCTTTGCCGCTTGATTAACACTGCCAGTATTTAGCGCCCTGATATACATACCTCACACAGTTGCCCGTTGTTAACAACAGGCTGTCAGCCATTCTTGTGTGCGGTGCTGTGCCGCCTTTGTGCAGGCCGGCCAGCGGACCTTGCAGCTGTCGCGAGGGGCCGGCCTGGCACCCTCTGATCAATCAGGCGTGAAATGCGGCGTGAACGGCCCTGCATTCACAGCCCCCAATGGGCTCATGCTCTGCCCTCCCCCCAACAAACCCCGATTTGGCACTAAATCTTCCCTAGGCATGTGGGGATCGGCAGACGCTGGCGCCAGCTAGCCACCCCCGCCCCCCACCCCCCAACCCCCCCACTCCGAGCACCCACCCACCCACCCACCCACAACTCCTACTCTTTTCCCCTCTTTCCTTTCCCCTTCTCTTCCCTTCTGCTTCTCTCTCCCCAAAACCCTCTTTTCAAGCCTGACCCCAAAGTCCTGGTGTCCATCAACACCACAGAGAGTTTGTCAGGTTACTAGACAGTATACTGAGCATGCAGGTTTCTCCTCAGTCTTTCTTAAATCTGCATTCGGTTGTCATAGACACAAATATATGTTGTATAACTTATTGCTTTTTCATATTTTCAAGGATGATGTGTTTATTTAAAAAAAACATTATCTAAGCCCAGTTTGCAATGGTGTTCCTTGGATACACATACAAAAGAAAGCTTTGCTGAAAATCAGTATGCGTAACTTTGATGTGGCACTAAACTATACAGAACAAGGCAGTGTGCACCTGCTGGAGTGTTGCTGGACCCTGTACTGAAGTTTTAATGAAGAAGACTTTGTAAGCGGTTTGTAAATTTGTGCATGATGTGTAATTTTTGTGGCCAGGTTTTGCCTGATATAGGGTTAATTTGACCCAGACAATGATGTATGTTGAGTCGTGGGTGTGTGGTCCTGAGGCCTGGGGATTATGGGTGCTGATTGGTAAGGCTCTATTATAATGCTTATGACAAACTAAAGCTGCATATTATTGGTGGAAGTATATGGGTGTGTGTCCCTGTGTTTTGTGTGTGCGTGCAAGGATCTATCAGGGAGAACTTAGAAGAGATGAAAAATAATAGTTTTATCTCACTAACATGCTCGTCAGTAAAAGCAAACGCAAAAATTATACATGTAGAATAGTTAAGACGTGTTCTGTATGTTAAAGGCCATAATAGTGAGAATAAAACACTGCCTGCTGTGTGGAGTCTTGTGTGAATTTGTATGAACAGAGTAGATCAGTATATACATAAGAGCATTTTCTACACCTGCAGTTCACATCTTTTTGGCACCTTGGCAGAGAGAAGTATTATTTTATGCAAACGACAAGTGTGTGCTCCCCAGAAGACTGCATATTAAAAATCCTCTCTCTTTATTTGGCCCTGATAGGCTTAAGCACTTCTCAGAGGAAGAAAAAAAAAAACAAGAAAACAGAGAGGCTCCGGTCGGGAAAGTTTGGTAGAGAGAAGAGTTTCGCTGAACAGCTGCTCCTGCGGCTTGTTTTCCGACTGTCAGAGCTGCAGAAGAATGAGTGGAGGGAAGAATGGAAAAGAAAGTGAGAGGGAGGTGTGGAAGGGTGGGGAGGCACACTCCACAAGCCAGGCCAGGGTACACACACACTCTTTTCCCTCCTGCTTTTGGGTCCCTTTGACAAAGCTGTCATTGTAAATGGGACAGAAAGGGTGAATTTGGGATGAATTGGGTTTACAGCTTAGCGCCCCTCTCTCGCCCAGTACCCTACTCTACCACCCCCGCCATCCTCTCGCCCCCCACCGCCCCTCCGACCATTCATTCTCGGTTGCACTCTCTCTCTCCCTCTATTTCTCTCTCTCTCTCTCTCTCTCTCTCTCTCTGCTCAGTGCTGCCCCTAATCTGTCTGTTTTGTCTGGTGGCCTCATCCTTCTTACAGTCATACACTGATGTCACTCAACCACCCTGGGCTTCTCACTCCTTATGGCTGTGCTTTTTCAATGTGAGCCTACAGTACACTATGTCCCATGCAAACCCCCCCCCCCCACACACACACACATCGTTTCGACAGGAGAGCAGAAGATGTATAAGTGATAGAATGTATGTTGTTTAATAAACTAAACTAAATATTCTGTATAAAACTTGTAATGTTGATTGTCATACACAAAGTTACATGTTAGGTATGTGCTCCCTCAACAATTAACTAGTACTGGTAGTGTTAAATTAGTAGCAGGGAGTGGTGACAACAAACTAGCATGCTAACTACAAAAGCCTTAAAAATGAAATCAGTGCCCCAGATGGCACTTGTTATCGTAATATGTGGTGTCTATTGGTAATATGGCTGGGGGTGCTATGTTGTCTTACTTTATCATTACAACTATGCATAGCTAGGCTAGTGGGAATGTTTAATGGGCATTCACAATGGCCATATGCCAACAAAATGAACTTGAAGTTGATGCCAAAAGTTCTAGCTGTATACATAAACATATATCATAAAAAGGCTGATTGCTGCATACTGTTGCTTTAAGATGAAACGTGGATGCATTATGAATGAAAGGCATTTGGCATCTGTGTACATATGTGTAACCAGGCTTCATTGATAAGCTTTCTCGAGATTTCAGGGATTAACTCAAATAAACCATCTGCAAAGGATGCAAACTTGATAACCTCAATGAACCCCTTGATACTCTTTCTCTTTAATGGCTAAGAAACTGCTCTTGTCTTCCGGGACATTTGCAGAAGGTAAAAAAACAGAGATTTAATGTATACCAAGCCATGATGGTCTAATTACAATAACTGATACCTGTTAATTAGTTATACAATTGAGATATTTTACTAGTAAGAAAAGTACTCAGAAAAAAATACAATTGAAAATGAAGAATCATAACCACTTTGGAGTGGAATTTATTTACAGATTTAACTATTTTAGATATTTTTCTTACCAAATCATATTATTTTACACATTTTATTCAACTCAGATTTATGAAAGTTTGTCACAAATTGCAACACAGTCAGTTGGTGGTACTGCCTTGAGTTCCAGTGTATTAGACTAGCCATAACCTACTGTTATATTTACAATTACAGGCCTTGCAATGACAATGGAATAGATGGGTCATCAGAGTGACATTGCAGGGATATTGCAATAATATGAAAGGAACCTGTATATATACACTCACACTCTTTGTGATACACCCAATATTGAGTGGGTATGTGTCAGATAGTCTGAATAATGCACACATTGTGATAAGCCGGGTGTACTGAAATGATTAAACTGGCAGGTCTTCCATCCTGTAGTTTATCTGAGATTAGCTACAAATTGTATGATGGAATCCTTGCCCAGTTACAATCTGATTAACAGATATGCTCTATGTAGAATGGCATCTTATGAAGTAGTCCTCCTGCTTGTCAAAATGAGTCCATCATTTTCCATATATGGTGTAACAACGTCAGTTTCCTGATGTTTAATTATAGTTAGCCTGCATAGCTTTATTTCTGAACTATACTACTTACTGTAGGCTACTATGGGTAGCGAAGGCAGGTTTTCATACTTAATGGGAATGTGGTAGAGTGTGGTAAAGTGTTTTTTTTCTCCATCTATTCCACCATGTAGTCATTTTGGAGGCAAAGGCTTGTAGGCCTACCATGTTTGACACAGCTCTTTAGGATAATCAATTTTGTGTTCCAGGAAAACTAATCAATATGTAAGGACAGATTTTAAATATATAAGTTAGAGAACTTATTTTGCCCCAGCCAATTACGCTGTCAGTACTGTATGCTGCTTACGTGTACATGCAGCAATTAGCTACTTAATGTCAGATATACCTATCAAGGTTATGTGTTCTATTTTGTCAAGTGGATCAAATGCAGTTGCATGCAATGCATATTTTACATTGTGTACTTTTGACTGGGTGGGTATTGTTGCTGACATATTCAAAAGTATAAACTACAATAACGTTAACTTTTTTCTTTAAAAACTTCTAGATTTCATTGTTGTACATTTTTTTTAAATACTTTTTTAGTTCATGTGCTGAAGTGTACAGGATACTCAACTGGTAGATATTGCTAAGAGCAATGATTGACTACACAGATTGATAGAAATAGTTTACTATGTAAAAGAACACTAAAATATAATTAATTCTGATCTCACAATAAGTCAGACACAGAGCGACTTCCTTGCTACTAAATGAAGACCATATAAGTTGCAGAAAACAGTATTGTTGAGCTCTTTGTTGTACTAGTACTTGTACTTACTAGTTGTGCTTTGTTGCTACTAGTTGTTTTATTGACTGCATACACTCTATACACTCCATATTTGATTTGCAGTCAAGCAGAGTGCCTGATGGGACAGAGGATAAAAGGCTATGGAAGCTGATGAGTGCATGTGTTGTGTGTTGGCTGAGGAGCACACATCTGTCCTTCAACCAGGAGGAATGCCAGAGCAATAGACATCTGTAATCTTGTGGCAGATGATCTGGAGACAGATGCCAACCATCCCCATGTACTCCCCCCTGTTGCTGTGAAAGACACTGCTGCTTTGCATTCTATGCTAGTGGGCCATTTCTGCTTCTGCATGCCTGCTGGGATAGACTCTTTAACTTCGTTTTACTTTGTGTAAAACGTCTGGATACTCTCAATAGGCACACACTTACCTCCTGGGGGGTAAATACTTTGTCTAAACTTTAAAAATCTATTGTGCCTGACTCCAACCAAACACTACTGTTTACCATGGTAAACCATGGTAAACAGTACTAACTTATTTATGCATTCCCTGTGAGGGCAACACAAAAAAGCAAGAACATCAATGGGCCAATCCATATTTGATTTCTCAGCTAATTTCATGAGGTTCATAGGTAACAGGCTTATAATGCATTTATAAAGCTTTATAATGGTTGACACAAATATTCACAACTATTTTTACATACTTTTACATACTTAAATACTTCTAAAGTATTATGATAAAAACTTTAAGTGACATGGTGGATTATGAAGCTATTTTGGCCTCTTGATAATGACCTCGATGAGGTCAAAAAGGTAAAAAAATAAAGCACTGTTGTAAAGCATTATATTATATTATATTATATTATATTATATTATATTATATTATATAGCATTATATTGCCTTCCAAGTGCAAGCATAAATAGTTGTGAATACTTATGTGAATCATTATAGAGATTTATGCATAAATTATAACCCTTTATGAATGTATTTATAGGGTCTTATGAAGACTGTGTTCACAGAAGGTTTTTACCAACACTTCTTCTGTAGGTTGGAAATAAAAAGTCTTCTGATTTTTGCAAACTGCCCGAATGAAGCATGCATACTCAAACATAAGGCTCAAGTTCAACATCCTTGGTTTCAGCCCTTCCATCAAGCAACATAGCACTGCCTCTGTTAGCCTATTAGTTGCTGGAATTTCTAGTTTAGGCATCCAAAGGTTTTCAGAGAGTACCCTGGTGTGGTACAATAGGGAATATAATATTGAGCAATGGCGCTACAGCTGCACTAGCCTAGCCTAGCCTTTTTGGTGAACATTGGATTCTCTGGGCTTCTAAGTTGGCTATGGTTTACATGAATGTAAGTAAACCCACTTAGTCAACTCTTCAGAGGGTAAAGGCTAAAGTTTTAACTGGCTACAGTATCATGTCCACAACTCTACATATTTTTTTTTTCATTCAAACAACAATGTGCAAAAACACACACTTTATTAGTAAGAATGTTGGGTTTGTTGAAAATGTGTGGGTGTATAAGTCAGTTAGTCAGATAGGGTGGAAGCATTCTTTGTTGCATGCTCTACATAACATAACACTATAATGTGTCATTAACGTGTCTGTTCTCACATAACATAAATTAGGACACATCACACAATTTTAAAAGCCTTGATGCTAAACTGCATCTGCTGCCAAATACTTTACATAGACAACTATATCATGTGCTTTCATCTAATGCAAAGGCAAATCAGTTTTTTTCTGCAGAGAAACATTTTTGCTTGCACCCCAAGTAATCCATCCATCATAGAGGCCCATCAAAGTCCAAGTACATCAATGTGAAGCACAAATATATTGTGCATTAGACGCAAAATACACATATGAAGCCAATATGTCATTTGTCAAAAATAGATATAAAATAAAAAAATTTAAAATGCTGGTATAACAGCAGTTTTGACATATCAGTTTTTTAATGAAAACCTAAAAAACCAACAATCTACATCACAAAAAAAGAATATTGATACTGTACTTCTGGTGGATCAAAGCTGTAGGGTGTGCTAAGTGATTCAGTGTAGTTGGTGAGTGACCATTATGTTAAATGTAGATTTACATTTTGGTGCACCAGTGGTGTGTGTGGAGTAATAGTCACTGGTGTGTGTTTTAAAAGGGTTAGGGAAAAACAACTATGCTTAGAATCAACATGTGCATCATCACTACACTACTGTATTTGCTGTGCAGATACACCATTACCATTTAGCATACACACGGACACACACACACAGGAAAACACACAGACACACACACAGACACAGACACACACACAGACACACACACACACACACACACACACACACACACACACAGACACACACACACACACACAAACACACACACACACACTCGCTTACTCACAGGAATGCAATACAGGACAGATGTCATATAAAAGCTGGCCGCACTGAAGGGGAAAAGGAGGAGACCTTAGGAATGCCCTGTGCCTTTGAAAGGCAATCCTCCCTATAGGCACAGATTACGAGCCTCTTCAATGTTAATGGCCGCTACAAATGGCTGTAGATAAGGGAGAGTTGCTGTGCGGCTCAAGCTTTCCTGGTTTTAGACTCTCTGGGAAACACAGCCTAGGGATGCCTAGGGATACACAGGCTGAACCTGTGCCACTGGTGCAGGAATGCCATTAGGGAATATCCTAAGTGGCTTTACAACTGGAACCCGTTACATTACATCTTACAGTAGTAAGATGGACCTTATAGCAGTGTTGGATTAATCATCTTATATTTATGTCAAAAGTTGTTAAAAAACTATTTTTTACAGCACACCACAAATTGTCAGTGGAGATTTAGAGCTGTGTACTGACTTAAACGCATTCCTCATTGAAATGCATTCCTCACGTTGCAACATCTACCTCAACGAATCCAAGTTTTTAAAAAGTCAACTAACTTTGAAATGCCACAGATAGACAGGAATGTGGAGGAAAAAAAAACTCCCAGAATGATGTTGAAGTGTTTCTACACTTGTGAGTAATGACTTTCCGGAGTGATTGCGTTGCAGAGAGTTAAAGGGTTAGTGTTTTGAGTCGCCCCAGAGTGGTGGGGCCCTTTAAAATTCACAATTTTAAACTAATGGGCCTCTAATGGGCCCACCAAAAAAGTCACAACAGCCTCCTGTCAGGAGACGCCTGTAAAGCAGGTCCCACTTCCTCTCCCCAACACATACCAGGGGCCATTGGAGGCCGTTAAAGAAACGCCTGCTCAAACAAAGTCGAAGACAGTGACATTGATGGGTTGTCAAGTGTTTTGAAGATCACATGGCTGTATTCTTCTTTAGCACTGTGAGTGCTGCTGCTTTCTGGTTTTCCCAGAACATTGAATTTGCAGCTTGAAAACCTTTACTGGTGTGTGATCTTAAAACTCTTATTATGTACAGTTTATTGTGGTGAATGAGACATAAGCAGGTGACATTAAAATTAAGTGCAATATATTACTGTTGGTTGTTTGCATCCCTATAGGTTGTCCCTGGCTTTAGTGTATGTGTGACAAACACATAAATTGTGATGAGTAATTGTCTTCCCACGCTGTAAGTCCGCTGTGTACTTTACTGGGCTAGTCAAACATGCCAGGGCGATTCTTTGACACCATTGAGTCGTTCCAGTCACGTTACACCTCCTGCGCCTCGCAGTAATGGCCACAATGCAGAAACACACACAGAGCTGCCCCCTCTATCTGGTGCCAGTGGAGCCTTGCCATTCGAGTGAGCTAATCAGTTGTTGAGTGGCCGAATAGTTTGGCTATCTCCAACTTCAAAGCTTTGCATTTGCTGACTGTGGGTGACCCAGTGTAAATCAAAAGGTGTTATCAGGGGCTGGCCTGCGAGGAGGAGGAGGGCGGTTGGTGGTGGTGGCGGCGGTGGTGGTGGTGGGGGCGGTGGTGTTGGCTACGGGGAGGTGACTGTGTGGTCTGGAGGCGTCAGGGTCAGGGTTCATACAGCGCCGGAATGACTTCTCCCAGGGGCGTGAGAATACTCTCATTCACCGTCTCGCCTTTCTCTCGCCGCCTCTTTCAGGAGGCCGACCTGGGGACCGGACAGCCCGAGACAGGCTCCCTTTTTTCTGTGGGTGCTGGGCCGCAGAGCTGCTCATTAAGAGGAGGATACGTAAACAAGCGTGACCGGGGCTGGCTGTTGTGTCTGTTCAGTGCTCTGCTGAAGTGTGAAGAATGGAAAAAAAAGGGGGCTGTGGCCACCGCGCTTCCCCATCTGCTGGCCGTGCTGCGGCCTTCAGACCTACCGGGACTCCAGTAACGATCCCCTGGGGCAGCAGGTATCAGTGACACAGAGCAGGGAAGTGTTTGGCATTCCTGATTAAGGACTGGAACTGCGGGGGGGGGGGGTTGAGGCGTGGTGAGGCGAGGTGGTGGTGGTCGGGGTGGGGGTAGGGGATTGGGGTAGCACAAGTCGAGAGAGGGGCAGACAGAGGGCACACGTGTAAAAAAAAAAACAGCTCCTAGCCTAGGGTAGGGTAGGTTAGGGTAGTTCCTTACTGTAGTCACTGGCAAAGTGAGCACTGCCCCCACCCCCCCCCCCCACATATGCTTACGGAAAACAGGCATGAAAGGACACATTGGGGAGGGGGTGGGAGGTAAATATTTAAGACATTAGTATTATCTGAGTCAATACAGCAAAGCAAAAGTGGGTCTCTTGTTCATTCCTTGCCACATGTTCCAACTCATTATGAATGTACCAGAGAGCTATGTTGATTCAGTCCTGGATTATCTAACACGCTTGACTTACAGCCTCGTCGGCCCAAACCGATGATCCACGCAAAAGGGCTATCAGTCTCACCTCTACTTGAGCTTTTCGCCTCTCTGATAGCACTCAGCAGCTAGTCACACAACTCTTTGTCCCCCCCACAAAGAGCAACACTGAGAAGAGTCTCCCGTAAAAAAAAAATAAAAAAAAGTACGGCAGGAGATAATGTCTTCCTTCCGTACTGTGGCCATTAGAGAGTGACTAAGCACTCGGTTATGCGCTTAGTTATAGTTCAGTTATGCTCAACACAGTGATTAAATTACTGAGTGCTATGAGATTACACAGAAGTAAGTCTTGTCATACAGACACTCATCCATGAGTCGAGAGGAGGCACAGTGCTATCCTCTCAGTGGTTATAATACAGGGGAGGAATTGCAGGAAACAAGGCCGGGATTTTTCAGTGCCCCGGTTTAAGGCTGCCTCCATTTTACAAAGGGATATTGTATTTATGACGGGCTGTTTTCCACTGTTAATCACAACAACACAGGGCATATAGGAAGTCATTTAGCCGCTGTTGTGTTTCTTCACCACACTGAGAGGTTGTTCCTGTGAAAACAGTCAAAGGGAGTTTTAGTGAGGAACTCTGGACTGACTCAGGGCTGAGAGGTGGTGGGTAGGCACAGGAGCTCGCCATTGTGAAAGCTGACCTTTTGCATGTATCACTACATGTGCTGACAGTCTTTGCTGGTGTAGGTATCTAAAGCAACTATTCTTCCTTGCTCTTATCCTTTCAAGCGAACAGCACAGTCCCTAGTTCTCTGTGCAAATAGACCTTAGCTGAGTCTATCTCAGGCTATTTAATGTTTTTAAAGCTTTTTACCCACTCCGCCCCCGTGGCTTTTTCACATACATTTAGATGCTTGCATTTTGTGAATAAGTAATTACACCACATTGTGTCTGCCAACTATAGTATGCTGATTGCCTGTCCCTTTGGATTAGAGCAACTTGATTATTTGGGGAATCTTAAGTCTGTGTTCCTTTTTGGAAGAGTAAAAAAAAAAAAAAAAAAAAAACTGCTGCCGAGCCCGCTGTTTGTTGTGCGTGTGTGGTGTTTTTTTTAGTTGCTTTTGTCTCCGCTGAGAAGCGGCTCAAATTCAAGCCCTATCAAAGGAGACGAGGAAGTTTAACATATTCACACAGGAAAAAAAAATCCTCATCTCCAGTGTGCTATGTTTGTCCTCTGCTCCACAGCGTCCATTGACTTCTAAGATCGGGAATGATCCTTCTCTCTTGGAGGAAAAAAAAAACAAAAAAAAAAAACGCTCTCCTCCAACCTTGGAGGTGAAACCATGGAGAAGCTCTTTCTTGGATGGACAGGGGATCAGTGGGATAGGTTTGGACAAAACGGCATTCACCACAGATTCTTACTCTTAATGGGAGGGTGGTTGGTGGGTGGTGGATGGTGGTGGTGGGGGGAGAGATTCACATTCATTCTTTTTCGCTGCCCATGTAAATGAGCTGGGGAAACATGTTCCCATCATTATCCTAGCTCGCGGCCCTGAAGAGGCGCTCTCAGGCTGCGGCGGCCGCATGGATTGTTTCCTGTGCTCAGTAATTGCATCCCTTTTCCTCGGCCTTTGATGTACGCCCATTGTTGATGGCAGCATCACTGATTGTTAGTGCCTGGCGCTGTCGGCGGGAAATAGGGGGCTGCGGCTGTACCGGTGTCTGCCATCGGGGGGCGACACCTCTCAGATGAAGAACCCAGAAGGGGGAGCGTGGGGGTCTGCCAGTGGGCCTTGGACCATGTGTCCACTTTAATTAGCATTGATGGATGAGTGCGTATAGACCACGAGACACTTCCCTCCTCTTTTCCCCCCCTTTCTGTGACAGTTACACGATTGAGTTTTTATTTTTATCATATTGGAGTAAAACTGTGCTATTATCCAGAGTTCAACTGTATTTGTTCAACTGCTGAACATGTCGCTCAAACAAAACAAAACGAAACAAAACAAAAAAAAAATCATCCCACAGTGTGAGACTGGCTGTGTTTATGGTTGACTTACGCAAGCAGAAGGACAGTCACGGGCTCCCTCATTTTCCAAGCTGAATGAAACAGATGCTTGGAGAAGCGACAAACCCTGTTGCTTACTGTATTCTGTACCAGATGTCTCAATTTTGGCCATCATCTGACCCTCAGGCCCCTGCCATCTAATTCACCGTAAGTGAGTGCTGAGAAAGGGGGGGACTCTAAAAGGCGATGAGCCGGGAGGAACAGAAGCCTGGTGGGTCGGAGTGAAAGCCAATATGCAAATGAAAGGCCGTGTGTGTCTGTCATATGACTGCAACGGATGGACAGCTGCAGAAAAGTGCGGAGCTGCCTGCAAAACGCTTCATGTGTGAAATCCAGGGCAAGCTCCACTGTCTCCGAGCGAAAAATGGCGGGAGTGTGTTTGGGGGGAAAGGGCGGGGGGGCCGTGGGTGGGGAGGGTTGTGGTGCAGTGGGCCGGGAGGGAAAGAGAGGGGCGACCATTTGCTGTCCAGACGGGTGCGAAGACCACAGACTTGACCCTCTTGTGGTCGGCCCCCGTCAACAGGTTGCTGTGCTCACGGGGGTTCATCAGGCTGCTCCCATTGTCTTTGGGCACAGGCCAGGGCCAGAGAGACAAAGGAAACACCTGCTGGATCAGTGACCCCGCCCCAAGCCCCCGTGAGCACCTCTGATCATTTTGGCCAGAGGCCCCCATACTGGCTGCCACGCGCCGGGCACAAGGCACCCGTTGTTGCTTCCCCCCTGCTGACACTCCCACCTCGCCTGCTCGCACAGACACATACACACAAACACACAGACACACACACACACACACACACAAATACACACACACGCGCACGCACACTGCCATCTTTCTCTCGAGCTGCCCGTCTGACACCCCCCGTCGCCCTTCGCTCTGGGATTGGGTCCCACATTGGCTTGGTGGTCGCCACCAGGTCATGGGGCACACAGACAGAGAGAGAGAAAGAAAGAGAAAGAGGCAGAGAGACGTGGTCATACACACGGCCTGATTCATACGCGTCAAGGGATACAGACACATGGTTACGCACACGCATGCACCCACCCACACACACACACACACACACACACACACAAACACACACACACACACACACACACATACACATATGCTGCCCTGTAATGAGGGGGCCAGACAAAAACAAACCTTTCCCATTGTCAAACTGTGCGCTCCTCTGGACACTGGGCGTTCATTATGGCCAATCTGTTCATAGATGCCCATTTGTGTGTCCTTTGTCTAAGAACTAATTACAGCCTTTTTGTCTCCTATATGGCTGGTCTCAAGTGTAGAAATCGAGATGCGTAATGGACTAATACTTTTACAACTCCTTAACAAAGGGCTGATGCAGCTATGTGCATACATTTCACTTTTTTAAGTCACATTTTAGAAATTTGATGTCATTCCAGGAATATATAATACATAGTAGACCCTGCAGTATTTTATGTCTAGATAACTCTATGGACTATTACATGTAAAACCTGTAACACAAAGATATGAGAGATATCACAATAACTTAGTTCTTTAGTGCATTCTTTTTATTTAAACTAGATGGAAAACATTTTGTCTCTCTAGATATCATTATACACTTGATAAAGTTAGATTTTATCCACATTTCATTCAGGTTATTTCTCACTGAGGTTACAATCCATGAAGGTTAGGTTGAACTTAAGGTGAAAACATCTTTCTACAGGACCTGAAGAGAAAGCTTCTAGGTATGTATGTCTGCATCGATACTGAAGTTTTACACCAGTGCAATAACGCAGGCTCTACCTTTGAGCAAAATACCACACTTAGATTTACTGCACCCTAAGAAAAAATGACATCTAACTATTTCCCCCAAGTGAAAAGATTCTGAAGGCTGCCATATGTCATGAAGGCCTCAAAAGACGTTGCTAAATAAAAAAAAATATTCAGGGAATGTTTTATGCAAAAGGAAATGGATTCCATGAGATGTTTTCAGAGCTCTTAGGCATAAAACTGAAAACTTGAACATGTCAGGTGCTTCCCCATGATCATGTTCTTTGTCATTAATGGTTGGACTGTAAGGACAACTCTGACATGTGCATTGTAAATAAGGACGCCTTAATATTTGAATCAGATATCGTTCCCCGGGTATCGCAAAGACTTAGGTCATCCATGATCCGATTTACTTCCTCCAGCTTCTGACAGTGACCGCTTACTTTGTGTCTGTTTCTGAGTTTTGTAGGAGCAGCCTAATGTTACTCACCGAGATTATTATAATAAAATGCATGTTGAACATCTGTTATAATCCAATTTTCCTCAGGCTGTATTTATTTTCACTGGTGCCATATAAAATAAAAAATGCATTCATCTCTAGTACTGATTTCCACTGGCACCTTGCATTGAAACAAAGTTACATCGGAAGTTTCACTGCTGTCATGTAAGTCCATGCTGAGAAACTTAAAGTAACAGACATCTAAGTAGACCTAGTCCTAGAAACAGCAAGTACAACACAATAACATTGCTGAAGCATATTTATTTTTTAAATGATATTAAATATATCTATGCATTATTTTAATAGGTCTTTTATATCTTAGTTATAAAGGTGTTTATTAATTCAGTGGTGATATCGGATTGACATTGTGTATCGACCAATATGCAAAACCCAGATATTGGAATCGGTATCGGAATGAAAAAAGCTGGATCAGTGCATCCCTAATTATAAAATATTGCAGAAAAGTGTGATTTCCGAAAAACGTTTGGCATTGTATTCAAGCCTGTTGCTTGGGCCTGAATGGTTTCACTGTGGAAAAGACTGTACCATATTGTTCCCTTATTGTCACCAAGGGTCTTACATACAATTAAGCGGACTATTGTTATACTCAGACACAACTGACCCCCACCCCCCCCCACTCACACACTGCCCTGCAGCTTGTTGGACTAATCAGTTAGGGTCAGTGGAAGGGCCTCAGGTGTAATGTAGTGTTCACAATTGGATCCAATTGAATCTGACCAAGTGTCCTCATTTTGCTCTTTTCTTGTCCTGTTCCTTTGTATATTCATTTAAAACAAAACAAAAGCAAAAAAAAAAGAAAAACAGGCAACCAACCCACTAAGCTTTATTACATAATTGGTGCCAGTTCAACCACTTGCTTCTCTAAATGACTATTTTTGACAACATTTTATTTAAAGGTGTCTACACAAGCATGACATAAGCATGTTATAAACATGACATGACGCATATCACAAAACATTAATGACACTTCTTTCATGTCTTTGACTGTTACCATTAAGTGTCATTTGGTTTTTGTAACGTTAAGTTTATATATTTTTTGGATATTATCATTACAAAAACTTAATGACAACAATCACAAACACAAATGAAGTGTGATTATTGTTCACAATATGCATCAGGTCATGTTTATAAAGGGCTTGTGTCACCCTTATGTAGACACACTTCAAATAAAGTGTTAGTCTTTTCAGTCCAAATCCAGCCTTTTCCAGCATTCTGTTCTCATGTTGGCAGCCTGCGTTAACATGGTGTCATCTGCTGTGACAGGGCTACTTGCATCATGGAGACCTTTGACTGTTTTTTTTGGGGGTGTGGGAGCCTGTTACAATGCCTCTGACAATCGTAGAAAACAAAGATGCACTCTAAATGTCAAGAGCAAAAGGTTTTTTAGTGGCTCTCTATAGTCAAGCACAGGCACACATGTGCCACAAAACTAGGGACAAAAGTGTGTGTGTGTGTGTGTGTGTGTGTGTGTGTTTTTTGGGGGGGGGGCAATCCTCCTTCCTCCCTCCCTCCCTCCCTCCACAGCCAACCTCACCATCGTGGCCTCCCTGCGAATTACATGGGGCTTGTTCTGGGCAGAACAAAATGTCCAGGCTTCGGTACAGTCGGCGAACAAAGGCAGGCCAGGCAGCCTAGCGCTGCTGAAAGCCTGATGAGACCCAGCCTCAGCGGGCAGAGAAACAGAGGCTGAAGCAACAGATGGGAGATGAGAGTGTGTGTGTGTGTGTGAGAGAGAGTGAGTGAGTGAGTGAGTGACTGTGTGTGTGTGTGCATGGGTGGGTGGTGGGGTGGGGGGGGTCTGAGAAGGGTTTGCAATGGTAGCTATGGATGTGGGCAAGGATAAATAATCATTATGGGATGTTATAACCACCCGGACAATTAAAAAGACTGGCCTCAGTCAAACAGCTGCACGTGCTATGCGCATGCCACATTTATTTTAGACAGGGGGGAGATTGCTTCAAGATGTGAGATTAACTGGAAGTCTGGTGGTAAGACATGTTTTGTGTCTGTTTTTTTGGGGTGTGCGCTTTTCCTAAACACATATAAGACATAGCGCAGATCTAAGTAGAGACTGATTTTGTAATGGGTGTGTATTTGTGGTATTTTTTAAAGCCAAAAGCTTCTAGTAAAAGGTCAATGGAAAGTGTTAATGAATCTTGATAAATGTATTCATAATGACTTATTCATATGCTGTTAGAGGATAAACTTAATTACTAAAACAATTAACGTCTGAGAATACTGAAAGTGAAGAAAAGCATTTATATTCACAAACTGAGGGCAGAGGCCACATGGTGAAAAGAAAAATACTGTGTTATACAACTTTGAAAAGTGATGAATACCCAGAACCACAAATGTGCTTGCATTGTGAATCTCAGTCCCAATTAGCTATGTCCTGGAACAAATGCTTCACAAAACGCATCATATTGGACCTTTTCTTGAGGAAGGGTGAAACTAAAATGAGAAGTGTCATCTGTTGAACAAGCAACCTCTGACAATGTGCTGATGGGGCTGCTTTCACATCAGCACCGTTGGCCTAAGATGGGGGTGGTGGGGGGTCGGGGTGGGATTGGGGGGGCTGATTCTTCGCCTGGATGGTGTGGTTTGAGGCAAGGCCCAGCAGGGGGGGAGGCGGTCTCCCCCTCTCCGCGCTCACTCTGGGATGCGTTTGCAAACGCTCAGCATTGTCTCGCAATAAACCCACTTCTAATCATGTTGACAGCTTTTATTTGGAGCTCGAGCTTCGCCACCAACAGATCATCATTGTTCGCTAATATCTGTCGGTTTTGGTATTGTCTGAGGCATCAAGGTTTGCGCACTGCCCAATTGATGGCTGCATCTGCACAAAAAGAAAAGGAGGCCTGTCTGCTACTCCATTGGTTACTGAAAACGAATGCGCAACAGGAGGGGTAAATAATGGAAAAAAAAGAGAACACTTTCATAATGTACTTTGTCATACGTGCCCCCATTTTTGGCCCCATTATATAGTTGGTTAAAAAGTTTGTGATGGTTCAAAATGAGGGATGGTCACTTTCTTGAGAGAGGCTGTGTGTGTGTGTGTAGGACTCCACTCCATATATGCACACACACACACACACACACACACACACACACACACACACACACACACACACGCTTCTACCATAAGTATAAAAAATGTGTACCTTTTTGTCATCAATTATTTTGAAATCATTTATTGAAATTTATTGAAGTTTGCGAAATGATTTTATTAATGAAGCAGTGTTTCCGCCTCAGTCATGTGACACACACATTACTGTGGCACGTTTTAAATAATAGCATTTTTCTTCCTGAAAGAACTAGATATAAAAGGCTTCTTCAGACCTCAAAATATGCTTCCAAATTAACGAAACATGTTTCCAGCACATTCAACACCAGTAAAATGAAAAAAAGGTCTTTGGGTAATTTTACAGTCTAACCCTACAGGTTGGGTTTTCTCATCTATTCCTGTTCAGCAGATCGGACCGACTTTCCTTCACTATTGCCATTCAATATCTGCTGTCAAAATAAGCGAAACAGTGTCAACTGAAATATCTAAACCATTCTGGGCTATTTCATAATGTCATGTTGGGAGGTCTGTCAAATAGTTAAATGTGTCTGATTCTCCCCTGATTCACTTGCCCTTGTGCTTTCTCCAGCACATGTTGTACAATAGACCTAGTGATCCAAAAATAGCATTGTTGCATTGGTTTGGTTGGTACTGGTTTGGTATAATGCAACAAATTCCAGCTGCAATAATCTGAGCTTTTGAACAATGCTCTGATGCTTAAAATGCTAAATCTAAACAGAAAATAGTACTGACTTCCAAACTTGAATAAAGCTCCATCTGTCATTATAAATTTACAATGATAGTCAACATGGATTCAGAAGCCACAATCTACTATGCCATATTTCAAATCACCTAGTTCCACCCGTGCACATAGGTTCAGTCACTTTTGGTAATGTAGTGGGTCTGACACTAGAATTCAACTGACCAGCGCTGTAGTGTTGTTTGGAGGGGATGTGGGTGTACTGTGATCAATCCTCCTCTGCATTGCTCCCTACACACACAACCACCAGCACACATGTGCTGCACAAATCTGTTAATACACACCCTTGCATAAATTATTATTTTTGACAGATATATACAAATAAAACAGCTTCTTATGTGGTCATATGGTGTCAGAATGAATACCAGAATACATGATGAATAAATGAATATAAACACCAGACTACATCTCTACCTCTGATGCCCCTACAGTAGGGCCAGACTGATGCTCAGAGCATGTCTGATATCTAGTTTGTCAGAGGAAACAATCCTCTGTCAGGTCAATAGTCCTCTCTCTCTCTTGTGTGCTGTATCTTGACTTTGGATGGTAAAACTGTCCACGTTCTTACACGAGCGATGACCATTTAACCCATAATGCCAACCAGTGACCAACAAAACTCTGCTCGACAGAGTTTGGCAAACAGCGTGAAATAGCGAGCTGTGCGGTCGTAGGTCACGAATCCTGTATAACGCACACACGTGTCCCACTCGTCCTCAGGGGAGTGGGGTGGGTGGGTGGTGGACTGGAGTGGAGGAAGCCATGACGACCACAGACGGGCTGCTACTAAAGTTGGCCCCCTCACAGGATGCCCAGTCGCCCCAGGGCCACAGAGGAAGCCCTACCCCGGCAGACACAAAGCAGATAAATACCACCATGCAACAATAAAAGCCCTCTCCTCTCCTCCGAACTACATATCTGTGACTGCAGCCCGTGCTGGATGACTGCCAGAGGGTGACGTGAGTGTTTGTTTTTAAACAACACAGCTCTATCAGATCAAGGACATCTTCTTTTGTTTTTCCAACGTCACACTTTTTACATCACCTATTGCACTGGTGTCCTCCATTGGGTGTCTTTTTTTTAACTTTTTTTCCAGCCAGGTCAAAACACATCATCCTTTGTGTCTTAAAATAACCTCCATAGACATGATGTTATAATTAAACATTACGTTTGACTAACTGCTTATTCCAGGTGGAGTTGACAGCAAGCATGGCCAGTCTTTTCTTATGTGGCTATGTCACAGCTAGTTGTTTACAGTTCAGGTCACCTGGGGGGTACAACACATGCGATCACTTGACTTGAACACAGGGTCCAGTTGATTAATGTATGCAAGGTCAAAAGTACCCTTACCACTCTGTTTTTAATCATTTGTCCGGTCAATGATGCCTAAATTTATATTTATTTTCTTATGTGATACTGAGCAAATGGGACATGTGAATGTGACCATTTCAAACCCTATCTTAAAATAGATAATAAAAGTAGAGTGATTCACATCACTCACTAACTATAAGTGTTTTTTGTAAAGTGATATAGTGGTTTCAGGATGGAACAAGGGATACAAGGGTGTTTTATTGTCACTTGCATAGACATACTAGTTAGAGTAGGGCATGCTATGAAATGTACATTAAAGTCACTTTGGAAAATGTATCTTAGAAGTATGTAAAGTATCAGTTCTATCACCACCTCAAAATAACAACAAAGAAAAAGATTGTTGCATATTGTTATTTTTTAATTATGCTTAAAAATGTTGTACTACACTGTTTAGCAGTTATCAGAGTTCTTATGCGCAGATATTTAGCATATATTTTATGCTATTTGTCTTGCCTCACAAAACTCTTTGTTACCGCTGCTGCTTTCTTTGTCCCGAGGTTATCTCTCTGCGCCATAAAACCTGTTTTTGGAAAGTTCAGGAAACTGAGGAAAAAACCTGTAGTTTTTTTTGGGAAACACATAATGCTTACTGTGTCCTTTCTTGCATTGCTGTGTAATACAGTGACTCATATCTGCTCAAAAAAATAAGTCCTATTGATGTTCGGAATTCTGAGTTAACTTTAGTCCACACAATTCTACATGAGGTCATGTTTATCTTTGCCCATGGATTCTTGGTGATGTGTGTCTCTTGTAGATGTGGAACATAGAAACAAAATGTTTGACATGTTGGAGATGCAAACAGAATAGGAATATGTGTGCTCGGTGGGTGAACTATTCCCTCCAGTGTGAAAGAAAGTTTGATAAGTGCTTTAAAGAGCTGGGTGTGCATACTTTCCCAAGCTTGGGACAAATGCGCTGAGTTGATTTTAGACTTCTCTTTGTGTCCTATTGTTTGAATTCCTGCATGAGTCATAAAAGAAAGTGTTAATGTGTTATTAATAGTACAAATGAATCACATTACTGAAAACAGTCCCAGTTATGTTAAAACTGTAACATTGTCTGATGCTGCTGCAGTATACAATAGGCCAATGCATACATACAATGTGTCAGGTTTCCTCATGGATTGCAAATGAAAAAGCAAGGCAAACTCATTTGCAAACTTCACTTCCCTTTTCTGTGGAATGAACAGGGGAAAAATGAGGTTAAACAGGAATCTGCGCTGACTGCTCAAGGACACCCACCCATCAGGGTATGCTCGGCGCAGGTGAATGGAAAAATGTCAACATCCGGAGGTGACCAACTCTGTGATAAGCGTATCTTACTTTTAGTTTCACTACAAAGACTCTGATCCTCTGACTCACACTGTGTAAACTCTTCCACAAGACAAATAGGAAGGCAATGTCGGGTATCTCTCTCTCGCTTTTCAAACAGTGTTGCGACAGTGCCATATTGGCTTTTTATGAGCATGTCTTTAAATGCCTATTTCCTTCTGCAGTGTTTGGTATGTGAGAGTTATGTTACTGTTTAATAAAACAAAGAAAGACAAGAAAATCCACTCATTCATATGAGTGCAAAACAACTTTTCTTGCACAAGTTTGAGTATGCATACTTTCTCATCTTTCTGTAGTTGCTTTTTTGAAATCAGCATCTCAAATCAGATGAACCGTGTTATTTTATTGCATACAATTTGATAAAATAAATGATAGCTAAATAAACTCTTTATCAGGGAACCATTACCACTTTGCTCAGATTCAGATATATACATGAAAAGATGTTTGTTGTTGTGTGTATGTGTGTGTGTGTGTGTGTGTGTGTGTGTGTCTGTGTGTGTGCCTGTGTGTGTGTGTGTTAAAGCTAAGTTGATGAGGTTGTGAGTGACAGCAGATGTTGGAGGCAGTTCACCAGGTTTTTAGTCCTGTTTGTGTCAACAGCCAAGCTGCCGCAATCAAGGCCCCTGATAGTGCACTCTTTTCAAGCGCCGCCGCCGCCAAGATAATGCTGAGCTGCCATTTACAGGTGGGCCGTCACATAGAGCGCCCTTTGGAGTGACCCTGCAGTGACTCGACACACACAACAAAGACACATGCTCTTTTGGCAGGCAGCAGGCTCTCCCCAGCTGATGTTTATGTCAGTAGGGCACACTGCTCATGACCACATTTGGATTAAACAATAGACACAAACATACAGCAACCAACATAGTCAGAAGTCATTTTTTTTGGCTTCTCTTTATTTGTTTGTGTGTGTATGTTGTTTGTTTGTTTAAGAGGACCTCATTTTAGCAATGATTGGGGAAAGTGAAAAAAGTAAAAGACTTTATATTATCCTGTTCCATTTTGCCATTACCCCTACACTGCACTGTGTTGTAGAGAGATGAATTAGATGCATAATTGTAACACTATGTGATGAAATGCTCTTTACAAAACAGAAGTTAGATAACTGTATCCATTTGTTGTCATTATTAAAGCATCTGATAATAATAACAAAGCCATTTGTCTCCGTTTGTCTTGAGTTAAGCAACAACTTGCATATTCTCCAGAATTGGCGGCCAAAAATAAGATATGTGGATATTTCTTATTCATAGAACAGTTTTCAATAATGAATTTCTGACTATTTGAAAATGTATGCATGTATGAAAGATATATTGGTAAGTCAATGAAAAAAACGCCTTTGTCAATATTGTTGTGTTTGAGGAGATGACAATCGTATGGTGTGTAATGCATTTAATAATAACATGAAATAAGTCTTAGAAGTGCCTATGACAAGGATGGAGACAAAAGTAAGACAACTGCAGTTCACAATGATCATGCAGTGGTCAACCTACAAATCTGCTTTACATGATTTATTGTCAGTAAACTCTTTGGGACAAACCTTGTGAACCCTCCAAAAGAAAGACTTATTCAGTTGCCTGTCCACATTTCATCATTAAGGTGATGAATGCAGAGCTTTGCTGATTGAGATGCTAATTTTGCACTGTCACCATTTGGGATGCCTCTTTACTCAGAGGGTATGGTTGGGTTAGCATGACTGAAGTAACATTGCCTTGTGTGACCAGCAGAGAGAGAGAGACAGAGAGAGACAGAGAGAGAGAGAAAGAAAACCTATGTACATAGCCCAAAGTCCCCCAGGTGTTTTGTGTTAAGCGGAGAAGGTGAGGAGACAGAGGAGGAGAGGAAGTTGGAAGGGGGGGTGGGTGGGGTGGATGAGGGAGGTGGTGGGGGTGGTTGGGGGTGCAGGGCTGGCAGCCCCCCTGACAGGCTGGGTGGGCTGCCTCTTGAGAGGGCGCAGGATAACCCCCCCCCCTCTCCCTTTCCACCCCCACCCCCACCCCCACCCCCAGGCCTCTTCCTCTCTGTGCAGAGAGCTTGCAGAGCTGGGGAAACAAGAGAGTGGGAGATCAAGGGGGCCCAGGACAGAGGTCAATGCTAGAATGGTTGATCTTAAATGGCAACACCTCAGGAATGTTCTCACGGAATGTATGGGGGCCAGGCTGGGGAGCCCTGCTCCAAAACCAGTGAAGAGTTAATATTGCCCTTCCGGGTGAGAGGTTAAATGTGGAAAGGTCAGCGAGAAGTGCTGGAATGAGCTGCGCAGCCGAGACAATGCCGGACCCTCCATTCATGCTGACACATCTCTGAAGTCTCTGCAAAAGACAGAGAGATAGTGAAGATGAATGGCACAGGGGGGCTGGAAAATTCACCATTTTGTTTTGAGGTGAGGGTGGGGGTGGGGGTGGGGGCACTGTACTGACCGACCTGAACACATGGGAGGCAGAATAGGTACATTAACATTTCATAAATGTGTTCACCACGATGATACAAACCATAAACACCAACGGTAGCAAAACAGAACTGAGCTAACCAAATTCTCAACCAGTCAAGCATGATGCATATAAATGATAGTGGGGAAACAGATAAATGTAGTTATTTAACTAGGGAACAAGCTGTAAACATTGCAACTTAACAACATATACACACATATGGTCTGATTTCACACAAAAGGACACTGTTCATGAAAATCTTTTTTTTTTTTATAAACGAACCAAAACCTTCCAATGGTACCCCAAAGTCATCAAATAAACTTGGCCTATTCATTACACTGGGGTGAGATCAATGGAAGTCATAATCATAAAGGTTTTTCAGTACAGCGCCATAAATCTGGTTCAGGCAGACGTTTTACATCTACATCAGAAGGTAATGTTTTCTCTGGCTGGGCAGCAGAGGAAGGACCCCCTGGTATGTTTTATCCACCTCTGGCTGGCCTCCAAAGCAACATGACACAGGTCTCCTCCACAGTCTGGAGAAAGTTTCCCCGCTTATTAGGAACTTATGGCTATTATTCACCCCAACACACTGACGCCTCACGACCAATTTAGCTCAGTTGTGATTGTACCTAGAGGACTGTGAGTTTGAGGTTCTGTTTATATGTGTAATTGTGTGTGTGTGTGTGTTTGAGGTTCTGTTTATGTGTGTAATTGTGTGTGTGTGTGTGTGTGCATGTGCGTGCGTATGTGTATATGTGTGTGTGTGTGTGCGTGTATGTGTATGTGTGTGTATGAACATAGGCGTTATATGTGTAGGAGTCTTACTCTCCTCTAAAATTTTTAGAGCACTTTGAACAGGATCACTTTAAACTTTAAAGCAAATCAATTCTATAACCTTTTTTATAATTTCACATTGTGTGTGCAAATGAATGTAATCACTTAAAAGCTGTTGCTATTTCTGTGTTTGACTAATACCTGCCTTTCTTTCTTTCTTTGTCTTTCTTTCATTCTTTCTTTCTTTCTTTCTTTCTTTCTTTGTGTCTTTCTTGCTTTATTTCTTGCTTTATTTCTTGCTTTTTTTCTTTTAACACAAAAATATGAGCAAATAAAGCACACAAGGCGGCATGTTCTCCATGTCCCTCCTGTCTTCCCCTTAGTCTCAACAACAGTTGGAATTTGTGAATGGGCGAGCCTGGTGCCTTCTCCATATCAGTCACCCCCCATTCACAAATATTTACGCAATGACATGTGACCTTAGCAGTACACCGCTCGCCAGGGGCTATTCAAATACATGCAAACCCAATGATGGATGCATCATTTAGGCATTTCGGGATGGTGCAAATGAACTGTGACAACAAATAAACACCTCAGTGTTCCTACGGCACTTTAATTCCAGGAGGACATTGGTTTTAAACATGTTTTATGGTTTGAGAAGCGTGTAGTTATGCACAAGTGAAAGGACCTCTCTTCCTGGTACTTACTTATATCGTTCTCAAAATGCTACTTCCTCCTGAAAACACTGACGAAGCTATAAAGTTGGGCCGGCTTGACACAGCTAACATGCAGCGATCGGAAAACAATGGCATCTTTGTGAGATCTGTCTGACCTATAGCAACATCAGTCCACAGAAAAAGGGGAGGCTATTTTTTTTCTACTCCTCTCTGTCCCTTTCTGTGCTTAGCTTATATGGAGCCTGTGTTTTTTTAAGTCATGCATCAGGAAGTCCAACTTCCAAAGCCATAAAGTGCCTGACAAACCTTTTACACAAATTGCAGTCTAGTAGGAGGACTGTGCCCCTGACAGACTGTGTCCTGTGTTTTTTTTTTAAGAAAAAAAGTCCAGATGACATAGTCCTTCTCTTGCAGCTACCCCTCAGCTTGCACAGCCCCTTCTCTCTCTCTGAAGGGATCCATATCCAACAGGAAAGACTTTGTTAAACTGTGGCAGAGCAGCGACACATGATAAATCAGAGGTCCGCTTGCATCTGCTCAAAGGCTTTCTGTGTGGAGATCCCCATGGAGTTATGTCCTGAAGGGTCTCGGGGAGAATAGATAAAGCTTTTATGGCCCCTATTATACTGTACGGGTGGAGAAATCCTCCTCGAGGTATGTGTTTGAAAACGATAAGACTCCCGCTGTAAGATGGTTTCATTTTCTTTTTGTCATTTTTGAGTGCCACAATTTCCTAACATGAGATATGGTGCAACGTAACACCGGTGGGAGCTCACCAAAACTGTAGCCCAATACACCTGCCTCAATACACCTGCTCACAATTACAACACAATCCTGTTGGCATGTTCTGATGGAAGCTACAAAGAGCATCCTCACAAAAGACAAGATTTATAGGGGGAATCCCAAGCAGGTGAAAAACGTTTCTACTCGATCTCCCCAGTGTGTTATTTTGTCACTCGGTCTATATTTGTGTGGATAAGTGGGAAAGAGAATCCGATTGCTGAGACAGAAAATACCTACTGTATCTTCCCCACTAAAGTATCATACGTCTTTTGTCTTCTGTTGGCTGGTTTGTTGCTATTTTGGTGTTATGCCCAAATACATTAAACTTTAAACATATATGTTAAATCACCAGTGTACAACACCAATGAAATGTTAGTTTCTACAAAAACAAAAAGTGGTTATTGGAACAAATGAATTTGATATGGGCAGTATAGTACGTATGTTATAAATTGAGAGTTTTATATTCAGATATTTAGAGATATGAGAAGAAAAGTAAATAAAAAGTAAATAAAGAATAAATAAACTAATACGCCTAAATAAGCTAGCCTGCACTTTATAGCACACCTGTAAACACTAACTAATGATCTTCATTAAAAAAATACTTCTGCAACACTCATTTTGTCGAAGAGCATGAAGTTAGTCTAACCCATGTTCTCTGCACTAAACTCTAACTCTGAGGCTCGATTTGCTGCTTGCTGAGAACAAAGCCTAAAAGGAGAAGAGAAGAGAAGGGAAAAGAGGAGAGAAGAGGAGGAGGTGCGTCTGTAGGGGGCGCATGCGTTCCAGTGGCATCCTCCCAGAGAGAGAGAGCGAGAGAGAGAGAGGGCGAGAGAGAGAAAGAGAGAGAGAGAGGGAGGGAGGGATGATGCCTCTGGGTAAAACCGTCTGAGGAGGGGCCAGGGAGGGAGCCTCTCTGTACCTTAAGGTTGTTCCGGTGCGGTGCCGAGCGAGTGAGCGAGCGGGCGGGCGGGCGGGCGGTTGCTGGGCAGGCTGTGCGGGATGATTTGGCAGAGCATATGGGTGGGTTATTCAGACTTGGGAAGGAGGGATTGTCTTCCTGGATCAGATTGCAAGAAACGTGGGTATTTCCCTTCACCCAAAAAAAAAAAGAAAAAGAAAAAAAAGGAGAAGCAGGGAGATGGTGTGGTACAGGATTGGAGGAGTCTTTAAGTTAATCAACTACAGATTGGACCACACTGTGAATTCATGAACATTGAAAACATAGATTCAAAGTTTACAGCCTATGATGAGTACCTTACTCTACATGCCATTGTAGATATGTATATACATGAGAGTGTATATGATATATAGTTTTACTGTGTGTATATTGAATTTGTTCTTGTGTAAAAGGGATGTGACATTGTTGTATTACTACTTCTGCCTCTTGTGAGAGGAATGGATTCTTTGATTTCCTTTTTGTATGTGTGTAAAGAGTGGGCATCTGTGCATGGATGCCTCTTCGTGTGAGTTTTTGTGTATTTGAGTATTATGTTTGTTGTTGATATGGGCGTGTGTCAGTGTGTGCTTTCTGAGAAATGTGGAAATGTGTGAAGATTACAAGAAAAAAAAGAAAGAACTTTAAAGACAGACATAGAGAAAGAAAGAAAAAAAGGAAGAAAGAAAGAAAGAAAGAAAGAAAGAAAGAAAAAGAAAGAAAAAGAGAGTCAGGCAGACAGAAAAGAAAGAATGAAAGAAAGACATGGACAAAGAAAGAAATATAAAGACAGACAAAAAAGAAAGAAAGAAAAAAAGATAGAGAGACACGAAGAAAGAAAGAGAAATAAATAAATTAAGAAAGACAAAAAAGAAAGAAAGAAAGAAAGTCAGAAAGAAAGAAAGAAAGAAAGAAAAGAAAGAAAGAAGAGAGCGAGCCCTTGTCTGTCTCATGTCCCCCTCACCCTGTGGCTGCCTGTTGCTCTGGGTTGTCTTGGAATGGTAATCTACAACAAAGCCCTCGCAGGCCCACACACCAGGCAGAGTGCTGCGTTTAATATGCACATTACAAACCCACTTCAGTGGCACCTTGTGCAATCTCTCCTAAAAAAGCGTTCCTCTGTTGGACAAACCCAAAAGTAATCTGATCAGATCGTCCATGTTAGTTTATTGTCTTGGTTTTGCTATATGTGGGTTTTCAATGTTTTTCTATGTTAACTTTTTGTGACTTACAGTACTTTCGTTCTTGAAAATTAGTTAACATCAACATGGAACATTTTCAATTAATTGTCTTCAGGGTTTGTGTATAAATATGCATTTTTTCCCATACTGTCCATTGGAACATGTGAAATTTGACAGTTAAGAGTCTGACATCCCAAACTTTTATAAACACTTCGTTTACCACTGACCTTCACTCTTAGCACATGTAACGTGTCACGTTTTGCTGGTCTCGCCAGCATCTTGGTTTCACTGTACCAAGTCTTGTTTAGGACAACAGTCCCCCTGTCTCCCCCCTTCCCTTCTCTGTGATGATATCTCTACATGAAACCTCCCCTGATCAGATCCCTCTGTGCAAAGCAAGCTTAGGCAGCTCCGACAGGCTACAGGTCATGGGCTCTGTGTGACTTCCTCCATCAGCTCGTCTCCTTTGTACTCTTTTATTTTGTCTCCGCCCACATCTGTCACGTCCACCTCTTCTTCCCCTCACTGCTCGGGCTCATGGTGGCGAAGTTGCAGAAGGGGCCATTACATAAGAAGGCCAGACAGTGGAAACAAAAAAAAGAAAAAAGAAAAAGAAAAAGAAAAACGAAAGCGGGGGAAGGGAATTCCATCTGAACTGAGGTCAACCTGTGGGGTTCTAATGTATAAAAGGCCCCATTTTCAAGGAAGTCATTTTCATCGTTTCCAGATTCTGCAGGGCCCAAAATGAGCTGGCACACGGCTCAAATCTGTGCTAAGGCGAGGGGAGCGGTGGCTGCAGAGATGGTTGGGTTTTGTGCTGCAATAGACCTTGATCTTGAGGTCTTAAACTTGACATGACGCACTGCTGAATGGAGAAGTTAGAAAAGTTATCTTCATATAGCTAACTAGCTAACTTAGCTAACCTACCATTTAGTTAGCTTACATGCTTACTTCTGTGCTAGTAAGGCATATGCCTATCATCTGATTTTAAGTTCTAGGTTGTGCATTGTCATTTTACACGTGCAAGTTTTTTTTTTCCTTTTGTACATTGGCTGTTGAGTTGCTATCTAACTATGCCATTCTAACTATGCCATTAGCAACAGCATTCAGTTCAGGCTAGTTTGACAAACAAATAATTTAGAGCTTTGTAATCTTTCTCAAGTGCTATGACATATATGTCATCACAGAGACATAAGTAGCAGATTCACATAAAGTATCTCACCTTAAGAGGGTCGTAAGCTTGTAATAAGAACAACAATAGCAGCTTTTATACTTGCCAAGTTTTTAGCAGGGCTACCTCTGTTCATTATATACATCTATTAGACCTTTTATATGCTCATGTTTACTGCATATTAGTTTGTTTAAAACAAGTATATATATTCTTTATCACTGTAAGAGACCTCCACATCAAACAGGACTTACATCCTTAACTTCAATCACAAAGTTCCTTGTGAAAATGCCATAAAAAGAAGAGCCAGTTTGTCAAGAAAGAGCTATTAGCCACTTCCCAGGGACCAACAAAAACAACTTTTCTGTTTTCATGACAAAAGGAAATGTAAACATTCAACCCCCCACCACCCGCCACCCCCTTTGCCAAACTGGCTCGCAGGCAAACATGACAACAAGTCTGGAACTGTCTGTAAGCCTTTCAGTACGGCACGAGATAAACATTTAGATTTGCGCCGGGCTGTGCCGCTCAGGAGGGCTTGCATTTCATTTCCCCATCCCTTTGCCATATTCCAAAACAGTCTATACTCATTTAATCCGCAAATCCCACAGCAAACAAGTCAATATCCAACATAAATGAAACTGGAAACTCTCCCACCAGCCCCTTGTTTTTTCATAAACAACCTCAAATATTTTGACCCCAGACCTACCGTATGTAAAATGACTATTAAAAGCAGGAGTTGAGCGGGGTTTAGTACACACACTGATCACATTAGTCAGACCTTCTCTCAATCACCGTTCGACATTTTAAGAAATTGTTTTAAAGACCTTGCAGCTGTACCTGCAGTCAAAATCCACATAGTAACAAGTTTCAAAACAATGCAAAGTTCAACACAGGATGTGTAAGACACGTAGTTCCACAGTTTCAGGTTGAATTTTAAAAGTAAAAGTAGTAACGTTGTTTGTCATTGTATTAACACAACACTTTGAATATATACAACAAACTCATCAGTGCCACACTAGTTTAGTATACTAGTGCATAATGAATAGAGTCACATACTACAAGACATAAAGTAGCAATCTGAAAGACTGCATATCTACAGATGTGTAGTATATAAACAAGTGCCCACAGCATAAAACCACAAGGACAGTAGAGGTGGAGATAATTGCTTTTGTAGGGGTAATTGCACTTGATAATAGGTGCAGCAGAAATGCCTGGGATTATACTGTAGTTTGTTTGGTTTGTTTAGTTGACCAAGGACCAGTTGGTTTTGTTTGTTGGTTTGCGCATTTTGTTTTTTCAGTGTCATTTACACAAACTCTAGAGCCTCAATCATAGAGCCTCCCTCATAAAGCCTCATGTGTTTATTGCAAACTAGATTTCATACTCTGAGGAGACTTCCCAAACCATCTTAAGTAAACATCTGGTGTCGTAAATGAACAGTATTCAGTGTGGCTTTAAGTGCAGACAAAACCGGATTGGTAAGCATGTTACTTGTGTAAATGTGAAGGTCTTATGACACATAGAGTGCTAGTATGGATGATTGGTGAGAGGAGCCTTAGCAGGCATTGGTGGGTTTGCCCAATAAAGGGGTCTCTAAGCGTTCTTTGACCACTTCAGAAGTATACCTTACTGAAGTTGATAACCTTTCTATGCGTGTTTTCCAAACCACCTCTAAAGAGTAACCCAACCAACCCCCTAGGTTCTTTGCTACATATACCTTCTATGTAAAAAAAAAATGCAGACTCCATGTGGCATCAATTACTGTCATCCACATAGGTTTGAACATGCATGATGAGTGTGGGGGACTCAGGTTAGAGCACAGGTGATCATTATTAGACCAAACATTAACAATAAACACAATGAAAGGGGGAAAATACTAAATAAGGATGGTGGTTAGCTAGATTTTACTTTTTTATACATTTGTACTACTTTGGAATTGCAGGTTAACCACTAACTACTCTCATTGCTGTTTTTTATTTCCCTTTTTTTACTTTATGATGTGTAAAAATGAAACGTATCTTACATTACAGTCAGTGCATATCTTCAAATTTATATTGCCATTTATTTCTATATGAAAGCTGTTATGTTACATCTAGGAATGACCAACAAACTCATCTTATTTACAGATGATATGCTTAGCTAAGGACTTTTTTCCGTAAACTCCCCCAAACGCTACTCTATTCAAGATACAGATCCTAAATGATGTAGTAGTGACGGCTTTGGGAACCCAGGCTCAGAACTTGTAACAGAGGCCCACATTCCACCATTTGCTGGGCTCTTTTTTGATTGCAAGCCAGCACATGGGGTTTAAGTGAACAGTCCAGTGAAATGACACATACACACACATACACACACACACACACACACACACACACACCAAATCATCAAAGTAAATGCCTCGCGCTGCCCCTTGACTGGATTTGATTTCCCCAGAGCCACAGGCAGGCAGGGCTGAAAGTTGTACACATTTGCCACAGAAGAGAGAGAGAGAGAGAGAGAGAGAGAGAGAGAAAGAGAGAGAGAGAGAGAGAGGGGAGAGAGAGAGAGAAAAGTTAGGTTAATCTACCAGTGCTTCTATATCAGCGGAACGACTCAGCTGTGGCGTGTGATCATATGCTATAATATTTCCAGGACAGATTACCACTGACCAAAAAAAAAACAACCAAAAAAAAATAAAAATCTACAAAAGTGTCTTTCTTCCTGTAATAGGACGCAATGAGATCATTGCATCCAGAGCTAGAGACAGGGTTTTGTCCTAATCCACTTTAAAGAATTCCACTCATCAGGGCGAGAGGGAACCTGGCAAACTGGTGTGCTGCCTAAAAGGTATCCAGATGCTGGTGAACCAATCCGGCCGTGGAGCCTCCAGACCCTCTAGGTCGCTCTGTGCTCGGCCGGTCGAGAGGGAAGAGTTAACTAACGCCAGGGGAGGCCTTCCACATGTCTCCTGATGATTTATGTCCGACAACAGCAGTTGGACATTTCCTGAGTGTCTATAGTATATACTGTGAGCATGTGAGAAGAAACCCCACAGTATATATACTGAGCATGTGAGAAGAAACACGTCCTTTCCTCGAGTTCATTGAAGCAAAAATGGGTAGTTTTTTGCCACTACTTTTCCCATCATTAAACGAAAGAAAAAAAATGTGGCGGAATGCAGTCGGTTTACAATCAGTGCATTTACAGGCACAAATTAGGCTTGATAAAATGCAGATCTCAGTTTAGCATTCAGATATTCACAGTGCTGTAGTCTAATTTGTAAATGTGGGTATACTGTGATCAATCTTCCTCCTGTTCACTACCTACACACACAACCACCAATGCACTTCTACTATACAAGCCTGTTGATATGTACAGTATATTTGCTGATTTTTGTGATGGATATACACAAATCAAGAGGCTTTTCTGTAAGTTATATGGTGTATATCTGTGTATCACTCTGTATTGTCATACACAATCATCAATGTGGTTTGTCTCGAGACACAAGACAGAGTTTCTCGTAGGTCTTGTAAATATTGTACATCAAAGCCAAATGCGTACATGTGCACAGCTAAAATGACAAAGGGAAACCTGTATGAAGCCTTGTGCAATCTTTGTGGCTTTTCTGCACCCCTTTCTGCTGTAGATTGTGTTCAACTGCACTATTTTTCCATTATGAGAACAACACGTGTTTATATGCATGTGTGAGTAATGTTAGACTGGCTCACAGTACACTCTGCATTCATGTTACACCAGCCATGCATGGTAGCCACACATATGCACTTCTAAGAATACCACAGGAAGTACAAAAACAGGATCTCAAAGACTGGTTTCGCACCAGTCTCAAGGACTGGTTTTGCACTCACTGTTAAAAGTGCCTTTCTATATGTATTGAAAATGACCTTTACTGCAGAGTAGGCTGCAAACACAGTGTACAGACACACACATGCATGTGCATGCACACACGCACGCACGCACGCACACATACACACACACACACACACACACACACACACACACACACACACACACACACACACACACACACATGCAGACACACCTGCATGCACGCACACATACACACACACACACATACACACACACACACACACACACACGCACAGAAAACCATAACATAATATTTGTTTCCATCAGCTGGGAAATTGTGCCACTTCAGTATACTGCAATTGTTTACTCTAATCAGATAGCTGGTAAAATGCTTCTCATACCAAATCCATACATTCCTGACATCTACCTAGGTTGCAACAACAGCAGTAAAATTTGCTCTGTTCAAAGCAGAATTGCAAAGAGGTATATTACATCATAGCAGCTTAGCAGCTGTAGGCTGAGGAAGTAATTTCATTAGACATAATTTATTATAGGCATGTTTATTCACAGTAAAGCCTGATTTCTCCACTTTACAGTAAGTGTGAACAAATTATACGTAACCACATCACAGCTAAACTAGAGGGTTACATCAATACATAAAGAAAAAAGGTTAATTTAACTGTGTGGAGAGTGCACCCAAAACCTATTTAATGCTGGCCCTTGCAGTACCACATACCACAACAGCTAGCAAAATGGAGAGCTATGTCAACATGACAATGTTAATTACATGGTTGTGACACCTCTGTGATTTCTTACTGACAAAGGAAGTAGCAGGGATAGTTCATCATCTACCCGAATGAATGTCAAAACAGATCTTCAATGGGATGTCGGCCATTTTATTTACAGACCGGTCTCACAGGAAGGACCTTTTAAAAATGATTTAAGTGGGTCAATTAGTCTACAGCTCAGTGAAAGGTAACTTATGATTCAAGATGAATCAAAGGTAGCAAAGGTAGCTACTCTGCCTAGCAAGTTTCATTGGTACACATGGTTGTCATTTCTGGGTTAATTCCAGGTCCAACAGAATGGCTTCTTGTTGTAAAAACCAGTTTTACACTCGCAATATACTGTGTTTAACAGTACTGATGCAATACATAGTAACAAAGTATTCTTTAGTACAGTAGTCAAATTATGCTTTGTGAAATTTCAGTGATATATCCATTAGGTGTATTGTAAAAACAATCTACTGTTCACAGCATGACCTTGTGTTGGAGAGACCTAAAGTCATAAAAGTGTGCCTGTCGTATAACCGCTCATCACCTTACACCTTACCATCTTACAAGAAGTGATGTTTTTACACCTTCACCCTCTTCGATAACCTTATAAAACTTTGTCTCATGTGATCTTTTACCTATTTTGCAGACCAACACAGCATGTTAGTGCCAACACACCATGTTAGACCTGACTGCCCTAAAGTGATCAGGGCACCCATTTAGTTGTCTTCTGTTGTATTTCTGTTGAAGCCGTTTTCCATGATGAAGTAACTTTGATGAAAGTCTGACTGACTGAAAAGTCAGTTTATCTGTGGTTTTTCCAATTAAGGTGAATTGTTCGTCTAGTAGACAGTGTTATGGTTTCGTTTGTTTTACCCAAATTGTAGACCTGACTGACTTTACATTATATTTGTGAGGCTTTACGCGTCTCCATTAGCCAGTGTTCACCAGTGGGCTTAGACAGGCACTACAAACAGCATTTAGAAAACATTTAAATAAAGCAGTTGACTTTCATTTCATTCACTACATTATGTGTGTATGGTTAATCATTGACAAGGTCAAGAAGAACATATAGAAAATAATGTCTTTATTATATGTCTTTTAAACAAAACACAAAATAATGAAGGCTCAGAGTTGATTAATGTTGGCAGCACCTTTTAAAAAATCCTCCTCAGGGCATGTGTACTCTTCAGCACCATGTTAAAAAGTAGAGCCTGAGCCACCAGTCTGTTCTGTCTGTGTGGTCTGTTTCCATATACCCGATCTTTAAATATACATAGCCAGTGGGAGCAGCGATACATACTTAAATCACTTTTATAGAGATTCCTTAAACAAACATTCTCATTGACATCGCCAAACATGGCTCTAAGATGTGAAATGGAAAGTGTCACACTGTTGATCTCAGATGAGCTTAAATATATTGAGCTACTTCTATCGACCAAATTATCTTCTCATTTGAAGAAGTGAATGAGGTGATGTTATAAGGTGTGATATATTGAAGAATAATATATTTACAGAGTACATCACCAGAGTATGTATACACTATGATACAGAGGCTCAGAAACTCAGCTCAGTAGTATCCCCTCAATACAAAACACCATATATATATATATATATATATATTCATAGGATATTAAAATAACAAAAAATGCTTTTATGATGCTGATTTCATGTGGGATAAGCCTGGGCCTTGTTCAGAGTGAAGGGCTTAGAGGGGAGACGAAGAACAGAAAGAAAAGTGAATTCCCCTCACAAGCGATCACTCTCTACCACCCATGCCGACAGCTGCCCACTTGGCAAATGCTTTGGCATGTGGGTAATGAGTGAAGGGCAGAGAGAGAGAGAGAGAGAAAGAGAGTGAGGGACACAGAGGGAGAGAGTGGGGCAAAGAGAGAGAGAGAGCAAAAGAGAGAGAGAGGCAGAGAGAGTGAGGGAGAGCACGAGAGGGTAAGAGAGAGACAGAGAGACAGAGAGGGAGAGCAAAAGCAAGAGACAGAGTGAGGGAGGGAGAGGGAAAGAGAGAGAGGGAGAGTGTGGCAGTAGAGCGGGGTTGTGGGGGTGGCGTAGGGGCAGGTGGGTGGCGTGGGTGTGTGTGGGGGGGGGGTTGATGGGGTACATTTGGATCCAGCTGGCTCTTCCTTATCTAACAGGCTGCGCTTTGTACAAACAGACAGCTGCACACTGAAACGTTTGCTAGGGTGTGTGCATGAGTAAAGATTTGTTAGGTCATCCGAGGTGCAGTCATGGCATTTCCTCTCGGTGGCAATAAAGGCACAGGGCCTTGCAGTATGATGGGCCATTGTCAACTGGACCAGTGGCCAGTCATGACCAATTCCACGAAGGCCGATTTCTGGGCCTGGCTTAGGCTGTTGACAGTAACCCTCTGATAAGTAAAGGCTCTACTACACGTCGGCGTAATCTGCTCTATAAACATTATGATAAAAAAGAGGAACCAATCAGTTATTGGGGCAGTACCCGACTCTCGGTGTGTGTGTTTGCGGGGGGTGGGTGTGGGGTGGGTGGGTGTAAGGGGGGGTGTCCTTGTTGTGTGGGGATGAAGAATGTGCTGTGTGTGTGTGGGTTTGTGTGTGTGTGTGTGTGTGTGTGTGTGTGTGTGTGTGTGTGTGTGTGTGTGTGTGTGTGTGTGTGTGTGTGCATGTGAATGGCACCAACCCTCTTAATTCCTGATAAAAGAGTCATGGTGTGAGGAATGATAAGGAAACAATCCATTGGACCAGCACTGGACCCAATGACTTTCCATAACACATAAGTTGCCTCATGCCTCAACTGAAGTGGAAGCACAAGTAGATGACTACAACCGTGAGCTCTCAGATGAAGCTTAAAAATATAAAATGTTTTTTCTTCCCTCTTAGTTTCAGAAATGTCTACCAAGATGGCAACATAGAAATTATGTTTACATATTTGCATGTTTTTGTTTATATATTTCAGTGTTGTTGCTCATGACTTCATTTTTGGAATTTCATTTTTTAACAGTTAGCAATTAAGACATTCTTTTCGTTCTTGCAATATGTGTTGACAGATGCCATTCGTTGTTTGTTTACGATGCAAACTTGTTCCTTGAACTTTATTTTGCCAGATGACAGTTTGACAATGTAAATCATTCTGTTGCACAGTTGATGAATTCGCTGAGTTAGTTTAGTTAGTCTGACAATTTCATAAAAATAAATGTGTCCTGAGTATACTGTGAGAAGCCGAAAACGTTGTACGTTTTGTACCATAAAATCATTTCTATATTGACCTGTAAAAAACGAATGGGTGAGAGAATAGCCGGCACACAGCCTCCTTGAAAGGAAAACAACTTTTCAAATGTTCCTTTCTCCTCAGGGATTTAGGGGCTCACACTTTTGGAACAAAAGGGTGCAAGGGGGGCAAGGCAAATTTCAGATGAAAATAGGAGTAAAAAAAAAAAAAAAAAAAAGAAGAAGAAAAAAAAAAAAAGAAAATGGGCCAGCAGGCAGGCCGGCAGGCCGGCAAGCCGGCAGGCAACTGCGGCATGGCCAGGCATCAACAAGTACGTGTGATTGATAGTTTAGATTGTGGCTCTCTGCTCCCCGCGCCACACTGGGGGGGCATTCATCGCTACTTCCTGGGGCCTTTGTGTGGAGCGGGGGGCATGTGACCTGGAATGTTGGCACGGTGCTGCGCTGAATGGGGCCTTTACCATCTGCTGCAGTAATTCAGCCACTCTCATGCCAGAAGAGAGCTGCGCGCTTACGTAACGCATTCAGCGCCACACAATGCACAGAAACAAATAGCACAAGCTGACTTGTTTAAAAAAAAAAAAAAAAAAAAGGAGGGATTTTTTTTTTTTTCCCCCTCTTTCCCTGAGCCGTGGAGGAGCTGCGTCCCCTGACTGCCTGTGTTTGCCCAGAGGGCCCCCAGGTTGACATTAGGGGCCCCCCTCTCTCCTTAACCACAGCGACATCAAACGGGTGCACGGCTCTGCTCTGAGTAGGATGGGGTGATGTCTGGGTTGATTGTGTGGACAGATTGTTTTTTTTTCCCGTTCCGTTCCGAACTTGCTTTTTGTGAGAGCGAGCGTTGACTGATTGAATCCTATCCCCAGCCTCTGCTTCATTGTCTTGACTACTGTATTCATTTTTTTGTAGCAAATATGGCGCGGTCAATGCAGAGGCAGTGAGCGTCCCCATCCTTTGTGCCGCACATGGTCTTTCTGTTTGTGTTCGGATCCCTTTTGAAGTTTTTTAAACATATATTAATGAAACGTGACTCATCCTGTCTTCAGACTTTAAAAAACATTCCGCCAGGACCTTTGTCCTCAGTTAATATTTGTTTGCTGTATTGCAACAGGTGGTTGTTAATTAATTTACAGTGTACACAGCTTCTTTATCACCATGTTGTGCTGTTTCTAACTCACGGACTTCCCAGGATGAAAAAAGCTATTTTATAAACAAAGGTGAGTGCCATACAAAACAACCGATTAAAAAAAATCTGTTTCTCTCTCTCTGTTTCTCTCTCCCTCCGAGGGGGCGATGGAGGAGTGTGGAGGATGCTCTCGAGAGCTCACACCTCTTCAGGGGCAGCGTGTGCGCTCAGGCTCCCGGAGGTCCACAGACGGAGGATCCCAGCCAAGACACGTCTGAGCGCGGACTGCCAGAGGGAGCAGAGGCCTTGCCAGGGCTCGTGCTCACCAGCCACAGCCAAAACACCAAAGCAGACGCCAGGCCTGTACAGAAGAGGGAGGGAAGGGAAGGGAAGGGAAGGGAGGAAGGAGGAGGAGTGGGGGTGCACACACTCAGGACTCCCCCCACCCTCTCATCACAGGCGACTGCATCCCATTGGGTTTCTCCTGACTGCTCAGACCAGTGGTTCCTCTTTCTTTCTTTTTCTTTTTTTTAAGACAGAGCCTCATGCCAATTGTTGCTTCATCGTTGAGATGAATGTGAGACACAGTGCACAGGGCTTTCACTTCCACTCTGTGCTGTACTCAATCAGAGCAGCAGCACTGTTTCTATTAGCAGATGTTTCAATCACCTAAAGCAGTACTGCACTCATGGACGTATTCAAAGTGATTGCAAGCTAACTGGCTAATCAGATCCACAGTATACAAAGGTGGGACAATGTATGATGTTTGAGATCTACTTTTCTGTCTTAAGGTGACTTTACCATCTTGGCAAATGTGTGATGTTTAAGCCAAACTGTACTAAAGGACAGTGTGTGTTTAGCCTGGTGGACAGACTCTTTCACTTAATCGTGCATTCCCTAGGCATATGTTTACTTTGCAGTGGGTGGGCACTTTGTTTAAACTTTAAACCTACTGGGTCTGCCTTTCATTTCTGTTTGCTGATTGGTTGCTAAAAAATGTAGTCGAGGAAAACTAAAGCCTTAGGAGATTTCCCTAAAGTAGTACTGTGGTGAAATACAATATTGTGCAGAAGCACTATGGGGGTGCTAGCCTGGCTAGTGTTTCTCTATATGACTAGGGATCATTGGCAAGTACTGCAAAAGGCTGCAAATTTTTACCTATATATATGTCTGTGTGTGTGTTTCTTGATAATCTGTATTTGTTAATATTTTGTCTGAAAATGATTTATATGTCAAACTTCATCTCCTGCATTGACATGGCACATGATTTATGGTAGGCCAACAAAATGAGCCCCATCAGCGGGGCTGTTACTGCAGCTCTGGGAGCTTTCTGCAGTAAATGGTGGCTGGGAAACCTGATCCTGCCCGCGCTGCTCTTGCTTATTTGGCTTTGAATCAGGGGGGGCTGTGGAAATTGCTGCTCTGATCTCTGATTTGATTTGGGGCAGATGGACGTGTGACAACGCGATGAGGACTCCCACATGTGCGACCTGAACCCTGAGCCGCTTCGCAGAGGTCAAAGTCACATGTCTGACTGTGGCCCACGGCAGCCTGGCTTCCCTCCACACCTTCCCTGCCACCCACCCACCCACAACCCCCCAGCCAGGCTCAGGCCACCGGCAGACTGTGGACTCCTGTTCACCCTCACGCCCCTTCCAAACAATGGCAGAAACCTTAAACACAAACGCCTCATGTGCATGACACATCTGAGCTAGAGAGAGAGAGAGAGAGAGAGAGAGAGAGAGAGAGAGAGAGAGAGAACGAGAGAGAGAGAGAGAAAGAAAGAAAGAGTGAGAAACATGTGCCTCAGGTCTGGAGGGGAATCTTGTTCTTCTAAGTCTTCTCAAGCGCACCATGAGCAGATGGCCGTTCTTTGCATCTTAAGTCCCAATCATGAGTCATACCTTTCGAAATAAAGGTTGTGGTTCGGTGAGTCAGCCCTAGTGTACTTACACAAGTCGCTATATCTGTTTGTGGTTCCCTCTGCCAACTTGTGTTTATTGTTGAAATGTCATCCAAGTTCAACTGCCATAACATACATTTAGCCAGCTTTAAACTGCCTGGGATCACAGATATAGACTCAACTGTCAGTACCTAAATAAAACATTTCTGCTTGAGGAAACATGAGAAAAATATCTAACATATTTTGTAGTGAAATTAATCTGTTTGTGCCTGGAGCCTTATTTGAAAGAAAAGGCATTGGAACATCTAAGAGAACAACATATCTCCAGTAGTCGCTCAAAGGTTTGACTGCATGGCGTTTATACCTTCAGGAACTTACCTTATTTGCAGCCAAAGCTCTGTGCAAATGCACAGTGTAAAGACACTCCCTTCTCTCTCTGTGTCGGTTACCTGATCCTGTGTTTCCACTGAATAAGTTCACACGAGCACGGTCATACCAAAGTACACCCACGCAAGTCACATCACCTCCCATGCATTCTTTTCACTCCCATCTACAGTGTGTGTTCAAGGGTGCATGTGAGAACACCTATAACTTGGTACTGTCCAAAAAAAGTACATAGCGCAAGGTATTTTGGATTACTTTTAAAACACCTTCAGGTTACTTTTTCTGTTTGCTTTCAAAGAGCCCCCATCTGCATCTGCTAGCTTGGAGAAGCCCACATAATTGATCGTGTGAAGTGGTTGAATGCATTCTTGAGTTCACTTCACTTCCGCCTGGAATGACAATAGTCGACAGTCATATTTTGACTTAGTCTGCATTCCAAGAGGTGTGGGGGTGATAGCTAGACAAACTGAAAGAATTTAGCAGCAACTCCATTCGTCCTCCGAGCATGAAAATCTGCTTCACAGATCAGTCGCATGCATACATGTGCACAAGCGCCAGCACAGGACTGTATGTACTAGGGGTGGTGATGAACCTATTCATCACTGCAGAGATAATTAGCTGCATTCCACAGAGTTAAACTTTGAATAAGGCTCTGGTTAAGGAACTGCGACCGTGCCCTTCGCTCTGGCCATCGAATAACCCTTCAAATTAGCTGACATGCCGTGTATGTAGAGAGGTATTTTATGAAGGAAACAGTGGGTTGTATACTGTAGGTTTACCCAGTTCGTTTTAACAGTGCGAATGTTTATCTCACTTTAAAGTGAGTCACAAAGAAACGTGCAGCAGATGATGGGCAGGTACAAACATTCAGCCTCGAAGTCTTGGCTGAGCTCAGTTGCAACCTTCAGCCCTGATGTTGTGGGTGGACTGTTTCCATCTCTCTCCTATGCTTATGCTGACTTGTTGGGTAATGTTATGCTGTTTGAAACAATGAAAGGCCAACATGTGGAGGGGGTGACTCAGAGCACCCTGAAACTAGGTTAAGCCCTGTGCTCAAATGCCATTCACAAACTTTTAAAAGCACTTCAAAATGGCCAAGGGTGGGGCTAAATGCCATAGGGCCACAGTGATGAAAGCTGCCTCAGACATGCCTGCGCGGTCTTGGTAAGCACAGCTGGCATATATCCATCCTCCGGGATGTTTGAGATGCTGAGCGACACGCTGAGATCGCTTCAGAGTGGAGAGCCAGTAGTCAATCAAAGTGGCAGTGACACTGAGCCTGACAAGTTCAAGACCAGGAGCCAAACAGTCGTGCCGCTCCTGGGCCTTGCCAACCCATTCCACACTTTTGTTTTGTTTTTTTTGTTTTTTTGTGGTGTTGTTTTGTTTTGTTTTTTTGCGGGGGTAAGGAATGAGAGTATGCTTGCTGACATGTTGAAGTTATTTCTTTGATGACTCAGTTCAAGACTAGTTATCACCTGCACCAGAACTATTCAGTGAAGGTCAGAGCCTCTGCCTGTGAGGAGCTCTGCTACATATTGAGAAACGTCTCCTTAAACTATCATGTTAAGCAAAAGCAAAAGTTGTGGCTAAAACGTCTTTAATTCATTCCCAGGGGACCTTATAAATTCCTTACATGCTCCTTTTTTGTTCATTCCAACAATGCTCTCATTTTCACATTAGAGCCTAATGAGGCCCAGGATAACACGGCAGAGAACTACGACTCTCCACTGGGAGTCTGGGAGAGGCCTTCTCAGAGGAAAAAGGTTCACAAGGTGCAACTCCGCACAAATTAGCACAGAAGCTTGGCAGGTTTATGGAGCTAAGCTCTCCCAGGTACGGTCAGGTTGGCAGCCTTTTGCTTTTTGATGTCGGTTAATAATCTATTGGAACACAGGGCCAGCACTTTAACTCTTAAGAGCATGCAGGTGTGAAAGATTATTAGGGTTGTAACCATTTCTTTAAGGTTAGGGGGATTGGGTGCAGAACCACACTTTGGGTTTGGAATTACTTCATATATTAGTATATGAATTGATGGATTATGTTTCCCTCCTTTTATGTTTTTGTACTCTTTGCAAATTTGATGTATCTTTTAGTTGTTGTCATAATACTCAAGATATTAAAAAATGCCGGATTATCTGGAGACAGTAGGAAATAAACAAAATGGTCTTTTCCTGATCTTTCAATACCCAATAGACTATTATGATCAATTGCCTTTGTGCGGCATTTGGGTTTGTAAAAGTCAATAAAGTGGTCTGGGGTCAGACATAATAGCAGTGGTAATGCTTCACATATGTACACAGTCTCCACTCCTGACTTGAGCCAACACTGGTGATGAAGACCATTTCACCCACTAAAATAGCACATGAGAGCAGTGTTTAAAAGTTGCTGTTTCCTTCTGTAACAATGAATGTACTTTTAGACAATTCTCTCTTTTAAAACACATGACCAGTTTAATGTGTAGACCAGCAAATGATGTTTCCTTTTCCATTGCATTTAACAAAACTTCACAGTTCACCCCTTCCTCTCAGAGGGTTTTCAAAAATCCTGAAGCATTTCACTGCTTCTCAAGCAGTTTAGCTTTTTTTTTTTAAAATGTGTTACCTGTGCATTTCAGGTAATAAACTGGTAATAAACGGACTTCAGAAACACTCCTCCATAGAGTCCTCCTGTACACTTGCAAACATAACTTTGGTTTGTCAGTAGGAACCATCTCCTCACACACAGTACTGAAATGGTGTTTTGACCCATACAGTGGTTTAAGAAAGTAATGATTTGTCTATCTCCCGCTTACTGCCATTACAAGCTATCTTTGTTATATGTACAAAATACATTCTACCTCATCTAATTGATGTGTTTTTTTATCTACTCAAAGTTTGAACTTCCATCCATCCATAAATAGCCTCAGAATGTCCCAAACTCCAGAATACTCTTTTGAGTACCCTTCAGTATAGCTGTCTAACAGTATAGCAGTATAGCTACATCAGCGCTGATCACTGATTGCCCATACTGTGCAAGGCTTGTACACATTACTGATTTTGATGAACATTTAAAGGTTTGCTCTGCCTGGTCTTTCATTCTTACAGTGAAGCTTTGCCTAGCTTGGAGCCCACACAAGAAGAGGCTCAAACATGAACCTAGTACATAGCTTCTAGAGATGACTGAACCAACAGGAATTTGCTGCAGGATGTTCACTTCCTTTGTCAGATGGACCACAAACGTTCATTAACGTGTGAGCAAAAACACTTTTTGGATAACAGCGTCACACAAACAATATGGTCAATCTCCTGGTTAATTTACAGCATGTTTTAATCTACAACAAACCTCTGGAAAGCTGGAAATTCATATCTGTGTAAGACATGGCATGTTTTGTTGAAAAAACATTATTGTTTTATTTCTGCTCACAGGAGTCAATAGCAACATAAATATAGAACACTTTGGAAACATCTTTTCCAAATAACATTCTGGAGGTGGACCTTTGTTAGTACTTTTGAAAGCATTGACATCAACCTAGGTATTTTAAGTAGCAGTTTGTGCATTTTGTGTATTTTAAGCATGATAATTAATCAAGTCCTGTGTGTCGAATGCAGAGAATAAAATGAGGTGAACACGTGTAGAAAGAACAACAATTGCTGGCTTTAGTACATGTTATAACATTTAGTACCAGATTTACAAATCATAGTTATATTTCACATCGGTGTTAATATTCTATATGTCATTATCACAATGTGCATTTTTTCACTAGCGCTAGCTGGGTGGCGCTATAAATTAGCCGCCTTTGTCCCTTACATACAACAGTTTGTGTATTAATTGGGGAGATTTCTTTGGGCCTCGTGGTGGCGTTTTGAACAGCCTTAAAAGTAGAGCTTTAGCTTGTCTGTCTGTGTGTAACATCTGCCATTGTCCAGACGGATGGGATGTGGTTTGGTTTGAGAAACATCCTCATTCTATAGAGGCCTGGTGTAGTCGGGCAGAATCGGAAGAAGGCCACACACACCACCGAGTCAGCCCCACCGCCCCTCCCAGCCCTCCACCCCGCCACACACACACACACACACACACACACACACACACACACACACACACACACACACACACACACACACAGACTCACACACACGCTGAATGTGAAAGGGACTGTTGTATGTGTGTGTGTGTGTCTCGGTGGGGGGGATGCTGCATGGTTTGACAGACTGTCAACAAGATGTTGTTCTTAAGCCCACAGTGCAGCCTGCACTGCAAGCATCTGCCCGGTAGAACAGGAAAACCATCTTTTCCTGCAAAAAACCCGACTTTTGACACGTCTAAAAGGTGAGTGGTCTCAGGACAGGATGGGAGAGCAGACACTACTTCAATCACACAGTGAAGCATTTCACAGAAAATGATTCACTTATAATATATAAACCTCATACCAGTATAAAAAAGTTATTATGGCCTTTTTAGTTTCCTGTTTGTGAAAGCATTCAGGTGGCAAGTGCTGTATTTCAGCTCATTCATAACATAGGTGTATTTAGCATTGAAGTTACCAATAATCATCGTAAGTGTTATATAATCTGCCAGTTATAGATGAAGAAACGGAGTGAAAGACAGCCGGCGATGTGGCCTACTAGCCATTACCCAGCAGAGGGGAATTAGTGTGAAATCACTAAAGGAAATGCATGCATCAATTGTGACTCTATTTTGGCCCCTGGAATAGTGGCAGACAGCTTTGTAATGAAAGGACACCATTGTTGGAAACGATAAGCTGATACTTCAAAACAGATGAAATCATGTTCTGTGTGAACAGGAAACAGAATTCTAACCTTTGACCCTCCGTGTAATGAACTCCTAACATGTGTGCCAAAGGTCTGCATGCCTTCTAAGTCCTGGCTGCCGCTGTATAGGGATACACACTCTTGACTACTACTACTACTACTGAGGGGGACTTTGAAAAGCTAAGTCATATGTCTGCGGGAAAAAACGTAGTTTGTCACAGTTGGTCTGCACAAATGAGTCAGGGGGGTCACGCCTGGATGATAGTGACACACACACACACACACACACACACACACACACACACACACACACACACACACACACAGAGTACATTATCTAGTTTCATTATCTAGTAGGCAAAACTGCAACAGCCATCTTTCTTTTTTTTTTTTTGCAGACTTGAGAAAGTGCTGAGTTCCACAGATTACAACATGACCTTTCTGGCATAGGCAGCCCTAGCCTCCTGTAATTCCTTCCTCATAACTGGGGCAAAGTGAACTTGGTGTCCCCACATTCCCTTCCAGCTCCCGAAAAATTTCATCAAGGCCACGACTCTCATCAGACGAGATGAGGGCGGCCAGGACAGAAAGAGAGAGAGAAAGAAAGAAAGAAAAAAAAATCCCTTCTTCTGTTTATCCTAACAGAGTGTAATGTAAAAACAGAAAAGCCACGTCTTCCTTTTGTGGAAGTGTCTGTTCAGATGGGCCTTGCACACGCAGGGGAAAGGCAGTTTATATTTAGCCTGCACTTTGTCTGTTAACTCCGTGGTGACTGCGGAAGGAAGAGGCTGAGAGGCTGCTGTGCTTGCAAGCGAGGGTGAGCCATGACAATGTGCACTGATGAGAGCGTGCTGTCTCGCGTAGGGTTTCAAGGCAAAGGCGGGGGTAACACTTTACTACTTTACAGTGTTCGTGTTACAATGTATTTACCTAATTAGGTACAGTGGTACAACCTGTGTAATAATATGCAATGTCATGTGCTAATGTTGTACTTACATAATGTATTTTATTCACAAACATGCCGTTTCGCTTAAGACCCGTTAACATCAAGAGCTATAACTACAACTATAACCATAACTACAACGATATCAGCGTCCTGAAAAACTGAAGAATGACATTTAATGGCACATTCTTGTCACAATTTAAACAACCACTAGAACGTTGTTGTTGTTATAGTTGATATGTAAACAGCGACATTTATTAAAATGAGAGTAATTTTTACAAAGATATAGTTGTAGTTATAGTTCTTGGTGTGAATGGGCCTTTAGGGGTTCCAAGGGAAAGGGAATTTATCTTCCACCATTCAAAAGACTCACATGACCTCCTTGTGTTTTGCATTGGCAGGTTGGTCGAAACCTGCCTGGTATCGTTTGTGTTCACAACCCTGAGATCGTATCCTCTTCACAGTTTTGATGAGCCACCGAAAAAAAATGTTTTACCAAGGAAAACTAGCATCTCAACTACCGCTGAATGTTCACACCCTGTAAGATTGTTTCCACTGAAAAGATTGGTTACACTTTCTTTTACTGTCCCTGTTGCATCAGTTAGGTATAGTGTGGCAAAGGTGTGTAATAATATGTAATATTACTACACTGTACCATAGTGCTAGGGTTAGGGTTAGTGTTAAGTATGTACAGTGTAAGTACATAACATTACATGTTGTTACATGTAAATACACTAAAAAAGAACTGTAAAATAAAGTGTTATCAAAACTGTTAAGTGCAGTGTAAGGTAAAGATAAGGGGTTGGGTTTGGAGATGTTTAGAGAACAATAGGCAGAATGAACTTGGATTTTTTTTTTAATGTCTCTGTAGACAGACTATCCAAGTTAAGAATTGCTAAATACTCCTAATTTCCTTATTAATGTCCTCTACACAGACTCACTCCAACTGAGAGTTTCGTAGTTACTCAACACAGTTTCACTGAGTAGTTTCCGGCTCTCTCTGGTTCTAACCTGAAACATGTCATGTTCAGTTAAGTCAGGGGAATTCCTGCCCCATCTTCAGTGACAGTACAGGCAGCAGCCCCCCTAGAAGCCTTGGTTGTAGTCGTTGTTGGGTTGTGAGAGAGCCCCACGTGTTTAAGGGTTAACTCTGTGGAGCAGCTGCGGAGTGGGAGCCTTCTGGTGCTCTGCACATACTGGGAGAGAAGGGGGCTCAGCCATTGGAATGAGTGGTTAAAAAAGGCCCCCTTTTTTTTCCCCTTTACCACCTCAGCCTCCTCAGCCCCATAATAATCTCAATGGAACAAGGCCATCCTGCCTGTGGCCCATTACCCATGCACGTTTCTGTGAAGCCACCCAATAATGCGTGCCTGCACATGAAAGTGATGCCTGCTCCTTAAAGGACCGGGGTGCAGCCGGCCCAAAGGGTCCGCACTTGAACCACGGCCATTCAGGGGAGGCCCTCCTTTTATCTGTCCGCACACTGAGCAAGCTGCTCGGAGCCTTAATTCTCCTGACCCCTCAGTGCAGTCGGATATTGTGCCATAATCCCTTTTTTCACTTGTTCTCATTTACGGGTTTGACTTTTTTTCTCTTCTCCCGGTTTCCACCCCCCCCCCCCTTTTTTTTTGTACGTTCCCCCTTTTCTGTTCTCTCTCTCTACCCCATTATGCTGAATTCTTCAGTACGTTCCCTGTGTCTTCCTCTCTCCCTTTCTCTCCCTCTCTCTCTCTCTTTCGCTCTCTCTCTCCCCCTCTCCCTCTGTCTCTCTCTCTCTCTCTTTCTCTCTCTGCCTCCAGGACCCAGCATTCCTCTGACCTTCCTTCCCCTGGCTGCCGGACACAATGTGTTCCCAGTGTTTGGGGATTATCTATTGAGAAGACTGTGGCGACTTTGCCCCATAGCTCAGTGGAAGGGGACCAGGGCCCTCTAAAAAGGGACATGAATTGTGTGAAAAGGGGGGAATTCAAGAATGGTCTGAGGTGGAGGGACATGCAGGGACCGGGGTGAAAGAGAACAAGCAAAAGAAAGAGAGAGAGAAAGAGGGAGATAGATAGAGAAAGCGAGAGAGAGCGAGAGAGAGACAGACAGACAGAGAGACAGAGAGAGAGGGAGGGAGAGAGACAGAGAGAGACAGAGAGAGAGAGAGAGAGAAAGAGAGAGAGAAAGAGAGAGAGATAGACAAAGAGAGAGAAAGAGAGAGAGGGGGAACAGGAAGGATGCAGAGGCTGGAGTAATGGCCGTGCTGATATGTTGGAGGTCTAACTCACACATGTACAAAATATGCTCCTTGGTCCTGTCAGGAGTGGTGTTGCCAAGGAATGACAACGCTGCATGAAACTACATGTGAGGGAACCCCCAGTGTAGTCATCTTTATAGCCTTGGAAATATAGTAGCTGCTCTGCTGGGACAACTCAAGTACACAGGTCTTTCCATTTAACAGTTTAAAAAGGTTGTTAAGAAAAGTTAAAAATAGTTATATATATAATTTTCTTCATGTTAAACATATAATCAATGACAAAATATTTTTTTCAAATTGTTTAAAAGATGTGTTTATAACGTCAAAATGCCTTTATATCGTTTTTTTTTAACCGAACAGTTTTTAAATATCAGTCACAATAATGCTCTTAACATTAGGCTTGTTTCCTCCAGTGGGCAATGGTATGTCTGTGAATGTCTGCCACTGCGTTTTGTGTAATTCTGTAATCTCTGAAGGAAATCTTTGTTACACCATTTTCCTGTGTAGAATCTCCTCCGGTGCACAGGCCAGGCACGTTGTATCCGCTGGAGAGGACACATATCACCGTTCTGCTGCTCTCAGTGCACTGTCTCCTACGTGCAGCTTTGTGAATGGGCCAGGGGGCCACGTTTTTTTTTTTTTTTCTTTCAGGGGCCATGTTTGGGATG